>JASAOG010000039.1:1217500-2435000 GCA_030265305.1 Biomphalaria pfeifferi | reverse complement strand
TATCACTTTTCTGGGCCAGGGGTGGGGGGATTTAGTCTACCGTAATCTCTTTTTAAAAGCATTTATATTTTTTTTTAAAAGCAGGAGAGGGAACGACCTGAAGTGGAACTTATGGCTCAAGCCGACACACTCTGCTAATGAGGTGGTTATGAAAATAGAAGATTGTATAGTTATCTATTTATTGTTTCAAACTTACTTTAAAGCGGCAACCTATTCAGGGACTAATTCAGCTTATACCACCAGTTAAGTCAAGTACATTTCTTTCCCTTGTTCTAGTTACCAAACTAAATAATTAATTACCATTTGTGAATGAACTAATTGGTTATTTTTCACTATCGATTCTTATGTTGTCAGTAAAAGAAATAATTGTTCAAATTTTCAGCATTATCCAAACTTTTTACCAGACAGACAGACAGAGTGAGTTGATATCAGAGGCGGACTGGTTATATGGGCAACTGGACAAATGATTGAAGGGCCGGTGCCTGAATGGGCCGGAGGGGCTGCCGAATGGTCCACATTAAAATGTTAGTAAGTCCCGTAAACTTGATTGATCTCGCCTTATCTTTCATAAAGATCTTGACATACTTGACTGTGTATTAAAGTCAACTGTGTATTAAAGTCACATAATCCTAGATAATGGATTCGCTTATATCAGTTTACCGTGCTTCTGTAATAATCCTCTTTACACGCTAAGAGATTAACAAATAAGACCTAAAAAAGTCGAACTAGTGTGAACCTACTCGTGTGAATCTAAAATGGGACCCTTAAATTAAAATTAGGAAGTATTCCCTTATGTTATGGTGTAGTTTTGTATACAGAAGTCTGTAGACCCACTGTTAAAATTGACTCAGTAATGGATTGTCCTGTCTGATGTGCATTCTATAATTGGATTGGTCGGTTTGTCGCAAGATCCCAGGATTTCACAGCTACAATGTCATTGACCACCCACACTTGTCATTTAAAAAGTGAATCATGTCTCACCCAATAGAAATCGAAAAGAAAGGCATAGAAAAAAATTAAATTAAGAGATAAAAAAAAAGCAAAAAAATTTCTGGAATCCCCCTGCCATGAGAGGCAGTAAAATTATTAATCTCCTCCACAATTGGCGCAAACAAATCAGGAAAGTTACTGAATCTCATGACAACTTTCACTACTCCATTAACTCCTGGAGATCATTTCACTATGGACGACAAAGAAAAGGCAACTTAAACCCTGTCATTAACTAAGTTACTCGTAATAATTTGACGTTGACTTACCCGAGAAGCATTAAAAAAATTTTAGGTAACAAATTGATGAATTAAAATATGACATTTGGAATTCCCGAACGATGTCTATTGTGGAGCTGGTTTTATGGAGATGATAGCAATGAGTGATGTCCTGTAATAACTGTCCCAATAGCTATTTATAAATTGTAGGTACAATTATTTTGAAATCCTCAACTAGTGCTAACGCTGTAACATACGTAAGTGACTTGTGAACTATGTTGTCTCCCCGTGTTTGCATGTAAAGAGAAGGCTTAAAATCAAAAGAGTTTCTGCTGAAGACATTTCTCTGTTGCAAGAACGTGTCATGTGACTTCTGTTTCAAATTGTTGTTTTATTTTTTCATGATCTGGTTATTTCAAAATAGCCAAAACCTTCCACGGAAAGCCGGAAACGTGGACGGGGGAGGGGAGGAGGATTAGGAGTGTTTAGAAGGCAGGCAGAGCTCGAACCTGGGACCATCGAAACGATACTTCAGAGCGTATACTACACTACCAGGCAGCCATCAAGTGTTATGCTATAATCTATAAGTTATACCAAAATAATGTTTAAAATAACTCTAAAGATTAAGACTGCACTGTAGATTTTGTTTTTTTACAAATTGAGATTTCAAATAGCACTGAAGTGTATTTATATACAGCAAGTTAAGAAACCGAGGTTTACATAAATTTTCATTTATTTACATAAATTGCATATCATATGCAATCAAATTGTGGACCGAATCGTATAGGGGCCGATTTTGACACCCCCCCCCCAGTCCGCCCCTGGTTGATATAAGCTTTGTTAAAAGTATACGTGATTTTGTAAAGTCATTAGTCATCCTTTTATCTTCTCTTTAATGAGCTTGTCCTTATTCCAATGGAGAGTACCACGTTGGAGACTATACTGGGTACTGGATACCTCGCTGGATACTGTATACAGCGATGGATACCACACAGAATACCTCGTTGGATATCACAATGGATGCTGGATACCATACGGGGGACTGGATACCACTTTGGATACTGGATACTAGGCTGGTTACCATACCAAACTCATAAAACTCCAGAAATTGGTGACTTCGTTATTCTGTGTTCATATTTATATTTATATGTTCAATTAGAATTTCTTCATATGTGATCAGGTTGAATGTTAAAGCAGTTGATGGGATTTGACCTCAGTGTTGGTACGTAGTCAGGGTAATAATCTGGACGTAATTTTTGAGCAAAGCTTTGAGATATTTTACTCTCTTTTCTATTTTTTTACTTTCTAGTTTCTCTTTTTTGTTACTTTTTGTTCTCTTTATATCTCTTTTATTTTATCTCTATACTTTTCTCTTTATTTCACGCTCTCTCTCTCTCTCTCTCTCCTTATCTCTTATTCGTTGGACGTAGTCCTCTTCTTTTTTTAAGTAAGTCTGTTTTTAAAAGATAAGAAGATAAGATATTCTTAGTGTATTGCAAGTGTATTGCAAGTGTATTGTTAGTGTATTGCAAGTGTATTGTTAGTGTATTGCAAGTGTATTGTTAGTGTATTGCAAGTGTATTGCAAGTGTATTGTTAGTGTATTGCAAGTGTATTGCAAGTGTATTGTTAGTGTATTGTTAGTGTATTGCAAGTGTATTGTTAGTGTATTGTTAGTGTATTGTTAGTGTATTGTTAGTGTATTGCAAGTGTATTGCTAGTGTATTGCAAGTGTATTGCTAGTGTATTGCAAGTGTATTGATAGTGTATTGCAAGTGTATTGTTAGTGTATTGCAAGTGTATTGTTAGTGTATTGCAAGTGTATTGCTAGTGTATTGCTAGTGTATTGTTAGTGTATTGCAAGTGTATTGTTAGTGTATTGCAAGTGTATTGTTAGTGTATTGCAAGTGTATTGTTAGTGTATTGTTAGTGTATTGCTAGTGTATTGCTAGTGTATTGCTAGTGTATTGCTAGTGTATTGCTAGTGTATTGCAAGTGTATTGCTAGTCTATTGCAAGTGTATTGCAAGTGTATTGATAGTGTATTGCAAGTGTATTGCTAGTGTATTGCAAGTGTATTGTTAGTGTATTGCAAGTGTATAGTTAGTGTATTGCTAGTGTATTGCAAGTGTATTGCTAGTGTATTGCAAGTGTATTGCTAGTGTATTGCAAGTGTATTGCTAGTGTATTGCAAGTGTATTGCAAGTGCATTGCTAGTGTATTGCAAGTGTATTGATAGTGTATTGCAAGTGTATTGCTAGTGTATTGCTAGTGTATTGCAAGTGTATTGCTAATGTATTGCAAATGTACTGTTAGTGTATTGCAAGTGTATTGTTAGTGTATTGCTAATGTATTGCAAATGTATTGTTAGTGTATTGCAAGTGTATTGCTAATGTATTGCAAGTGTATTGTTAGTGTACTGCAAGTGTATTGCAAGTGTATTGCAAGTGTATTGCTAGTGTATTGCAAGTGTATTGTAAGTGTATTGCAAGTGTATAGTTAGTGTATTGCTAGTGTATTGCAAGTGTATTGCTAGTGTATTGCAAGTGTATTGCAAGTGTATTGTTAGTGTATTGCAAGTGTATTGTTAGTGTATTGCAAGTGTATTGTTAGTGTATTGCAAGTGTATTGTTAGTGTATTGTTAGTGTATTGCAAGTGTATTGTTAGTGTATTGCAAGTGTATTGTTAGTGTATTGCAAGTGTATTGTTAGTGTATTGCAAGTGTATTGCAAGTGTATTGTTAGTGTATTGTTAGTGTATTGTTAGTGTATTGTTAGTGTATTGTTAGTGTATTGTAAGTGTATTGTTAGTGTATTGCAAGTGTATTGCAAGTGTATTACTAGTGTATTGCAAGTGTATTGCAAGTGCATTGCTAGTGTATTGCAAGTGTATTGATAGTGTATTGATAGTGTATTGCAAGTGTATTGCTAGTGTATTGCTAGTGTATTGCAAGTGTATTGCTAATGTATTGCAAATGTATTGTTAGTGTATTGCAAGTGTATTGATAGTGTATTGCAAGTGTATTGCTAGTGTATTGCAAGTGTATTGTTAGTGTATTGCAAGTGTATAGTTAGTGTATTGCTAGTGTATTGCAAGTGTATTGCTAGTGTATTGCAAGTGTATTGCAAGTGTATTGCTAGTGTATTGCAAGTGTATTGCTAGTGTATTGCAAGTGTATTGCTAGTGTATTGCAAGTGTATTGATAGTGTATTGCAAGTGTATTGCTAGTGTATTGCTAGTGTATTGCAAGTGTATTGATAGTGTATTGCAAGTGTATTGCTAGTGTATTGCAAGTGTATTGTTAGTGTATTGCAAGTGTATAGTTAGTGTATTGCTAGTGTATTGCAAGTGTATTGCAAGTGTATTGCTAGTGTATTGCAAGTGTATTGCTAGTGTATTGCAAGTGTATTGTTAGTGTATTGCTAGTGTATTGCAAGTGTATTGCTAATGTATTGCTAATGTATTGCAAATGTATTGTTAGTGTATTGCAAGTGTATTGTTAGTGTATTGCAAGTGTATTGCTAGTGTATTGCAAGTGTATTGCAAATGTATTGCTAGTGTATTGCTAGTGTATTGCAAGTGTATTGCTAGTGTATTGCAAGTGTATTGCTAGTCTATTGCAAGTGTATTGCAAGTGTATTGATAGTGTATTGCAAGTGTATTGCTAGTGTATTGCAAGTGTATTGTTAGTGTATTGCAAGTGTATAGTTAGTGTATTGCTAGTGTATTGCAAGTGTATTGCTAGTGTATTGCAAGTGTATTGCTAGTGTTTTGCAAGTGTATTGCTAGTGTATTGCAAGTGTATTGCAAGTGTATTGCTAGTGTATTGCAAGTGTATTGATAGTGTATTGCAAGTGTATTGTTAGTGTATTGCAAGTGTATAGTTAGTGTATTGCTAGTGTATTGCAAGTGTATTGCTAATGTATTGCAAATGTATTGTTAGTGTATTGCAAGTGTATTGTTAGTGTATTGCAAGTGTATTGCAAGTGTATTGCTAGTGTATTGCAAGTGTATTGATAGTGTATTGCAAGTGTATTGCAAGTGTATTGCAAGTGTATTGCTAGTGTATTGCAAGTGTATTGCTAGTGTATTGCAAGTGTATTGTTAGTGTATTGCTAGTGTATTGCAAGTGTATTGCTAATGTATTGCTAATGTATTGCAAATGTATTGTTAGTGTATTGCAAGTGTATTGTTAGTGTATTGCAAGTGTATTGCAAGTGTATTGCAAATGTATTGCTAGTGTATTGCTAGTGTATTGCAAGTGTATTGCTAGTGTATTGCAAGTGTATTGCTAGTCTATTGCAAGTGTATTGCAAGTGTATTGATAGTGTATTGCAAGTGTATTGCTAGTGTATTGCAAGTGTATTGCTAGTGTATTGCAAGTGTATTATTAGTGTATTGCTAGTGTATTGCAAGTGTATTGCTAATGTATTGCTAATGTGTTGCAAATGTATTGTTAGTGTATTGCAAGTGTATTGTTAGTGTATTGCTAGTGTATTGCAAGTGTATTGCAAATGTATTGCTAGTGTATTGCTAGTGTATTGCAAGTGTATTGCTAGTGTATTGCAAGTGTATTGCTAGTCTATTGCAAGTGTATTGATAGTGTATTGCAAGTGTATTGCTAGTGTATTGCAAGTGTATTGTTAGTGTATTGCAAGTGTATAGTTAGTGTATTGCTAGTGTATTGCAAGTGTATTGCTAGTGTATTGCAAGTGTATTGCTAGTGTATTGCAAGTGTATTGCAAGTGTAATGCTAGTGTATTGCAAGTGTATTGATAGTGTATTGCAAGTGTATTGTTAGTGTATTGCAAGTGTATAGTTAGTGTATTGCTAGTGTTTTGCAAGTGTATTGCTAATGTATTGCAAATGTATTGTTAGTGTATTGCAAGTGTATTGTTAGTGTATTGCAAGTGTATTGCTAGTGTATTGCAAGTGTATTGATAGTGTATTGCAAGTGTATTGCAAGTGTATTGCAAGTGTATTGCTAGTGTATTGCAAGTGTATTGCTAGTGTATTGCAAGTGTATTGTTAGTGTATTGCTAGTGTATTGCAAGTGTATTGCTAATGTATTGCTAATGTATTGCAAATGTATTGTTAGTGTATTGCAAGTGTATTGTTAGTGTATTGCTAGTGTATTGCAAGTGTATTGCAAGTGTATTGCAAATGTATTGCTAGTGTATTGCTAGTGTATTGCAAGTGTATTGCTAGTGTATTGCAAGTGTATTGCTAGTCTATTGCAAGTGTATTGCAAGTGTATTGATAGTGTATTGCAAGTGTATTGCTAGTGTATTGCAAGTGTATTGTTAGTGTATTGCAAGTGTATAGTTAGTGTATTGCTAGTGTATTGCAAGTGTATTGCTAGTGTATTGCAAGTGTATTGCTAGTGTATTGCAAGTGTATTGCTAGTGTATTGCAAGTGTATTGATAGTGTATTGCAAGTGTATTGCTAGTGTATTGCTAGTGTATTGCAAGTGTATTGATAGTGTATTGCAAGTGTATTGCTAGTGTATTGCAAGTGTATTGTTAGTGTATTGCAAGTGTATAGTTAGTGTATTGCTAGTGTATTGCAAGTGTATTGCTAATGTATTGCAAATGTATTGTTAGTGTATTGCAAGTGTATTGTTAGTGTATTGCAAGTGTATTGCAAGTGTATTGCTAGTGTATTGCAAGTGTATTGATAGTGTATTGCAAGTGTATTGCAAGTGTATTGCAAGTGTATTGCTAGTGTATTGCAAGTGTATTGCTAGTGTATTGCAAGTGTATTGTTAGTGTATTGCTAGTGTATTGCAAGTGTATTGCTAATGTATTGCTAATGTATTGCAAATGTATTGTTAGTGTATTGCAAGTGTATTGTTAGTGTATTGCAAGTGTATTGCTAGTGTATTGCAAGTGTATTGCAAATGTATTGCTAGTGTATTGCAAGTGTATTGCTAGTGTATTGCAAGTGTATTGCTAGTCTATTGCAAGTGTTTTGCAAGTGTATTGATAGTGTATTGCAAGTGTATTGCTAGTGTATTGCAAGTGTATTGTTAGTGTATTGCAAGTGTATAGTTAGTGTATTGCTAGTGTATTGCAAGTGTATTGCTAGTGTATTGCAAGTGTATTGCTAGTGTATTGCTAGTGTATTGCAAGTGTATTGCTAGTGTATTGCAAGTGTATTGCTAGTGTATTGCAAGTGTATTGCAAGTGTATTGCTAGTGTATTGCAAGTGTATTGATAGTGTATTGCAAGTGTATTGCTAGTGTATTGCAAGTGTATTGCTAGTGTATTGCTAGTGTATTGCTAATGTATTGCAAATGTATTGTTAGTGTATTGCAAGTGTATTGTTAGTGTATTGCTAATGTATTGCAAATGTATTGTTAGTGTATTGCAAGTGTATTGCTAGTGTACTGCAAGTGTATTGTTAGTGTACTGCAAGTGTATTGCTAGTGTATTGCTAGTGTATTGCAAGTGTCTTGCTAGTGTATTGCAAGTGGTTAGTCAGACAGACTGCGATACTGAGAGGAACAGAAAGGAACAGAAAGAAAGATGCTATTGAGACAAAGATGAACATAATTAGTAAACTTTAAAGATTTCCTATAAGACTAAAACTAAGAAATGGAAAGCTGGAAAACTTAGAAGAATTTAAAATAAAAACATGTAAAATAAAAAAAAAATACATAAAAAGCAAATCTTAAGTAAGGGAAAGAACTGCACATTTATAGGAATATATCTCTCAATACTGAGATAATACTCAAAGTTATTTTTCCCTTTTCTATTAAAACACAATTAATAAATATTCCCTGATTAATTAATTAATTTGTTAATTTTTTTGATTGAGTCATGTTTTGTTAGGGACCATGAAAATTGTTGTGTAAAGTTTCAACTTGATCCGAGTGGGAATTGGGATTTAACGATGTATATTATTTTTACCAGACAGACGGACAGACAGAATGAGTCAATAAACGTTTTGCAGAAATAAAAAAAAAGGTCGATGACATGACTAAGTGAACTTCTAGAGAATTCACTTGTGCTGAACTCTCAACTGTCAACTGCCAAGGGTTAGTCTTTGACAGAAGGTGTTGTCACTGACATGTGTAAGTTCAAACCACTCATACCTTCCTCCACCTCCCTTCTCCCCTCTCTCGGCGCCTCGCACCTCATCGATCAGGTAAGAAACGTGACGATGTGAGGATGCTTGTATCGAACAGATTTGAGGCGTGTCATTCACCTCGAAGGGGAGGGGTGCACATTCACAAACACACACACAGACATGCTCATACACGCACGGTCATATACACACACGCTCTTACACATGCACACATTGATACACACTCACTCTCTCATACATACACCTATACCTATGTACACACATTATACAATTAATGCTGAACTCATCCAGACGTATGCAGGGGGCGGGGGGGGGAAGTACCTGCCGCCGTCATTACCCATCCCTTGACCTTTACTCTTAACGTTCATATTCTCTTGTGCTTAATTGTATATTTAAGAAACATAACTATAGACTGTATAAGTTTACACGGGGTGATAAATGGGTCGAGTCCCAAGCTCTTGTAATCCGCTTAACTTGCCGGCTTGATACAGCTCCTATAGTCCTCTCTCCCTTTTCCTCAATCCTCAGACTCTCAAATCAATCTTCCTAGTTACCGTGTGGCGTGTCAATGTCACGGCGTTATCTCACGTGACAGGTGTTGCCACTTGTGCCACGTGTCACGACACAGAAAGACTTTGAGGGGGCTTTGACTTTATCGATAACTTTATTGTTATAACACTCTGCATGGAAACATCGATCAGAGATGAGAAGCATAACATTAGGACAGTGGAAAGAGCTTGAATAGGACATAGTCGTAGCAGTCAAGTTATATCGTTAGATACAGTGTCTTCATGACAAGACATAGTCACAGCAGTCAAGTTATACCATTAGATGCAGTGTCTTCATGACGAGACATAGTCACAGCAGTCAAGTTATACCATTAGATGCAGTGTCTTCATGACTAGACATAGTAACAGCAGTCAAGTTATATCATTAGATACAGTGTCTTCATGACGAGACATAGTCACAGCAGTCAAGTTATACAATTAGATACAGTGTCTTCATGACGAGACATAGTCACAGCAGCCTAGTTATACCATTAGATACAGTGTCTTCATGACGAGACATAGTCACAGCAGTCAAAATATACCATTAGATGCAGTGTCTTTATGACTGGATATAGTCACAGCAGTCAAAGTTATACCATTAGATGCAATATCTTCATGACTGGATATAGTCACAGCAGTCAAAGTTATACCATTAGATGCAATATCTTCATGACTGGATATAGTCACAGCAGTCAAAGTTATACCATTAGATGCAGTATCTTCATGACGAGACATAGTCACAGCAGTCAAGTTATATCATTAGATACAGTGTCTTCATGACGAGACATAGTCACAGCAGTCAAGTTATACAATTAGATACAGTGTCTTCATGACGAGACATAGTCACAGCAGCCTAGTTATACCATTAGATACAGTGTCTTCATGACGAGACATAGTCACAGCAGTCAAAATATACCATTAGATGCAGTGTCTTTATGACTGGATATAGTCACAGCAGTCAAAGTTATACCATTAGATGCAATATCTTCATGACTGGATATAGTCACAGCAGTCAAAGTTATACCATTAGATGCAATATCTTCATGACTGGATATAGTCACAGCAGTCAAAGTTATACCATTAGATGCAGTATCTTCATGACGAGACATAGTCACAGCAGTCAAGTTATATCATTAGATACTGTGTCTTCATGACGAGACATAGT
Organism: Biomphalaria pfeifferi; assembly: GCA_030265305.1. NCBI lineage: Eukaryota > Metazoa > Mollusca > Gastropoda > Planorbidae > Biomphalaria > Biomphalaria pfeifferi. The sequence goes on along the minus strand of JASAOG010000039.1, from coordinate 2,424,993 downwards.
CACAGCAGTCAAGTTATATCATTAGATACTGTGTCTTCATGATGAGACATAGTCACAGCAATCAAGTTATACCATTAGATGCAGTGTCTTCATGACGAGACATAGTCACAGCAGTCAAGTTATACCATTAGATGCAGCGTCTTTAAGACTGGACATAGTCACAGCAGTCAAGTTAACCATTAGATGCAGCGTCTTCATGACGAGACATAGTCGTAGCAGTCAAGTTAAATAATATTCAAATAGTCGCTACAGCATATTGTGCGTTCATTGTAGAATGTTTTGCACACGGCTCTATCCTTGTATTCAAACTGTTGTGGTCTAATCTTTTATCTGACTTCCCTTCTATCTGATTAATTACTCTACATAATGAGTATGAATTGTTTGTTTTTATAATAAAATCTTTCATGACGTATTTTAAGTTTCGCCATTTTTATACTTTTTTTTTTCTAATTTTTTGGTAAAGTTTTTTTTTTTTCTTTCATCAAACTTTCAAATGTTTTTGTATTTGACAGTTTGATCCTCAAAAGTTAGAACCGAATTTCATTCCTTGACTAAATCATAATTCTTGTTATGCAGATCTGTTTGTTTTATTTTACATATTGACATTATTACATCATAAAATTATTTGTTCAAGATTCTTCTGACATTAATTGGTTTAAAATTGCGCTTCTTTCTTTTAGTTCTAATGCAACATTACGTCATACGCTAATGTCCAGTTAATAAAACTCCAGAGGAATTGACAGCAACGATTCAATAGTTTTGATGTATCGGTCTAGTAATCAACCTCTGATTTTTTTAGAAAGTTGTGTTCATCACTGGGAGGGGTGGGGGCTGAAGGTGTGGCTTTCAAAAAATATCAATAATCAACTTTCTGAGGAGAGTAACATTCCCTAAGAGCCAAGGAACTCATATTGCTGACAAAATGAAAGTAAAAAAACAATATTCATTTACAGCTATTAGTCAAAATTATAGACACTCGAAGCTAGAGAGTTACACATATTGTTTTTACATAATTATAGTATCAGATATTGATGATTTTTTTCTTCACATTTGCTGATAAATGAGCTTTCTCAACAGGACAAACAGATATTCTACATTTTAAGCATATCAATATAGGTCCATGTCACAAGACGCGAGCAGTCTGCTAGCACCAGCTACAACTGGTCATTGTCTAAGACTTGATTCTGGACCTGTGTCTTTATCTTTAGTGTTTTATCCCTGTCGCGATGTATAGCTCTACCTGTAGCTTCCACTAAGCAAAGTCGTTCAGCCGTTCATCTAACGACCTTCAAATCCTAGCTCTGGAGACCATTAATACCTTCAAGCCCAGTGCTATTTTTGCATACACTGATGGGTCGGCATCAATAGATTCTGGAAGAGCAGGCTATGGAGCTTACATCGACTTTCTTGGCTCTTACACAGTTAAAATCTTTGGACCATGTGGTAGTGTTTGCAGTTTTGATGCGGAGACCATGGCAGTCTGTGAAGCCTTAAAAATCATTGACTCTCAACTCGGCGAGGGACATTTGAGGGCAACACAGATTGTTGTGGTCACTGACTCAAAATCTGTACTACAGGCTTTGCAAAGCCCCGGACCATGGCCCCCCAATATCAACACTGTCATCATGGATTCACATAACATTAAACAACGCTATGGCAACCCTGTAATTATGCAGTGGGTACCGAGTCACATAGGTGTGACTGGCAACACAATTGCAGACTCTTTGGCCCACCAGGGAGGGCGAATTCCACCCACTAACAGGCTGTAAGCTTTCATCAAGCCCTAACTATAATACAAAAAGCAGAAATGGAAAAGTGGTTTGAGTGCTGGGACAAGTCCCAAAAAGCCCGTGGAGTCTGGGAGCGCTTGAGGCGCCCTAACCGCACTTCCTCGTGGTGGAGGCTGTCCAGGCCTGAGCAAGCTATTATAGCACAGTGCAGGACAGGCCACTGTCCTGTTGGCTCATATTTCTCGCGGCTATGGCCAAATTTTGACACATAGTGCCTCCGCTGCGGAGAAGAAAAGGAAACCGTGCCTCATAGTCTGTTTGACTGTCCCAGACTTGCTGATCTCCGTCTCGACAGGTCTGGGAAACCCGAAATTCTCTACCTGTATGGCGACATTTATGCACTAACGCAAGACAGCAGGGTTTCTGTCCAGGGCTTTTGCAAGAGAGGATTTGAGCCTCTCAAGCCCTCACTCTAATGGAGTTTGATGATGTTGATGATGACCTGTAGCTTGGTTGTATTTGAGAGTCTCTTGATCACGTGCACATAGATCACATGACACCAGAATGCTTTTTAAAACACGTAACGTAGAACTTACTTCTTGAATCATAAAAAAAAAACCAGGTCTGTACCACGTGGCAACGAGCTGCCGCCCACAGGTTGTGACGTTGCAGGTCAGTGTTGAGGCCTTCTATAACGAATGGTCTCGCACCAAGCGTTTCTCTTGCTAAGATTCTGTTGAAGGTTTCTGATCAGGCCGAGTAGGAAGCCTTGGTTGCACGCGTCGTCAAAGTTCCTTCGACCGTGCAGATCAATTAAGAAGGCAATGAATGATGGAATATATTATGTTGACTCAATGAGGTTCATTCATGAGTGGACTGCACTCAACTAATCCGTTAAACAAATTCCTGCTCGGTCAGCTGACAACCACGTGACGGCATGGAGCGCGACGGCATTGTTTTGAGCTTATAAATATTTGAGAGACAATTAAAAAAAAAAAATTGGCTGCAAATATTTTTTTTTAGGTTTTTAAAATCAGCTCCTCTCGACGATCACAAGTCTTGCACTAAAACAAAAACTACTTTGGTTTCATTTGACAGTAGAGCCCTGTTCTGAAGGTGGATTTTGAACGGATATGGGCCGCGGGCCATAGTTTGAGCATCACTAGTCTAATGTTAAAAGGGGCATTAATAAAAATGTGTTCGGATTATGCTGATTGACTTAAGCCTTTGAAAGAAACAAGTTGGCGTCTGTGTAAATTAAGTGTTATACTGTTATGTTAGTCAAGTATCTCACGCGTTTATCACATTTTAATGACCCCTCCCCTCCATCTTCTAGTCAATTATTTTGTGGATTGCCGTCACTTAAAAAGTAAGTAAAGTTCCCCTTTCAGATCTAATGTTTTATAAGGCAGATGATGTAAAGGTCATCTGTTTCTGTGGCCTACGGTTTAGCGAGGCTGTCATGTGGCCAGCACAACGACAAACCGCCTTTGATTTTCCCCAACTAATGTCAGATACCCATTAGAGCTGGGTGGACTCAGAGGCACCCTAAGATCCTGAGATAAAAAATCCCAGGATTCGAACCCGGGCCCAAGCGCTTCACCGATCAGCCACCGCGCCTCTCAAAATAATTTAATGGAACCTTTATTCATTGACGGTTGGACACAGATGACCTCGAGACCAAAAGGTTTGAAAGGAGAACTTTACTTTTACTTCTTTACTTACTCACTGACCACGGATTTCTCTCCGCCCCCCCCCCCTTTTTTTTTCTTCTCTTTTCCCCGTTTCATTAAAATGTTTTTATTTAAATTCTTTCAGAATGTATAGAGGTGTGTGTTCAAGCTGTTTAGTCGTCTGTAGTGAAGTGTTCAAGAGAGAGTTGTTGCATCTTGCTTGTTGCATCTTGCTTGCAACAGACCTGATTCTGGCTGAAATTATTATTGAATTCTTCGACCACTAATTAATGAGACTTTAGACAATTAAATATATTTTAGTGTTGTTCTTTATTTCCCGAACCTGTCGTGAACTATTCCTTGATCTGTCGTAAACTATTTTCGAATCTGTCGTGAAATTTTGAAGAACCTGTCGTTAACTATTACTGAATCTGTCAGTATCTATTTCTGAATCTGTCAGTGTCTATGATTAAATCTCTAATGAACTATTCCTGAATATGTCAGTTTCTATTCCTGATTTGTCATTAGCTACTTGAAGAAACTTTCGATAACTAATCCTGCGTCTGTCAGCTTAACAAGTGCCAGACAAAAAGACTTTAAACATTCAGACTGGAGTTGGATCGCATTGAATAAACCCAAGGAGCAAATGTGTACTTCTCTGATGCCAGATAGGATCGAAGTTGTGATTTCTGCTTTGTACGATCTGGTCCTTTTACAACGACAGACTAGACGTAAATTGTCTGTCCACGGCCAAACACACAGACAACACAAAAACAATGCTAAACACAAGGGGTAAGGGGAGCGAGAGAGAGAGAGACAGAGAGAGACAGAGAGAGAGACAGAGAGAGAGACAGAGACAACGAGAGAAAGAGAGAGAGAGAGGAATGAATTCTTTTACTAACTTAAGCTGTTATCAATCGATGATCGAATACTTTTTTTTTTTGGTCTTACATTCACCTGTGATGCAAACTTGACTACAGGGATAATGCTGGATTCCTCCTCCGCGTGCCCCCTCTCCAGCGCCCCATACGCCACTCGGTCTCCCTTGAAGGTAAAGAGATAATCATCTTGAAGACTTAGATTCCATCTCAACACGAGATCTACTGGACGAACCAAGACCAAAAAAACAACCCTAACAATACAAAGCATGACAAGAAGTGCGTGTGCGCGTGAGTGCGTGCGTGAGTGTATTGGGGAGGGGGGGGCTATGTTTACTCTGTACTGACGTCATATTATGTCTTAGTTATTTACTTGTTAGTTATTAAAGAAGTGAACTCATGACATACAAAGCATTTATTACTACATAGAACTAAATTTTATAAAAATACTCTCATTATTTAATACTTATTTTCCTTATAATTTTTTTTTGTAATAACTCATAGGTGGCCATTACGAGTCGGTAGTTATGAAAAAAAATGTACACATGAACTCAAATCTAAGCCGACACTTACAACAATGATTTTCAATTCCACAATAAGACATTTTTATGTATGTATTATTGACAGGCTCTGTAGGAGTTGAGAAAGTAACATTGTAAGTATAGGACTGAATATATACAAAATATCAAATATTTTACTACATATTAAGATATGAGAGACTATGGGTTATGCTTGCCTTGTATGGAAATGGCTGTATGAATAAGGGATGTAACTGTTACTCAGTAATTATAAAAATATAATTTTTGGTTCTACCAAGTCCTTGAGACGAAACAGTGGGTTTTAAGGGTTAAAAAATTTAAAAATGTCATAATTAATTAATTTATTTTTCTGAACTTTTAATAAAATGTTTTGTCACGCACCACGAGTTTTGGTGCGAAGCTTCAGCTCGATAAGATAATGAATACTTGTCAAAATAAATCATACAATTTTATAGCTTTTAATTAGACTACGATAAAGGTCATTGGCATTTCAGTCTTCACTCATCGGGACCTTTGAATTTGTATACTATGCAGTGGTATTGACTATTTAAATAATTTTTGTAGTTTTCTCCTACAACCTTAAAATGGTTTATATATAGATGCATAGAATATTTATACTTAATTTTCAACATGTGAGATAATTAAAAGAAAGAAGACACTTGAATTGAAAGCGTGCTTGTAAGAACAGCACTGATATACTTCGACGTCCAGGGGGCTATGAAAAAAACACCAACATTTTAGTAAATCTAAACAAGGCAACAAACAACTGGCACTTAGATATCATCCCCAGTGTCGTCTGAATGTGAAATAGAGCGGGAAAAATTTTTCTGTTGTTGTTGTTGTTTTTGTATATGTAACATTCATTATTTTTTATCATTTATTTAGATATTTAGAACAAAATAATCACGCTAGAAGTTGTTTAAAGGAGGTACTGCTTTTCAAAATAAAGTATTCTTGTTTTTGAGCCCTAGGGAACACGTTGTCGCACCTCTTCCAGTTGGTCATCTCTCACCCCCCGCCTCTACTAGAAAGCAGGTATTAGTTTTGTTTTAAATTAAGGTAGCGTTTCTCAAACTGTGGGATGAAACCAGCCTTCCCCGGGGGTGAAACACGGACCGCGACTTACCTTGTTGTAGCTAGAATAGGTAGATTGTGGTAGAAATGGTAGATTACAACTTCCCCCCCCCCCCCGCGTCCCGAGACATGGCGTTAAACTGCGCTCCTCTTTCCTTAGCACTTTTGGAGCTCAAAAGTGCCCTACTTCTTTTCTATCATTGTGTCTGCCTCCTCTTTTCCTCAGTCTGCCTTCATTGATCATCACTCTGTCTCCTTATCTCTAAAATCTCACTACGTCCTAGACCAGTCTGTTTGCCGTGGACTGCGACGGGTAAGTGGGGATAAAGAGATCCTGGTGTTTGAGTGGTGGTTATCTGAGGATAAACCACCACAACACAATACTTTGGCTCCAAGTTCCCCTAGACCTGAGGCCCAGATGGCCCGCTCTGGGTCAACTGGCTGGTCATGCCGAGCTACCAGCATAGGTCGAAGAGGGCGGTGGCTGGAGGGTCAATCAGGGAGCTGCTGTATCGGGCACATGTCCGATGCAGTAGCTGACTGAGTATAGTACCTGTGTAGCCCTGGCGGACTCATTCTGGACTTCCGAATGACCCGTCCCCTTGTTGGACTCGATGGCGGGTGGGGAGCACAGGTGCTGAACTAATAAGAACACCTATGGATAAGAAAACACCAAAAAAGCTACTTGCCCCAGACGTATGTCTGAACAAGAGAAGCCGTATGGAGGATAAAAAGGAGGAGGCCACAAAAAGCTGTGCTACCTGGCCATCATTTCTAGTGATTAGGTGCACAGAGGAGGGGAAAAGTCTGACAAAGATGAGCCCTTTTGTCATCTACAAGGGACTTAAGTCAGTAGTGGGAGAACCCAAGAGTGTGTCTAAGCTACACGTCTTTGGAACTTCTAGTAGAAGTTGATAGCAAGATACACTCTGATGGGCTTTTAAGATGCAGAAGACTCTGTGATCTCCAAGTGGAAGTCATGCCACACAAGAGTCTGAACACCAGCAGAGGTGTAATCAGCTCTAGGGACCTACTGGAATGTTCCGAGAAGGAAATAGTGGAGGGCATTGAAGGAGTCACCCATGCCCGGCGCATTACCAGGCGCAGGGATAGTGAGGAGGTCAAAACCGCCACTATCATCCTCACATTCGGAACTAGGACACCGCCAGAGTATGTGAAGGCAAGATACCTTCGAGTTCCAGTGAGGTCCTACATACCTAACCCCATGAGATGCTTCAAGTACCAGGGTTATGGACACGGCTTGGCAGTCTGCAAGAGGAACACTGATTGTGCCAGATGTGCTGGAGAGGGTCATGAAGACAAGGGCTGCACAGCCCAGTTCAAATGCCCAAACTGTTACGCTGGCCACTCAGCCTACTCCAAGGACTGCCCTGTGTGGAAACAGGAGGTTGCCGTGCAGGAGTACAAGGCAAAAAATGGATGTACCTTCAGCCAGGCAAAATCGGCTGTATTGGCCCTACCCAAGGGCCAATTCGGCTTGACAAAGACCTATGCCCTGGCTGTTGCTAAGATAGGAAGATCCATAGCCACACAGACGGATACATTGACCCCCACCACCCCCTCCTCCTCCTCCAACTCAGAAGAAAACACCGCCAAAGAACACACCTCTGAAGAAACAAGAAAGCCCTGTTGTGATGCTAAAGAACAGGTTCTCTGTGCTCGCTGATAAGAGCATGGAGACTAAGCAGCATGTCAAAACCAATACTCCGGGAGAACCCGGAGACATCATGTCTGACACAGGTTCTCCTCAGAGAACCCAGCCAGACACCCCAACCCCAACCACCCCAAGGCCAAATAGCTCCAAGTAGGTCATCTAGAATGAGCCATGGATTCCAGAATTGTACAGTGGAATTGTAGAGGCCTCAAGGCCAATTATGAGGAAATGCAGCTACGGATGGACTCTGAGACTCCTGTAGCTGTCTGCTTACAGGAAACATTTCTGAAAGATAGCATCAGCTTCCGAAGCTACAGTACTTACAGCAAGAATGTTGAGGATGCAGAGAGAGCATCAGGTGGAGTCTGTATGCTTGTGAAGGATAGCATCCCCCATGAGAGGGTAGAACTACAGACCACACTACAGGCCGTAGCAGCTAGGATAACCCTTCACAAGGTTATCACTTTCTGCAGCCTGTATCTACCACCAGGCGCTCCATTAAACCAAACAGACATGGAGTACCTATTGAAACAACTCCCCCGGCCTTATATAATCCTTGGGGATTTCAATGCCCATAACACCATGTGGGGATCCAACAATACCGACACAAGAGGCCGTATGCTGGAGGATATCTTCCTCCAACATGATTTATGCATACTTACTGATGCATCACCGACCTACTTGCACCCAGGAACTGGATCTCTCACATGCATTGACCTCAACGTATGCGTCTCTGGACTTCTGGACGACTTTAAATGGTCAGTTAGTGATCACTTCCTTATCACTTATCCTTATTACATCATTACTAACAATCTCCCCTCATTGGGACGACCTCAGTGGTGGAAACTGAATAAGGCCGATTGGGAACAATTCCAAAAAAGATGCTCCGAGGATATCACAGAAAATATCTTCGATGAACAGGGCCCAGCTGATACCTTTGCTAGCAAGCTACTTAGTATAGCCAGGAAAGTTGTCCCCCTAACCTCCGCAAATCCAAAACGGCTTAGCAAACCATGGTTTGATACAGCTTGCAAAAATGCTATTGGCGATAGGAAAAAACGACTGGCTGCATTTATAAAGAATCCTTCCCATGAAAACCTAAAGCTATTCAGGATAGCTAGAGCAAAGGCTAGAAAAACCATACGGTCAGCCAAAAGGAATTCCTGGAGAAGTTTTGTCGGCAGTCTGAATGCCAAAACTTCTGCTAGAGCAGTTTGGAAGGCAGTAAGGCGAATCAAAGGGAAAGAATCAAATGCAATAAGGCATCTGAAAAACCATTGACGAACTGTCACGTCCCCCAGAGAAATAGCTGACTGCCTTGCATCCTCAATAGCAGAAAAGTCATCCACTGCACACTACACGCCAGAGTTCCAAAAAGTCAAAACTAGGGAGGAAAGACACCCCATTGATTTCAGGTCAGAGAACAATGAAGACTACAACAAACCGTTCTCGCTTGAGGAACTGAAGGAATCGCTGGACAAGTCCCATGACACAGCGCCTGGAGAAGATGAAATCCATTACCAGTTCCTCAAGCACCTCCCCGAACCCTCATTGGCAGTCCTGCTAGGGGTCTATAACTGTGCGTGGCAAACAGGCGCTTTCCCAAACAGCTGGAGGAAAGCCACAGTTATACCGATACCTAAACCGGGAAGAGACGGCTCAGACCCAGCTAACTATCGACAAATAGCACTAACAAGCTGCATCTGCAAAACCATGGAAAGAATGATTAACAGTATGCTGGTCTGGTACCTGGAGAGGAATAAAGTGATCTCCAACTACCAGTGTGGATTTCGGCAGGGGCGGACAACTGACCACGTGGTAAGGCTGGAAGCTTAAATTAGAAATGCATTACTCAGAAGAGAACATCTAGTAGCTGTATTCTTCCATATAGAAAAAGCCTATGACACAACCTGGAAACATGGCATTCTACGTGACCTGGAGCTTATGGGGCTTAAGGGACACCTCCCCCGTTTTGTGGGGGAATTCCTGAAAGACCGAAAATTTCCGGTTCGAGTGGGCAACTCCGCTTCTGACACTCATGACCAGGAAATGGGTGTACCCCTGGGCAGCATTCTGTCAGTCACCCTGTTCAACATTAAAATAAATAGCATCATAAATGCTCTGTCCCCTGGCATAGAGTGCTCTTTGTATGTTGATGAATTTGTCATTTTTACTTATGGGAAAAACATGAACACCTTAGAAAGAAAATTAAACAAAATTCAGGGTTGGGCAAACGATAATGGTTTTAAATTTTCGGACTCCAAAACAGTTAGTATGCACTTTTGTAATTTAAAGGGACTCCACCCAAACCCTGAACTAGTTATACTCAAAAAGAAGATCTCTGTCGTGAAAACTACAAAATTTTTAGGCCTCACCCTAGATTCCAAATTTAATTTTCTCCCCCCACATTAAGGAACTTAAGAAGAAATGCCAAAAGTCATTAAACATACTTAGAGTACTCAGCCATACGGACTGGGGAGCTGACAGAGATAACTTGCTGCTGCTATATCGGAGTCTAATTCGATGCAAGCTAGACTACGGATCCATTATATATGGAGCATCAAGGAAGTCGTACCTAAAAATACTGGAACCAATACAAAATGCTGCCCTGCGTCTCTGTATCAGCGCGTTTCGTACATTACCTATCCCAAGTCTCCATGTGGAGGCTGGAGAACTCCCCATGGATATAAGAATAAAAAAGCTTGCAATGCAGTATATAGTCAAGCTAAAATTCAACCCCACGAATCCTGCTTTCGACTCCATATTTAACCCCACAGAGGTAGAATTATACAATCGAAGGCCTAACGTCATACAGCCGTTGGGCCTTCGAATGAGAGAACCAATCCAAAATTTAAACCCACCCATTGACCAAATCTCTAAAATAGAAACCCCTCAGAATCCTCCTTGGCTAATGAATAAACCCAAATTAAATTTATCCCTCCTTAATTTCAAAAAGAAAATACAGACCCAAGAATACTACAAGTCTACTTTAGGGAACTGCAGGAGAGCTACGGAGATTGTGGCACCATCTACACAGACGGATCCGAAATGGATGGAAAGGTCGCGTGTGCCTGCTCCTTTCGGAACAATACAATCTCCCGTAGACTCCCCGATGGCTGCTCCATCTTTACGGCCGAATTGCATGCAATATCGCTTGCACTTATGGCCGTCAAAGCATCAGAAAGGAGGAAATTTATAATCTGCTCCTACTCCAAATCTGCATTGCAAGCTTTGGGGCAGATGAAGACTGACATTCCATTGGTACATAAGAGCCTGAAGCTGTTGGACCAAATAACAGCCGACCATAGGGATGTCACCTTCATATGGATCCCCTCCTATGTGGGCATTGAGGGAAACGAAGTCGCAGACAGAGAAGCAAAGAGAGCCCTAAATCATGCGGTGTCAGGAACCCGAATTCCCAGCTCGGACCTGAGACAAAGTATTGCCTCTGCCACCTATCAAGAGTGGCAGGACCTATGGGAGGCTGAGACTCACAATAAACTCAGGCAGATTGTGGCGGATGTCAGGTGGCGGTCCACATCTAAGGGTCTGACAAGGTGTGGTAGCACGACCATGTCCAGACTTAGGATTGGCCACACCTACATCACGCACTCTTTTGTGCTGAACAAAGAAGAGCCCCCACTTTGTGAGTATTGTGGCTCTCGCCTCACCGTGGAACATATCCTCATCGACTGCCCCAGATACCAGGATGTCAGGGAGAAATATTTTAGAGCCACTAATTTAAAAACACTATTCAATAATGTCGACCCTGAGAAGGTACTGGGCTTTATCCGGGAAGTGGGGTTGTCTACGAAGATCTGATTTATGAATTTGTAAACATGTACTATTTACATTAGATTTTTACCAAATTATTAAATTTTTACTACCTCTACTATTTTAACTGTGAATAGACCTTGATTTTAATGATTTGACTGTATGGAATTTTTGGTGTATCCGGTGTGCACCCTAAAGAAAGGGTAGATAACCTATGTTTTATTGTTTCAACTTTTTATCTTTTTGTGCAATGTTTAGCTCTACAGAATCAGATTGTATAAGCTCTTCCGTGGGTAGATTGTAATGAGTTGGCAACATTCTAGTTTTCTGACATTGTTTAGTTGACCTTGAAAATCTCCATATCTTCTTTTTATTCTATCTTCTGTTAGTGTCTTACATTTTGTGTCCGTGTAATGTGTGTGTGTGTGTGTGTGTTTGTTTGTGTGTGTGTGTTTGTTTGTGTGTGTGTGTGTGTTTGTTTGTGCGTGCGTGCGTGCGTGCGTGCGTGCGTGCGTGCGTGCGTGCGTGCGTGTGTGTGTGTGTGTGTGTTACTACTGTACGCCAGAGTCTTTTTTTGTCATCTCTCTAAGTCGTTTTTGTTAAATGAAGATTTGGTTTTAAAATCTCAGTCTCAAGTCCGCCTGTCTCACTTCCCCCTGTCTCAAGTCCGCCTGTCTCACTTCCCCCTGTCTCAAGTCTCAAGTCCGCCTGTCTCACTTCCCCCTGTCTCAAGTCTCAAGTCCGCCTGTCTCACTTCCCCTGTCTCATGTCTCAAGTCCGCCTGTCTCACTTCCCCCTGTCTCAAGTCTCAAGTCCGCCTGTCTCACTTCCCCCTGTCTCAAGTCTTAAGTCCGCCTGTCTCACTTCCCCCTGTCTCAATTCCCTCTGTTTCATTGCTAGCTGGACTAAGATTGGCGTTGGAACTTTAATGTTTCTCTTTGGTTTCTGACTTTGTCTATTACAAGTGTCTTACGTGAGAACCTCATCATTAGCGCTGGCCTGGTCACGTGACACAACAGACCATCTCGGGTTACTTACCAATTTCGTAAAGACTGTAAACTGAGTGAGAGCGCGCGTGTGTATAATAGAGCGAAAGACAGAGAGAGATAGAGAGAGAGTAAGAGAGAGAGAGAATTAGTTAGGGATACTGCTGTCAGGTTTACTGTATTGACTTGTGTTATAGATATTTTAATAAATGGGGGGGGGGGGGGGGCGGTAAATATCTGTGTTCAGTTTATGTTAGTGTTCTAATTTGTTCTTCAGTTATCAGTCAGACAAAATAGTTTCGATATTATCGGGAACTTTTCATTTTCTTCCAACGTACGGGATGTGTGGCTAAGATGCTTAAGACTAAGACTAAGATTAAGACTGCTTTATTGATCCTTACGGAAATTAGTTGTGATTACAAGGACTCTTTTCTCATATAAAGACAACACAACAGAAAATACACATAAATATAAACCGCTTGGCTTCCTATCACCGTTGGTCAAGTTCGAAACCCGACTGGAGCTGAGTTGTGTTTGCTAAGCTCCTAAAGGCAGCGCTGAAACTTTCTCTCAGATAACCCTCACCTGCCTCTCCCGTCTCTCATACCTCTCCTGCCTCTCCCGCCTCTCTCACCTCTCCCACCTCTCCTGCCTCTCCCGCCTCTCCTGCCTCTCCCACCACTGGTTCACAAAAGAGATTGGACCCTAGCGCACTGAGCTTACACTGTTAGGGTTCTCTCCTAATCGGGCTATTCTGCAGATACTTCTCATCACAACACTTCTAGCTCAAGAACTTGACAACAAGAGTATCAAAATAATGTGGTACTTTCATAACTAATAAATAGAAGCCAGTGCTACACAATTGGCTACACGAAACACTAACTACAAATGTTGTGTTGTACATAACCAAATAACCGTACTAAACTCTACTAGATTCTAGTCTGTCTACTCCTGGACTGTTACACGAGGACTCACATTGTACCGCACCGACTTTACTTGAGGTCAATCTCTAGAGAAGGCCTGCACGCTGACCTGCAAAGTCACAACCTGTGGGCCATTAAGACCAATAGCTCGTTGCTACGTTGCAGGTTTGTACGACGTGGCAACGAGCTAAATGGCCCACAGGTTGTGACGTTGCAGGTCAGTGTTGAGGCTTTCTATAACAAATGGTCTCGCTTTACTGCCTGGCTGTCCTGAACTGCCTTACAGACTCAGTTTCTCCTGAAACCTTTCGATCACATGACCAATCCCGGGTCATTTATGTATTGCGTTTAACGTTCAGACTAGTACTGTCCCTTGTCCATTGACACAGTGGACTGCTATGTAGCTTGAGAAATTACTTGTGTTAAGTGTGTCAGCTGGTCTCTCACACGGTTAACTCTATCGCTCCCACCATACAGTTACAACAATACGTTGAAAGATGCGCCTTACAAAAAAAAAAATTTTTAAAGTAAAGAGTCTAAAACATAGAACATAACATGCAGATTCAAAGTAAACAGATTCTAGTTTTCATGGGCTTGGTGGTGTAGTTCATTTCACTGTCTAGTTTATGTATCTAGCATGCTTACCATTGCAGTAAAACATAACAGAATAAGGACAGTACTTACTTATATAGGTCATGGGTTTGAATGTTGGTAGAGCGAGAATTTTTTAAATTGGATAATTTAATAGGAAAAGTGTTACATTTAATTGTCCAGCAGCCCAGCCTCATCGTTAGCCATCTCTCAACTGACACTGTTAAAGTGAAATGCTGTTTTTTGGTTTCTCTTTAGAAATCCTAATCCTGAAAGGGCGTGTTTGATATAATAATAACAATAATAATAGCAATAATAATAACAATAATAATAATGATAACCATAACAATAATAATAATAACCGAGAATAATAATTTATGCATTGTTTTCAAGTCCTACAATTAACGAAGAGGGCGACAATTTACGATGACTTGATATTTTGTCAAATTTAAGCAGACTAATCCGATGTCTGCTAATAATGTAATGTGTGATCAAACAGGGGATGGAATCAATATAAGGGAGAACACCCTTTGTCGTATCAACCTTTACTGATAAACCTGGTTCTAATTGTAATGTAAACTGTCTAGTCACTGTACAATCGACCTACAATTTTTTCTGCATGCCTTCACATGAGACATGGAGGTTAACACGAGAAGAGAGACTTCATTGTTTGGTGTTGTTATAACGAGATATTGAAATAGAGAAAATGTTTTTTTGTTTTCAAAAGATTTGTTTTGCCCAATAAAGTGACAACTTCTTTACAGACGATCTATATGTCCGTAGCGGCGTCGCTGTTTTACTATATAGGAACTTTTTTATTTTTTAAGAAACATTCTCATAGCCCATGAAGTAAAAAGTAAAGCAAACAAGTTTTCCCTTTTTCATACTTTGCGATCTATAGGGCAGATCATGTTAAGGTCATCAGTTTTTTGTGGGTCACGGTTAACGAGGGTGTCATGTGACCGGCACAACGACCATCCGCCTTTACTTTTCCCCAACTAAAGTCAGGTACCTATTAGAGCTGGGTGGACTCAGGGGAGCAATAAAAATCCCGAAATTCAAAATTCCAGTCTTCACCAAGATTCGAACCCAGGACCTCAGGTTCGGAAGCGAAGTACTTAACCACTCACTATATATGACTATATGTAAACTGCTTTGGGATATTGAAACTTTTTTTTTTTTAAAACAATGTTCATGTTGTTAGCTGCTCTCCATACTCACGTAATGCTTTTGTCATAGGAACTCTTTCAGAAGCGTCAAAAGTTTATTTCAAGCAAAGTCAAACTGTCTTTCCAATAATTCCCTATAACATTTAAATACGAAATGTATATGGTATAGGAATCTGTTGCCCATAATAACGCCCCAAATCTAATTGCACACTTATGTAATCTGGTCTTTCTTATTTTAAAACCTTTTTCTTTAAAACTATTTTTTTTTATTAAACTGGACACCTCGACAAAAATGTAAATATCTTTTTATGAAATCAAAGAATTTTTGTTTAAAAATCGTTAACCCTATTTTAATACAATATAGATAGATCAAAGGACACTTTAATTAGATCTTATTTTGTCACGATGGGTCACAAAAACCAATGCTATGTAATTAGCTTTTAGTCTGCTAACAAAAAAATCACGGTAATTTCCCTTGAAGCTTAATATTTGATTTCTTTGTAGAAGCTGCCAATCATCCAGTGTAGATGATCTAGCCACATTCTTTGAATAAACTATTTTATTTCTGTCCAACTATCTGTTTGTTACTGCTATAATTACAAGTGGGTGATAAGTGGGTTTTTTTTTTTTTTCATATTTTGACTTGCAACTTTTGTTTAATTCAGAATTATAGATGTTCCTACTTGGAGGCAATTTCGTAGCAATCTCTTTGGTATATCCGGTGTACAGAAAGCGGAATATTGATTAGCGCGACATTTTAATCTAGTTTATAATAATTTTGTTTACATTTTAGTACTGTAGATTCAATACATTGGGGGATTAGTTAAGCTTTGTCTTCTTCTGAGTAGGGGCAGCCGGACAGCCATTACTTCTAAAACTTGGCACACAAAATTAAGCAAATATGAATTGATATTAGCACCAAAAAACACCATTTAATCCATTACTTGGAAGTCGTCGATTATTAAATGTGAATTAGATGTTTCTCAGATCTAGCTTATTATCATAAGAATCGATTCCATGGAGTGGACTTCTGTGAAATCGATTTTCTGACATTTTCAAAGGTGGCTGCGATTGAGAATGTTAAGGTATTGCAGTTGTCTTGATGTTTCTACTTTAGCTTGTTGAATTGTAAGTCCTTCATAATGTGCAGATAGTTTTATGGGTCTAAGCAAACAAGGAAATAAAATGAAACATTTACCTAGAATGTTTGTGAAAAAACGTCATTGGTAGCTTTTTAGATCTCTTCTCTTTTCTCGTAAGACTTGATAATCAAGTTTCAAATTATCTATCTTGTTCTAGTATCTATATGATAATATTAATAATAATAATAATAAAAATAATAATAATCTTTATTATCCGTAAGGAAATTTGTCTTACAATTTGTGCATTACACCAAACAAAACATTATAACTATAAAAAGCCAGAGTGTACATTCACACCAGACTCACTCATAATTTTCATGTAAAAAGTTAATATCAGATTGTTTCTATTCAATGATTTGATTGCCAGGGGAACAAAACAGTTTTTGTGTCTGTTTGTCTGTGCTATCGGTGTCTTGTATCTCTTTTGTGATGGTAAAATCACTAAATCCTACCCCTAAGGGTGATTTTTTATTTCTAGAATCTTTCTTTCTCTCTCTCTCTCTCTCTCTCTCTAAGGTTATCTAGTACACATTAGTTCAACAACAACAGCAAAACATCCCCTAGCAGTACGACAAACAAGTTCCATTTGCGAGAGATCTCAGTTCCAGGAGTGATGCTATATCCGCTCAGGAATAAATAGCAGATTAGCATCTTGAACAGAAAGGGAAAAGAGGGGTGGTTAAGAAGAGAGTCTGGGATAATTTATCACTGAATTTGTGTAATGTATTCAGCACATTAGACTGGGCATCACTCCTGGTGACAGGCAATGGACACTGTCCACATTCACACGGCTAGATTCTCATGTTACTATGTCTTCACGCAGACATGTCTATGTCTTGGTCAGGCAGACAAACAGATTCAGTCCTTGGCTGAGCACTTTTTTGTAAGAAGGCATAACTCAGTGTGAGTTAACACTAACTGAGCAACAAGTGAGATATTTACTTTGGTAAACAACAAAATGTGGATCTGACTTTTTGGTAAACAACAAAATGTGGACCTGACTGTTTGGTAAACAACAAAATGTGGACCTGACTGTTTGGTAAACAACAAAATGTGGATCTGACTGTTTGGTAAACAACAAAATATAGATCTGACTGTTTGGTAAACAACAAAATATGGATCTGACTGTTTAGTAAACAACATTAGGTTTGGTCTTTTTGAAGATGAATACTACACAAAAATGGCATTTTCATGAAATGGAGGCTAATAAGAATTAAACCGGGTACTCGGTGTACAAAATGCGAAAGTGTTGATAAACTTTTACAACGATGAAATGATCTGTGTGCAACTTTTTTTTAGCACTTGAGAATCGAATTCAAAATGTAACAAGAAAAACATTTAAAAAATACTTTTTTTAAAAAAATCTCCTTAATACAACTAGGAGGTAATGTCTTTTAATAAACAAATAAATAAATGTACTATAAGTAGAAATCTCATTATCGATAATTCTGTCTTGAATATTCCTTGCCTATTGGTGGATTCTATGGGGGCCGCCTCTGAGTTTGTGTAAAAACACAAACTCTCTTTGTAATCTTGTCTTGTTTAAGCACTTATCAGAGAATGGAACAAACTTTGAAAGTAGTCTAAGACTGCCTCTCATGACATGGTGAAAGTTTCTGAAAATGTATTCAACATTTCCTACTAATTGTACTTAAAATAAATGGCATTTGTTAAAAATCAGACATTCAAGACATTTCCAATCATTTTTTCAATTTATACGGAAAAAAAATTAAATTAAAATTTCTATTGGTCTAACTGTCTGTCTGTCTGTCTGTGAGACATCAGCTCCCCAAGTCACTCTCTTAAAAATTACGGCGACAACACCAGACATCTCGCGAAGACCCCACAAGACATAAAAAAAAAGTAACAGGATGTCATGTTAATTACCTCCTGGCCTGGAGGAAGAAAATTGTTATCATTTATTAAAGAGTAGAGCCCCATATAGAGGCGTCTTTTTTCTAAACAGACAATGTGTAGATCTGAGTTATCATGAATCATGTTGGAATAGGAAGATACTCCGAGTTGTGGATTTGTTCTTGCTACTTGACGAATACAATATATAAATAACTATAGATGAATAAAAGTTTAATGATTTAAGTTATTTTCTAAATGTATTCTGTAAGCATCGGTGATTTAAGTAGTTCACATGGTTCCCGGTCACTTCATCCCCGGTCATTTCATCCCCTGGTTATTTCATCCCCTGGTCATTTCATCCCCCGGTCATTTCATCCCCTGGTCATTTCGTCCCCGGTCATTTCATCCCCTGTTATTTTCATCATCTGATTATTTTATCTAACAAATAGTAATTGTAAAAAATCATGAATTGAGCAATATTTTTTTTATTTAAATGACAAAAAGTGTACCATGTTTTATATTTGTTAAATTTAATGAAATGCCATTATATACTATAACAATTTAACATGTTACAATATAGAGGTAATGTAAAAAAAAAAAGTGTTATCCTGATATGGGTGAAGTCAGCCTATATTAGAAAAAAAAAACCCTTATTTTAAGGCTAAAAATGACGCGCCCAATTTTAAGAAAGAGCGATTGAAAAATAAAATAAAGTGAAACATGGTCGTACTTCCACCACACCTTATCCTTTGATGATAAGTTATCAGCGGCATGGTCATAATTATTGTAATCGCACTTCTATCTCTCAAATGATTTTCACTACTTTCATCAAACCTTGGCCTTTGATCATTACGTCATGCGCAGGATAATATTATAATATTGCATCCCCCGCATCCAATAGAAGCGCTATAGCTAAGATTTACAATATACTATAAGATTTCCCATCAAGAATGCAAAGTGGAAGAGGAAACACTATAAACGCATTAGTAACATGTCAAAAAATATCAAAAAGCATTCTACATACTCCTATTTATATATTAGATGAAATAAGGGCTTAAAGTCAAAACCTTAACAGCACAATGAAAAAAGAAAAATATTTCGTTGGGGAAGAAATGACCGCGGGATGAAATGTCAGGGGGGGATGAAATGACCGGGAGTGAAGTGACCGGGGATGAAATGACCGGTCACCAATTTACATATCAGCACAGAATTAAGATGTTTTGAACTTTATTCTAGGTTGTACTTATAAATAATTTGTAAATATCTCCTGTGTGTTTGTGTATGTATTGGATAATGTTATTTTGATGTATTGGATGATGTTATTTTGATGTATTGGATGATGTTATTTTGATGTATTGGATGATGTTATTTTGATGTATTGGATGATGTTATTTTGATGTATTGGATGATGTTATTTTGATGTATTGGATGATGTTATTTTGATGTATTGGATGATGTTATTTTGATGTATTACATGATGTTATTTTGATGTATTGGATGATGTTATTTTGATGTATTGGATGATGTTATTATGATGTATTAGATGATGTTATTATGATGTATTGGATGATGTTATTTTGATGTATTGGATGATGTTATTTTGATGTATTGGATGATGTTATTTTAATGTATTGGATGATGTTATTTTGATGAAGTTCGATTGGAGTGACCTCTGATATTTTGTTTTCTTTCATTGTATTGTCTTTCAGTTTTATTCATGATCTCTATTTAATAGTAAGTAATTCGCCTACATCGGTTTAGATGGATTAACTGTCTGTATCAACAAGCCTTGGGTCTTACACTTGTAACTCGGAAATATTCACGGCGGTAAATATAATTTCTGGTCAAACTGCAAACTGCAAATAATGTGTAAGTCTGACCACTGGACGTGTAATCATCACTTGGAGTTGATCGAACTTAGTTCTATTGTCTCAACTATCATCACTTAGACTTGATCGAACTTAGTACTATTGTCTCAACTATCATCACTTAGACTTGATCGAACTTAGTACTCTTGTCTCCACTATCATCACTTAGACTTGATCGAACTTAGTACTATTGTCTCAACTATCATCACTTAGACTTGATCGAACTTAGTACTATTGTCTCAACTATAGAACTCTGTCCAACATCTACCATCCCTTATAGTAGGCTCGATGTACTCATCCTTCGGTTACAGTGGTCTCCCTTTCCCTTCTCACTTTTATCCTGACGCGCTCAATTGATTTAGTAGGCGAGGTTATAACCACAATTAACGCGTATAGAGTCACTCTGGCCCTAATAGCCTCCCCTATTCTCTGTTGGTTTTATGATGGACCATGAAAGCATCAAGGGACAGAACTCTGAGGTAGAAGGAGTGAAAAGCTGGGATTGTTCCCCATGCGATTCCCTAGAGCTGGTTTCTATGCGTGGCTATGAGAACTAGATTCCCTATTAAAAGTGATATATATTTATATCTATCAGAAAGAGGCGATGTATCTTACTATCAATATAATGAATGGGCTCCATACGATCTAGATGCAATTCATGGTTGGACTTTTTCTGACGTCGATATTAAGACATAAATGTACGATAAGAACTTGTATTTTGGTGTGTAGTAAATCTGTGAGACACGTCATAGATGTACAAATAAAACATGATTAAATACGATCAGTACATCTGTAATATCTATTGTTTTCATTTAGTCCCAATGGTAGTCAACATTCAAACATGATAATCCTTTACACTCAAGCTCAATAACATCATATTTAAAAGAACATTCACACTAGAAGGAAATGGTTATTTGGTTTAATTTCTGACTAGAATATCATGAAGTAACATCGGTAAGTTATAAGATAACGCATCTAGAATATCATGAAGTAACGTCGGTAAGTTATAAGATAACACATTTAGAATATCATGAAGTAACGTCGGTAAGTTATAAGATAACGCATCTAGAATATCATAAAGTAACGTCGGTAAGTTATAAGATAACACATCTAGAATATCATGAAGTAACGTCGGTAAGTTATAAGATAACACATCTAGAATATCATGAAGGGAATACCATGACTAGAATGCCATAACTAGAATATCACGATAGAATACCATGACTACAAGACCATAACTAGAATACCATGACTAGAATACCATGACTAAAATGAAATGACTACATACCATGACTAGAAACCTTCATCTTAAAAAAGGCAGAAATACCTTGACTAGAATGCCTTTTGTAGAGTAGTATGACTACATATCATGCTAGTATACCTTAACTATATACATTGTCTCCATATCATGACTAGAATATCTTGATTATAATACCTTGTCTCCATATCCTGACTAGAATATCCTGACTAGAATACATAGTCTCCATATCATGACTAGAATACTTGACTAGAATACCTTGTCTACATATCATGACGATTTTTTTATTATTATTTTTGAAAAGCTATTAAGCCACGTAGGTCATTAGTTCAAGTGAATCAATATGAAGAAGAATGAAGTCCCCTGGAAGATGGCCGAGTTAAGAGTTGATATTTGTAATTCAATATTTATTGTTTCCTCCATTGCCTGGTAGACTTTGAGAAGTAAAGAATGAACCATCCGTCCGTCGATCGAGTTTGTTTTTGTTTGTTGTTTATCCAATAAAAGGAAAGTTTTGCAGCATAACAATGTCAACTAGGAGTTGTTGTTTTTTTATTCAGTGTAGATGTAGAAGCGGTTCTCTCAACCCTTCTCTGTGGATCTGATACTTGGCTACCATACAGAAAGCAACTACTACTTCCTCAACGCTTTCATCAAGAACAACATACACATTTCAGATTAAAGGATATCTACTGCAGAGGACAGACGCAGACGGTGGATAGAGAACCTAAACCGACCACCGGTAGACAAAGGTTGTGTCTGCGCTGGATGTGGCAATATATGTAGGTAACAGCTAGGACTGCGTAGCCACGTGAAATACTTCACTCTTACTTAATCTTTGGACTCGTACACAAGCTTTATTCTTATAGTTTAACATGCTTGCACACCGTTTGTTGGTACTGGTCGTTGACTTGTAGCACCAAACTGCTGGAAGACAACTAAACCGTTGTAGGCGTAATATATCTTTACTAATAAAACTTCAAATAACTTGAATAACTTCCTTGTGAACAAAAACTAAATATAACTTGATTTATAATATGGACAAAATCAATTTGGGATAATTAAAATATCTGTAATAGACTTTAGTGGTAATATTTCTTAACAAAATCTGCAATAATATAATACAACCTTTCAGTCTCACGTTCTGAAGTGTTCTCCCCTAACTAAGACCAAATGATGACAATACCACCTATGTTGCATCATTCACAACCAATCGCTAATTGCTAACCTCTTCCCACCGTCACCATAGATACACAAACACACACTCCATAACATTGTTACATGTGAACTTCATAGATCATGACTTGTGCTGCTCATCCAGTTCGCAGATGATTGAAAAACTATTTATGTAAGCATGCTGACGTAGTGTTCCAGGCAGACGCATCAGTTGAAATGTTCATTTTTGAGAGAAAAAACTTTTTAACAGACGTCATTCACGAGCTCTGAGATTTTCTATTCAGACAAAATTCTTTAAGCTTTGGGATTGCCTTCCAATAAAGTTAATTTCAAACTGGAGCAATTGAAAGAATTCATGTTCTGGCCCAGTCATCATCAAGCGGTGGGCGAAGACTGTGTTCAGCATCATTATGGAAACGTCCAGTTCTGACCATCAATCAAAGAGATGCCCAGAACTATTCTTCACATTCTTGTGCAGGTTCTAGTGATATCCATAAAGAGCTATACTGAGTGGGCCTGCTCCACAAAGAGGCTGCAAGTTCTAGCCCATCACTTCAAAGATATACCAGAACCTTGTGGGCTTCTTTATGCTGTAGAGTCAAGGAGTCACTCGTTGTATTTAGAACTGACCTATATAAAGTAACGCACTGGCAGAAGTCAGAGCAATGGAACGTGATTCTCGGAGTCTTCGTGATCGATACCACGTGATCCGTTTGCTGACATTTGCAATGACATCTGAGATGGCATCTATGTTGATATTTCATAAAACTGTTTGAAAAGAACGAACATGCCGCAAAATCAATAAGAAAAAAAAATCCATTTGTTGACCCGAACATCTAAAGAGCACAGTAAATATTTGATGTTGCCTAGTGACGTCGCTTGTCGTACGTGTTTGCGCCGTCACAATAGATCGCCATGCGTTCCCGTAACTCTGTCGTCTCATCACCTGGATTATCTTCCCTTTTCTTTTTACTCTTTTGATTGTTTTATCTGGGTTTTATCTAGTTTTATATTCTTGTGTTGTTGTTTGTTTTTTTCTCTTTCTTTGAGTACTGTTGAAAGATAGTTGCCAGACTCTCGTCAGTTATTACAGATCTAGTTACAAAATATTTTTAATTGTAGATAAATCGATTGCGATATTTAGAAGTGAGGTTTATGATCTTTGACCTTGACCTTTGCGACCCCTGAGTAGGTCAAATCAGCACTAAAAACCACCATCAATATCCCCAGTTAATACCTTTCTAGATAAGCTATAGGCTCGCCACCGTTGACTGTGCTAGCTAGCAACATAAACCTCATCGGCTCATCCTTTAGAGCGGTGTAGATGTATCGCTGGGGGTACCCCTGATAACCCTGAAAAAATCTTGCATCTTCTTTGACAGTCATATAAGATTGAGATTAATATCAATGAGTACTGCTACAGAAGTTTATGAATAAAAAAAATTATTGGTCTGTTATTGTACATTTCAAAACATGTTTTTGTTTTTTACATTTTAGCGAAAGACACAAAAGTTGTTTTCAAGTATACAAGAACAGAGGAATTTTTTATTTTTGCTAGTTAATTTCTAACATCTCATCTCTGCCTGTGGGTCCCTTCTGGGGATGGGCCACACCCACCAGCTTCCTCCAGGCAGTTCTGGGGCATAGGCCACACCCACCAGCTTCCTCCAGGCAGTTCTGGGGCATAGGCCACACCCACCAGCTTCCTCCAGGCAGTTCTGGGGCATAGGCCACACCCACCAGCTTCCTCCAGGCAGTTCTGGGTAAGTCTCTCCAACTGTCCCCACGTCTTGCCCATTTGCTTGGCATCTGCTTCCAAATCGCGGCGCCATGTTCATTTCTAACGGTTTCTATAAACTTCCTCTTATTTTTTGCATATGCTAAATTTTCTAAAGTGACCAGTGATCGCCTCATAGAAGTCCAATTTCTGAACTCAAGCCTCTGTACTTCTGTAGGGCAGTTAACCCTTTTTAAAGCTAAAAAGATTCTAGAAATAAAAAATCACCTTTTGGGCCAGGATTTTGTGATTTTAAAATCACAAAAGAAATACAAGACACCCATAGCAAAGACAAAACAAACACAAAAACTCTTTTGTTCCCCTGGCAATCAAATCATTAAATAGAAAACTATCTGATATAAAATTTTCACATGTAAATTATGAGTGAGTCAGGTGTGAATGAATATATTTTGTTTTGTTTTTTTATAGTTACAATGTTTTGTTTGGTGTAATGTTCAAATTGTAAGACAAATTTCCTTACAGACAAGGTGGAGGAGCACCACTCTATTCGAACCAGATCAGTGATTGTTATTGGACTGGAAATTACGTCTCTTGAAATCAGGCCAACGGAAGCTCCTCTTCACCGACCTAAATGAAAACAATCTTTTTGTCTGAAGAGTTCCAAATAGTTGCAAATTCATGACACACCAGTTTGTTGTTGTTGTTGTTTTACTCGTGGCCTTTAAACTGAGACATTCGGGGAGATATAGGACTAGGCCGCGAAAGTTCCTTTCATATCCTCCTCTAGGCCCCATCTCATGCGGAGGTCAGCAATCGGAAAATAGCTTCTTCATGAACGGTTAGTGGATTGTGACAATGCTGTTGAGTTTTACTTACATCCTCGCAAGTGAAATGAACTCGGTTTCCATCTGGCACACAAACGGAAGTTTTGTTTTCATTTCCCAATCAACCTTATCGTCTCTTTCAGCGAACATTTGGTCCCGGGTCTGACACACGCTGTCCGGGTCAACGTGAACCAGAGAAAGGGAAAGGAACACTCTGAAAATAAAGGTGACCGATCGCCTTTTGATTTCTAGGCCCTGTGGAGTGGACAAGCCAGACTGACTGGACTAAAAGATTGAAGCTAGCAATCAATAGGGATTGGTTGCCTTCTCTCCTTGGGCTCCTCTCTTCCTGACTGGTACGAGTCTGGGAACAAGAGAAAACTAAAGTTTGCTGCGGTGGTAAATTAATCTTGTAGTTCTTTCTAAACACTATCACTGACACAGATAGAAGACCAGTTGCTGATGTTTCTAGACATACAGTGTCGTGATATTGAAAACATTCCATTGTGCTATCACTTTGATCAAACTTCTACCGAATCATTTCGAGAGTTATAGTTGTTTTTTTAGAAATGGTAGGGATTGATTGGTTTTAATTCTAGGTATAAATAAAGTATAAACTATAAATTTTATAATTTATGATAATTGCTAATATGTGACTGTGTGTGCAGAGCCGGCGTCAAGAAGATAGACTGACACAACATTGTTACATAGATTTTATCAACTCTGGTTCAAATTTTGGACACATCTCTCCCACTTACAATTCTCAGATCAAGTTGAAACTTTGCACACAATCATTCATTCTTCCTAACAAAACATGACTTACTTTAAAAAAAAATAATAATAATTAGTGGTATTATAGGTAATTAATTTAGCTAAATATTTATTAAGTGAAATAACTCTTACAGTATTTAGATATATGTTGATGTAAATGTGGAGTTTTCCCACTTAGCTTTGTTGTTTTTTTATATTCCATATATTCTGCTTGTTTTAAAAATAGTGCTCATCATAAAAATACAAAATTTCAAAATAGTGCCCAAAATATAGGCCTACATACAATAGACATCGTATATAAAACCCTACCAAACTAAGTAAAAACCAAGGACATTTGGGCCACTAGGCCTTCATCAGCCACAAACAAACAAAAAAGACAATTTGTTTTTACTTAGTCCAACCTGGTTTCCTATATGTATGTTTATTGTATTTTCTCTAGAGCCGTTCACATCTGCAACAGTAAATCTTGTTATTATATTAAACATACATTTCATCCTTTTAAAATAGTGCTTCAAATAAACAAATATTATCTGTTAGAGCGGGATTCCTACGGACCGGCGTCAAGCAGTGGACTTGGTTCGAAGAGTGCATGTGTTATTGTGTTTATTACTGGCTTTAACGTGTTTATGTTTGACCTATTTATATGTTTGCGAGTGCGCTTTCTTGAAAGACAGATAATGTCAGAGAGGATGATAAAATCAATGACATATCATTGACATCGAGAAACACTTTATTTCTGACATTTGCCCAGAACAACACTAGCTACTTCATGCCAGGGGCCAAGCACTCCCTTTTTTTTTTTTTCGTTTCTTTTCTCACAGCCAAACTTTTATTTCGTTTTCCCCATGCTTGTTTCAAAACGGAAGTCATCTTTTTCAATTTCTCACGTTCTGTACCGGAAAACTGATTCCGTGATTGAAGCTATTGGCCCAACAAGAAGACATATTTTTAGGAGTTTTTTTTTATTCGTTAAATCTAAAAGCAAATAGAATATATATGACTTGAATGAAGATACGGCAAGGACAGTACAAATCAACGGCATTAGACGCTAGAGGAGACAGTGACATAGTGGTCTCTTGTAGGGCTCGCTCACTGCTCTAAATACGGCAGAGGAAACAGATGCTTTAACTAAAATATTTCAGAGTCCAGGCTACGTTTGAGGTTTGAAACAAGAATGGCACTATTGTTTTTGTGTTGTCTGTCAAGAGAAAAAATTGTGTTTAAAGATATGGCGTCGAAATAGAGAGGGTGCAAAAGAGGTAGAGCTGGGCGGGACGGAGAAAATTAAGGTTAGGGTTAAAGTTACTTCCAGATATTTTTTATTTTAAATCGCCCCCCTGAAAAAAACATTTTTGGGAGGAGGGGGAGCAAAGAAAATGTTTTTGAACTGCGATATAATTTAGAAATGGGAAACGAACCAAGCCCGAACCGAACTCGAACCTCACTTATGACCGAACCAAGCCCGAACTTTAAAACTTATTGGTACAAACCGAACCGAGCCCGAATTCTGTGTCCTCACAGGACTTGGTATGGGAATTATGTGTCCGCACAGGACTTGGTATGGGAATTCTGTGTCCTCACAGGACTTGGTATGGGAATTCTGTGTCCTCACAGGACTTGGTATGGGAATTCTGTGTCCTCATAGGATAAAAGAAAAGTGAATTAACTACATTTAGTGTAATGTAGAGATAGCATACCCAAAATTGTAATGATGAAGCTATTAAAAGTATTTCTGAACATTGTCTGGTACCCATTAGAGCTGTGTGAACCTTAAGAACCTAAACTAAAATATCGCAGTCTTCACTAGGATTTGAACCCGCATCCACAGCAACCGCTCCTTACACAAACTTTAATTAGCCTCGTCCACACGTGTCATACAATGGCAGCATGAATGACTTTTGACCTTTGATTTAAAAGTGTGTGTCGTAGCGGCCACACAAACCAAAATCTGCATTTCTGAACTGATAAACTATGTCCTTGACCTTAGCATCGTACTACTGACCTATAAAGCACAAAGTATTCCAATGACTCTGTTCAGTTTGTATTCTTCTTTGTGTCAGTATGTTCATGAAATTAGAAGAAAGAAAAAAGAAACTGAAGATGAAATTAAAGAGTTCAGGTTCTATAAATGCTGTGACCAGTACCAGTCAATCAAGAGTTGTTTGCCCATCGTTGCTAGGTGATTATCAACAAAACATTTACACTTTGAGAGAGATTAGTGCAATGTAAAAAGTCAGAAACAAGAAAGCAAACATAATGGACTCGAGACTGGATCACGAGAAGTCAGTCAATAGCACAATAGAACAACGAGTTTCTGCCATGGGTGGAGTTCTAGATTTAGACAAGAAGAGATCGATTGATATTAGAGGATAGAATATAGTATCTATATATCTTATCTATCTTTCTAGCTTATCTACCCTATCTATCTATCTATCTATCTATCTAATCTAGCCACTAGTTTCTAAACTATACATCTATCTATCTATCCAATCTAGCCACTAGTTTCTAAACTATACATCTATCTATCTAATCTAGCCACTAGTTTCTAAACTATACATATTTTTCTTAACACAATAAGAAAACTTAAAATCTATTGAAAGCTACGCTCGAAGAGAATCTCACAATACACTTTCTCAAAATGATCTTTACACTCTATCCTGTGGTATAATCATCAATCATGTGCCTGTACTCCCGGCGGACCACAACGGAGACAAGAGGATTCCTTCTAACTGTTCGACTCATTTATTAGCGAATACAACCATGGCTAGGGATCAACCAAAAAGTATAAAAGCTGATTAGAAACGAACCACTTCCATAAGGGTTAGGATTACAACTAAACGGAAACACTGAACATAGTTTAGCGTTACGACATGGCCGGCCTTAAGCATAAGTAAACTAGGCAGCCACCTTGGGACGGCTTGGGCCCCTGATTTGTGGGGGAACTCGCTAAGGACTCATGACAATTTTTTAGAGAAGAAATAGTGAAAGTTGTGCCCATTGTTATTGTTAGAGCACACTCAGCTTTAAATAATTATTTTATTTCGCTGTCAATTTATTTATTTTTATTTTTCATTTGGGGGGGGGCACCAAATTCACTTCGCCTAGGGCCTCCAATTATCGTAGGCGGCTCGGGTTACGACGCAGGCATCCATAGGGCAGATGATGTAAAGTTCATCTGCTTCTGTGGCCGTCGGTTAACAAAAGTGTCATGTGGCCAGCACAACGACCTATACTTTTCCCCAGCTAAAGCCAGGTACCCATCTGGGGGGACTCAGGGGTGCCCATATAAAAGCGCTTTACCACTCAGCCACCACACACCCCTTTATAAATCAAAATGATTTAAACTAAATGTATGACTGGGGAATAGTTCGGATGTATGACTGGTGAATAGTTTGGATGTATGACTGGGGAATAGTTCGGATGTATGACTGGGGAATAGTTCGGATGTATGACTGGGGAATAGTTCGAATGTATGACTGGTGAATAGATCGGATGTATGACTGGGGAATAGTTCGGATGTATGACTGGGGAATAGTTTGGATGTATGGGTGGTGAATAGTTCGGATGTATGACTTGGGAATAGTTCGGATGTATGACTGGTGAATAGTTCGGATGTATGACTGAGGAATAGTTCGAATGTATGACTGGTGAATAGATCGGATTTATGACTGGGGAATAGTTCGGATTTATGACTGGGGAATAGTTTGGATGTATGACTGGGGAATAGTTTGGATGTATGACTGGGGAATAGTTCGGATGTATGAATGGGAAATAGTTCGGATGTATGACTGGTGAATAGTTTGGATGTATGACTGGGAATAGTTTGGATGTATGACTGGTGAATAGTTTGGATGTATGGCTGGTGAATAGTTCGGATGTATGACTGGGGAATAGTTCGGATCTATTTTTGGAGTTCGCTTAGCCTCTGTTCCAGAAACAAGATGGAGACTTAAAACATATCCTGTGAACTTACTTAAGAAATACAAGTGGATGTTAAGACTTCAAAACTCTTTCTAAGGAGAGATAACTTATTTTTTTTTGGTACTGTAAAGTAAACTTGAAGCCTGTTTTTCTTCCGTCATAATGGAGGTTCTAAATGAAACCTTTTTTCTTCCTCTTGATGTAGTGGATAGGAACTGTGAACATAGCCACATAACCAAAAGTTGGCAACATCTCCAGACAGAATGAAAGGTGCCAATTATTCGGAGACTAGGCCACATCACCAGAAATAATTGACCGAGGCCACATCACCAGAAATAATTGACCGAGGCCACATCACCAGCAATAATTGACCGAGGCCACATCACCAGAAATAATTGACTAAGGCCACAAATTAAAAGAGATGGTGATTTAACAAAAGAGAGAAATTACCATTACCACATGCTGATTTAGATTTTCACATAACTAAAGAAAAATGACTACTTTTGAGAGTGTCACATAAAAAATAAGAAAGTATTGAGAGAGAATGTCACATAGATGTTGAGAAATGGCCACTGCTACATATTGAGTGAGATTGTCGCCTGCCACATATTCAGAGAAATGCCCACATCACTAGCCATGTTAGCAGTTGTCACCATTCTACAACTGAGGATACGTTCAACATCTTTCTGTTCCACCCCTGCTCCATAACTGACCATAACCATTTGCCGACCCGGGTCCCGGGATAAAACATGCATTGAAAAATAGGAGAGGGGTGTCTATAAATAGCAGCTCCTGTGCTGAGAAAGCAAGGGCAGTAACTTAAGCACCAATAATGGGAAGCACGTTGTTTGATCAAGGCATGACGTTATCTTACATAGAGGCTTGTTTGGACATCGGACATCTGGGAGTTATGACAAGGGCCAGTGCTGTTGTTTCTTTGTAGTTGTCGTCTGCTGTAGCATCCTTCCCCCACCCCTGCTATTGAGCGAGGGAGAATGCTAGAATCAAAAGACATCTATCATCCAATCGTTAGAGTATCATTGACTGGATCAACCACTTTGTGATATTACATAAGGGAGAATGCTGAAGGTTGTACTTACAGAAGACATTGTGCCAAATAAGGGACAGGTTGCATGCCGAGCTGCGAGTAGTCATGGCAACAGTAACGTTAGCGCTAATGGTAGCAGGGACGATGGAAGTAACTCGAGAAATAATGGTAGCAATGGCACTAGCCGGTAGTGACTGTTTAAGTAAAGGTACAAGTAGTAGTAGCAGTTGTATTGGTAGCAGTAATAGAAACAGTTGTATTGGTAGCAGTAATAGAAGCAGTTGTATTGGTAGCAGTAATAGAAGCAGTTGTATTGGTAGCAGTAATAGAAGCAGTTGTATTGGTAGCAGTAATAGAAGCAGTTGTATTGGTAGCAGTAATAGAAGCAGTTGTATTGGTAGCAGTAATAGAAGCAGTTGTATTGGTAGCAGTAATAGAAGCAGTTGTATTGGTAGCAGTAATAGAAGCAGTTGTATTGGTAGCAGTAATAGAAGCAGTTGTATTGGTAGCAGTAATAGAAGCAGTTGTATTGGTAGCAGTAATAGAAGCAGTTGTATTGGTAGCAGTAATAGAAGCAGTTGTATTGGTAGCAGTAATAGAAGCAGTGATTGTGGACGTAAAAGTAGCAATATTGGTAGCAATGAAAGGTATAAGTACTGATGACATTGACGGTAGCCCTAGAAGTAAGCATTAATGGCCACATCACTGGAGAGTAGTGGAAAGAGTAGTAGTGATGGTATCTAAAATTGGTAGCAGTAATGATAAAAAAACCACGGTAATAGTAATGACAGATTTAATCGTAGCAGTAAATACTAATTTAAATGTAAAGAGAAAATGGTAGCATAAACACGTGTTTTATTGTTAGCAATATATTTACCAATCAAGAATTTTTTTATTTCTATGCTAGATAATATAGCAAGTGCAGCATAGACCTCAAATAAGTAGCAAGTGATATGCAAACATCTAAAAAGTAGCGAGTGCTACACAGATATTAAATAAGTTGCAAGTGCTACACAGACCTCAAATAAGTAGTAAGTGCTACACAGACATCAAATGACGCAGTAACATAGACTCATTTTACAGGTGCAGTAAAGAAATTAGAATCAGAGTAAAAGCAACAGTTGAAATGTATCCAACATTGACATTTTTGTCTTTCTCCTGTGCCACCTCTGGAGAAGTTGATCCCAGGCCCGTCTGACAATGAGATCAATAAAAAGTTGATGAATTTCGTTAGCAAGTAAAAGCCACGCCATTCTAGTGTGGAAAATGGCCTTTTTTTTTCCTTGAGCAGACCCCAGACTACATTTTCTAGACTCACAAAAACGCAAAGTGCGGAACGAGAAGATAAAGGGGAGGGGAGGTAGGGGAGACCGGGAGAAAGAGGACAACTGAGGGCCAGAAGAGAGAGAGAGAGATGTGTGAGTAGGGAGGCCAGTGAAATCTGGGGGAGGAGAGTAACACGCAGTTAATTTCATAAGATAGCCGAATAAGTTATTTGCTGGGGGCTGTACGGATATACATATATAGCCTACAAAATGTGATTAAGCTATGTCCTCTTTACAGCAAAACATCAAGGGAAGCTATTCGAAAATCAACAGAATATAGTGGCGTCCCTAACGTTGAACATTCGCTTAGAATCTATATTCTAAAAAAATATATTTATTTGTTCTGTATTTCTGCAGAAGAATTAGTATTAATAACAAAAATCAATAGAAATTCATAAAGAATGAATGACATTATTTTGAAATAGGCAGAGACTAGACTGATTTCTACTTGACATGATGGAGTCAAGACTATAGACTAAATTGAGTCGAACATGAATGCGCCGAGACTACACTAATTTGGGCTTCACATGATGGCGCCAAGACTAGACTAATTTGAGGTGTACATGATGGCGCAATGACTAGACTAATTTGGGCTTCGCATGATGGCGCCGACTAGACTAATTTGGGCTTCGCATGATGGCGCCGACTAGACTAATTCGGGCTTCGCATGGTGGCGCTGTAACTCAACTAATTTGGGAAACAGACAAGACTGACCTCTACGTTTAAGTTAAAACTATTTTTATCTTCAATACTATACTTTAGACAGCGTTTTCTTTTCCTAATATTTTTTAACAACCCACAACTTATTAAAAGGACTACTGAATATAGCCTCCTATTTGTTTGTTTTAAATATACAGCATTTCATTCTTGTTTTGTTTGGCTGGTCGGTTTTGTTCGTTTATTATGCTAAAAACAAAGTTGTTTGTTTTTTATTTAGTTTATTCTTTATCAGATTCTAAACACTAAGTTGTTTATTGTGTTCATTCATTTGTTTTTTGTTTTGTTTTGTTTTGTTTTCGTATTATTTTGTTCACAAAAGTTTTCTTAGCTGCATGCGCTGTAATTAGCTTGCCTTCAGCAATACAAAAGGGATACGTTCATTTCTGATTCAATTCAAATCTTGATGTTTTGTGCCATGGCGGCTGGTGACTTTTAGAATGCTTTGTACTGAAGGTAAATATTAGATGCCCAATTCAAAACAATGTTAGTTTATGGCACATCGACACTTGATTTATTTGTAGTTTCTGTTTTGTTCAGAGTATTAAGTATTACAAAGCCAGAATGGACTAGTTTTAGGAGCATAACAAATCAAGAATGTATAAACTGTAAGGGCAAAACAAACCCAGAATGTATTAAGTTTAAGGACAAAACAAACCCAGAATGTATTAACTTTAAGGACAAAACAAACCCAGAATGTATTAACTTTAAGGACAAAACAAACCCAGAATGTATTAAGTTTAAGGACAAAACAAACCCAGAATGTATTAACTTTAAGGACAAAACAAACCCAGAATGTATTAACTTTAAGAACAAAACAAAGTCAGAATGTACTAGCTTTAAGAACATAACAAACCCAGAATGTACTAGCTTTAAGAACATAACAAAGTCAGAATGTACTAGCTTTAAGAACATAACAAAGTCAGAATGTACTAACTTTAAGAACATAACAAAGTCAGAATGTACTAATTCTAAGAACGTAAATCCAAAATGTACTAATCGAAAGGACATAACGAATCCAGAATGTACTAGCTAAGGCTTTAAAAGCCAGATTGTAAGCTACTATCTTTAAGGACATAACAGACACTGTTGACAAGACCAATCTAAAAATATGCTCCTATGTTTTGTCCTTATTGTGCCGATGGCAATGTTGTGAGTAGGCTATAAATCTAGGACTCGCCATCTTAATAACAAATATATTATTGACAAGTCTAAGCTGTACGCGTGTTTTCATTAGCTTAGCAAGATGTACAAGTCAGTCAAAACATTTCTGGTGCAACTTCCATTTTTATTGAAAACTATGTGAAAATGCATTTATCAAAAAACATAAACAAACAGGTAATATAAATTTGTAAAAGAGAAAAGTCAATGATCCGTTTCTAATGTTATCCTTTCCATTTTTTGTTGTTACCGAAATCTCGATTGTTGTGAATAGATGAAAGGTTGTTCTTCAACAGCAAAGTCCTTGCGATGATGTCACAGCGTCCTGGCTCTAGCGACTCCTAGGAGACTGTATGCTGCGTTCAATTACGTAAGCTATTACAAAACGGATGAAAATGGTGGACAAAGTAATCATTTGAATTTTGAATGTTAGGGTTAGGGACCTCAGAGGCTGAAAGTTAACGGCCTGTTGAAATGACAGATGTAATTTTAATTTATAAAACCACTTATTGTGTAGTTACTTAGGCAAAAAAAGGTTGTAAAGATTTCTCTCACGAATGTTGAGACTCAGATACTGACTTGTTGGTCTCTCGCTTTAATGTTCTTTTATACAAAATGGATTTAGCTTCTTCTTCTTCGTTCTCATTTAACATGTCGAAGGGTTCAGATCAGAAATCCTACATTTGAGATCAACTGCGCAGTGGTTTCCGGATCAGGCAGTTCTCCGTATAGTTTTACAGAAGGGTTTTGGGGCCAGAGTCTTGTTCGGGACCTCTTGATATAGTATGTAGGAAGGACATGGTCAGTATTCTCTGGGGATGCTCCACAATGGCAGGTTTCGCTCGTCCCGACTTTAAGCTTCCGGAACATATGTTGTCTCATTCTGCTGTGACCGGTTCTGGATTTAGCGACACCACGTGATCTAGTACCAAATGATCCACGTTTTTGTTTGTGTTAATAGGACAAGGACGTCCCTACCACAAGTCCAAGTTCAAATACTTAGCGCGAGCAATTTTCAAAATAATTTAATGTCAGAACTTTAGAAGATTTGCAGGTAATCTGGCTACACACTGCTATACACACTGCTATACACACTGCTATACACACTGCTAGATACTTGGCAAAGGGAAATAACTAATAAATTATTTTTTTTAAATACTTCTAAAAATTCTTAAATTGAGTGAAATAGTATCAATTATTTTGAATCAATCATGTCATCAATGTTTTTAATGACTCAAAAGTCAACCAAATACCAAGTAGTACGATATATTGTTTAAGCGCAACTTTCATGCTTATAGCATGCTCGTGCGCTGTGGTCCAATCACTGTTGTGGACCAATGAGACGAAGGAGGAACTGGGAGAAGTGCCGCTTTTACAAAAGGAATAAGGAGAAAAAACAAAGATTCTCGAGTGTGAATTCGAGCCTCCATGATGGAAGGCCAACGTGTTTGCCACTGAGTTATTCAAGTACTTATAAAAATAGAAGGTTTTGTAGATAGTTTAAAATAGTTAGCGAATGACCTAATTCTCTTCACAAGGTATATCTCCTCTTGTTTTGGTACATTTCCTATATAAAATAATTCATTACGACCAATGGGTTAATTTTTTAAACTGATTCATTTTTTGTCATCGCAAATGAATAATTGTGCAAAGTTTCAACGTGACCCGGAAGTGGAAGAAATAACGTAAGATTTCCCACAGATAGTCAGTCGAGTGAATTAATTATAAGCTTTGCAAGTACAAAAATATATGTATATATACACACGATGAATCTGGCATGGAGTTCTACCAGCTATACAAAAAAAAAAGCATGACTTGATAGAAATGAAAGGACACCAGGCAGGACATCTTGAAAGAAAGTCAATGGATATGTACAAGACCCAAAGGCAGACCAAAAGAACGCTGATCGGGTTCTTAGAAATAAATATACAACAACTTACGGTCCTGAGGTGGAGATGAAAGACTTTGGAGAAATCTGAGTGGAGAGATGTGTTGAAGCAGGTCAAGGTCACTCGTGGACTGTAGCCCCTGTTGGGAGGAATATTCTAAATACCGTGGAAGGGTTGGAATACTGCGTGTTCCTAAAATTAGGCAAGGGAGAGACTGTGTGAGTTACTAATAAAAATATCCAAATTAGGCAAGAGAGAGACTACGTGAATTACTTATAAAAATATCTAAATTAGGCAAGAGAGAGACTATGTGAGTGGCTCAAGGAAACTGGATTATGTGGACAAGTCAATTATTTTAATATCAAACAAACATCTCAGGGTTCGTATCTACTAAAAACGAAAAAAAAACTTTAGACTTATAAACGATGGCTGCCTGGTCGTGCGGTTTGCGCGCTGGACTGTCGTTCAGATTTATCGATGTTCCAGGGTTAAAACCCTGCCCTCTCCCATCCCACGTCGTCCTGCGGGAGGTTTGGACTAGGAAGTAATTATCTTCAACTCTGAAGGAACATCCGAAACATGTAAAACAAATAAACAAATTGACTGGATCAATGCTAGAACAACATTAGGCAATAAACTTTGGAGAATGTTACCGTCTATCGCCTAACGGACGAGCTATTTAAAGCTGTGTCTAGTTGTCTGCTCTTGATGTATAACACTTAAACACAATGAAGTCTTTTCAACTTTCAGATCCTCCATTACTAAATTCAAGTGTTACATTTTTTAGGACTAAGCTTAGCCTGTCTTCAATCAAAGACCACTTGGTGAGACACGCTAGGTTCTACTGATCTGTTGTGAATAATGGATGCCAGTTAGTTCTGAAGAAGGCTGAAAAGGAATAGTGTTAAATGCCAACCAATCTGTGGCCGTTCGTTGGCCAACAATACTAATCAAGTATCGACTAGAAGAGGGTATTGGAGTCTAGATTTATGAGTTACTGAAAACTTACTTTTTCGTGATTCCATAAGAATATGACCAAATTTAGAGCAATATAATGTGTGTTATCTTGTTGTGTTTATCTCAGGGATGCTTCTTCCAGTACAGCAATAAAAAAAAGTAACACATTCTAAGGTTTTTTGTACTATATTATTATTAAATATTTTTTATATATAAGGATATATTTATATGTAATGTTCATGAAAAATGGGGGAGGGCTTCAATAAAGTTTCTTGACCCGGGCGCATGTTGTGCTCACTACGCCTCTGCTGAGAAGTAAGGATAGTAATAAAAAAAAAAGGTCCAGTATTATCCCCCTTGTACATTTTTGTTTCATTCCTGGTTGAGCAGGTTTCAAACAATGTTCAGATACACATGTTACTGTACGTATCTAGATGAAGAAATAGATTGAGATAAATGCCAGGAATGGAGGATTTGCACACTGAAAGTTAAATCTGAGTAATCTGCTCTTTCTTTACACATCCATGTGAAGATCCCGTTGGCCTTCTTTTAACAATAAAATTTAGTAAGAGAGAGAAAGCAAATAGGAAAACAAAATGAAGAAATGTGATGGAGAGATAATGGAACCTAAGAAGAAGAAAATGAAAAGAGTAAGATTTTTTACAAATTTGACAATAAATAGTCACAATTATTTCAAAATGTCAAATACGCCCTATTGAAAGAGCAGATTATCTGCCAACTAAAACAATAAAAAGTACTTTGTAATATCAGCGAAAGAGCCTCTGTACACCAAATACACCAAAAAGTTTGCAGGCTATAGATTTGCCTCCCTGTATGAATATCCCCACTACAAGACAAGGAAAGGGTTAGATTCGGAAACAAGCTAATTGAGGAAATTTGTTTTGGAGGGTTTGTTTTATACATGTGTACGTTTCGTGTTCCCAATGGCACAGTATTGGCTGTTTATTGGTCATTCAAGAATCACGTTATTTGAAGCCCAAATCGTCAAGTTCTTATTTGGTTATGTGGTGTTGTGCAGTGTTTGTAGAGAGCCTGATACATTTAAAATCTTTTAAATTTAAAGTGGAATTCTTGTTTGTAGAAACTTTTTGTTGAAAAGTTGTTCAAGTGCCTCCACACATCTGAGATACGTTTTGATTGAGACCAAGAATCAAAGATCTCCTATGACTACTAAAAAAACAAAAAAACACAAATGTTCCAGTCTAGTAGTGACAAGTTGATAGGAATGACAAGTTGATAGTAGTGACAAGTTGATAGTAGTGACAAGTTGATAGTAGTGACAAGTTGATAGTAGTGACAAGTTGATAGTAGTGACACGTTGATAGTAGTGACAAGTTGATAGGAATGACAAGTTGATAGGAATAACAAGTTGATAGTAGTGACAAGTTGATAGTAGTGACAAGTTGATAGTAGTGACAAGTTGATAGTAGTGACAAGTTGATAGGAATGACAAGTTGATAGTAGTGACAAGTTGATAGGAATGACAAGTTGATAGTAGTGACAAGTTGATAGGAATGACAAGTTGATAGTAGTGACAAGTTGATAGTAGTGACAAGTTGATAGTAGTGACAAGTTGATAGGAATGACAAGTTGATAGTAGTGACAAGTTGATAGGAATGACAAGTTGATAGGAATGACAAGTTGATAGGAATGACAAGTTGATAGGAATTACAAGTTGATAGTAGTGACAAGTTGATAGGAATGACAAGTTGATAGTAGTGACAAGTTGATAGTAGTGACAAGTTGATAGTAGTGACAAGTTGATAGGAATGACAAGTTGATAGTAGTGACAAGTTGATAGTAGTGACAAGTTGATAGGAATGACAAGTTGATAGGAATGACAAGTTGATAGTAGTGACAAGTTTATGGGAATGACAAGTTGATAGTAGTGACAAGTTGATAGTAGTGACAAGTTGATAGGAATGACAAGTTGATAGTAGTGACAAGTTGATAGGAATGACAAGTTGATAGTAGTGACAAGTTGATAGGAATGACAAGTTGATAGTAGTGACAAGTTGATAGTAGTGACAAGTTGATAGTAGTGACAAGTTGATAGGAATGACAAGTTGATAGTAGTGACAAGTTGATAGGAATGACAAGTTGATAGGAATGACAAGTTGATAGGAATGACAAGTTGATAGGAATTACAAGTTGATAGTAGTGACAAGTTGATAGGAATGACAAGTTGATAGTAGTGACAAGTTGATAGTAGTGACAAGTTGATAGGAATGACAAGTTGATAGTAGTGACAAGTTGATAGGAATGACAAGTTTATAGTAGTGACAAGTTGATAGGAATGACAAGGTGATAGTAGTGACAAGGTGATAGTAGTGACAAGTTGATAGTAGTGACAAGTTGATAGTAGTGACAAGTTGATAGTAGTGACAAGTTGATAGGAATGACAAGTTGATAGGAATAACAAGTCGATAGTAGTGACAAGTTGATAGTAGTGACAAGTTGATAGGAATGACAAGTTGATAGTAGTGACAAGTTGATAGTAGTGACAAGTTGATAGTAGTGACAAGTTGATAGGAATGACAAGTTGATAGTAGTGACAAGTTGATAGGAATGACAAGTTGATAGGAATGACAAGTTGATAGGAATGACAAGTTGATAGGAATGACAAGTTGATAGGAATAACAAGTTGATAGTAGTGACAAGTTTATAGGAATGACAAGTTGATAGTAGTGACAAGTTAATAGAAATAACAAGTTGATAGTAGTGACAAGTTGATAGTAGTGACAAGTTGATAGTAGTGACAAGTTGATAGTAGTGACAAGTTGATAGGAATGACAAGTTGATAGGAATAACAAGTTGATAGTAGTGACAAGTTGATAGTAGTGACAAGTTGATAGGAATGACAAGTTGATAGGAATAACAAGTTGATAGTAGTGACAAGTTGATAGGAATGACAAGTTGATAGTAGTGACAAGTTGATAGGAATGACAAGTTTATAGTAGTGACAAGTTGATAGTAGTGACATATTGATACGAATGACAAGTTGATAGGAATAACAAGTTGATAATAGTGACAAGTTGATAGGAATGACAAGTTGATAGTAGTGACAAGTTGATAGGAATGACAAGTTGATAGTAGTGACAAGTTGATAGTAGTGACAAGTTGATAGTAGTGACAAGTTGATAGGAATGACAAGTTGATAGTAGTGACAAGTTGATAGGAATGACAAGTTGATAGTAGTTACAAGTTGATAGGAATGACAAGTTGATAGTAGTGACAAGTTGATAGTAGTGACAAGTTGATAGTAGTGACAAGTTGATAGGAATGACAAGTTGATAATAGTGACAAGTTGATAGGAATGACAAGTTGATAGGAATGACAAGTTGATAGGAATGACAAGTTGATAGGAATAACAAGTTGATAGTAGTGACAAGTTGATAGTAGTGACAAGTTGATAGGAATGACAAGTTGATAGGAATGACAAGTTGATAGTAGTGACAAGTTGATAGGAATGACAAGTTGATAGTAGTGACAAGTTGATAGGAATGACAAGTTTATAGTAGTGACAAGTTGATAGTAGTGACAAGTTGATACGAATGACAAGTTGATAGGAATAACAAGTTGATAATAGTGACAAGTTGATAGGAATGACAAGTTGATAGTAGTGACAAGTTGATAGGAATGACAAGTTGATAGTAGTGACAAGTTGATAGTAGTGACAAGTTGATAGTAGTGACAAGTTGATAGGAATGACAAGTTGATAGTAGTGACAAGTTGATAGGAATGACAAGTTGATAGTAGTGACAAGTTGATAGGAATGACAAGTTGATAGTAGTGACAAGTTGATAGTAGTGACAAGTTGATAGTAGTGACAAGTTGATAGGAATGACAAGTTGATAGTAGTGACAAGTTGATAGGAATGACAAGTTGATAGGAATGACAAGTTGATAGGAATGACAAGTTGATAGGAATTACAAGTTGATAGTAGTGACAAGTTGATAGGAATGACAAGTTGATAGTAGTGACAAGTTGATAGTAGTGACAAGTTGATAGTAGTGACAAGTTGATAGGAATGACAAGTTGATAGTAGTGACAAGTTGATAGTAGTGACAAGTTGATTGTAGTGACAAGTTGATAGGAATGACAAGTTGATAGGAATGACAAGTTGATAGTAGTGACAAGTTTATAGGAATGACAAGTTGATAGTAGTGACAAGTTGATAGTAGTGACAAGTTGATAGGAATGACAAGTTGATAGTAGTGACAAGTTGATAGGAATGACAAGTTGATAGTAGTGACAAGTTGATAGGAATGACAAGTTGATAGTAGTGACAAGTTGATAGTAGTGACAAGTTGATAGTAGTGACAAGTTGATAGGAATGACAAGTTGATAGTAGTGACAAGTTGATAGGAATGACAAGTTGATAGGAATGACAAGTTGATAGGAATGACAAGTTGATAGGAATTACAAGTTGATAGTAGTGACAAGTTGATAGGAATGACAAGTTGATAGTAGTGACAAGTTGATAGTAGTGACAAGTTGATAGGAATGACAAGTTGATAGTAGTGACAAGTTGATAGGAATGACAAGTTTATAGTAGTGACAAGTTGATAGGAATGACAAGGTGATAGTAGTGACAAGGTGATAGTAGTGACAAGTTGATAGTAGTGACAAGTTGATAGTAGTGACAAGTTGATAGTAGTGACAAGTTGATAGGAATGACAAGTTGATAGGAATAACAAGTCGATAGTAGTGACAAGTTGATAGTAGTGACAAGTTGATAGGAATGACAAGTTGATAGTAGTGACAAGTTGATAGTAGTGACAAGTTGATAGTAGTGACAAGTTGATAGGAATGACAAGTTGATAGTAGTGACAAGTTGATAGGAATGACAAGTTGATAGGAATGACAAGTTGATAGGAATGACAAGTTGATAGGAATGACAAGTTGATAGGAATAACAAGTTGATAGTAGTGACAAGTTGATAGGAATGACAAGTTGATAGTAGTGACAAGTTAATAGAAATAACAAGTTGATAGTAGTGACAAGTTGATAGTAGTGACAAGTTGATAGTAGTGACAAGTTGATAGTAGTGACAAGTTGATAGGAATGACAAGTTGATAGGAATAACAAGTTGATAGTAGTGACAAGTT
This sequence comes from Biomphalaria pfeifferi, assembly GCA_030265305.1. Taxonomy (NCBI): domain Eukaryota; kingdom Metazoa; phylum Mollusca; class Gastropoda; family Planorbidae; genus Biomphalaria; species Biomphalaria pfeifferi. The sequence goes on along the minus strand of JASAOG010000039.1, from coordinate 2,383,200 downwards.
GATAGTAGTGACAAGTTGATAGGAATGACAAGTTGATAGGAATAACAAGTTGATAGTAGTGACAAGTTGATAGGAATGACAAGTTGATAGTAGTGACAAGTTGATAGGAATGACAAGTTTATAGTAGTGACAAGTTGATAGTAGTGACATATTGATACGAATGACAAGTTGATAGGAATAACAAGTTGATAATAGTGACAAGTTGATAGGAATGACAAGTTGATAGTAGTGACAAGTTGATAGGAATGACAAGTTGATAGTAGTGACAAGTTGATAGTAGTGACAAGTTGATAGTAGTGACAAGTTGATAGGAATGACAAGTTGATAGTAGTGACAAGTTGATAGGAATGACAAGTTGATAGTAGTTACAAGTTGATAGGAATGACAAGTTGATAGTAGTGACAAGTTGATAGTAGTGACAAGTTGATAGTAGTGACAAGTTGATAGGAATGACAAGTTGATAGTAGTGACAAGTTGATAGGAATGACAAGTTGATAGGAATGACAAGTTGATAGGAATGACAAGTTGATAGGAATTACAAGTTGATAGTAGTGACAAGTTGATAGGAATGACAAGTTGATAGTAGTGACAAGTTGATAGTAGTGACAAGTTGATAGTAGTGACAAGTTGATAGGAATGACAAGTTGATAGTAGTGACAAGTTGATAGTAGTGACAAGTTGATTGTAGTGACAAGTTGATAGGAATGACAAGTTGATAGGAATGACAAGTTGATAGTAGTGACAAGTTTATAGGAATGACAAGTTGATAGTAGTGACAAGTTGATATTAGTGACAAGTTGATAGGAATGACAAGTTGATAGTAGTGACAAGTTGATAGGAATGACAAGTTGATAGTAGTGACAAGTTGATAGGAATGACAAGTTGATAGTAGTGACAAGTTGATAGTAGTGACAAGTTGATAGTAGTGACAAGTTGATAGGAATGACAAGTTGATAGTAGTGACAAGTTGATAGGAATGACAAGTTGATAGGAATGACAAGTTGATAGGAATGACAAGTTGATAGGAATGACAAGTTGATAGGAATTACAAGTTGATAGTAGTGACAAGTTGATAGGAATGACAAGTTGATAGTAGTGACAAGTTAATAGTAGTGACAAGTTGATAGTAGTGACAAGTTGTTAGGAATGACAAGTTGATAGGAATAACAAGTTGATAGTAGTGACAAGTTGATAGTAGTGACAAGTTGATAGGAATGACAAGTTGATAGGAATGACAAGTTGATAGGAATAAAAAGTTGATAGTAGTGACAAGTTGATAGGAATGACAAGTTGATAGTAGTGACAAGTTGATAGGAATGACAAGTTGATAGTAGTGACAAGTTGATAGGAATGACAAGTTGATAGTAATGACAAGTTGATAGGAATGACAAGTTGATAGTAGTGACAAGTTGATAGTAGTGACAAGTTGATAGGAATGACAAGTTGATAGTAGTGACAAGTTGATAGTAGTGACAAGTTGATAGTAGTGACAAGTTGATAGGAATGACAAGTTGATAGTAGTGACAAGTTGATAGGAATGACAAGTTGATAGGAATGACAAGTTGATAGGAATAACAAGTTGATAATAGTGACAAGTTGATAGGAATGACAAGTTGATAGTAGTGACAAGTTGATAGGAATGACAAGTTGATAGTAGTGACAAGTTGATAGTAGTGACAAGTTGATAGGAATGACAAGTTGATAGTAGTGACAAGTTGATAGGAATGACAAGTTGATAGTAGTGACAAGTTGATAGTAGTGACAAGTTGATAGTAGTGACAAGTTGATAGTAGTGACAAGTTGGTAGTAGTGACAAGTTGATAGGAATGACAAGTTGATAGGAATGACAAGTTGATAGTAGTGACAAGTTGATAGGAATGACAAGTTGATAGTAGTGACAAGTTGATAGTAGTGACAAGTTGATAGTAGTGACAAGTTGATAGGAATGACAAGTTGATAGTAGTGACAAGTTGATAGGAATGAAAAGTTGATAGTAGTGACAAGTTGATAGGAATGACAAGTTGATAGGAATGACAAGTTGATAGTAGTGACAAGTTGATAGGAATGACAAGTTGATAGGAATGACAAGTTGATAGGAATGACAAGTTGATAGGAATTACAAGTTGATAGTAGTGACAAGTTGATAGGAATGACAAGTTGATAGTAGTGACAAGTTGATAGTAGTGACAAGTTGATAGTAGTGACAAGTTGATAGTAGTGACAAGTTGATAGTAGTGACAAGTTGATAGGAATGACAAGTTGATAGGAATAACAAGTTGATAGTAGTGACAAGTTGATAGTAGTGACAAGTTGATAGGAATGACAAAGTTGATAGGAATAAAAAGTTGATAGTAGTGACAAGTTGATAGGAATGACAAGTTGATAGTAGTGACAAGTTTATAGGAATGACAAGTTGATAGTAGTGACAAGTTGATAGGAATGACAAGTTGATAGTAATGACAAGTTGATAGGAATGACAAGTTGATAGTAGTGACAAGTTGATAGTAGTGACAAGTTGATAGGAATGACAAGTTGATAGTAGTGACAAGTTGATAGTAGTGACAAGTTGATAGTAGTGACAAGTTGATAGGAATGACAAGTTGATAGTAGTGACAAGTTGATAGGAATGACAAGTTGATAGGAATGACAAGTTGATAGGAATGACAAGTTGATAGGAATGACAAGTTGATAGTAGTGACAAGTTGATAGGGATGACAAGTTGATAGTAGTGACAAGTTGATAGTAGTGACAAGTTGATAGGAATGACAAGTTGATAGTAGTGACAAGTTGATAGGGATGACAAGTTGATAGTAGTGACAAGTTGATAGTAGTGACAAGTTGATAGTAGTGACAAGCTGATAGGAATGACAAGTTTATAGGACTGACAAGTTGATAGGAATGACAAGTTGATAGGAATGACAAGTTGATAGGAATGACAAGTTGATAGTAGTGACAAGTTGATAGTAGTGACAAGTTGATAGTAGTGACAAGTTGATAGGAATGACAAGTTGATAGTAGTGACAAGTTGATAGGGATGACAAGTTGATAGTAGTGACAAGTTGATAGTAGTGACAAGTTGATAGGAATGACAAGCTGATAGGAATGACAAGTTGATAGGAATGACAAGTTGATAGGAATGACAAGTTGATAGGAATGACAAGTTGATAGGAATGACAAGTTAATTGTAGTGACAAGTTGATAGGAATGACAAGTTGATAGTAGTGACAAGTTGATAGTAGTGACAAGTTTATAGGAATGACACAGCGTACAAGACAATGGTAAGGAAAGTATTGGAGTTGAGAAGTCATGTGATCGACCAGCTCCTTGCCGCGTCACTAGACTGGAAATAATGTTGGTCCTTGTTGGACAAGTAAGGACCGAAATGGTGGGGTGAGGGGGGGAGGGATAGAAGACAAAAACAGGGGGAGGTGTAGGAAAGGGTGATTTGAGTGAGTACATGTGACTGTTAATGTGGTTCGTGTTTGAGTTCTAGGTATGTAGCGTGAGTACTGTGCATGTCTAAGTGAGTACCTACATGAGTACACGGCTAGTGACAAACAATGTCACTGCGAGGACTTCTCGTATTTAACTCTTTCCTGTCTAACTTTTACTTCTTTCCACAATATGTAAAAAATAAAAAATATTGCTAATTAATTCAATAATAAATAAAGTCATCTTTTTAAAAATTTTAATGAAATGTTTGCTCGCTCGATAGGATCATGAAATTTGTCAGAATAAAGGATTACAATTTATAACCATGACGAACGATTCAGCTGATAGGAAAATTGTGTAAAGCAATATGAACTTCAATGTACGTAGGTCATGGCATACATACAGAAATACTTTCATGGTTCTGAAAGCGTCTACAACATCTAGATCTAGCTCTGTTTATTATTTCCTCCACTAGGATTCCATCTGACATATTATATTGAGAGAGAGAGAGAGAGAGAGAGAGAGAGAGAGAGTAAATAGATAATTTAAACGCCTCAGAGAAACTAAAAGAGACACGTGATCTATCTAGCGAAAATTCCAGCTTCAAATATAATTTTTTTAAAAGTGACTAATTGACTTACTAGCACATTATTAGAGGAAGGGGGGGGGGGGGGAAGGGAGGGGAGAAATTGGTAGATATATAGCACACATGTCAGCCTCAGAGAGAGAGAGAGAAACAGAGAGAGTTACAGAGAGATAAGGAGAGAGAGAGAAAATTATCTATTTCTCTAGTCGGAAGAGTTTCTCTGATATGCCTCTTCTCTACACTAGACATTCCCACACACTATATCCCACCATCTCCTTGCCAGGCAATTCAGTCTGATGAGGTCAAATTTGAGGTCAAACTTTTCGGAGTTGATCATTGCTGTCTGTGAGCTGGAGATCAGGCTACATTACAACAAGCCGAAGACGCCACTTAACGTCTTCGAGTCCGTCCTAGGCGCTTGGACATAAAATGAATGGAAATCTCATTGGAGAGCCAGTAGACTGTTGGGTTTGACCTGTCCATCGCCACGAGTCATAAACTTCCCTTACCATACATGCGTTGATGCATGGTACTACATTTATAAAACAAAATACATTTAGTAGGAACTTTATATATAATAGATATCATTAAATAAAATGTTCAAACAAATACAAAAAGTCTTGAAATAGTTCTAAACGCAAAACAAGAGAATCACGCTAGACACAAATAGACAGACTCTACTATACCAGGTACACAAATAGACAGACTCGACTATACCAGGTACACAAATAGACAGACTCGACTATACCAGGTACACAAATAGACAGACTCGACTATACCAGGTACACAAATAGACAGACTCGACTATACCAGGTACACAAATAGACAGACTCGACTATACCAGGTACACAAATAGACAGACTCGACTATACCAGGTACACAAATAGACAGACTCGACTATACACGAATAGACATACTCGACTATACCAGGTACACAAATAGGCAGACTTGATTATACACAAATAGACAGACTCGACTATACCACGTACACAAATAGACAGACTCGACTATACTATGTAAACAAATAGACAGACTCGACTATACCAGGTACACAAATAGACAGACTCGACTATACCAGGTACACAAATGACATACTCGATTATACACAAATAGACATACTCGACTATACCAGGTACACAAATAGACAGACTCGACTATACACAAATAGACATACTCGACTATACCAGGTACACAAATAGACAGACTCGACTATACGCAAATAGACATACTCGACTATACCAGGTACACAAATAGACAGACTCGACCATACACAAATAGACATACTCGACTATACCAGGTACACAAATAGACAGACTCGACTATACACAAATAGACAGACTCGACTATACCACGTACACAAATAGACACTCGACTATACACAAATAGACATACTCGACTATACCACGTACACAAGTAGACATACTCGACTATACACAAATAGACATACTCGACTATACCACGTACACAAGTAGACATACTCGACTATACACAAATAGACAGACTCGACTATACCACGTACACAAATAGACACTCGACTATACACAAATAGACATACTCGACTATACCACGTACACAAGTAGACATACTCGACTATACACAAATAGACATACTCGACTATACCACGTACACAAGTAGACATACTCGACTATACACAAATAGACAGACTCGACTATACCAGGTACACAAATAGACAGACCCGACTATACACAAATAGGCATACTCGCATAGCTTTGACAATCTTTCAAAGACCATCCCTGTGTTAAGTGTCGTCTCTTGCCCACTTCTTGCTACTGACCGTACGTCAAATAGTTTTTTCTTCTCCTTGTACTCTCTTATTTGGTACGTGGTAGGATGTAGTCGTGCCGGAGACCATGTTTGGTACGTGGTAAGATGTTGTCGTGCCGGAGACCATGTTTGGTACGTGGTAGGATGTAGTCGTGCCGGAGACCATGTTTGGCTTTTCCACATTTTTATTCATTTCAAAATACAACTTAGCGATTGGTTCATTCGAGACCAATCGCCATAGAAGGTCTGAACACTAAATTGCAACGTTACAACCTAAGGACGGTGGTGAACAAAAGGTAATTACCACGTCACAGGTCTGTATGACGTGGCATCGCGCCATTGGTCTAAACTGTCCACAGGTTGTGACGTTGCTGTTCAGTTTTCAGGCCTTCTATGACGCTTGGTCTCGCTGTAACCGACTCGCCGCCAGAAATATTTGGGCTCTAGACCACACATACCAAAAACTTTTCAAATACTTAGACATACATTTTAAAAAAAAGTGAGGAGGCGCCCTTTTTTTTGTGTGGCCCCGAGTCCTGTTTGCCCATTCCCTAGGTTGTAATGGTTGTGAACAAAAAGATTTTGATCTGTATCAATGGTTATGAGAATATTTTAAAGAAGTGTTAATTCTGTCCTTACCAGATTTACGTGATAAACTAAGAATGTCAAGGACGCCAACAAGAAATTGAAAGTTGCTACCTAAACAAAAGCTACACGGTAGAGCTTTCATTCAATTTGATTCTGCAATGCTAAAAAGTGCAAAAAAAAAAAAAACGACCCTAACGATATTTTTCTGGAAATGAAACAGTTTGATGGATGTCGCTGAGATTAGAATTACTAGCTCGTTGGAGTCGTTGGCCACATGGGGAAAACTCTAGTTTAACCGTTACTATTTCTCAAAGTAAAAAATAAATAAATATAAATTTGGCTTGAGTCTTCAGTACCGTTTGATTGTCGTCTGAGCTGAGCCGAAGGCTCTTCAAGCTCAAAGTTTGAAAAAAAACCTGTTAGGTCGTCCAGCCTGAACAGTAAAAAAAAAAAAAAACCTGTGTGAACACACAGTTCTGTGAGAGTGACCCGAGTCAATGCCTATGAAAGCATTGCTGTTTCCAATGCCTTAGGCCCCCGACTCATGGCCGAAGGCCGAGGACACCGGGAGCCTCCGTCATTTTCCTTCACTATACCAAGCTAACCGTGGGGGACTCGCCATTTATGTAACGGTCCTTTGAGGAACGGCGCATGGATGTGTGACAGTTTTGTGGGGACTTTTTTACAACCCCGCCCGTGCAAGGGGTTGACTCTCGTCTACCCGTGGGCATCCCACGGGGGTTATGTTTTGCCATTCGTTTCGCCTAGCTACCCCCTCAAGTAGCCGTTTCCACCCAGGTGCCACGATGAGGCAGAACAGCTCACCTGGGGTCTTCAGTACCAAACTTGGATCTAGAGCCAAAATCTGTTTTGAAAGGACTATTGCGTTCTTGAAAGGACTATCGCGTTCGGGAATTTCCGAATGTGAGGCATTATTGATTCAAAAGTTTAATAAATTAATGTTCAGGAAAATTTTGTGCATGTTCTTCTAAGTGTATATTCAAAGGCCTCAATCTATTTCATTGAATAAATTCAAGAAAAAAACAGTTGTTTATTGAATTTAAAGTTGCTTTAAGTTTATTGATAGATTATCTAAGCTTGGCTTATATTTTGTGTAAATCTATAATAGATTACGTCTAGATTCTAGATATAGAAGTTGATAAGATCTAGATCTAGACAATGTCTTAAGAGTTCTACATGTAACAAAGGTACGTATAAATAATTGGTTTCTTATACAATGCGTGCTGGCCTAATTGGTAGAATCATTCTTATACCCCGCTGATGGTGTCAACATCACATGTTCGATACCCAACCAGAACTAAATTTTTATTAATTAATTTTTAAAAATATTTTAAGTTTTTTAAAAGAGGTATTTGTCTTTTTAAGAGATGTATTTTTTCTTTTTTTTTTCTTGTATAAAAAAATCAAACAGTAACGCTCCCCGATTTTATTTTTATATTGTTTGTTTTTGTTTCATAATGTTTGTTTTTTGTTTTTAATGTCTTTTTGATAAGTGAATATTGAGAGTAACTCTTCCCATCAAATCTCCATACTAAAACTTGAGCGATTGTGGGATTTTCTCATCAAGCCATATGAAACTCGATACTTCAAATCTCGCGCGTATATTTATAGAGCTCTCCAGCGTGATGCCAAGCTTTCATACTCTAAAGCGGTATCGATTACCCCCCAGAGCATAGAACGACAGCTTCCCTACTTTGATAATCGAATTAGCCCGGGTCATAACTGTGACTAGGACCTGTCCAAGAAAGAGAAGTTGCTCTCGTATATTTCTGAAATGTTTTAAGAGTTCGCATGTCTAAATGCTAAATGTACACACGTACTCAGATACGCATGTCTTCGTGTGCTCATGTCTTGGGATTGGCATTTCTTCAGATGCACTTATGTCTTTACGTACGCAAGTCTCAATTTTCGCATGTCTCAGGGAACATTGTCTGGAAGTACGCGTGTCTTCAGATTGTCATGTTTTCAGATAAGCATGTCTTCAGATACGCATGTCTTAAGAACTCATGTCTTCAGTACTCATGTCTTCAGATACGCATGTACTCATGTTTTCAGATACATATATTTTCCGATAAGCATGTCTTAAGGTACGCATGTCTTCCTAAAAGCACATGCTCAGAGACGCATATCTGCAAGGTATGTATGCCTAAGGGTACGCATGTTTACTGGTATGCATATTTTAAGATAAGCATGTCTTCAGATACGCATGTCTTCAGATACGCATGTCTTCGGATACACATGTCTTTAGATACGCATGTCTTCACATACGCATGTCTTCAGATACGCTTGTCTCTTTTCTCAGGTCACGTTTATCTGAAAAGCCCTATGAAAAGTAAATTGCCCACATCTGAAGAATTTGCTAGTTGGTGTATTTGCGAAATAAGATGTGCGAGTCAGTTTACACAGGGTACATTTTGTGTGTGTGTTTTTTACAATACCTCTATTCAACTCGTAACTTCGTCTCTAACGAATTTCCTAGAAATTTGACAGTTGCTGAATATCGCTGAGAAAAGAATTACCAGCTCGTTGGCCACACTGGGGAAACTATTTTAACCGTTATAATTTTTAAAAGATAAAAAAAGAAATCAATTTAATTTTGGCAACAGAACGAGAAAGTCTTTATCTTAAACCGACAAGACCTCTTAGGTTTTTTCCTCGAAGACTTGAATAAATTATTGTTCAGGAACATTTGACGCATTGTACAGTTGGTTTATTGGTTTGAGAAGGCTTTAGCTCTGGAGTTATAATTTAGGTCGTTCAACCTTTTTTTTTAATGCATTTAAAAAGCGATCACAGTAATATTCACACAGATACCCCCCCCCCTTCTTTTTCTCTCCTAATCCTTTCCCAATTGGTCCAGACGAGTGATAGGATCAACAACATATATGTAATCGCACAGATGTATTATTGCTAGTCTAGATCTTCTATACACTTAATTATATGACTGATCCAAACTAATTAATACAAGTAGAGGCCTCTACGCTTAATGTAAGCTTTGCTGTTGTTGTTTTTTTTTAAGTATTTTATTTTATTTTTTATTTTTCTTGTTTGTTAGTTGTTTTATTTTTTATTTTTCTCTCTTTCTGTTTTAATGTCTGTCCAATGTTTTGATTCGTATCCGTGTTCATGGCACACCTCTACACATCCTCTCTATTAGCCTGCAATAGCTTCTCTCTGTGTTTTACTCTGCAATAAAATAAACTTCTTTACTTATAACTGACTTATTCCCTAAACGCACAATGCTACGCTTTCACTAAACAGCTAACAATGTAAATATGTTTTCTTGTACATTTTGTCTATACGGATAATACTCCATCCTGTGATGTTCAACTCTTATGACTGTCCCCCATCCTGTAATGTTCAACTCTTATGATGGTCCCCCATCCTGTGATGTTCAACTCTTATGATGGTTCCCCATCCTGTGATGTTCAACACTTATGATGGATTGTGCTGTACGAACACCATGACAACAAAAACAGCCCACTAGAACATTTTTCCTACCCGAGCCACATCAAATGTATCTTCCGTTCCAAAACACACACCGTCCCACAATCCAACACCCATAGCAGCCTCGCTTGAATGGAGTCTAGATTTGTGTGTGTTTTGTCAATGGGGCGCTAGTGGCGTGATGAAATCCCAATACAGCCCGAGGGAGCATCGTGAAATGCATTGACTGTGAGCTCACTTTCTCACCCACACTCTCCCTCTCCAACACACACGCAAGAGAAATGCTCACCAAGGTCATGCAATAGAATAAAACTTGTTGACCGTGAGCACGAAGAAAACTGATAGAAAATAAAATTGTGTGAGCAAACACGAGACTGGTGTGAATTGTCAAGTGTTTAAATTGACTTGATGCTGGGGAATGTTAAGTGTTTAAATTGGATTGATGCTTGGACCATGTCAACTGTTTAAATTTACTTGATGCTCGGACCATGTCAAGTGTTTAAATTGACTTGATTCTGGACCATGTCAAGTGTTTAAATCGACTTGATCCTGGACCATGCCAAGTGTTTAAATAAACTTGATCCTGGATCATTCCAATTGTTTAAATCGACTTGATGCTTGTCCAATGTCAAGTGTCTAAATTGGATATATGATGGGATAATGTCAAGTGTTTAAATTGACTTGGCACTGTTAAGCGTTTAAATTGTCTTGATGCTGAGACAACGTTAAAGAGATTTAATTGACTTGATGCTGGGACAATGTTTAGCGTTTAAATTGACTTGATGCTAAGACAATGTTAAGTGTTTAAACTGACATCATTTTGGACACTGTTAAGTGTTTAAATCGACTTCACGCTGGCACAATGCGTTTAAATCGACTTGACGCTGGCACAATGTGTTTTAATTGACTTAATGCCGGGACAATGTTAACGAAAAAGCCATGACGTGATCCAAATGTTAACCTTGAGTGTTGATTGGCTGCATGTGATTCAAAAGTACCAAGACAGATCAGCAGAAAGTAATAGTCAAAGAGACGTTCTTTTGGACCCAATATTAATACAGACATAGAGAATTAGATCATGATCAAACAAAGAATTAGATCTTGTCATGTTACAACTTATAGCCTACCTCTGAGAGATCCTACTTTGTTAGAACCTATTGCAAAACAAAGAGAATTAGATTTTGTCCTGGCATGACCTTGAAGGCTTTTACCTGTTCTCGAAGTAGAACTAAGCACAATATATATGTTTGTCACAAAGAACAAGGATAGGTTTATAGGCCTACTATATTACTTTGTTAACATTAGGCTGCTCAAGATGATCTCAGCGGACAACCAACAACAGCCCCCCCCCCCTATATACACCCCTTCTGCTTTTCTATTTCTATCATATTTTGTTTAAGAAAATAATAAGCAAGTAATTATGAAATAATCTTAGGCTTTTCTTGGAAGAGATTAAATATTTGTTTAATTTCTTTTTGTAATTAAATTAGAAACAAGATAATAAAGGGGTTTGTGCTACACACAAACTCGTAAGTGGCCCAAGCGGGTTTGTCATGCACACACTTTACGTCATTGTCACGAATCATCAATAGCGCTAATGTCACGTTGAAGATTATCTTGATCTATATCGCACTATCAATGATTGTGGTTGCCGAGGATTCAGAAATCGTCACTTGATAAGATGATCATCTAGAAGTTGCTAGTTGATAAGAGGATCATCTAGAAGTTGCCAGTTGATAAGAGGATCATCTAGAAGTTACTAGTTGACAAGACGATCTTAGTATATTATTATATATTCAATGAAGAAACTTCTCTTCGACAAATACAAATACTTTAATTCATAACTTGGAAAAGCTATTCACAAATAATTACAATGGTTAAATGTACTTGAATAGAATATAAATGATCTACACAATAATATAATTATGTCTTCTTTCTTGAGTTATAACACTGGACTCTAGTACATGTTATATCTAACACCTTCCGCACAAGACTGGCGGTAATATCTCTTAGCTTACAAAGCTTGGGCGTTACCACGTGACCAACATCTCTCCGCTGCATGGCCAACCAATAAATGCAGCTCAAAGTACAATAATTAATACCTCCAACCAATCACATTCATCCCAAAACATAATTCTGCTGCGTGATGTAAAATTCCTGAGGTGGGTGAGGTTCTGGTAACTTTGGCTAAATATAGATACAGTCATACACACACAAACTAATAAAAACAAATGTCAAGCTTTTGGAAGCGGTGTTATCTTTCAAAAAAAAGTAGGAGGAATCTATAGTTTGGTTTAGATCTAAGCATAATGATTCATTGATTGATTCTCTTGAATAATAAAGTCGTTATCTAGCTGGAGTTGTTATCTCTTGGTGAATAAAAAAAAAAGTAAATTAAATTGTCGTGGTTTGTGAGTGTTAATAAGATTACAAACAATTCTGACTAATAAAAATTGATTTTCGTTTTTCCCCCCTTATTAGCACTACTGTGTTTGCTTGCTACAGTACCTGTTTAGCCTAGGGGCTATAACTCACAATCAAGGAAACATAACTCGTGGCATTGTGTTGTACACGAAATCCTCATTGCTGCCTGGAGTTAATGCCCTTCAATAGTGCTAAAGGATGAGGGTTAGTGACAGCATGTGCAATGATTGCTCCCCACCTAGCTATATCTTCTGTAGACTACTTGGACTCCAGGCGTTAAAAAAACAAAAATGAAATAAGATTACGAACTTGCAGGTCTAAATCAGCGATTCTCAATCTTTGGTGATTTTATGATTACATTTCAAATGATGTATTTCACATTGATATTTCGAATACTCGGAATGAAGCTACCACTGGGAATGATGCTGGAACTAGCCTGCGAGAACAGATGTTTCAATAAAACCGCTACTGAGATGATCCATCCGGAATTCACTGATATGGTTAGCACAAAAATGTTCTTTATTGTTAATAGAGTAAAATAAGCAAGCAACTTTAGGCTTATACCATAGATACCACTGCACCGAGCACAGCGTGATATTATATTTTAAGAATCAGCATTTTCAAACTATAGTAATGGAACTGCGTGGTGAAATATGGGTATTAGTAGATAAACTTTTAATATAAAAATACTCATATAAAGTTTTTAAAAATCTGTATCCTGTCTTAACAAAGTTTACATCAAAACTATGAATAGTTCCCCTTTTTTTTCTAAGGTTTATCTCTAAAACAATATCATTTCTCCTTTCATTCGTAGTTAATTTCAGAACATAAATTATTCCCCCCATGCATTTAAAGTTTATTCCCTTTGCACTCTAAAATGTATTCCACTACCAAGATTATTTCTCCCAAATTTCCAAAAAGATACTTTTTTTAACTATTCAATTTTTAAAATGAAAAACACATTTTTGCACTCTCCCACCCCTTTATCTCCCCAAATCCTTCTCAGAATACCGCCATATATTGCGTAATACAAAGATTGGCATCATGTGCTTGCGTATGAATACAATTCAAAGAAACTACAGGCCAGAGAACAGAATGTGATTGTTTTACGCTAGACGGAAGTACTAACATCGCATGGGGATGACATGAGACTTGCACGAGCTGGTTATCATGTTGAGATGTCGTCTGCTCGGGAGATCGATGCTCGAAGAACGAGGAGAATCATAAATCTAAACAAGGCCATTTACATTATACACTGTTATGCTAGAATAACAACACTGTAATTACTACAACAATAAACGAAACAACAATAACAATACTGAACAACGATAAATGATATCAAATATGTTATGGCACTATTCAGGGCAGCTCATTTGCCTGAACAAAAAAACAAAACAAAACAAAAAGGCTACAATACAAAGTAGAGGAAGGAAAATTGTGTCGTCTGTTTCCGGTATAAACCAAATTAAGATTTTTTAAATTTCCTGCCAAGATTTTAAATCATAAGCATATAGAAATAAGCTAATGTTACAGTGATTAACTTTTAGTGTGAAAACCCACACTATGAAACGACGATCCGCCTTGTAAGTATCAATACTAAATTATTATCTTTAATACCGCTAGTAGATCCAGCAAATTTATATTCCAATATCTTTTGAGTATTTGTGCATGTGAACATAATGGCCATGGATCAATCTATGTTAACAAGAAGCAAATGTGCATAAGACATAATGATGTCATGGGACCCGTTACACTCTAGACATACAAAACTAAACACTGCTGTTACAAGAGTGTATAGCTTGGACCGATACTGGAGAAAAACATTCTGTTCTGAAATAGAACAAGTCTTTATAGTACAAGTTCTGAAATAGAGTTAGCCTCTAAGTCTTCATTGTACAAGTTCTGAAATAGAGTTAGCCTCTAAGTCTTCATTGTACAAGTTCTGAAATAGAGTTAGCCTCTAAGTCTTTATAGTACAAGTTCTGAAATAGAGTTAGCCTCTAAGTCTTTATAGTACAAGTTCTGAAATAGAGTTAGCCTCTAAGTCTTCATTGTACAAGTTCTGAAATAGAGTTAGCCAAATATCTGCTACATTGACCTAGTAAAGCTGTTATCCCCTCAAAACCAAACCATTAAACAGTGTTTCCCAAAGTGAGTTCCGCGGAACCCTAGTGTTCCTCGAGGCCCTAATAGGTGTTCCGCGAACTACTGGAATCATTAACTAGTAGTCCACCACGTGAATAAACCTGTCTAAAAAAATAAGCAAGTTGTTCCGCTAAAAACTCAGAATGTGCGAAGTGTTCCGTTAAGGAAAAAGATTGGGAACCACTGCTATTAAAAGCGCAATAATACGAACACGCCCATTTTCATTTACACTATTTACTCTCTAACCCCGAAAGAGCTGAGCTACGTGAAATCAGTTTTATGACGTCATTCAATTCTGTGCTCCTTCTTTTCCCCTCCAAATTATTCATTGTATTGGTTTACAAAGGAAAAATGGCTCTCACCACTCCTTGTTTGCTGAGAGGTTATTTTCTCTTCATCCCATTGTTCTCTGGAGTCTTTCATTCAATGGATGCTATTGGTTCATCGCTACAAACTGCACACACGTAGACAATGTCAGTTACAATTGTTTGTTGATATTCCCGTTTCCATAGCAACCTCAAGTTTTGTCGATGGCCGTGCGAACTTTTTTTTTGAAAATCGCGTAATAAAAGCAAGTGAGGGAGATCGAGAACATTGCGTATGTGTGTGTGCGTGTGTGTGCGCGCCCGTGAGTGTGTTTTGCATATTTATTTGTTAATATGCAGCTAAAAAAATATAATGTGACATAATCCAAATTCCAAAGTGGAATTAAAGTGATATCTAGCACTGGTTATCTGCCTATTTGTACATTTGTATTTTAGTGGTAATGTATTCCTTTATATCGGCATTTTAGTGGTTGCTTTGTTGAAGTTTGACTCGAATGGAAGTATTAATAGCTGACCTCTTTTATGGAATAAATATAAAGAATCTTTCTATCTTATGATCTAATCATTCCAGTCTAAACTAGCAGGCATAGCAATGAATTAAATCATAAAGTTGTTTTAAAACAAGGTTACAAAGACAGTATTTATGGAAACACAAACTCAAAATCGACCCACAAAGTGGTCCAGCCAGGCAGGAAAAAAGGTAGGCTTCAATATTTTCAGAAGAATATCGGTATTCAATTCTATCAGAATTTTCCACCCAGGCAGGTAAAAATGCAGGTATCAATATTTTCAGAAACAATATCAGAATGAAATTCTATCAAAGGCAAATGACAGAAAAGAATGGAGAAAGAAGGTTGACAGATCCTGTGTGGTGCTCACAAAGGTCCAGCAGACCAAGGGATAAAGTGAATGTGAAGTTAAATGTGAACCTTGCCTAACTGATGTCTTAAAATGAGTATGTAATTGATCTATTTTGTAAAGGGTCAAAGCCTCAAGGAAAAAACATTTCTGTAAAAAAAAAAATTAAAAATCCTTTAGTTTTGTGTTCCATGGTGGTATTTGCACTCTGCAGTTCAGGTGATAATATGAAAAACTACGTATTAATTGTTGTTTTAATTATGTCCATCTTATTTGCATAGTAAATAGATTTTTTTCTCTTAAAAAAAAAGTTAACATTTTTTTGTAAATGTAGTATTTAGTATGACAGAACTTACATAACTTAGCAATACAATTGTAAAAAACAAAATATATTTTGACTAAATGTCTAAAACCCTTTGCATAAATGTGTTATAAAAATGGTAATTTTTAATCTCCTTATTAAAAAGCCTCCAGTATTTGTTACTATTAATAGTGAATAGTTGTAAAAATAGTGTAATTTTATGAAAAAAATACTTGCATAATTGATTTTAAAAATTAGATTTTTCGCTTTTAGAAAAGAAAAAAAGTAGCCGTTGCATCAGAACTTTGAATGATCTAAAATATCATGATGTCCGATTTTCATTTTCTCTTCTAGTTTCTGAGATCTAAACGGGGCGGACGGACGGACAGACAAACCGCACTAAACTAATAGCGTCTTTTCCCCTTTCGGAGGCCGCTAATAAAAATCACAATACTCAGGAAAGACATTAACAATGTTGTATGGCCTTGACCTAGAAATAGGCCTTCTAAGTGTGTCACAGACAAGACTTAGCTAACAAGTACATGAATGTACGCTATACTTGGTTCAGGCATCATGTGTACATCTGTACTATTAGGTGACATTTGACAGTGCATGTTAGTGTGATTAAATATGTCTTGTTTCACTTGAGCTAGTGTACTACTTTGTATCTCAAGCGTCTACTTCATTCAGCACAGCACAACAAATATTATGTAATCAATGAAGTCTCGGAGCAGCAGGTAGAACATTTATTATACCATAAAATAAAATATACATTAAACTGGCAAATCTAGCCATAAAGAGATATATTATATTATACAAGTCCAATGAAATATTCTAAGTACACAATTGATACAAAATCAATGAATCAACTACGTTAGACATCCTTACATCTTGAGAACATGGCGACTGCTGCTGATTGACCATGTGATGAACAATCCATAATTCAACTGTGGATTCTTGTCTCTCACGTGAAACACAAATATAGCGTTTACTTCGTGCTTCGCAACTAATACATTCACAATAGCTATAAATAATGATGTGACACCTATTGACCTCTATCCTACTCAAACTTTATCTTAAGCAATGCAAATTTTTCTTAATTCACTGACTATTCTTTGGGCATAACTAAAAAAAAAAGTGATATATTCCAACTCTTAGTTGTCACCTGGGTCGGATTTAAGATTGTGCAGCTTCACAGGTAGGACCAGATTCGGACTTGACAAGGCCCTAATCTGTTTCAGATTTTTTTCTTTTCTATTTTTTTTTTTGTTGTTGTTGTTCAAAATGATTGACTATATCCTTGGTTTGACTTTTTTGGGGATCCCAAATCATTGAAGGCCGTAAGCTATCTCTTTTTTTGCCTATAAGTAAATCCAGCACTGTTCACAGGGCCTCACCCTTAGAGTGGTCTCCATATCTCAAAAATTGGAAACTTCTTAACACAAGGGAAATAAGTTAAAATGTACAAGAATTATATATTGATTTGACATGCTTTTAGATTTATTGATATTATTAAGTGCATATATAATAAAGCCTGAAGAGGGTAAGGGCTTACACAAAAAATCCTGCCTAGGGCTGCCACTTACTAAACTCCGGCCCTGGTCGTCACCTTTTTTTTATATTTGGTTGTGTGTGTCAGTGATTATAAATGCTTACTTACTTATATACTTACTTACTCCCTCCCTCCCTCCCTCCCTTACTTATTTAATTACTTACTTACTTACTTTGACATAGATCGCATTGGGCGGCTAGCTGCCTCCATAAAGATGTCACTGGCAATGCCTGAAACCTCTTCCCACCTGACGTCCATTGCTCTGAGGTCCTCCATGAAAGAGTGGCACCAAGTTATTCAATGACGTCCCTGTTTTTGCTTTCCTCGTATTGGCCTACATGTCATCGCAACTCTTGGTGTGCGTAATTCATTTTGTCGGAGAAGATGTTCCTCAAACCTCAAGCGACGCTTGGTCACATCCTTATTAAGTGGCTGAGCCCCAGTTTGGCACAGGATTTCTTTGTTTGAGACCCGATCTCTATAACTGGCTCCTAAAATCTAGCCATCTTTGTTGAGCCACATTTAGTCTTTTCTCAATTTTGGCAGATGACTTCCATTACTCGCATTTACACATTGCTGTTGAGGTGACGATTGTGTTAAGTAGGTAGATATTTTTCTCAAGTCCAGTAGCTTGGCTTGTCCAAATAGGCGCAGCCTTTGAAAAATGCTCCCTGCCTTTCTGCACGCTACTTCATAGGAGACACCCCCATCGTTTTCTATGATGCTTGTCCAACACTTCAAGCTTTAACTCGGGTGAAGGGTACATCCTTTGCCTTATAATAAATACGCTTCCAATGCTAATTTTTAATTATAAGTTAAATATGAATATAAATCCATAAGATAAACTGATTTGAACGTAAATAAGAAGAATTGATTCATCTTAACATAAGTTGGTTACTAAAATAAACAAAATATCTGGGTTTATTTTGGTAGCAGCATAAACAACCCAGGGAAAAATTTCTGACGTAAAATAAAAACGTGAGTAATCCCCTGACCACCACTGTCTGGCGGGGTGGGGAAGGTAGGACTGGTTGGGTGCATTGTTTGGTAGACACATTCGTCCGCTTGCACCAGCTGACCTCCAACGTATTTTTCAAGGGTAAACTTTGAAGTGACAGTGCGGGATGAGGGTGGAGTGGGGCGAACCCCTCTGGGCCTTAGTGAGTGAGTTTAATCAAATAGAAGGAACAGAAAGAGCTCAACGCAAATACTGTTTGTGTTTTTTTTTATTTTTATTTGTTCCCTTCGTTATTATTAGTATTATTATTTATTCGGTTGATGTTGAATTGATGGCCGAACCACGTATAGAGCTTAAGCTCCTACACAGATCTTAGTGGTGAAAAGAATCGTGATGTTGCATTTTAAAACTCTCGCTGGTATTCAAAAGTTGTAATTATTCTTTACTACCATTCCCAATGACTTCCTACAGTTAGAGGACTAGGCAAGGTGAGACAATAAGAAGGAGGGAACACTTAGAGAAAACGAATAAAATAAAAAAAAAAAACTTTTTTATGGTAAGAAATGCTCAGTCACTATTTTATATATATATGTGTATGTATGCATGTATGTGTGTGTGTGTGTGTGTGTGTGTGTGTGTGTGTGTGTGTGCGTGTGTGTGTGCGCGCGCGCGCGCGCGCGCACGATTTATCTCCCATTTCCTTTATATATAAAATAATTGACTACATTTCTTTATTTATTAATTCCTGTGCTTTCGACAATGAAAATAATTGTGTGCAAAGTTTTAATTTGATCCGAGAAATAGAAATGGAAGAACTAACGTGTCCAAGATTTGTCCCAGACACACAGAGTAAGTTCATGTCAAATGTAGTCCCAGTAAGATGAAAGAAATGGGGCAGGGATATGCTAACATTTCATTTATTATGTTGTTTTTTCCCTAAATTTTATTTATTTGTGTAAAAGGAAAATGTAAGATTCCTTTATGTATATTGTCACCCAAATGTCACATGATGTTAAAATCAGATTTATTTGTTTACATTTTGTATATTTAAATGGTTCAGGTCCATGTGAATACGTTTATGAACTTTCTGCACTGCATAACGAATGACACCAGAGAGAACAGACAGCTAGAGAATAACTCTCTTCCTTCTTGTGTGTGTGTGTGTCTGTGTGTATTTTAGTTTTATAAAGTGCCATTTTGTTTTCCTGAACTACGGTTACTTCAGCTAGATCTAGGTACAATCCCAGGCTTGTATTCATACTGGTATTAGTGTAATGCTCGATTACTGTCATGTTATACTGAGTGAGGTTATCAGCTTCCTCCATCATTAGATGATGTTTGTTTACTTGCCAAAGAGCAAATCTATCATGAAATGAACAGATTTTATTTTCATTTAGATTTTTATCTGCAAATATGATTTGAAGTGGCAAGAAAAAAGGGAAAATTGACAGTAACTTTTGTGTGCCAGCAACAGGAACTAGGGTCAGCTACAGTGGCCTCCCTTGAAGAAACACTGATATCCGACTAAATAACTAAATACATATTGATATTGTGTTTGTAGTGTTTGTATGTTTGCACTGCAAGTGTAAACTACAGAAAAAAAATATTCTAGAAAGATTAGACTAAAAATAGAATCAATAAAAAGTGTGACCCAAAAAATGATTTCCTATAATCTGTTGCACTTCGTAGCGCGCCACGAGCGGGGGGGGGGGGGGTACAAATGTACTCAGAGGAAGCTAGAAATAGAATAGAGGGAGAGAGAGAAGAAGAAAGAGAGACAGAGAGAAAGAAAAGAAGACAAAAAGATTAACCTGGAATTTTAAAAAGAACAGCAAAAGATCAGGGACACTGGCTTGTCAGCGTGCAATAATCTCTAACAAGATGCGACCAAAAGTTATAAATAAACAGGTCGTTGTCTGTCTTCTCACCAGGAAATCAACACCTGGGGCTTGCTTTATTAGAAGCATGTTTCCAATTTTTCTTATTTAAAAATAGCATTTTTTTAAATTCGTTCACTTCTAACTTTAATAGTGTAGACGCCAGTCTAAATTTCAAATTGCACATAAGTTAGAAGATGCGTACAAGATTACAAGTAAGACGTTATTTTTACAAAATTTATATCAACTCACTCTGATTGTCTGTCTGTCTGACTCTTTCTTTTTGTCTGTCTGGAAAAAGTTTGAGTACGTTTTTTCTCCCACACCCATTCTCGGATCAAGTTGAAACTTACTATAATTATTCATTGGCGTAAACAACACATGAATCAATAAAAAAAGTGTTAATTTCTAGTTTTTAATTATTGTGTTTGATAACAATAAGGAAAATTAATCCTTCAATAATCACAGATATAATTAAATATTTGCGGTTTTGTCCCCTTAAAAAATTGTACACATCGTATATTGTACCTAAGAAAACAAATTGTTGGGCTGCATCCGACTGCCATACCGAGAAGTTTTGAGTTCGATTCCTTATGAAGATTTGGGATTTTGAATCGTGGGAGTTTCAGGAGGTCACTGAGTCCACCAAAAAGATCACAACCAATTATTCTGTGATATAAAGGTTTTTGGTCGGATTGCAAAAAAACTGCCCCTCCGTTAAGCAAACAATTAGACACAGGAAACAGCAACAATCACATCATCATCTTACCCACTGACAGAATATGTCATGAAAACTGTACTTCTATGGTTATTTAAAGGGGAAGTTATGTATAACTACATCTATATGATTATATATTTACATATGACTATATTTATATAAACTATATTTATTATTTACATTCACTATAATTAGTTTTAAAAAAACTCCTTCACGTAAAAAGTGCATATAGTTTTTCAAAAGTGATGGCGTTATTCTAGAGTCTCTAACTCACGCTCTCAAACTGAATCTATTATTGATAAGGGGGAAAAACACTTTTCTTGATTTGTTTGTCCCATCCTTAATGCTGCCAGCATATTAAACAAAGTTAGTCTAGACCACCGGTCCTCAAACGGAGAAAATGGTTCATACCTTGTCTCCTTTAATAGCCAAAATCAATTGTTCTACAATTATTTCATAGTTATTCGTTATTTCACTTAGAAATATTTCTGTTAACTTCAACTGTATAACATCCATTTTTCTATGTGTTAACTTCAACTGTATAACATCCATTTCTCTATGTGTTCACTTCAACTGTATAACATCCATTTCTCTAAGTGTTAACTTCAACTGTATAACATCCATTTCTCTATGTGCAAGAAATGAAATTGAAAAGAAAGTTAAAAAAACATAAGCTTTAAAAACACTTGCATACCAATAAATATATGGAACACAACTAAATAGATTGACAGAGTTTACGTCGAGTTACTTTAAGTGACGTCAAGTTTAAGTTGAGATACAAAGTTTTCTAGCGAGAGTTTCGTTTGTCAAGTTTATACATTGTTTTTGTCATCCACGCTCACTGATTCATCACCAAAAGATGGTTTATTGCCATTACAGTTGAACAAGAAATAGACTCATCCAATAATAGTTTCTGTGTGAAACTGTTTCTTTTGGTCTGAATAATTTCAATTGTACACGAGCTAGTAATTACCTTTGTTTCATTCAGATTGGATACAAGAGAATCACAAGCTTATTGGGAATAGAATTTAGAAGAGCTTTCTGAGTTCACTATTTCTAGGGAACTACCATTGAAACTGAAACTAAATAGAAAACATTTTCGTTGTTCTAACTCTTGCACTGTAGAAATATATTTTTAAAAAAACAGTGCGAACGTTTCCATCTACCGTATTGTCACCTCAGCACTTAGAGGTCTCTGGACTGCTAGAACTTCCCAGTGTCACCTCAGGACTTAGAGGTCTTTGGACTGCTAGAACTTCCCAGTGTTCCCTCAGGATCCAGGAACCTGGACAGCTGATCTCAAAAACGCTTCTAACGATTTTCCTTGAAATTTAACAGTTGGTGTATATCGCTGAGAAAAAAAAAATACTCGCTCTTTAGCCACATGGGGAAAACTCTTGTTTGTTCGTTATAATTTTTCAAAGTAAAACATAAATAACTGTAAATTTGGCTTGACTAGGCTTAGAAAATAAAACATGGCGTAGTCAGCCATAGTGTTCCAAAGTTATACGATAACAGTAAGTTTTAAGTTGCTTCAAATTTATTGAAAGAGTATCTAAGCTTGACTAATATTTTTTAAGTTAATATCGATTACATCAAGATTCTAGATCTAGGAGATCTAGATCTAGACTAGATCTAGATCTCAAGAGTTCTAAATAAGAAATCTAGGTCTAGTAGGCCCAGTCAATCTTCCATAGCACCATAAAATGTTTACACAAATTTTCATTTCCCACGGATTTAGTTGATTGTTTTTACCAGTGCCAAAGTTTCACTTGATTCTATAATTGCTTCGTAGCTAGAGCGTCACTGTGTACTTTAATCAAGCTTGACCAGCCTCGTCAGTGTCCATCAGTTTGTATTTCTGGTGCAACTTCTCCGTACTTAACCACAACTACTCAATGTTTAATTCTTGTAAAACTGATTTGTGATTGGTAGAGCTCGCGTGATCACGTGACGTCTGAGCGGAAACCCGGTTACCATCGCTCGACGTGTTCGAAGAGTTTTAAAAAAGACGATCGTGCCCGGCACAGAATTGAGAACCGCTCAGCGTAACCGAGAAGCGCAGAATGAACTGTCCCCGACGGGAATGAACGGGAAACGCTGGCAGAATTTTAGCGGATGGAATCTGTTCCCCTGCAAGTGGAGGACAGACAAAAACAATGCGCCATGTCCAGCTATTGAACGTACATTTTTCTGACCGAGTTTAGAAGTAAACACGCAAGTCACCGGACAACAACGCTTAGCACGGGCTGGAGGCTTGAACAAATATTGATTCCCGCCTTCTGATTTCTCACGAGAACTAGGTGATAAGTGCAAAGATAAACTTTCATATTTAGTACTTTCATATTTAGTACTTTCATATTTAGTACTTTCATATTTAGTACTTTCATATTTAGTACTTTCATATTTAGTACTTTCATATTTAGTACTTTCATATTTAGTACTTTCATATTTAGTACTTTCATATTTAGTACTTTCATATTTAGTACTTTCATATTTAGTACTTTCATATTTAGTACTTTCAAATTTAGTACTTTCATATTTAGTACTTTCAAATTTAGTACTTTCATATTTAGTACTTTCAAATTTAGTACTTTCATATTTAGTACTTTCATATTTAGTACTTTCATATTTAGTACTTTCATATTTAGTACTTTCATATTTAGTACTTTCATATTTAGTACTTTCATATTTAGTACTTTCATATTTAGTACTTTCATATTTAGTACTTTCATATTTAGTACTTTTATATTTAGTACTTTTATATTTAGTACTTTCATATTTAGTACTTTCATATTTAGTACTTTCATATTTAGTACTTTCATATTTAGTACTTTCATATTTAGTACTTTCATATTTAGTACTTTCATATTTAGTACTTTCATATTTAGTACTTTCATATTTAGTACTTTCATATTTAGTACTTTTATATTTAGTACTTTTATATTTAGTACTTTCATATTTAGTACTTTCATATTTAGTACTTTCATATTTAGTACTTTCATATTTAGTACTTTCATATTTAGTACTTTTATATTTAGTACTTTCATATTTAGTACTTTCATATTTAGTACTTTCATATTTAGTACTTTCATATTTAGTACTTTCATATTTAGTACTTTTATATTTAGTACTTTCATATTTAGTACTTTCATATTTAGTACTTTCATATTTAGTACTTTTATATTTAGTACTTTCATATGTAGTACTTTCATATTTAGTACTTTCATATTTAGTACTTTCATATTTAGTACTTTCATATTTAGTACTTTCATATTTAGTACTTTCATATTTAGTACTTTCATATTTAGTACTTTCATATTTAGTACTTTCATATTTAGTACTTTCATATTTAGTACTTTCATATTTAGTACTTTCATATTTAGTACTTTCATATTTAGTACTTTCATATTTAGTACTTTCATATTTAGTACTTTCATATTTTTATTCTTTTCGTTTCTTTTTTTTCCTTGAGTTGTGCTTTTTGAGAAGAATTTTTAACTTAAGAATTTAAATTTTGTGGCCTTCGGAGGTATTAGAGTTAGAGGAATAGGAAAGTTATTTTTACAAAGCTTATATCAACTCACTCTGGATGTCTGTCTGTTTGTCTGTCTCTCTGGTACAATTTTCGTACACGTTATTTCTCCCACGTCCAATCTTGGAATAAGTTGAAATTTTTAACAATTATTTCTTGAGAAAAAAAAAAGAATCAATTAATACCAAAAAAAAAAGTAACCGATTAGTTAATCAATCATTGGTGATTAATTATTTTGTTTGGTATCGAACAAGGGAAATAAGTTGTACTTGACAGATGTAGTGGTATAATTTGAATAAGTCCCCATATACATTTGTAAAGAATTAGGCCGTCGCTTAAAAATTTGAAACTAACAATAGATAGCTACGAAACCTTTCATAAACACTTCGCTGGCACAGTGGATAGTGCATCAGATTGATGAAGCTTGAGACCTCGAGTTCGAATTCAAGTCGTATAATTTTTTTTGCTTACATATAAAATATATTAACACGTGATCACGGTAACCTTCACCCAGATAGGTTTTTAACTCGAGCCCCCTTGTTAGGTGTTCGAGTGGTTTCTACCTCATCGCCTCATTCAAGTTATTAAACGTCTGCAAGACTTCTTTAC
Source organism: Biomphalaria pfeifferi (assembly GCA_030265305.1). NCBI lineage: Eukaryota > Metazoa > Mollusca > Gastropoda > Planorbidae > Biomphalaria > Biomphalaria pfeifferi. Next base: position 2,358,038 of record JASAOG010000039.1, on the reverse strand, counting down.
ATGCAAACTGTCAAATGTTGACTTTTTACAATTTTATTCACGCATTTCATTGTTCACTTCAAATTGAGATTTAAAACAAAATGACATTGAACATTCTTATTTCTTATGGAATCATACTTAATGAAATTGATAGCCACGCCTATTTCAGTTAGAAGATAGAAGCTAGCCACGCCTATTTTAGTTAGAAGATAGAAGCTAGAAATTAAAAGACTTTTTTTTTTGTATATTTTTTGTATAATGTAAGCTCTAGGTCTCGGCTTGTTGTTTATCAGGTTATTTTGTAATGCATTGGAACTATGCTTTAAAGCTTTGTGTTCAATTCTTCACATCAGCTCTTTACTTCAACTCTTTACTTCAACTCTTTACTTCAACTCTTTACATCAGCTCTTTACCTTCACTCTTTACATCAACTCTGCTTCAACTCTTTACTTCAACTCTTTACCTTCACTCTTTACATCAACTCTTTACTTCCAACTCTTTACCTTTACTCTTTACATCAACTCTTTACTTCAACTCTTTACATCAGCTCTTTGCTTCAACTCTTTGCTTCAACTCTTTACATCAGCTCTTTACATCAACTCTTTACTTTAACTCTTTACTTTAACTCTTTACCTTCTCTCTTTACATCAGCTCTTTACACCAGCTCTTTACTTCAACTCTTTACTTCCAACTCTTTACCTTCACTCTTTACATCAACTCTTTACTTCCAACTCTTTACCTTCACTCTTTACATCAACTCTTTACATCCAACTCTTTAATAGCAACTCTTTAATTTTAAATCTTTACCTTCACCCTTTACATCAACTCTTTACTTCAAAATCTTTACCTTCACTCTTTACATCAACTCTTTACTTTAACATCTATACCTTCACTCTTTACATCAGCTATTTACTTTAAAATCTTTACCTTCAACTCTTTACTTCAACTCTTACAACTCCGATTAATTTCGTGATAATTTTATTTCTATTGTTCACTTTTGTGGACTCAAGAAACTGCAGGCCTCTCTTCTATGTTCTTTGTTTCTAGATCTAGACTTTTAATAATCGCTTTTATATCAACCATAATTCCTCTTTGTAAGAATTTTTTTTAACCTATTTTTTTTTAGTGGGGGGGGGGGGGGGGGGGGTCTTAATTAAATAAAAAATAATTTTGAAACATTAAGGTCGGTATTTCGAGGGTAGGTGGGGGGGGGGGTCAGGGCGAGGTATGGCGAGAATGAATGTTAGTTTGATATTTTGGTATGATTGTTATATTCCCTTGTTATGAATGCGAAGTGTTGCACGTGTTGTGAACTGGGTGATTAAGTCTTCGTTGAATGTGCGAGAGAATGTGTTAAGTCAGTAAGGTCTTGCTCCCGGTCCAGGTAGTTTGGACGTTTACTTTCTGGACTGGTATTTATGCATTTATATATTTATAAGTTGGACTGGTGTTTTGTGTATTTCATAAGAGTGATATAATTGTGTGCTTTATTGAGTATTAAAGTATTATCGATATTCGTGAATATAAGGAGTTAGCGTTGATATATATTAAGTGTTCGTATTTGAGTTAAGCAAATTTTGAATTATAATTGAGTAACCAAGAAAGTACCAAGCAAGTATTATTTAATATTCAAGAAACCCCTAGTGAGCCAAGTCAAGAAACAATAACAAGAGACAAGCAGCAATATATATATATATTAGAACACTGACAGTGGGGAGTTGGTATTCCTTGGATAAGAAACTTGTCAAATTTGAAAATAATTGCACCAGAAAGAGTTTCATCTCTAAACTATAAAACATTCACCAGGCTTAGACCATTAACTTTTATGGACGCATTGTTTACATGATCAATAAACATTACGTCCATCTGGATAGAGTTTATTGATTGTGTGTTTAGTGATATACTGCAGCTACACACACACGGACGCACACACATACAGAAGAATGTATCTTCTGCAACACAAAAGAATATTTCTTAATATATACAGAAAAAATAAACACATTTCAGCAACGCACGCACACACACACACGCACACACACACACGCACACACACAAGGACAAACGATAGGGAGGAGAGAATCCTCGGCAACACACACAGGAGAAACACACAAAGAGAATATGCCGCAGCAGTATATATCATGGGCGTAGCCATGGAGTGGGGGGTCCGGGCTTAGCCCCCCTCCCACACACACACACAAACACTGGCAAGAGAAGGGGGGACTTTTGTGACTATTGTTACGCTTTAATTTTTACTCCCTAGATTGCATTTGTTTCTACATTTTTCAAGACCGTGGCAGCTGCACAGAAACTAGTGCTACCCTAACACATGGCCAGGTCGTCCTCCAATTCTATAACACCGAATCCCTCGCTTCCTGACTTCACTATCAAAGAGCTCTGAATATGATTAGAGTCCCTCCCACCAGGTAATTGGAGGTCACATCTTTTGTCTTTCGTCTGCTGGGCGAAGCGGAGAAAATTTTTTTGTGTTTTCCAAAATGTTTGCTCTAGATCTTAGTCTTTCTACCGCTTGGAGGTAGTCGATGTGCTCATGGTTCACAACAAAATGTCCAAGCACTATTATGAAAGGTGCGCATTTGGTGCGTAATGAATGATGCGCATCTAGTGAATAATGTTAGTGGCGCGCATCCAGTGGATGATAATAGATTATCCTATTTTAATTGAAACTCTCTATAAGATGGCCAACTACAGCATGATCCATCCATAAGTTCCGATGACGTAGGTGCATGAAATGAACCCCTCCAACATGAACGTAACAAATGTTCATCCACATTTTCTCAGAATTAAAGCTCCAGATTTCTTTCATCTTTTTTACGCAGTATAAAATAATCAGAGCACATAAAAACTATATTTTCCATTAAGATTTGTGTGTGTTAGGATATTACATTAAATTGATCACAGAATTCCATTTATAAGGCATTAGGAGAAGAAAGTCTGGGATTACTTGGGGAAAGAAAAAAAAATAAGCAGCTCCTGTGTCTCAGTGTGAATTCATTCGTCTAAATGGCCAGCTCTAATCAGCGTAAGGTCAGGAATGATGTCATTATGGCTTTATCTTGTAGTAACCAATGAAAATGTTTTAATTTAAATATACTTTTCCATGTTTTATCTGATCTCTACATTGAAGAGGTTAGGATTTTTTTTGTTCAAGTACTTTTACATTCTGGCCATTACTATTAGTTGATCACATCTACAATCACACGAAATATAAACTCACACAAAATAAAAGCTCAAAAAGAATAAGCTCACTCAAAAATCGCCAAGCTCTCGAAATATCTAAGCCCTCAGAGACGTGCTGCCCAGAGTCATACTGCTCTCAGAGACCTACTGCTTACAGAGACTTACTGCTCTCAGAGACCTACTGCTTACAGAGACATACTTCTCTAATAAACTTACTGCTCTCAGAGACCTACTGAATACAGAGACTTACTGCTCTCAGAGTGTTTACAAAGACTTACAAATAGACGCAACGTACAGATTCTATACAAAGACCAGACTGCTTACAGAGACAGAATGTTTGAATTGACGTGTCTAAATAAGTGTGTGGGTTTGTTTTGTTGTGATGCCCCATTAGTCACTTCATCTGTCTGTCTTTTGGAGCATGAGATAGGATTAGGTCTTGAATACACTGCATGCTTGAAATATTTGTACATAAACATGGAATGGAAGAGAGAGAGAGCCAGAGAGACAGAGAGAGACAGAGAGAGAGAGACAGAGAGAGAAATGAGAAGGTAATAGTGTTTGTTATTTTTTCTCAAAGAATTAAGAGTCCTCTGATACGTTGCATGAAATCTTCTTTGATAATATCCGTTGCCTCGCCAAGATTTTCTGCTCAATATGATCCCAGATCTTCTGATTATCTTTACATACGGGGAGGGATGTCAGATTCAGAGAACAAACATTTTGGAACAGAGAAAGCAAAGAAATGTAGAGAAATGTCAGGACGCCATACGAGGGTTCAGCAGGCGCGGAAGCTAAATGTTAAAGCACTTGGTTTCCTAACCGGAGGGTCACAGGTTTGAATCCTGGTACAGACTGAGATTTTTAATTTCCAGATCTTAGTCCAGCCAGCTCTAATTGGTACTGATATTAGTTGGGGAAAAGTAAAGACGGTTGGTCGTTGTGCTGGCAACAAGACACCCTCGTTAACCGTAGGTCAAAGAAACAGATAACCCTCTACAATATGCCTATAGACCGCTGAAAGGGGAAGAACTATACTTGGATCTAGATGAAAACCCAAAGAGAAATGTAAAAACATTGATAAGAAAAACAAAACAAACAAATCAAGTTTTATGCTTCAATAAATAACCAAACGTAAAAGGCCGTGCTGGTTGAGTGGCTAAGCGCTTGGTTTCTTAGTATACGTCTCTGACTCCCAACGTTTATTGAGGATATTTGTTTGGGGGGAGGGTGGAACATCAAGGAGGCTATTGGATCATGTCGATGTGCTGGCCACATGACACTATGGAAACATATGAGCTAGACATCGACTGCAAGACTTGAACTTAGTACAAGTAGTGTATTACGTTAGACTGTTCAATCTAATAATAGCCTGCATGCTGACAGGGATGTGCGTTGACCACTAGTCCAACTTATGCTTGGATACAAGACTCTTGAATAAAGCTTGAAAATTGAAAGGGGGGGGGGTAAATTCAAAACCCCCTATGGCTACGATCATAACATTTTGAGTGTGTAATTTGCTTTTTTTTATATTGAAGAGGTGGTTTTCAGCTCTAAACCCCGCTGGATGGGGGGTTTTAACACAAAACCCCTCATGGCTACGCTCATAGAATCTGGTGACTGATGTATGGATAGTCTTATATTGAAGATTGGGTTTTATCGTAAATTTCGGAGAGGGAGGGGGGGTTAAAATCAAAATCTTCCTGAGCTATACTCTTGGAATTTGGGGAATAGTCGTTTGCATTCTGTTTTTGTTTTATCTTATCTTATCTTATCTTATCTTATATAATACAGACGTTACTTCAAAAAAGAAGATGATTACTCCTACGCGTCATGCATTCAGTCATGCATATTAACCAATGACTTAAATTCTGCCAAGTCACTGGTTTTCCTGGTTAGCTCAGGCAACCCATTCCATGCTCTAATAGCACTAGGGAAGAAGGAGTATTTGTACAAATTTGTCCTAGCATATGGGACGAGGAATGTGCCTTTTATAGAAGAGGGGGATTTGACTGCAAAACCCCCTGGTAGGGGGTTTTAAACTCAAAAACCCCTTGGCTGCTCTGTGGCAAGTGATGGTTTAGTGTTAAAATTTCACCTAAAATAAACAGAATCAAAGCCAAAAAATCAGTCACTACATTCCGCCCCCCCCCCTCCCCCCAGCTACGCTGTCAGGTACAATCTAAAATACTATGTAAAGTTATTTACTTTTTTGGGGGGGGGGGGCATTGTATGCGTTTATGTATGCAAGGCATTTACTTACTAGATCTAAATAAACCTCACATTCCCTAAATCGTCTTACATAGTAAGCAAAAAGAAAAGAAACACATTTTATACCCACGGAGACTCTCTGTTGATCAGAAACAAAAGTTAAGCCAGTGTCTACATCCAGCTTATGTTCTATCGATCTCAAATATATCTCGCGTTCCTGTAGCCCCCTTTCCCCTCTAGTTTTTTTTTTAGACGCTGTCGTAGACTAGTGGCGCTACGTGGCCTTTCGACTGGGGCATCGATGTCTATTGTTGGCTGTCTTGATGCATGGGGCAGTAACTGTAATCCATTCATCTCCGCTGATGGCCTACATCTTAATTACATTCGGATACAGATGAAATCTGGCCGGTGATTTTTGTGCTCTTCAGAGAGACAACGATGAACTGCAGACTTGGTCTAACAAAATTTGGCGGGAAAATAGAGCTAGGGCTAGATTCTAAAAAGCAATCACGCAGTAGTAGCAGTACACAGCAAACTTCCCTATATAACTTTCAAATAACGAAAAAAAGCAGAATCGATAATACACACAGAAAGATGGTGGGGGGGGGGGGGGGGGGTATTCGTGTGTCTGGATTGCTGTGTTGGATGTGTGAATTTTAGGACATGCTCTCAGATGTTCTTAAATGAAGTTCGTAGTAAAGTACCACCTCTCAGAGCTTGCAATCTATGGAGCAGATGATGTCAAGGTCATCTGTTTCTGTGGCCAATGGTTAACGAAGGTGTCTTTCGCCAGCACAACGACCATCAGCCTTTACTTTCCCCAACTAAAGTCAAGTAACCTTAGAGTTAGGTGGACTTAAAAGGGAGCATTCAAATCCCGAAATTAAAAATCACAGTCTTCACTGTGATTCGAACCTGGGACCTCTCGGTTTGGAAGCCAAGTGCTTTACCAGCTTAGGGTTGGTATTTCGAAGTGGAAACTATCTAGCGAGGAAAGTAGGTTCAAAGTTCAAACGTCGTACCTGTGACGTCCCAACGAGCTATCGGTCTAAACTACACGCAGGTTGTGACGTCGCATGTCAGTGTTCAGACTTTCTGTAACGATCTAATACGAGTCTTAGTCTAACATGACCAACCCAACCACGACTTTGTTCTAGAAGGTCACGTGTACAGTCTCAAAGTGTTAGCATGTTTCAAAACATTTAAATTTGAGAAATTTTCAAAGTATCTAGGCCATACAAACACAAGAGAGATATTTATGAGATTTTCCAAGTCAATGTCTTGATGCCTTGCAAACAGAAAATGTGAAAGCTGGGAAGCTGTTAAATCTAAGTAGCACAAGAAAGCTAAGATATATGTCTTCAAAACAAAAAAAAAGAAGTCTCTCATTATATTCCAGCATTATGAATGAACGAGCTTTTTATTTGTCTTTTATTTGTTATACAAGTTACTTTAATCTTCAGGCGTCTTTCTGATTCTATTTGCCACATCGATGTTAAAGTTGTTGGTAGTTGATACGAGGTGCCGTGACTCACATTTTGCGCTACCAAGGAAGATTCTGACTCGCAATGCTGGGCAATGAAAATATAAGGTGCAAGTATTTCTGTTTGGTTGAGATGAATTAGGATTGGGAAATAGCGGACATCGGAAAAACAAATCTTCGTAATTGTCCTAAGGGTCTTAGACTCTTGGAACTCAAGGCCCACGGAAGCTCACGTCTGAACAGACTACTGTCAAGCTTATATTAACTCACCCCGTCTCTAAGTCTGGGTAGAATCTTGTACACCTTATTTCTCCCACTTCCCATTCTTGGATTAAGATGAAACTTTTGTACAATTATTCATTGTCGATGACAGCAAATGAATCAATAAAAAAATATTAAATCACTTAGTCTTAATCAATTAGTAATCAATTAATTTAATTTTCTATAGAAAATATGATAATGGGGAGATATTTCTTATTTGTAGAATGAGGTGGTTGGCTATAACTGTTTCACTAACAATAGTCTATAGAACCGTATATCTTTATAAGTATTTGAATGGCTCAGTGGTTAGCACGTTGGCCTTCCATCACGGAGGCTCAAGTTTGAATTCAGACTCGAGCAACTTTTTTTTTAATTGCCTTTGAAAATGCAGCACGAAACCTCCCCCCCCCCCCCAGATACCTCCACTGGTCCACAAGTGATTGGAACATAGCACACTGACCATGCTATAAAAATGAAACATTCGCTTAACAATAGATAATTAATACAAATATTTCTCAGCGCACTCGTCTATTATTGTTAGTCCAGATTCTATTGAAAGTAATTGATTGAAAATATTTGAAACAATTTCACTCAATAAAATCTTCTTTCTTAAAAAAGTATTTTTATATTTTACTTGTCTCATCCCTATTACAGATGGCCCGTATCCCAAGACGCTCGTGTAAGAAGCGAGACCGAAGGCCGAGTACATCGGGGAAACTCCCATATTCTTTCTTTCGCCATAAAAACAGCCCGTTAAGCAACAGTGTGTTGAAAGTGACATATTCGATGGGGCTTTATTCCATCCTAGCCAGTGCAATGGACTAGGTCCTTAAGCATCCCAACGGAAGTCCTGTTTTGCTTCCCTATTGGTCTAATCCTCTCCTCTAAACGACAGTTTCCATCCGAGTGCCACTTTGAGGCTGAGAAATATTGTCCAGGGTTTTTGAGTACAAAGAAGAATGTTAACGGAGGATTATCGAATCGTAAACGAATTGTTCTAGTTTGTTGTTGATTTTGTTTTCTTGTTTGCTATACAAGACACTTTAATGTGTGACGTAGCACACACACAAAACAGAAGATCCCAAGACAAAACAAACAGTTGTTACAATCGACCCAACGGAAGAAAAAAGTCCATGCCTGGCAAAGTAATCAGGTCGATAGCCATTTATCTCTGGCTCGGACTGGCCAGTATTTGGCCCAAAAAAGCATTTAGTGCGCAGACGTGATTCTTCAGTTAAGAAGAGGCGGGGTTGGGGACAGCTTGGGCAGAGATAGAAGAGGATAGTGGTGTGGAATGAAGGAAAACTGCTGTCGAAAAAAGAAAGTCAATTTGAAAAGTTCAAGTAGAGACTACTCTATGGGGTGTTAGCAGACGAGATTCATTTTGTTGAATTTAATCTGACTAATTGAAACACAATTGATATTTCTGGGTCAGTGCTGCTTCCCCCCCCCCCCCCCCCTCGTTTTCTCAGCCATCGTTCTTGTTAAATCTAAGCCTTTTCTTTTCTTTTTTAGCAAAAACAATTAAAAGGATGGAATCTTCTCTTTTTCTCTTGTCTTTAAAGCAAATATCTTCCTTGAAACTTGAGGCGGAGGATGGCTTAAAATAAAGATTTATAGAAAATAAACACCCGAAGACATTGTTCAACTTAATTGCTTGCCTCCCGCAATGAACTTTCGATTTTTAAAAAAAAATGTCTTGCACTTACCCTTATAAATTATCTTTCTCAGATCAAATTTGAAATTATTTTCCCTGACTTGCAAGTCTGTGTGATGTTCGATATTAGCCTTGCTGAAAATCAACTTAGATTTTGCTCGATATTAATCCCAACACTCTAGAAGTGTTCACACTGTATGAGACAAGCTGTTAAGACTGGGTTGATCTTGTCGTCTGCACCTCGCACTGTGGACGTACAAGACATTGAAGTTAGTGTCGCTTTCTGACATTATGGAAGAAAGGTTTACATTGGGAAGTATGACAAATGAGTTAGGTATGAAGGTATTTAATGATAGATCAAAAAATTGAGCTTTGGAAGTGGCTTGGATCGGTTCAAATCCAAACCATAAAAAATGAAGCAGTAAAAGTAAATGTAGAATATTTATATTATTATTATTTTAAAAAAAAAAAAATAAAGAAATGTTGACCTAATACATGACCTTTCACCTTTGACAAGAAACTTATATAATTTTAATACATTGTTTTTAAGCATTTTTTATAGACACTCTGGCGCCTTGTTGTTTTTCTTTGAGTAAAGATAAAAAAAAAATTTTGAAGTTTTTTGTTCAAAGTCTTTTAATTCTGTAGACCGTTCCTCAGTAAGTTTGTAGGAGAGATTTGTATCACCAGCATACACAATTGAAAAGTCAAATACATGACATCATTTGATACTTTACACACACACACACACAATGATTTAATGACAAACAAAACATTTTTACACATGCTTGCACACTCACCCACACACTCATACACACACTCGCAGATTCATCCACACACTCTTACACACATACAAACACACTCATAGCTACTACCCACAATATGAACCTCTCTTACATCAATTACATTCTATTTTTAAAACCAAGACATATTAAAGTTGGTCTGGAACGATTTTTGTTGTGCTTTTTTTCTTGCCTTAATCATTTCTGCCAGAGAAAAATAAAAAGTAGAAAAGATCCCCACCACTTTGACCCTTCCCTAAACCACTTCGGTCGAAACCTCCTCACCCCCCTCCCATCTCTTATTTCTCAACTCTTCCTCCCCCCCTTCCACCTCATGTCTGATGTGTCAACCTGTTTCCGGTTCTAGATTCAAAATCTGAAGAGAAAAAAAAAAGAAGATATAATTAGAGACTTGATGGGTGTGTGTGTGTGTGTATGTGACACTTGTATAGACTACGATTTAGTCACGTGGCCTACTGGCAGAAGTCTAGCTACGGCTGAAGCCGTGTAGTGACGTTATGTTGTCAGCTAACGTCTGCGACAGTTTGACCAGACCGGCGGGAAACTGCGCAACATAGCAGGAGGAACAATTAGAACAGAGAAAAGCATACAACAATGCATTGCTATGAAGGGTTGCTTTTGACAGAGACCAGTGGAGAACCTTGACTGGTTGAAAACTTGACGCATATCTCTTGAAACAAAGGGCCAGCATTGAGCGAGCGGAACAAAAATTCAATTTAAAAAAAAAGTAACAACAACAAACACTTATTCTATTTTTATGTGTAAAAATAGATACTAAGGGAAGATAATATTACATACAAAGTCATCGTCAGTAGTTGTCATTTTTATTTAACTTTAAAAATAATAGAATCGATAGCGAAATCGGATTTTCATTAGCGCTTTTCCTTTTTTTGAGTTTTAAACGAGACAGACGGCGAACAGGCAGACAGCATAACACCAGTAACGGCTGGTTCCTAGTGGAAAATGATGTAGTAAAAAAATAAAAGACTAGTGACTATTTTGTACATTCTAGTTGTAGTGAGTCGTCAAAAAAATAGATTCCCATATAAATGTTTGCACTTTTTCACATTTTTATTTGGATGTTTATGACGCTCCAGGAGATGCACAGTATTCGTCTCAGGCATTTCTTCAACATTTTGAAGCTGACCGATATGCACAGAATCTATGCTCTTCTGACACAGAGAAGTCTACGCTGGCTCGGACATGTCACACGCATGCCAAATGGAAGAATCCCTAAAAACATCCTATATGCTGAGCTTGTGGAGACCCTAGTGCCGCCCAAGACTAACCTATACAGATGTCTGCAAGCGAGACATGAAAACCACAGGCATCAACGAAAGTATATGGGAGGGGATAGCCCAAGACCGGACAGCTTGGAGAGTTGCGTGATGGTACGCATGTTGCCGATAGCAAAAGAAAAGAAGCGGCCTTAGCCAGGAGAAAGTAAAAGAAAGCTAGCATACACATGCACGAACTGTGGCAAACTCTGCCGCTCCAGAATTGGTTTGATTAGTCACATCCGATTCTGCTCCGTCTCAAGACGAAACCAAAACCAGTGACTCATCTGGGCGCATCCATTGTCTTCCGAGACAGAAGGAGCCATATATTATGACGCTTGGCAACTAACAGCTACAGTATATTTTGTTTTCTTCGGAGAAAAAAAAACAACAACAAAACCCAGTCATGTTGAGGCCTGTCTCTTGCAAGCTTGGGGGTCTGGGAGAGCGCTGTAAGCTTCCTAAGTGGGGTTCGGGGCAAAGCCCCGACACCCAAAAGCGTTTTCTTGCATTTTTCACAGCAGAAACGCATTCTCCTGAAATCTACAGCTCATTATTTATAAGTGGGGTTCGGTTCTATTATAAAGGACCTTTTGAAATTATGTGGAAAAATATTCTAATATGAATTTATAGTCCCTTAATACATTGCAAATACAACCGATTTGTTCTTTGAAAAGATAAGATACCCCACATATTTAGATTAAGGCTTTGAGGATCGCAGGCGAAAAAAATAATTCGATTAATAATATTCAATAATATGTAAGCGTAAATTGTGACTGTTATATTGAAAAATTTCGTTTGAATTATAACTTTTCCAAAGAAAAGTCTTTTTTAAAATAGTTCTGATAAATTCATGTGAAATTACACAAACTCTGTCTGGAAAGGGGAAGGGCGGTAAAATGAAAACGATTAATCCTCGCTCCTTTTTATAATTTCTGCTAATGATTGCATTTTGTCATTAAAGAATAGGGGTGGGGCGACTTGATATAAGAATTTAATTTATAGCATGTATAAATTATATTAGTGACTGATTTTTTTAATTTTGTAATTTCTTAACTATAATACTAAAAGAAAAAGTATTGGTTTGTCCGATGGGGGGAAGGTAATTGTATGTATCGCACTTCCACCTGTTTATATTATATAGATATTCGACTAATTTTGTTCACATACTATGATTTTTCCATACAAGTAGAATCGCCCCCCCCTCCCACTCAAAGGGTTTAGATGGGAAGGGCAGTAGAGGTATTCGCTCCTCCCCTTCCAATCGGCCAACAGGTGAACGACATAATATAAAGACCGGTTAAAATACCAATATCAAGGTTTAATCATATAGATATTTAATTGATTCCGTTAGCAAGCTGTGATTTCTACAAATAAATAGGACCGCCCCGCCACTGGAAAGTTTATGGTAGGGGGTTGGCGGATTGATGCCATCGCCCCCTCCCGACCCTACCAAATCGGCCAAAATACTAGAAGGGGGGGGCGAAATAATCTAAAAATATGTTGAAATATAAATAATTAGTATATATTATTAACATAAGTAATAAATTCGTATACAAATTGTGTGAATTGTATACTAAAATTCGTCAGCGATCGCCCCCACCGCCCCCCCCTGGATCCGCCAGTGTACCTCCACTTAGCCCCATCGTTAGCCGTTGATAACAGAAACAAGTTACCTCCACCATGTTTGCTCCAGGGAAACTGCTCTTTGAAAAAAAAATGTTTTTATTTAGATTTAGTTCAAAATTCAAAGCACCTGATACTTGGTTCCATCTGTATGACATGTATTTAACTTTTAGGTCTTGGAATTTTGCAATGAAACAGTAATAGATTAGAGGTTTAAATCGCCTTTGTAAGCTCGGCCTGAGGTCCCTGCGTTTACCTAGCAGAAAATGAGTTCCTGGCATCGGCTTATTTACGAGGCAGAGAGAGAGAGAGAGATTGTACAGGAGACTAGTGGCTTGACCTGTCGACTGACTTTCATTGCTACAAAGTATCTTTCCTAAAGCTGTAGGTCTACGACCTGATCAAATGTACTCAACACACAAGGAATGCTAGAAGGGAGCTCACAGTTCTAACCATTCAAAGGGGAGATTCTAGGAGTGGCGCGTGCACAGTTAAAAATAGTTGTGGATTGTCAAAGAGAGATAATCACAGATTCCATTTTTAAAAAAAAAACTAAATAAAGATAGCGCATTAAAGGAGTTACGGGTAATTACTGGGTTAAAAGATAAACGGGGAGGGGTAGAGTAGGAGAGAAAAATAAAGTGTACACCCAAAAGATCAATATTTCCCATTTTGTAGTGAATGAACTCCAACTTCACAATGTACACAAACATTCTTTAATAACTTTGACGTTGGACCTGGTATTATTACATAAAGCAAAGAACACACCACTTCATACATATCTACTATTTTATAAATCTATGAGCTTCGTCATTTCATATCCGCTACATCATTATCCTTCCTTCTGTCCCTCACATCACCTCGAAGCTACATCGGCCTGATTAGGACCTAGCGGCTACAGAAAGTGTGTTTGATATACTTTGAATGTATCGATCTGTAGTTAAACTTCTTTCCTAGAACATTGTCTGTTTGGAAATCCAATCAACTAAGGCTGGATCAAAGTTAGACAATTGCGTATCTTACTGTTTTTATAGTCTAAATGTCCCCTAATATAGTAAGCCACTGACAAGAGGGCTCGTTAGCCTTGTCTGAATACCTCCTAGGAAAAGGAAAACGCTTAGTTCAATCTTTTGCTGTTATGAAGCTATGCCCAAACATGAGAAAGGCTTTAGGAGTCAACCCTGAGGTAAAATCAGAAGTCGGTGTACCGTAGGCAGCTTGCAGTACACAGTGCTACACCCTAGCAGAGCCTGTGACGCTGCTGACTACAAACTGTATCGACACTTGCCATTCATTTAGACACATCGACTGCTCTTTGAGCGACAAGGTTGAGACTAACTTGAGACCATAGCTAATGCCCAGGCTTTCATCTCATTTCTATGACATAACTCATAGTCGCTAAGGAGGTCATGGAGATAATACACACTCTAGTTGTGTTTGGGGTGGAAGCGTGCGAAAGAACATTTATTTGACAAACTTTATTTGTTCAACTTTAGATCTATATTTGTTTGGTGAATTGATGAAATGTTCTAGGCTCTTTAAAGTTACCGATTCTCAAATTGTTGGCATCAATAGACCCCAATTAGTTTAACTCAGTAACTAATGTCTGGCTCACGGTCCTTTTCTTAACCTGATGCCAGCATTTAAAGACACACAATCACTTCTACAGTTCTCCCTAATTCTGTGCCAAGGGAAGATAAATCAGTCACTTTACTCTTGGTAGAGTAATCTTTGCCTGGTTAGTTTGGATAAAAAAAAATCGGCCTCTGAAGAGTTCCACTAATTTGGTTGTTACTATTAAAGTAATTGTACCATTTTATTACCTCCACTAATCTTTCGAGTGTACAATGTACATACCCAAGTTTGAATTTCACTCCGTTGGTTAATTAGCCGCAATGGCGCGTAATTTGATTCTTCCTACACACATACGCACACGAGTAAATTCTACTAGAGGCTCAAAGCCTTGTTTCTCCCTTGAGACAGTTTATATTAACTCACTGTCTGTTTGTCTGTTTGTCTGTCTGGTACAAAGTTTGTACACGTTTTTTCTCCCACACCCAATCTAGGATCAAGCTGAAATTGTGCCGACAACATAAGAATCAATGAAAATAAAAGAAGCAATTAGTTAACTATTTGGTCATTAATTATTTTGTTTGAAAGAAGTTGCACTTGGCTGATGTAACTGTTTACGTTCAATTATCTCCCTTTTATACTTTGTAGGTCGTCGCTTTAAAGTTTGAAGTTAACAATAGATAACTATAGAACCTTCGATTATAGCGATTCGCTGGCACAACAATTAGTGTTTTGGGTTCGCTTTATTCTCCCTCACCCCCAACCTTTTTTTTTTTTCACAACTGGTCCAGACGATTGATAGGATCGTAGCGTATTGAGAAAGCTAAAAGCATGAAATTGTGATAAAACAAATACAATTAGTAAAATATTTGTAATCGCACAAATTTATTTTTGTTAGTCTAGATTTATTACACATTTAGTGACGTGACTGATTGATAGAACTACGTTTAATGCTTTGTTTTGTTTTGTTTTTTGTTTTTTTTATATTCTTTATCTTTTCCTGTCTTTTTTTTTTTTCATATAAGTATCTATTATCAAACAGTTTTTATTTAAAATCATTGGCCCAAAATTCGAACGAAACAAATATCGATTAGGGTGAAATGACTGACTTTTGAAACATGAAAAAGTACAGGATAGAAATAACAGGTTAAATTTGTTTATCTTTTGTATCGCCTCCAAATGGGAGAGAATCAGTTGATGAGTGAGTCAGTCAGCTAGGGTCTTGGCTTATAGAGCAGAGATTTAATTCTGGTCTGTTTAGAATACTTTAGTTAGATAGATGACGGGTATATTTTAGTGTATGTAGTGCGGAATCTTGGAGTTTTCTTCGACTCAACACTATCTTTCGACCCACACATAAGTCAGCTCTGCAAAGGTCTTTATCTGTAGCTGCACAGATTAGGCCAGATCCGACCATATTTAACAACGGAGTCAACAAAAACGCTAGCTGTGGCATTCATACTCTCCCGCCTTGACTACTGCAACGCCGTGCTAGCAGGTATACCTGATGACAAAATAGCCAAGCTGCAACGTATACAGAACAACGCCGCTCGAATAGTCCTTAAAAAAAATAGACAAGATTCTGCTACTACGCTCTTGCGCTCGCTCCATTGGCTTCCCGTGAAAGCGAGAATCGATTACAAGGTCGCATCACTTTGTCATCAGTGTATATATAACAACGAGATGCCCTTGTACCGTAGAGAACTGATTACTCCATATGTCCCCCAGAGAGCCCTGCGCTCAATGGACTCAACGCTTTTAGTAGTGCCACGTTTCTCCCTCAAAAGCTACGGTCTGCGGGCTTTTTCAGTTCACGGACCAAAGGTTTGGAACTCACTCCCCATTGATCTCAGACAGACAACATGCTACACCACTTTTAAGAAGAACATTAAGACCTATCTGTTTAAAACTTTTTAGATTAGTTTGTCGTGTTGGCTCTTGTGTTTGTGTTTGTAATGTTGTTACAGTGCCTTGAGCCTACATTTTGTTTGTTAACAGCGCTTTATAAATAAAATTATTATTATTATTATGTAAGCTGTCAGGGGCAGAGGTTTAAAGTTGATGTGATTTTTTATGTATGGGAGCTGGAAGCTGTCAGTGATTTAAAGTTGAGATGCATGGTTTGAGGTACATGAGCTGTCAGGTGCAGTGATTTAAAGTTGAAATGCATGGTTTGTGGTACATGAGCTGTCAGGTTCAGTGATTTAAAGTTGAGATGCATGGTTTGAGGTACATGAGCTGTCAGGTGCAGTGATTTAAAGTTGAAATGCATGGTTTGTGGTACATGAGCTGTCAGGTTCAGTGATTTAAAGTTGAGATGCATGGTTTGAGGTACATGAGCTGTCAGGTGCAGTGATTTAAAGTTGAGATGCATGGTTTGAGGTACATGAGCTGTCAGGTGCAGTGATTTAAAGTTGAGATGCATGGTTTGAGGTACATGAGCTGTCAGGTGCAGTGATTTAAAGTTGAGATGCATGGTTTGTGGTACATGAGCTGTCAGGTGCTGTGATTTAAAGTTGAGATGCATGGTTTGTGGTACATGAGCTGTCAGGTGCAGTGATTTAAAGTTGAGATGCATGGTTTGTGGTACATGAGCTGTCAGATGCAGTGATTTAAAGTTCAAGGGAGTGTTTTAGAAAGTGAAAATATAGGGCTGCAGAAATTCTGTGTATACGAAATGTTTTGTTGTTGTTTTTGGAAAGTAGGCCCTAATGACCTGTTGTTTCGGAGAATAGGCCCAAATGACCTGTTGTTTTGGAGAGTAGACCCTAATGCCATGTTGTTTTTGGAGAGTAGACCCTAATGCCATGTTGCTTTTGGAGAGTAGACCCTAAAGACCTGTTGTTTTGGAGTGTATGCCCTAATGCCATGTTGTTTTTGGAGAGTAGGCCCTAATGACTTGTCTTGTTTTTCCAATTCTACGACAAACTTCTGTCTTATTCCCCTTGTTTTAATAGATGTATTCCCTTGAATTATCGTGTGCAGTTCATACTTCAATCTGCAGTCCCTCCCAACGATGTCTCTGTGGCACAATGTCAGGCGAGCATCAGGGATGTAAACTAAAATCAAAACGTTAGATGAAATGTCCATCAGTAAATTATCACCGCATCGTTTTCACTGACGCCATTCCGTGAAGCTGTCTATTTAGACCAAATGTGCCTGGTTTACGATCAAGTTGGGGGGGAGGGGAGGGTATCCGTTCAGCGCTCTTCTTGACAGGAAGTTATAGAAAAAAAAACTAAATTAGGATCAGTGTCAATTCATCTGTTAAAAAACAAACAATAAGTGGTTCTCCTTGTCACGTGATGCGGCAATCGACCAATCAAATGATATGTAACAGCTTAATTTACAGCAGACGAACGCTAATTCATTACTTACTTTCATTGGCGACAGAAACAAACGTTTCTAGCTCTATTCTAATGTGAATAAAAACGGAACATATTTAGTTTCTTATCTTATCTTGTAATTACAGACGTCCCTTCAAAACATAAGAGACATACGTCCTACCAATATATTCATGTGTTACTCTAGCCCTGCATCTTGATTTGAGATTAAGTCATTCTTTTCCCTGACTGTTTCAGCCCATTCATATAAGTTCTAATGGCTCGAAGGGAAAAGGAGAACTTACATGAATTTTTCCTAGCGTATGGAATAAGAAATGTGCAATTAGCTTTGTGTCTTTTCTGAGCTTTCCATTCGTTTGTGTTTTTTGTATTTGTTATTAAAGTTTCGTTGTGTTCTGTATTATTGCGATTTTACTTTTTATTTCACTGTCTTGTCTCGAAATTTTGTAATTTTAGTTATGGTGTTGCTCTAGTCAAATGTGAATATTCACAACATTATAGCTTAACATTTTGATCCTTAAAGTTTATAACAAACACACAAAAAATAAAAAAATAGCGTTTTTAAAAACAAAGCGTAAGTGTAATTGTATCCATTAGTTTAAATCATGCAATTTTACAAAAGAATAATCTTGACCTATCAATCTGTGCGGTTGGAAATATTTGAACCAATTGTTTTTGTTTAGCATTTAGCGTTCTCAATGTGCTATGATCCTATCACTTGTCTGAATCAATTATGAGAGGAGGGGCGTGAGAATTGGGGGGGGGGGGGGGGGGGGGGGGGTATCTTGGTGAATGTTTACATGATCGTTGTTGAAATGCATACAAACTGTTCGCTCAGGATTCCTCAAGGGGAGTCATTTGACTTATACCACCACATCTGTAACCAAACAAAATAATTAATAACCAATAGTTAATTAACTAATTGGCTAATTTTATTTATTCTTGTGTTTTCAGGTAAAATAATTGTGCGAAATTTTAGCTTAAGCCGAGATAGGGTGTGGAAACAAAAACGTGTACACACTTTTGACCATTCCAAACATTTTACTTGACTGAAGTGATGGTATAAGCTGAGTTAGTCCCCTCCCTCCCCCCCCCCCCCCACCACCATTTTCTCACTTGTCCAGATAAGTGATAAGATCAAAGCGTATTGAGAAAGCTAAAGGCATGAAATAGCTTTAAACATAAACAATTGGTAAAAATATCATTAATCGCACAGATTTAGTGTTGTTGATCTAGATCTATCACAAATTTAATTACATGACTGATCCAAACTAATTGATACAATTACACTTCGTATATGCTTTTTTTTAAAAGTATTTTTTAGGTTTTTCTTGTTTCGTATTGGATTCACGGCATGTATATCTCATAGCACTATGTAGTGGACCCATCAGCCTTCTTTGTACCGAATGATCCTTGAAAACAAAATGAACTGCTTACTAAAAGTCTATAGGTTTAAAAAAAAAAAGTATTTTATGGCTCGGCAACTCTTTGAACGAGTCCCTGAGCCTCATCACTCGGCCTGATGCCTCGAGACCAAAGCAAATTAACCAATATTTAACAAGGTCAGGAGGTCAGCCTTGTGACGTCAAGATCATTTCTGCCGTATTGATTGGTTGCCAAAGTTTGAAATGGGGATCTTGATTTAGGTCAGTGAGATATTGCGATTGCCAGATTCCAACTGATAAATTCTAGTAAACACGAAGTAACTCATGTCGCTGGAGGTTGGAGTTTTTCTTTCAAAGCTATTTCCTTGTTCATTTTCTAATGTGTTCTTTATCAGTAACCGAAGTCGACTTAAAATTTGAAAACCTACTTTCTATACATTATTTTCTGTCTGGATGAGAGTGTGCTGAAAACTTCTGTTTACTTTTGAGATATAAGAACAAGCATCATGTGACCGAGGCATTGTGAAAATGTGTCAACACTTGGCTATCTTGGCAATAAACTAAACAATGTCAAGGGAAATACACTGACACCTCATGACACCTTCGTTACCATCGGCCATAGAAACAGATCTACCCCATAGGTCGCAAGGTCTAAGAGGGATATTTATTTCTTTTAGACAAAGCCTTTATAGAATTAGATCTTACAAAAAAAAATATTTCATTCTGGCAGAGTTCTTTTCTCTTGGATACATTGGTCTTGTGACGTGGTACACATGTACACTGGTGTTTAAATGTCCATCAACGAAAAGAATTTCTGACGTAGGAGATGTCTATACTCTACTAGCTACCTATCAATGGGATGTTTTTATTGCTAACAGCCCAAAATGTATTAAATATATGCAGATACATTTTAGTAATATTAAGAAATTTACTTTTGTTTTTTTTTTGTATTTTAAGAATAATGTTAACAATCAGAAAAAGAGAAGAAATGACACTGACCTAAATTTAACCCTTCTGTTTTGTCTGTGATTGTGGATAGATGTCGCAGATGATCTGCTGCAAGGAGTAAGGCCTAATAACTTGAGGCCCTCTTGAAGTGACCCTTTGATTTATCAATCCCTTTTTTCTTGTAATTCACTGTGTGCTCATTAAACATGACAGAAGGTTCAAGTAGGTCAACGCAGGTTCAAGTAGGTCAAAAAGCAAAAAAATGTGTACGTTCTCGATAACCAACGCATCTCTAAGAGGAGACCTTGACTAGTCGTTGTGTAAACAAATACAGTATGGTCAACACTATAATCAATATAATTTTCAGAGAAAGGGTCAAGAACTAATGTGTACATGCAAGAGAGTTCAACTTTTGGCGAGATTGACCATTATTATTGACCAGTATGATTTCAATAAATATTTAGTACCCAATTAACATTTCTGCCTAGTTTTATCAAGATTGGTCAAGCGGTTTTGATGTCTATAAGTAACATACATACATACATACATACATACATACATACATACATACATACATACATACATACATACATACATACATACATACGCCTCACATTCTACTTTATAATATAAGATATTAGACATATGTTACCCGCGACCCGCGGGTCTTTATTTGCGCATTACTGTCGATATAGTCACAATTAAACGAAATAATAATGTAAAAAGTAAGCGAATGTGTCAATGTAAAAATAGTGTGAATGAAGCTATCAAATAAAAAAGCTAATAGGCTTAAATCCATTTTTTCAAATTAAAACATTTGCTTGTAGGCCTACATATATTTGATTAAAATTTGAGATGAATAGACTTAATTTTGTATGTTCATGTGTTAAAGTATAAAGTAGATCTTGAGGTAGACATAGATCTAAATCTACACTAATCTAGAGTTAAAAATTGGCTTTTATAGAGTTCATTCTGTGTTGCGCATGCGTGACCTTTTTTCGTGAATGAATATAGGCCTATCTCTACACGGCTACGCCACTTAAGCGAACAGCGAACGAATGTATTAAAAATGCTTTAGAAAAACAAATTTGAAAGTTAAATTGATTAAAATATAAAATGAATGGACAATAATTAGTATGTTTATATGTCAAAGCACAAAACTATCTTTGCGAAAAGAAGTTTTTATCATCTTAGAGTTCAATAACAGTTTTAGACCTAGACCTAGGAATAGACTCAGTAGAGAGATGTGTTAATGTGTAACCCATTGGTAATGTCTAATGAAAGAATGTTCGCCAGGAAATCTGTAGTCACAGATATAAGGAACTAATTTATGTAAAAAATGCTTTTGAAACACAAAATTGAAGGTTAATTTTATTATATAATGAAATCAATGGATCTTCTTTTGTATTTTCATGTGTCAAAGTAAAAAACTATATGCGCAAAGTGTATTTCTTAAAATTAGATCTAGATCTAAATCCTTTTGATCTTTTCTCATGTCAACATTGTAGACATGGCCTAGATCCATAAAATACTATAGCTGTTATAGAGTCGGACAACTTTATTTTTTTGAGGGTCTTAAGTTTGTTTTAGGACTATAATACATACACTACGGTCTAAGTTAGTACCCAAGGAACATTCCTGCTTAGTTTTATCAAGATTGGTCAAGCGGTTTTGATGTCTATAAGTAACATACATACATACACCTCACATTCTACTTTATAATATAGATATACAGAAATGTGTCATTCTATAATAGAGCAAACTAATGTCATTTGTGGACTGAAACTTCACTGAATATGTTTTACCATTTGGACATCACAGAGAGGATACACGACACTAGTCTTAATAACAGACTGATGCAAGACACTAGTCTTGATAACAGACAGATGCAAGACACTAGTCTTGATAACAGACAGATGCAAGACACTAGTCTTGATAACAGACAGATGCAAGACACTAGTCTTGATAACAGACAGATGCAAGACACTAGTCTTGATAACAGACAGATGCAAGACACTAGTCTTGATAACAGACAGATGCAAGACACAAGTCTTGATAACAGACAGATGCAAGAACTCTTTTGTCTACCATAGCAATGAATCATTTTTAAAAATTTAACTTTCTGATGTAATCTTCACATGTACTGCGTAAGAATCAAACTGTAGTATGGAACATATATTTCGTTCTCTATCATTATAATGTTTTGTTTTGTGCAGGCCCAATGCACAATTGTAAGAAAAATGTCCTCAAGGATAATATAAATATATTATAATTATTACTATTATTATTTATATCATTATTATTATTATTGTTATTATTATCATTATTATTAATGAGAGGCTCACATTGACAGAAATTATTTTCTTCTCTTCAGGTTTTGGGATGACAACACCAAGAACACCTTCGGGAAAAATTTTTCTGGTCTTCTACGGATTCTTCGGCTGCGCTGGAGCCATCTTGTTCTTCAATTTGTTCCTGGAGCGTATCATCACCTTCCTGGCCTACATCCTCCGAGCCTTCCACGAACGCAGCATGCGAAAGAAGGGTCTGCTCGGGAGAAGGAGGTCTAGCCAAGGGTCTGAGGACGAACAGTTGGATTCGTGGAAGCCTTCCGTGTACTGGGTCATGCTCATCCTTTTGATCGGCGCCCTGACGGTGGCACTATGCGCCTCGTCCATGTATTACCCGGTAGAGGAGTGGACGTATTGGGAAGCCATGTACTTCTGCTTCGTGGCGTTCGCCACTATCGGTTTCGGAGACTACGTGGTCAGTCAGAAGTCGGATTATCCTAATGTGGTACTGTACCGGCTGGGGAACTTTATGTTCATCGTACTAGGCTGCTGCTGCGTGTACAGCCTTTTCAATGTAACCTCCATAATCATCAAGCAGCTCCTAAACTGGATGCTGAGGAAGATGAACTGCGAGTGCCGCATACGAAAGCCCCCGCTGACCCGGCGCAACGCCATCACGCCTGGCCACCTCCAAAAGGGCGCGCCACCCACAGCAGGAGCCTCTACTGGCAAAGCTCCAACCGTGACAGTCACAGACGGAGATAGTGACTCCGAGTACCGGAGAAACTCAGGGGAGATGATCTCCATGAAGGACTTCCTACAGGCTAATAAGATCAGTCTCGCCATGATGCAGAAACAGCTTTGGGAGACGTCCCAGAGGGCGGGCTCTTACCATAACAACAACAGCGGATTCCAAGGTGGTGTCGGCCCACTCGCCATTCTGAACAGAAAACTGGGCCAGGATGAATACGACCCTAATTCGTGACGAAAGACCTAACGGCTTATTGTGAAATGACACTGAAAGTGCTTTTTTTCTGAGTCAGGATCAAATGCGCTCTAGAAATTAGCTGCACAAGCTGATGTAGCTCGCAACTACAGTAGCTGATGCAACTCTGCAATTACACTAGCTGATGTAACTCTGAAACTACACTGTCTGATGTAACTACACAAGCTGATGTAACTTTGCAACTAGCAGATGGAGCCCTAGAAGATTAGAGCATTAATGTGTACTCTTAACTACTTGGTACATTTCCAAAGACGTTGGGACATCATTATTCCGCTTGAAGTTACCACAACACCAAGACAAGAGTTAAGGAACTTTGATTAGGCAACAAATTATAGAGGCCTAATTTGAATTAGTTTTTATTATTTCTATTATTATTATTATTTTATTATTATAATTATACTAGTATTATTTTTATTATCGTTACTATTATTTTTGTTTAGAAAGACAAACGATTAATCTATTGCCCTATTTCTTTGTTCTCGTCTGATCGTATTCATTTTCAAAACTACAAACATATGGTTCAGAGCTCTGGACATTGGGATGTAGCTGAAGTTTTGGATGGATCATTGTTGCATGACTAATCGGATATATTCTGTTACTAATTACATTGTTGCAATATCTACGCCTGGACATTCAATGTGGACTACTGTTGCTATAGTCATAAAGTGTGCAATTGATCTTTATATCTCTAAGTTGTCAGGCGTTCTCCACCATGCGAACATGTTATTTATTTCCTAATCATTTTTACCATATTTACACTTTTTACAAATTCACTTTATCATCTTTCTTTCTCCCTCTCTTCTTTCTCTTTTTCTCTCTTCTCTTTCACGCCATTCATTCATGTGTGCCGCTGGTCGTCCACTTTTACGGTATACGGATGTATGCAAACGCGAAATGAAGCTCTTCAAAATCGGCACTAGCAGCTGAGAAAAAGTGACACATGGAAAGAGAGCATAAAGGAAAGATCCCGGATTGCAGATGCCATACACAACAGTAGTAGAAAGAAGGGTGAAAATGCAACTTCGCCTGGTGATTACATATGCCCAACCTGTGACTGCAGCTGTGTATCAAGGATTGGCCTCTTTAGTCACACAAGAAGTTGCGAAGGAAAAAGATTGTCTCTCGAGACGTAAAATGCCACAGATTGTCTCTCTTTCTCATTTTACTTTCAAATATAAATCATATTTTAACTCTCTCCTGCTGATCTATTAATGTTTAACCACAGTAGAAGGATTATATCAGACAGCTATTACTATACAAACTACTATATGATAGAACACAGTCTATGTCAATGGAGGTATTGCACGCAAAGACTCTCCCCGAGATTACGTCAAGTGCTTGAATACAAAAACATTGCGAAGATCATTGTTCCTCAATCTTCTCTGAGACATTATCTGACAGCCAACATCTCTTCTTTACAATATTTCTGTTTCTGCACTGATCATTATGATTATATACAAACTGTGTGGTCGAGTGATCATGAATGGGATCTTGCAGCTTTGTTTATATAGGTCATCGAAATCAATCTTCACAAAATTTTGCATTAAAAAAAAAGGAAATCACTCTGACTCTGCCAGACTTTGAGATTAGTTCCAGTGAGCCAAAAAGGACACTGTAGGAACCACACAATCCCCGCCCAGTATGTGGCCATTGAGGGTTCCTATTTGAATTAGTAGCTAAACAAGTAATGTCATTTGTTTTACTGAGGTGTTGAAATGAGCATGTCATACGATTGTTTCTGAGCTACAAGTTTTGCAATGATTATTAAAACAAAATCAAACCAGTTTTAGTTCTCAGTTAATAGAATCCATTGATATAGTTCAATCATCTACAGTTTCACCAAATGTTTAATCGACTCTTTGTTACAGCTCAGTTTCCCACAGCTATACTCATTCTGCAAACTTTGTTTCATATCTTTGAAAAAAACAAATCCTATTGTTGATACAAAGCTTATAGTCAGGTAACATTTATGAAATGCCATTATTTTGAAAAATATGTTAAACCTGCTTTTCGTTTCATGTCTCACTGCCTGACTGCGATTGTAGCAAATCAATGTGTCAATCATTTTCTATAAACCTCGATGGATTCTAATCCATTCTATTCTTACCATTACGTTCTCAGTTATCTTTTCTTTGCACTACTGCAATATCCCATAGAGATTGCGTCATATTTAATCATCTCGACCTAAAAGAATTATTTAAAACTTCATCCTTGAAAGAATGTAGTCACTTTGAATGTTTATAACTATTTCCTCAAAAGCAACACACGAATGTGTTGTCCAATCTTTCAGGTGTTAAAAGACAAAAAAAAATAAAGAAATCTTAGAACATTTGTTTATCATCTAGGTTAAAATGACATTAAAATTATTACTAGATAGTTCCAGTGCCCTTTGTTTTCCAAGGTAAGCTTTTAAAAGCCTCCCATTTAATAAATTAGGTGTAGGCAGCGACTTGATTTTAAAAACAAATTACCCTTAAAAAACACAGTGTTGTCCATTCAGAAATGGCCAGTTCAGCAACAGCACAGACAAGCCAACCTTTCGGCTTAGCAGATGTAAGATTCTGCTGAGGAGTTGAAGGTGACTTCTGTTAGTCACGTTCATGGTCTGATGGAGAAGACGTTTAGCACTGTATCATAGGTTCTCCTGCACTGGAGTAACTGAGTGTATTGGAAACTATTTCAAGATGACGTTGTATCAGGCTGGATATCACGTACCTATACATTCTGTACAGCAGTTTTCAGTTCTGACTGAAACATTTTGTTTTTTTACAAGCCTCGTGTGTGTGTGTGTGTGCGCGTGTGTGTGTTGAGTGACAAATTTTATTCTTTTTGTTCCAATACTTAAAGTAATAAATTACTTGGTAGAATCAAAAGTTTATGAGTTTGTTGAAACATCAATGTCTGTTGTACACCTTTGTCTGTTCTACAAGTTTGTCTGTTCTACAAGTTTGTCTGTTGTCTGTTGTACAAGTTTGTCTGTTGTCTGTTGTCTGTTGTACAAGTTTGTCTGTTGTACAAGTTTGTCTGTTGTACAAGTTTGTCTGTTGTACAAGTTTGTCTGTTGTACAAGTTTGTCTGTTGTACAAGTTTGTCTGTTGTCTGTTGTACAAGTTTGTCTGTTGTCTGTTGTACAAGTTTGTCTGTTGTACAAGTTTGTCTGTTGTACAAGTATGTCTGTTGTACAAGTTTGTCACATCATTTACATTATAATGCTAGGTTTTAAATTTGTGTCTTGTCTGTACGTCCACCTATTCTCCTCCTGAGGACACGAAGGTAAATGATAATCTTGTATTTCAATTAAAAACGTAAAGTACCCTTACAGACTTTGTGATGACGTGTAAAGTACCCTTACAGACTTTGTGATGACGTGTGAAGTACCCTTACAGACTTTGTGATGACGTGTGAAGTACCCTTACAGACTTTGTGATGACGTGTGAAGTACCCTTACAGACTTTGTGATGACGTGTGAAGTACCCTTACAGACTTTGTAATGACGTGTAAAGTACCCTTACAGACTTTGTGATGCCGTGTGAAGTACCTCATAGAAAACACATTTCTAAAAACGCTGTCCCTTAGTGACAGTTGAGAATCAGAATAGGAGAAATAGAATGAGAATGAGAGAAAGAGAGGACGAGGAAGCTTGAGGAGATGTAGATAAAGAGAGAAATAGAATGATACAGTGAATGAAGGAGAATGAGATAAACGTGTGAGTGAGAGATATATATAGAGAGAGAGAGAGGAAGGGAGGAAGAGAAAATTTGAACAAAAAAAAATAGCAACAAAAATGTAGAACAAGAAAGACGTGGAAGAATTGAAAGAGCAAGGGAGGGAGAGAGAGGGGGCGGGGGCAGAGAGAGAGATAATATAAAATGTAGATATTATAGTTAGATAGATAGACAGACAGGGCAAATAAAAAAATATAAAATGTAGATATAATAGATAGATAGACAGACAGAGCAAATAAAAAATATATAATGTAGATATTATAGTTAGATAGACAGACAGAGCAAGTAAAGTAGGAAGAATCAAATGTAGTAGGTGATCAATTATTAGAGCTTTCGTTTATTAAGCAGAAAGGCCTGGGATTAAAACCTGGCTTGAGATCGAGATTTTCTAATTAAGTCAAGAGAAGTGACACTCCGATCTAATGAGTACATCTAAAAGATATGAAATGAGGCATGTCACTGTACCAACTACATTACATCCTGGTCATCCGGTCACTATTGTCATCAAAACATAAGTTACTGTCACCGGCGACGCAGTCTCTTTAATTGTGGGCAGTATATATATGCAATAGAAATCGATCCATCCAATCAAGTCAATTTAGGGGAGAGGGCTGGTGATCAGCAACATGACCAAGCCTATCAGACGTGATTTCGTTCAACATCCGGGGCCTAATTTATGTCTGAAAGATTCTCTTTCCTTCCATTGTGTGTCTCCATACTGAGTTATTGATAAAAAAACATATATATATATATATATATATTTGTATAAACTCTAACCCTGACATTTTGAAAAGTAAAAAACAAAGTTGACATTAAATCTTTTACATTTGTAAGAACAAAATTGTTATTAAACTTCCAATGTTGGCGAAAAAAAAGACCATTGACCCTGACGTGATTTGAACACGCAACCTTCTGATCTGGAGTCAGACGCGCTACCGTTGCGCCACAGAGTCGTATGACATTACTCATTCAAAATCTGTTGTAAACAAAAGTTTTTAATGAACCAGGACAAAGACTGAAAAGAAGGACTTCCTGTAGAGTGTTGACTTCCATTGTCAGCGAGATGTCGTGCGTGTGTACTGGAAGCAAAACTCTAGAAACTAGTAGTAACTTATAGAAACTAGTTGTTGTTTTTTTAAATACAGAACTTACATTAATTGTATCAATTAGTTTAAATCAATCATGTAATTAATTTTTAATTAATAGATTTGGACTAAAAATAATTAATTAGTCACATTAGCGCTGTTGGATATTTTTATCGGCCCCCGAAAGGGGAATAGACGCTATAAGTTTTATACCTTTCAAAGTTCTGATGCAACGGCTACTTTTTTCTTTTCTGAAAGCGAAAAATTTAATTTTTAAAATTAACTATGCAATCATTTTTTTCCTAAAAAATACACCATTTTTACAACTGTTCACTATTAATAGTAAAAGGGAAATGACTATTTACCATACCATAACACATTTATGCAAATTGTTTTAGATTTATTTATTTTTTTACAAATGTATTGCAGGAGAACAGGTACAGGTTTTATTATACTAACTACTACATTTAGAAAAAAAAATAATTTTACTTTTTTAAGAGATAAAATCTTTTTAATATGCACATAAGTGAACCATAATTTATAACAACAATTAGTAAGTAGTTATTCAGATTTCGTGAACTGCAACATATGCAATAGACAATTAGCAACCAAAGGATTTTTTTTTTTTTTTTTTTATACGGAAATGTTCTCTTTTTCTTGAGGCTTTTAATAAAAGTTTGACCCTTTACGAAACAATTAGATAATCATTATATGACATCGGCTAGGCCAGGTTCACATCAAACGTCATCTTCACTTTCACCTATCCCTTGGTCTGCTGGACCGTTAGGGCAACACATAAAATCTGTCTACCTTCTTTCTCCATTCTTCTCTGTCGTTTGCCTTTGATAGAATTTCATTATGATATTCTTTCTGATAATATTTAAATCCTCCTTTTTACCTGCCTGGGTGGACCACTTCGGGGACCGATTTTTGAGTTTGTGTTTCCACACAAACAGTCTTTGTAACCTTGTTTAAACAATTGTTTTTACTTGGTTCAATTTCATGCTTTTAGCTTGCGTAATAAGCTATGGTCCAATCACTTGTGTGGACCAGTTAAGGCGATAAATTGTAGCTAGAAGATATCCGTGCAGCCTTTTCAAAAGCCTTTTTTTTTTAAATACAAAATTGCACAGATGACCATAACATCATCTGCCCTACAGATGGCAAGATCTTAAAAGTGTACTTTACTTTCAATATCAACTTACTCTGTCTGTCTGGTCACAAGTTTGTACACGTTATTTTATCCCACACCTAATTTCGGATCTGAAATTTTACACACTTATTTCTTTTACCTGACGAAACAAGAATTATTTTTTTAAATTTATCAATTAGTTTATTAAGTATTGGTAATTAATTGTTTATTGATACAACTACGCTTAACATAAGCTTTTGTTGTTTTTTTTAATATATTTTTTAAAATATGTTGTTGTGTTGTTGTTTGTAATAAAGTGCAATGGCAATCAACTCTGTAAATTATCTTGAACACTTTAATGTGACTTCTTCACGGACTGTGTTGGAAAGATACATCTCTAAATGTGAGCATGACAAAACAATTGTTCAGACAACCCCGTGGAGGGAAGCTTCCATGGGCCTAGAGTTTCTAGAGTCTTTGACTCAACTCTCACACATTTGACTCAGTGGCAACGCTGCTTCTGCCAGGGTGTAGCACTGATGGTTAAAGGTAAAAGCTGCCTAGGCATTACAGGCGGCTCCCGATTTTTTTCCTCAGGGTTGACTCCTGAAACATTGTCCATGTTTGGGTGGAGACACAAGGCAGCAGAGGTTTAGAGATTTTCATTTCTCCAAGGCTAACGGTATCTTCCTGCCCGATGTTTGTATGTACCTGCTTGTATGTGTGTGTGTTTCTGTGTGCGAGTATGTGACAGTATTGTTTCTTTGTTTGTTTTACATGTTTGTTTTACATGTTTCGGATGTTCCTTCAGAGTTGAAGATAGTTAACTTCCTAGTCCGAACCTCCCGCAGGACGACGGGGATGGGAGCGGGCAGGGTTTGAACCCTGGACCATCGATAAATTTAATAGTCCAGCGAGCAAACCGCGCGACAAGGCAGCCATCCATATTGTGCATTGAGAGGGTGAATGAGAAAGTGAGTGGAAAGGGTAAAGAGAAGAAAGTCATAGAGATATACCGGTACAGAAAGTCATAGAGATATTCCAGTACAGAAAGTCATAGAGATATACCGGTACAGAAAGTCATAGAGATATTCCAGTACAGAAAGTCATAGAGATATACCGGTACAGAAAGTCATAGAGATATACCAGGACAGAAAGTCATAGAGATATACCAGTACAGAAAGTCATAGAGATATACCAGTACAGAAAGTCATAGAGATATACCAGTACAGAAAGTCATGTTCAGATAAAAAATGGACGTTGTCCATTTATGTCTGACGCTAAAAGAGGACTTTAAAAAAAACAAGGTAGTCGAACCTCTGATTTTGTTCCAGTGTGATAATTTGTTCATTTCAACCACTGACCACTTTCCAACATCTCATTGTCTAACGCCACGGTCATTTTTTTTTTTTGGTTTTAGTTTTCCAGGTTCATTAAAAACAGTTAGATCGCCTGGTGGTTCAACACAGGCAATTCTTGCCAAAAGAACTGTTTTCTGGCTGAATAAGTAGGATAGCTTCCCCTTTGTGGTGTAAAAAGAGATTATTTTGTTTTATTGTGATAAAGTACAATAGCAATAAGTTTAAGCTAATGAAAATGAATGTAGGGTATTTAATAATACTAAGGTATTTCTACGAGTCCGAAGATTAATAAGTTATGCAGTATTTCCCGTGGCTACGCAGCCCCAGCTGTGACCTACAATTTTGCCATGTGTAGCGCAGGTATCACCATTGTCCGCCGGTGGTCGATTTAGATTTTCTTTTCGCAATCTAAGTCTGTTCTCTGTAGCGGATTTTCATTTGGTCTCAAATGTGTATCCCGCGGCCTTTGTAAGTGACCTCCAGCTGTCCAGCTGTCTCGTTTTGAGGCCGCATGCAACCAGTTGCTCTCTTCTATGTCAGCTAAGGCAAATTGGCGCCTCATCTGGTCTATAAAGCGTTTCCGTGGGGCGCCTCTCTTACGTCGACCACCTTTCAGCGCACCAAAAAAAGACTGCCTTTGGCATCCGTTGGTCCCCGATACGGAATACGTGCCGTGCTCAGCGTAACTGTCGGACCATAAAAAGTTCATCAATACTGTCCATACCGCCGTTGGCAAGAACATCGTTGTTTGTAGTGCGGTCTTGCTACCGTATGTCCATGATGGAGCGCAAGCAGCTTTAGTGAAAGCGTTCAAGGGTTTAGAGACATTGGTGGTATATACATAATAATAATGGCAATGTCTTCGAGTCCGAAGATTAAAGATAAGCACAGTATTTCACTTGACTACGCAAACCAAATTGAGACCGTTTGATTGTCAAAAGAGCTGAGCCGAAGGCTCTTCAAGCTCTAGGCATGTAAGCCTGCTTGAACGACCGTTCTGTCTGGAAGAGATCCAAGTCAATGCCTATGTAAAGCATTGCTATTTCCGATATATCTGGCACTCCGGGCCGAAGGCCGAGTACAACGGGAACCTTCGCCATTTTTCTATGTTTTTCCAAGCTAACCTTGCAGGACTCGTAACGGTCCCTTGAGGAACGGCGCAGGGATTATCGACAGAGACGTGGAAGCTCTCTTTCAACTCCGCGCCGTGCAATAGGAAAGCTCTCGCTTGGACACTCCCACAGGAGTTTTGTTTTGCTATTCATTTAGCCTAATCACTTCCTCAAATGATCTTTTCCACCCGAGTGCCACGTTGAGGCAGAAAAGAGTACCCGGGCCAAGTTGAGACCTGCATAGGGCCTAGTACAAGACTTTGCAATGATCAACTCTTTGTTTCTCTCATCAAAATTATGATTTTTATAAGCCTCATTCAGATAGGCGTCAGACAGAGCAAGAGATGAGAGAGAGATAGTGGGGGAGAGATGGAGAGTTCAAGCTACAGATAGAAGAGAAAAAGAGAGACACAGAGCGGTAGAGCAATGGCGAAAAAAGGGACAAAGGAACAAGGAGAGAAAGTGTTAGAAGGAGACGTGTGTCAGGAATTTTTTTTTTAAAGTTAACTTCTCTTCAAGGAAACTTGATTTTACAACAAATCCAAGTGAGAACCCAACTCTCCAACATTTGAAAGACATGAAAGATAAAAACAGAAGCTAATTAAATGTGTGAAGCTCTGTTGAGATAGTGTTCAATCAAAGCGCTCTCGTCACTCGAGTAAAAAAAAAAATCAGCGCTTTGAAAATGGCTTAAAATTCATTCAAATCTGGCCATGTCAGAATTTTTTTATTCCTTCATGGCATAAAATTGGATGTTTGAAACAGAAATGATAGGTCAGTGAAATAGTAAATCTAGTCTCGCCCTTTCTTTCTTATCTTATCTTATAAAATGGCATTGATTATGATAATAACCTAAAATACATGAAAATGAGCTAACAAGGAATTCTGTAGATTTACAGAAGGAAAGTTTAATGACAGAAAAAGATAAAACAGAAAACAAAAAACTCGTTCGTTCCTTACTCGGTCAGACTATACAAACGCCACTCGTTGATCATGAAACATCAAAAGGGCCAAGATTTTCTGTGTGTAGTCACTCAATCAACTCTTTATGCTGTGTCTTTTCTATGAATGTGTATGTTGTTGTTTTTATATGACAAAAGAATCCTTGACCTTGTAATCACAACAAATTTCTTTAAGGATCAATAAAGCAGTCTTAGTCTGTAAAATGTTTGTAAAATGTTTTACTTGTTTCGAATGTCCCTTCAGAGTTGAAGATAGTTTACTTCCTAGTCCAAACCTCCCGCAGGACGAAGGGGGATGGGAGCGGGCAGGGTTTGAACCCGAGACCATCGATAAATCCGAACGACAGTCCAGCGCGCAGACCGCACGACCAGGCAGCCATCCTTAGTCTTAGAAAATTACAACACGGATGAACAGTGGAATATGAACATATTTAATGCACAATTCAGCCAACCTTATTTTTTCTAAAGTTATGTGTGCTCATTTGTTTCATTAGGACTTCAAGAGATCCGTTATGACCTACGTGTTAAAAAAAACTGTTTAAGTCCTTGCCTTGCCCCATGAGGAAGTCTATCAACAATACCTTAAACATTAAATTCCAGTCTTATACCTTCAGAGTCTGAGACACATTAAAGAAGCAATACATGGTCGTCTGCAAGTATAAGAACCAACCAGTTCAGGTTTTTTTCTAGATCTAGTCTCAAGATTTAAAAGTACACCCAAAGCTTTTGTTTGTTGTTTTGTTGTTGTTTTTTTTGGTTAGTTTTCGTATTTTGTTTTTATTGTCGTTTCGATGTCCTGAACCCCCCCCCCCCTGTCATTATTTGACATTTCACGTAACAGAACATTTAAATAATAAAAGTACATTTGAAAAAAAACAATTTTTATCATGTTACCGGTCAAGTAGAAAATCATCGGGATTATCGGTAATAGGAGGCGATTTAAGATGTCTGCAAAGTTGACTCGTGCGCTTCCCCGACAAACATTGTCATGTTTGAATTGATTGGTCTTAAGTCTTTGACTTCGTTATTACATTTCAGAGAGTCCAAGTAGTAGCACGCATTTGTGTGGACCATAAAGATTGGCATATAGAAATCATTTATTGCTAATGTTTTTTTTAAAGAAAACAATATATATTAGGCCAATATTAAATCGAAGTTTAAGCTATATAATGCTTTTATAGTTTATTTTTATGCTTTTTTAGTTTATATTTATGTTTGTTATCAATGTTTACTCTGTGCACTTTATCTCTGGTAGGATTCTGGGAGACGACTTGTAAAATGTGACATGTGGTATTTATACAGTTAGGAGATATGGTATTCTAATGGAAAATGTAGTATCTATACTATTGGAAGATGTAGTATCTATACTATTGGGAGATGTGGTAACTAAGTTGCAGACAACGTGAAGGCCACGTCTGCAGAATGTACTCTAATAGAAGATGTAGTATATATCCTATTGGGAGATGTGGTAAATAAGTTGAAGACGGTGTGAAGGCCACGTAGGCAGAATGTAATTCCCGCATCCAAGGAGATTCTTCTTTGAAAGCTAACAAAAGAAAACTAGTGAGGGACATCATTGAGACTCTCGAAAGACAACAGCAAACAATAAGACAGCATGGCCCCGCGCTTTAAAGTACAGGCGCGAAAACTAGAAACACAAAACTATCTAAGCCAGAAGAAGAGCGTTTAATTTAACAGATATGTAATCAACACAGGGGCAAAGTACAATAACAATCATAATTAGTAGCCTATGATTCCAAGCTCAGAAGCCTCAGGCCTCACGAGTCTCATGCGAGGGCACACACAAAATGCGTGCCAGACCTTAGCCTTCTGGACACGTTGTTGTCATCGACTCACTTAAAAGTCTATGCCATTCGGGAATCTATGCCATTCGGGAATATATGCCATTAGGGAATATATGCCATTCGGAGATGTGATATCTTTGGTATGTATTGGAGATATCTTGGCTATTGAGAAATGCGCTGGTAGCATACGCATAGAACTCCCCCCCCCCCCCCCGCTATTAGTTTAGTCCTTTTCTTGTGATCTATCCGTCATGTTTAGATCTCAAAAACTAGAAAAGATTTTTTTAATCCGATTTATGGTGCTTTAGAGCTTACAAAAGTGTATCCACTACTTTTCACCTTCTCAAAGTAAACATTTTGTTTTTAAAATGAAATTTGTAAAGCCGTTTTTTCACCACTTTTAAAATTATTTACTATCAACACATGCAGTAAAAACAAAAAGGTGACACCCATATGGAACACGCAAGTAATACGGAATTAATTGGCATATTTTTCTAATATAAACGCATAAAGCTTTGTTACTTCTTAAAAAAGGTTAGATATGTGTCTGTATGCATTAATAAATGATCAAACTGAAACTTCCGTAATAGTCAGAGAAATGGCCGTTTCAAACTCCAAACTACTGAAATGGTAGGCCACTGGTAGGTCACTATCCCGCGTACTACGAGCCAGATGGAATGCAAGAGGTGTGTGTGTTTCTGTTACAAGGAGAATGAATACATTTTAAAAGTGAAATTTAATAAGCTGTGTTTAGTGTTATGTATTACAGCATAAGTCATTACAGCATTAGTCACACCAGATTCTGCACCGTCTCAAGATGAAACCAAAACCAGTGACTCATCTGGGCGCATCCATTGTCTTCCGAGACAGAGGGAGAACATATATGCATTACAGACAGCACTTTACAGTTTCTAGAGACGTCCCCAGGTAAGAGCTTCTTTCAGAAACTATCAAAGATTGGCCATTCACCAGCCCCAAACATCAATCAGAATTTAATTCATGCACATCTGATACACAAGGCTAGCACTAAACAATAACATCACAACACCCAGTTCATTGAATACTTATGAATACTAATAATGTGATACTTATAATAACAACCTCAACAGGCCAAAGAATACATTTCCTTGGGTAACACTTACATTAGTAACATTGTATGAGGGGAGTTAGGGTTATTGATATTTAATTATTCATAGCTTCTAATTATTGTACTGACAATATTAAAACCTGCCAGATGGCCCATAGTTCGTGTCTCCTCTAGGTGCACTGCAGTTTATGTGAAAGTCAAACTCTCTTTGTAATCTTGTTTTATGTTCTAAAATAGGTCAGAATTTCATTGGTTGTTATATTCCGTTTCCTTCCTATGACAATTGTGAGCTTATTTGTGTAGCTAGATCTACATCTCACGCCAGTCGAAAGCCGGAAAGTTGATTATCTTTTCTTCCCTGCACTCTCCTTCAAATTAGAATTTCCCACTAGTTGTTCTGAGTTTCTACAGAGAACAAAAATGTCTGTTTATAATATACCTATGTTTTGTAGCAGTAGGATGGGTTCTATTCAGCTCAATGTTAGTTTTTAGGTTTTTCTATGTTTTTTTTATTGTTGTTGTTGTTGCTGTTGTTTCTGTTGCTGCTGTCGTTGTTGTTGTTACTGCTGCTGTCGTTGTTGTTGTTACTGCTGCTGTCGTTGTTGTTGTTACTGCTGCTGTTGTTGTTGTTGTTACTGCTGCTGTCGTTGTTGTTGTTACTGCTGCTGTTGTTGTTGTAGCTGCTGTTGTTGCTGCTGCTGTTGTTGCTGTTGTTTCTGTTGCTGCTGTTGTTGCTATTGCTGTTGTTGTTGTTGCTGTTGTTTTGTCTGACTTAATGTTTAAAAAACAAATTGTACTATTTCAATTTTTTTTTATTATTATTTAAAAAAAAGAATTGACCTGCATATGTGTTGTATGACTTCTCTCAAGTATCTGGATCTATTACCACCCGAAATGACATTGTCTTTTTGTAAGACAGTATGTGTGTGTATGTGTTTTTAATAGAAATCGATTTCACGTCTCAACTTTGATAACTAGTTAAATGAAATGAAATTTGACTACCCAATCCTCATTGAGAACTAGTCTGCCCCTCCCCATCTCTCCTTAACCATCTTCTTCATTCTGATTTGGTGTCTGGGTATCCTTTAAACATCTTAGACCTGTCTCGATAGTGATCTTGGTCATATGACCGGAAGTGATTGTCTGTTGTCATTTTACTGTTTACTCAAAAAAAAAAGTAAAGAGAAAAATGAAAAA
The DNA here is from genome assembly GCA_030265305.1 of Biomphalaria pfeifferi. Lineage (NCBI taxonomy): Eukaryota > Metazoa > Mollusca > Gastropoda > Planorbidae > Biomphalaria > Biomphalaria pfeifferi. Next base: position 2,321,531 of record JASAOG010000039.1, on the reverse strand, counting down.
AAAAAAAAAATGGAAAGGACATTTTGAACTCTAACCAAGCCTGAGTCATTAGATCAAGAGACGAGACTGGTATGGGAAACAACCCTAAGGGGAAAGCATCAAGTAAGTCTATTTGTGACAGACTGAACCATTGGCAGCGGGAAGAAACGAGTGGTCAAAGCAACAAGAACATTGGTCACTAGATAGACAGGATGTAATGTGGAGTCATAGTATAGAATGGGGTTTGTAATGTCATGCCATATGAAATAGTGTCATATGACATAATATAATGTGGTATGTAACGTCGTGCCATATGACATAATATAATGTGGTATGTAACGTCGTGCCATATGACATAATATAATGTGGTATGTAACGTCGTGCCATATGACATAATATAATGTGGTATGTAACGTCGTGCCATATAAAATAGTGTCATATGACATAATATAATGTGGTATGTAACGTCGTGCCATATGACATAATATAATGTGGTATGTAACGTCGTGCCATATGACATAATATAATGTGGTATGTAACGTCGTGCCATATGACATAATATAATGTGGTATGTAACGTCGTGCCATATAAAATAGTGTCATATGACATAATATAATGTGGTTGTCACTGATTTCCTATTATACTTATAATAATAATTCGATAGAAACTACCTTAGGTCTCGCTACGTCTAGGTGTCCCTGGTTCAGTTCTAGTTAACGAAATAAAACAATGAAACCACTAGATCAAACACATACACTTTAATCAGCTTTACTGCATATCACACACGCTGGTCTCTGTCTGACAACAAAACACACTTCCGGTCATTCGCGCAGATTGTAAAAATAGATTATACATACATACACACATTCATCCGTGACAGTGGTATGTACTATCGTGCCATATGAAATAGTGTCATATGACATAATATAATGTGGTATGTACTGTCGTGCCATATGAAATAGTGTCATATGACATAATATAATGTGGCATGTAACGTCGTGCCATATGAAATAGTGTCATATGACATAATATAATGTGGTATCATGAAAGGGGAACTTTACAATTCTTGTGCCAGTATATTCTTTCATTCTTTCACATGACGTAAGCATCCTTCTAACACGGAAACAAAATGTCGGAGAGATTTAGGGACAAGTGAATCACACACACATCTCATTTTCTTGCTGAGAAGAGGAAAAAACAACAACATAAAATATTACAGGCTATAAAAGGAAATACATACACACACACATACATACTGACACAGAGACAGAGAGACAGAGAGAGAGAGAAAGACAGACAGACACAGATAGAGAGAGAGAGAGCACAAAGAGAAGGAGAATGAAGAGAGCTGACTTAAAATAAAAAGTCGAACATTAGACTAAAAACACTAGGTCTCTTTCTAAAAACACTAGATATCTTTCCAAAAACACTAGGTCTCTTTCTAAAAACACTAGGTCTCTTTCTAAAAACCCTAGATATCTTTCCAAAAACACTAGGTCTCTTTCTAAAAACACTAGGTCTCTTTCTAAAAACACTAGGTATCTTTCTAAAAACACTAGGTCTCTTTCTAAAAACACTAGGTATCTTTCTAAAAACACTAGGTCTCTTTCTAAAAACACTAGGTCTCTTTCTAAAAACACTAGGTCTCTTTCTAAAAACACTAGGTCTCTTTCTAAAAAACTAGATTTTGTTCTAAAAACACTAGATAGATAGATCTACCTATATCTTTTTCTAAAAACACTAGATTTCATTCTAGATACATGTATCAATAATTTAGATAGTGATTTAATTCACTTTCTTTCAGATCCTTGAGAAAGCCCTAAATAAATATTTTTTTCTTCTCAAATCGAGGAACTAACATAATGCTGATGTTTCTCAAATGACTTTTTAAAAAAATAAATTAAAGGAGAAATCTGGCCTTTTTTTTCTGAGAGACTTTAATGATTTTACAGGAAATCCCGGAGATCTATCGACTCATTGAACTATAAAATTATAATCTTGCTATTTACAAAAAATGAAAGAAATTGTTGACGAATATGTGACTCCGACTGCCTTTCTATTTTATCCATGCAAACTTTCGGACAACAAAGTGGGACTGTTCCTGTACGTACGTTTTTTAATGAGTGTGTTGTGATGGGAGGGAAAGGGAATAGAATATACTAGACTTGTGTGTAAGTTGTGTTTTATTTTGGTGTCAGTTGTGAGGACATGGAAGTAGAATTAGAAAGAAGAGTGACCATACCACAGCGCCGCCTGGTGATCACATCTGCCCCAACCTGTGACCGCAGCTGTCTATCAAGGATTGGCCTCTTTACTTACATTAGAAGTTGCAAAGGGAAAAGTTTGTCTCTCTAGACTAAAATGCCACAGAAATCTACGAACACCGAGCCTATTGACCACACAACACACACCCACACAGCACACCACCCAGTGAAAGGGTCAGCAATTTCTGTACTTTACAGTTGGGGTCTCATACACACACACCTAAACAAGTACGTCATGGGCCGAATATGGCTCGCGGGCCGTAGTTTGGGCATTCGTGAGATAGGACATTTATATTCATCAAATAAGCAACAAAAAAGGTCATGAAACAAGATTTCATTGACTCACTGAAGAAAACGTCTGTCTGTGACTAAGTCTGCCTGAAGTAATAGCCTATAAGAGATTCACAGCTAGACAAAGTCTGCATAAGGAAACATCAGACATTCACGTCCCCTGGTCGTGCCGAGCCATACATTACTTGCACCGTGTTATAAGCAGAAATAGGGAGATCCCTTTCCAGTTTACATTTTCTTTTTCTTTTCTTATATTTCTTCAATGAGATGGAAAGCTGTAAATATTTGGGCATAAGACAAAAGAAGCGAAACAAAAAAGAATATTTAAAAAAAAAAAAAGGTTAGGCTATCTACAGGAAAGAACCATTAGTTAATGTCATATATCTCAAGATGGTAGGTGTAAGCCCCCTTTCCGGTTTTTAAAACAAAATTACATAGTTACTACTAATTGATTAACTAATTGGTTAATTTAATATTTTTTTTGGATTGATTCATGTATTGTCATCGAATATGAATAATTATGCAAATTTCAGTTTGATCCGAGAAAAGGAAGTGGCAGAAATAACATGTTCAAACTTTTTACCAGACAAACAGACAGACATTGTGAGTTGATAAAAGCTTTGCAAAAAAAAAAGGATAATAGTTTGAGCTTTATTTTGATACGTGTGACCATTATGTAATACACCAACAACAAGGATATGTTGGGATAGCTGTCTGGAATTACAACCCAACATAAACCCCTACAGTAAAAAATAAAAGCCAATGCATTTACATTTCACGAGTCCTACATATTCCTACATAAATCTAAGATAACTTAATGATAGTAGGGTATGACCTAGGGGCCCAGTGACTAGGGAAGAGGAAAAAAAAAAGTAACGTCTTGGTGATTAGTTCTGTTCGGGACTCCAGAAGTATGAGTTAAGAGATGCAAAATTGGCAGAATTCTCTACGTGTAGGCCTACCAGGCTGTGCAAATACATTGATTTAGGCATGTAAATAAAGTGTTTTCTAGGCTAGATTTTTTTTAAAGAACAAAGTGATTGCCTAACTGACACAATGGATAGAAGAGAAAAAAAAACGGAAAGAGAGAGAGAGAGAAGAAGAAGAAACATCTGAATACAAATAAAAATATTTTTTAAATTATATTATGATTATGAAACAGAAATGCACAATCTAAAAGAGAGAAAGTGAGAGTTTGGAGAAGGGTGAAGTAAAGAGGAGAAATAATGAAATAGTGAGTTGCCAGGCCAGGAGAGAGGAGAAGAGTGATACTAAACAGAAAGAAGGAAAGAGAATTGATGCAAGATAAAGACTTATTCAAAGAAAGTAGCGTATCAAGCAAGAAGGGAAAAAAAGAGTTCAATGCTAGACTTAATATGTTGTTGTTGTTGTTGTTTTCAATTATGCTTTCATTCCTGTTTCTTATTGGCACGGCCTTGGCTTTATAACATTACAATACCTTTTTACCCGTGAAGTCCATGACCAGTGTCACTTATTGCTCCCCTCCCCCCACCAGATTTTCCGCTCTAAGCCTAGCAGATAGTCCTACATACAATCTCTGAGTAGTCATCGACTTTTCAGCTCTTTATCGAAATAGTCCAAAGGCTCTCTGATGCTTTTTGGCATCCTGCGCAGCGAACGCTCAAATACTATTTTGCCCCCCCCCCCCCCATTTTAACTCCCCTAACATAATTTTGGCCCTGATTTATAGTTTGCTACCGGTACGTTGACTTACAACGGCCCGCTTATATAGAACTCCCAGACACAAAAACATGCTTCTAGCCTGAGAATTCTAGTCACAATTTTTCTAATCACTGGCTCTTTTAGAGCTTTTTGATTCAATATTTCAGTATTTCAAAAGCTCTATGTTGCTTTGGGTCAGACACTTTATTGTTATTATTTGTTATCACTCTGGCGTTGTAACGTTCTTTCACCCAAGAATTCTATTCTCTTATTATTTTACCTCCACCCTCACTATATAAAATAATAAAGATATGATCAGATTTCATTTGGTTTGTATACATTCTTACACACAAAACACGTATTCAGTCAATATCGCCTTCATGTGACAAAAATAAAATAAAAATTACCTATACAATGTCTACAAAGCAAGTATCGTGTCAAAGAGAAATGTACGCACAAAACAAGGTTACAAAGACAGTTTGTGTGGAAACGAAACTCAAAGTCGGCCCCACAAGTGGTCCACCCAGGCAGGTAAAAAGGCAGGTTTCGATATTTTCAGAAAGAATATCGGTATTCAATTCTATCAGAAAGTGGTCCACCCAGGCAGGTAAAAAGGCAGGTTTCGATATTTTCAGAAAGATTATCAGAATGAAACTCTATCAAAGACAAATGACAGAGAAGAATGGAGAAAGAAGGTTGACAGATCTTGTGTGGTGCCCCAGCGGTCCAGCAGACCAAGGGATAGGTGAATGTGAAGTTAGATGTGAACCTGACCTAACTGATATCATATAATGATTATCTAATTGTTTTGTAAAGGGTCAATCTCTTATTTAAAGCCACAAGAAAAAAAAACAAAAACATTTTCTTAAAAAATTTACTTTAAAAAATGTACTCTAGATCTGGGGAAGTGTCTGTCCGTATGTTCATTTCAGTATTCTACACGCGATAATTATGAAAAAAAAAACTTATTAATTGTTGTTTTAAATTATGTTTTACTTATTTGCATATTAAATAGATTTTTTCTTTTAAAAAAATAAACGACTTTTTTAAAATATAGTAGTTAATATGACAGAACTTACTTTACTTAGCAATACATTTGTGAAAAAAAAATTGACAAAAAAATCGAAAACCGTTTGCATAAATGTGTTGAAATATGTCACATAGTTTCCTCCCTTATTAAATAGCCTCCAGTGTTTGCTACTATTAGTAAAAAAAAACAAAACTGCTTGCATAGTTGATTTTAAAAATTAAATCTTTCGCTTTCAGAAAAGAAAAAAAGTAGCCATTGCATCAGAACTTTGATAGGTCTTAAATAGGAGGTCGGATTTTCGACATCTTTTCTAGTTTACCAGATCTAAACGGGACGGACGGACAGACCACACAAAACTAATAGCATCTATTCCAATTTCGGGGGCCGCTAAAAAGATTAAATAATGCTTTGAAACTTAAGAAAGTTTAATCTTGTACTTTTTGATACCAGGCTTAATATTTCTAAGCACACAGAAAGTAATGGGGGGATAAATTTTCGTACTTTTTCGACCACGGCAAGTGGGGAGAATGATGATGAGTGATAAATGTCAATGCCCCATGCGCTTTTAATGTAGATAAGACTTTAGGCATGTGTTGTTTTTTTTCACTTTTAATCGACAAGACCTCATCAAGTGTAGTTTTAACAGAATTTTTTACAGACCTCCTGTTAGTCATCCTCTTGCAAACTATTTACTGATTTCGAAAACGGCTCTAACTATTTTTCAAGAAATTTAAGTTTGGGAAAGCCATTACTAGCTTATTCATCAATCAGTGACAAGTCCGGTTTGACGGTTAGTTGGCGTTTCGGAACACGCTTTCAGCGGGTATTCCCGTACTCGACGCAACTGTTTCTTTGTATTCAGTTCGAGTTGACAGTCTTATATAGATATGAGCAGAATGAGAAGTTACAGACCAACATCCCCTTCATAAAGAATTTATTTTTGTTACGGGCTTATGTTGAAGATTGTTTTCTATATCTGCATGTACCAGGTACAGTAAAGCGTTGCCAATGCCATGCAGGTTATGGAAAGTAACTGTTTCCCGCTGATGTTGGTACCCGTACTTAAGTTTATATTTTTAGCGTTATAAGTTGAATAAACAATTTTTTTAAATTGTCTGAGAAAAGCAGGGACTAACACTAAATAATTCTTTAGTTCTTAACAAGAAGAAAGCAGTCCCACTTAGACAGTGGTCGGTGGTTTCTTTTGTTTCCCAATACTTCATCACAATATTTGTAATAAGCTAAGTTATCCAACTTTTAAAAGAAGTCAGAATGTGTCTTCGAAATAAACTTTTCGAGCTAGGACTGGCTTTCCTGAGAATGATTTGCATATTGTTTTGATGAAGCCAGCTGATTTATGGTTAAGTTTACTTTTAAGCATCTACAAAGATACAAGAACATGTATTTGATCGTCACCTTATAAATGTGCAACACAAAATGTTGTAGTATTGTACAGTAAGATGGACTGACTTTGCCTACATAATAATAAAATTTGAATATCTTTTTTAGCGGCCCCCGAAAAGGGAATAGACACTATTAGTTTTGTGTGGTCTGTCTGTCTGGCTGGCAGGATACTTTTTTTCTTTTCCGAAAGTGAACCAATTTAATTTTAAAAATTATCTATGCAAGCGTTTTTTTTTTTAAATGAAAAACTTCAGTGGAGGTAATTTTTTTTTTTTAAAGTCACAGTCTTCTTCATTAATAACTCAAGCTTCATTCATAGATTCCGCGCATTGATACAAAAAATTTGCATCAATGGTCACAATGGAAAAAATATCAATGTATTATTATAAAACATATTTCTTATCTTACATAATACAGACGTTACTTCAAAAAAGAAGCGTCATGCATATTAACCAATGACTTAAATTCTACAAAGTCACTGGTTTTCCTGGCTAGCTCAGGCAACCCATTCCATGCTCTAATAGCACTAGGGAAGAAGGAGTATTTGTACAAATTTGTGCCAGCATATGGGAGGAGGAATGTGCCTTTTTCTTTGTCTCTTTCAGAGTATTTTATTAAATTTTGTTTTTGTATTTAAAGATTATGGTTCAGTGTTTTATGTATAATTGCTACTTTACTTGTGTCCTGAAGGCTTTCTAAATTTAGTGATTTTACTAATGGTGTTACTCTAGTCAAATGTGAATATTCGTTTGTTATGAATCTCACTGCTCTATTTCGTGTCTGTTCCAGTTTCTTAATGTTTTCCTGAGTTGGGTCCCAAACGGAGGATGCATATCCTATTGTTGGCCTAACCAAGATTACATATCATTTTAGTTTTATGTTCTTATTTGATTTATAGAAATTTCTTTTAACAAACCCTAATGCTTTGTTTTTATTTACATTTATTGACTAACTCGTGGAATAAAATACTGATTGAAATGTTTTAATAAAAAGAATAGATTCTAGATCTAGTTTGTTTGACAAATGGAACGGGAGATGTTAGTTTTTATTTGCGAGGGGAAAAGTTTGACCCAAGTCCTTTCTAGTCATCACTACCTAAAGTAGGCCAAGAACATTTCTTTGTGTGTTGCCAATTTATGAATTGATCTAAAGTTTCACTTTATTACATGTAATATTTGATTAATTTTGAATGAATGGATAAGGCTAATTATTATGTTTTAAAAATATAAGTGTGCGCTAAATTAATATATGGAGTGTTAAAGCGATTGGCTTCCACACTCGGGGCCCTGGGTTCAAATCCTGGGGTTTTTACATTGGGGATCTACAGGACGCTTTTGAGTTCACCTAACTCTAATAGGTACCTGACATTAGTTGGGGGAAAAGTAAAGGTTGTTGGTCATTATGCTGGTCACGTCACCATTATTAACCATCGGCCATAGAAACATGACCATTACATCATCTGCTCATAGATCAATATGTCTGAAAGGGGAACTTTACTTAATGAATATATATAAAAAAAATTGTAATTAAAAAAGTACTTGTGTTTGATAAAAATTCATTTTGAAAGCTTTAAATTTTAAAAGAGAAAAATTAATATTATTATTACTTTAGTGCCCAACGTTTTTTAAATTTTTATAAATTTCAACAATCAAAACAAGACGATGGGGGCCGCCTCTGAGTTTGTGTGATACATCTTTTTGTAATATTGTTTTTATTTATAAAGAATCTTAGGCCAGTGATTTGAAATCACACTTTCCTGCAAGTACCCCTATGTAGGGTACCCGGACATGGTTTGAATTTAATATTACTAGTGGAAGGTATCTAACATATTTCTTTTCTTTCTTGCTATTTGTTTCCTTGTCTCTAAGTAAGTGAGAAGGTATCTCTAGTAAAAGTCAAAGAAAACCTAGTGAGCACAGTGTGATTGACCTAAACATTTGGTAGCTTTCTTTAAAAAAGCCTACACTCCTGAGTCTAAGTGAACATAGAGCTCTGATGAGTTCAACATAAAGTACAACCATACAGCTTGTTCATGTAAAAATGTCAGTTCTTTGGTTGGACTCGTGGACAATTGTTTTCATTCAAAATAAAATCACTTGTTCTACTATAACAATAGTTCAATACTTCATAAGCAATTGTTTCTTTTTTAACAGACTTTGATCTTGTCTTCAAAACATTTCTGTATCCATTGACATGTCATAAACATGTTTTTGTCTGCTTTACTATGTTCCTTTTAGATGTAGTCACGCTCAACTTGTATATACAAAACAAATTGACTTCTGTCAAGAGCTGACAGAAAATGAGACAATGAACAACTAAGCTTCCTTTAGATCAAACATTTTTAATATGAGTCCAGCGCTGAGTTTGTTCAAGAGTGGTCCACTGGTGTACATGTATTACATGGACTAACCAATGAGTGCTGGCTAACAAACACAAAACTAAAAAGTGAAGCCAAGATTGTATTAGAATAGAAGACTTGACACAAGTTATGTACACATTAGTCAGACACCCCCACACAGTCAGGCCTGACAGAAGGAGAGAGAGAGAAGTATGTTCAGGAGAGGGCTATGACACATGCATACAGCACTATTCCACAATGGGTTTTGTATTTGGTTCAGTTGATATTTTGTTTTCCATCAAATGTAACACAAATAGAACAGCCCAAAAAAATGTTTGCCATTAGTCTTCAAGTCAACACATTCAGAAGTACAGTACTTACTAAAAAAAAATTTTTTAAATACATCAATCGATTTAGAAAACTACAACATCTATTTGTTCAATGCTAAAGGACAAGACCTAGATACATTGCTGGGGTGCAATATACAAATCCCTATAACACTATGGCAAATACATTCAGTTTGTGCTACACTCGTTCTGAGATGTTGATAGCAACTAAGAGAACAAAAAAACTGTTTCATTCACCCATCACCACATTCAAAGCCACTAACTCTCCTCAGGTTCTACATCCATTAACAAACCAATGACATTTTATATACACAAGTAAAACAGATGTTTAAAAATGCACAGCCAATAGCAAATATGAAGAGATAGTAAAACTGTCCTATGTATATTATATATAATATTTATATAGGTTGTTTGGTTATAGGGGGTACACATCCTACAATATACAAGTTGATAGGCTCTTCTTATCAACTTCTATTTCAAATCAGGTTTATCAACTGACTCATGAAGAAGTGAACAGGATAGCATTGGTTAAGCCTTAACTGATAAGCTGGGTACCCTACACTAGACAGTAAATGCACATATTTAGTAGTGATGGTCTTGTGTGATCATAACTTACTCCAATACTTAAGACAAACAGAGGAGACCTACCAGGAGAGCTAAATGTGTTAAACATGCGACCAAAGTGTGTTTAACAATGTCAAATGTGACTTTTAGTACAGAAGTTCTTAGCTAGACATGTTCACACTAAAAATGGAAGGGCACATCAACGCCAAGAGAAAGGAAAAGCAAGGACATGGGAAATGGGAGCACTAGTCAAGGGACAGAGACTATGTTATCATTTCATGAGAAGGGTTTCCTCAACAGGGGGATGTAACACCTTCAAACAAACACAAAAAAACAAAACATTTTTTTAAATCAAGCTATGGAAGGTCAGAAATATTTGAAGGTGTGCACTTTAGTATAGATATAGAACTGAGAAATCTTGTCTTAGGGTTTTAATACATGTTCAAGTGTTTTCTTAAAATCTACATGGTCCCTTCACAAAAACCAAAATGATGTCAACATACCAACCATTATTACCCTTCAATTTAATAAAAAAATGTTATTTAAACCAATGCAGAAGCACTGTCTATATAATATATGCAACCAAACGTATGTGTATTTATATATATATATGTATATATTATGATATAATATTTGGAGTACTTGTTGTTAATTCAGCATGCAGTAGCAATAGAAAGAATGTGGATGAGGGCCTGAGCAGATACCACACTGTTTCTATGTTGTCCATGGCTTGACATCTAGGACATGTGAAAGAGCTGAGTAAAAAGAAACAACTGATATGTGACAGCCAACTCACCCCAACAAGAGGAACAAGTGTCCAAGACAACTAGATATGCTGTGCTCACTACAGAGCAAGCTAGTCTTGGTGGTTTATTCAGAGCCTCAAATTAATCAAGAGTTGCATTATAGAGTTGAATGTATGAATAAACTGTACACCGTACTGTAGTTTTAGCATAGGGCAGGCAGATTCATGAAGAACAGCATGGGGGATGATATCTTACTCAAAGTAATCAAACAAAATCTTTGGAGGTATCAAACATTGTGATGCATGAATGATTGAAACACTGTGTTGTGTAAGTGAAAAAAAAAACATTCCTATTCAGAACCAGGTTGAAAGCACTGATGATAATCTGGGGCAAGATAACACCCACCTCCAGCACATTTTTTTTTTTATTCAACATAAATATGTTCGCATCAATCACCCAAATGTTAATAAGAGAATAAATAATGGGTGCTGATTAGATGAGGGAATCACTGCATACTTTACCATCCAGCCAAAGATAAAGGAAGCTCTTCTCAAAAAATCATAATGAACACTGCGAATTGTTAATAGAAAGAAAAAGAATACAGAGTCACAATTCACTGGTTTCAGAAATACTGCCCAGAATGGTCAAAAACCAAATTTCTATCACATCAATTAAGTTGTCCTTACCAGATCAAGTAAGACAGCAGCAGTTTTAGCTTCCTACATGACTTATGACCCCACTACATAAACACTACATCAACAGTCCAAGACTACAACACTAAACAAAGTTTAACAATGTTGGTGTTTTCCGAACTCACATAACCCTGCTAGCCAGAACTATTTTCCACTTTCTATTAATAGATTTACAAACACAGCTAGCCAGACCTAATATAAAACTAATTTCCTTCAGTAAAACTCAAGAGGATTGTTAAGACAAGACACCACACAAGAAAGAATATTAACTGGCCATAATATATGGACAAAGCAGCCAAATCTTTTCATTTGTTTCTATTTAGATGTTACATGACAATTCTATGAATACATGGGAAGTACAAAATCTAAGTTTATGCTTGATTTTGTTTGTTCAACTACCTCTGACATAAAGATTCAACAACTTACTAATATGAAACTGAATTGGATTTTGTACACTAAATAGGCCTTCTCTAATTAAAAAAAAAACATCTTTTGTGTTTTCTATAACAACAATATCCTATTCCAATTCTATTTTTAAAAAAAAAGGGGGGGGGGGGGAAACTGCCATTAAAATGTCTTGAATTACTAAGTGTAAACCTTTTATTCAGTGCTACAGTAACATTAAGAAAAAAACAATTTTGTGCCGATTCATTTTCAATTTTATATTTATATCACTAGCCATGGGAATCTTATTTCTAGGCACAGACAACAACCACAGATGTTTGCACCTTATTAGGTTGTGTAGGAAGAAGCAGCCAAGCAACTCAAAGTCATTCAAACTCCTACTACTTGAAAAATCAACTGAGGAGATGTTTGGGAAACACTTAAGAACCAAAATCATCTCTAAACTAAATTTTGTCTATGAACACAATCCAGATATTTATTGAGCAGATCAGACTCACTGTACATCTATGTAACACTAAATGAGGACTAAAAATTGTGAGAAATAAACAAAAAAGGTTGAATCTAGAAAAAGACTATAAATACACAGCTTTAATACACATGTACAACTGGGCTCAAAGTTCCCAATACTAAGTGAACTTCAAAATGAAAAGCATAAAACTATCTACAAGATTCAAATAGAACAAGAATGGCCTGCACAAACAACTTTCAACACAGCTTAACCTCTCTTAACTAGAAAAGTGGTTCCCAGTGGATTGATTTTACACAATGTATTTTTGAAAAGGTCATATCAGTTACTTCGCTGGAGTTAGGGTTGACACTGATCTACAGGAATGCTGTTAAAATGATGTGAATGTAATCAAGCTAATTTTTGTTAACCAGTACAAGTTCAAGCTATGGAAGCCTTCTTAGCTGATTGACTTGTTAGGAAACAGTAAAGGATGATCTATTCATGGATCAGACACAATTAACATATAAATGTTAACATTAATGCCAAAATTACATTTCATCAAAAACACACCAATACATTTCTTGATTTGTTCATTCTCCTTTGAAAGGTTTCAGCTATCACAGTGGAGATGACCACCTATAAAGCCATTTCTTAGTCTCATTTTGTTTGTAATGATCGGTGTGGTTTCTTTCCATTCATTGAAATATTTTCCTTTAGAAATAAATACTCCTGCACAAATACAAGAAGAAACAACAACAACACAGCCATAAAGTGCAAGCCTGTCTTCAACAGATGACAAGAGTCAAGTATAGACGTACGAGGGGGTCAGCACTGACTGTGGTGGTCAGATGTGTCTGAAGTGTCTGGAGTGTTGGCAGCTGAGCTATGATCTTCATATACAAGACTATGTCTGTTGGAACCAGGGGGAGACAAACTGTTAGACAAGGAGGAATGTCTCCAGTGGCTACCAGTATCCACACTGTCCTGGGGACAAAACAAAGAGACATCATTATAACAAAATAAGAAATGCATAGTCAATAGATAGATAGTCAAAATCATGTACACCTTTATCATTTAAAATTATGGCTCTAAATATAATAGGTTATAAAAAAAGAATGCACAATTACATAGCAACATCAAAATTAATTGAACTTTTTCATGACAAAATTGATCATATGTTGTGTGTTTGATCTACAGCTTAGATTAAAACTAAGCCAATTAGATTGCAAAATGTGTGTGCAAGTTGTACTTTGAAGATCACTAAATTGAAGGTAAAATAAAAATGTCTGAAGCATGTCTGCATTATGAGGCTCAAAATTGAGTAGTGTTTAATGGAATAAAATGGCATGATGAACAATTAAAATTATTTTTTTTCAAACACCAGGGCATGGTTGATTAGTTTTATACTGGATATCTAAACTTTACCTCTTGATTAAATATACAAAATCAATGAAAAAAAACATAAAATATAAAAATTTATTACAATAGATATATGCAGTGCTTTTTTTGTAAAAAAAAAAAAAAAAAAAAAAAAAAAAAAAAGGTGCCGGTACTCATCAGTTGATTGCCTAACTTTTAACTACTAAAAATAAAAAAAACAATAGTAAAAGGTAACCTTTTTATGATTTACATCTGAACATTTCAATCTAAAATTTGTTTGAAACTCTATAACAATGTAATTTAATTGGTTGTGAACTTGTAAAACTGATTGGATTTCAAGTATATATATCAAACTAATCCAGACGATATTATCAGGTTAGGCTACTTGACAGTTTTTAGACTAGTGTTCTATATGTTAAGAAGAACTTACATACAATAGGCTTTACATTTTGTTTCTTTTCATTTATGGCTAGTAACTGAGCTAGATTTCATTCAACAGATAGGGGTGAAATAAGTTTTTTTAATGTGCTAAGCTCTATGCAATATATTTACAATGTAAGCACAACATGCAGGGGCTCGCTGCAAACTTAAATTTCTAGTCACTAAGTCTTACAAAACAACAGAAAATTACAACAGAAATGATTTAAAATAATAAGACATAAAAAGAAATCCATACCATACAGATTAGGAACAACATTTATAATTTGATGCAGAATGTTAAACAACACACAATAGGTTCACTGAGACAGGACGACACTGACTTAAATGGGACATTTTTTTTAACTGAAATTTTATTTATATTTTAGTATGTTTATTTCCCTTAATCTTTGAAAAATGTTGAAATTTTGCAAACACTAAAAAAAAAACAAAAAAAAACGTTGCTAATTTAACACAGTATATATGTGCAACAACATAATTTTAATTTGTAAAAAAAATACTTTAAGAAAAAGAAGAGTCAACACACACAAAAGAAGGAAATAAACAGGCAAGATAAGCATGACTGGATCAAGCTAGAAGACAATATTTACTGTGCTGACTCCTGGCATCTAAAGACTAAACTATCAGGAACTTTCAAATGGATGACTGCAACAACACAAAGGAATGTCATATATGTCAAGGTTAACCCCGCTAAAGCTGGTCTATGGTAGGCTAATACTAATTCACTTATTTAACAACCATGCAATAGTGTGATGGGAAACAAATATGGTTTTATATAATTAGTGGCAAACTATAGATCAATGTATACCAGTGATCTTGTTAAGGCTGGGTGCTACAACTCACTATAGAATGGTAAATTGTTCTAAATCTCAATGTTTATATACCTATGTTAAACCAATGCTAAATATTAATTTGAAATACATATGTAACTTTAAAAAAAAAATGATCCTTATTGCAGAATTTATAGAAAGAAAAAAAAGACTATGTTCAGTAATTAATTTATTTGCAAATAGAACAATCACTTGGTGTTGAGAAATGTTCTAAATATGCAGAAATGTTTTAATATTGATTATGCTTATTACATTACAATTTGTTCAAGATTCTTAATTGAAAGACTATTTTTAAGAGAGGTGGAATAATTATACTAGATTATTTTCATCTAACAAATCACAGCACTGAACATAGCAAGGTATTACTTCCTACAATTGATACGACAAAAAAAACTTAGGAAACAAAAGTTGAGCCAAATGCAGCCAGCTTTAAATGTATATTTGAAGAAACATGCAGCTATTTCTTCAGTGACATCTCTTTATAAGTATCTTTTCTACAACAACAAAACATCCAAGCTAAATAATAGCCAAGTGTAGAACTAACAAGAACAACAAATTCAAACAACAAAAAACAATGCCAGAAACTCATAAGATAAATGTAAAAACATTAAAAAAAAAAAAAAAAAAAAGAATGTAATTACTGTAGCCAAAGCAACACTACTAAGTCCTAAAGAATGACTGTTGCTAGCTCTCAGATTTGTCAAATGCTGGCAATGACCAGGAGCTACCCGCCCCATTGAAAGCACTCTCTGAAGAGTTCATGATCTGTACAGGGAAAAAATGCATGACACAGTACAGTCAACAGATGCACAATGTAGAGAGAGAGACCAAGGATTAAATTACACAGATGTTCATCAGTAACATCCCTTAAGAGGGTATTGCCAATTATTTGAACTGTTTTTCTAAGGGTTTTGTAGTGTAAACCAATATCTAAAAACTTTTTTGCTAATTTAGGCATAAGGCTCTTCTCAGTCGAACAATATCCAGTTGTCTGCTATAAGTTTAAATGCAGAACATGTTCTAATGCCTAGATGTCTTTTTTTATTATTATTTTGCAACAGTACACACATGCTTTGAAAATCACCCACACATTTTGGATCAATTCCATAAGTATAAGAAAGTTTATTTGCTGCAGAATTCCTATGCTACTCTATAACTTCCTGTGCATAAACTGTGTTCTAAAGTCAGAACTAGATTGTTTCATATATATTTACTCAGTGTGTAAAATTTAAGTTGTTTCTTTTAAATTACTTTTTAATTTGTTTTAATCCTGTACCTAATTTTCTGAGTCCCTTGTATCAACAATAAGGATTCACTCTACCAGCTGCTGCAGCTACAATACACTTTCATAGTAACCAAAATACAAACAATACATTCCAATAAACAAAGATCACTTTCTTAGTACCCTACAAATACATCTCAATAATAAAAACATTACAATTTAGTAACCATCGTACAAACAAAAGACATATCTTTTATAAAGCACAGGTGGCCAACAGTATTATAAAAGCTGGTCATAATAATCAAGCTACTACCAGACAGTGTGTTCACCTCATATGTAGTCTATGAACCCTATTAGGTTATCTATATAGCAAAACATTTCAGTAACTGAGCAGATAAATTGTTTTGTGAGAGTAATTTCAAAAAATCCTGGTGCAGACTATAAATAGAAACTTCCTTCTTGTCCTATTTACAAATATCTTTTCCAAGACATTTTATTGAGATTAAAAGAATCACCAAAATGTTATTTATTTTATAAGAGACTAGAGAAAGACAACTCTTATAGTCAAGCTGCTCAAGCTTTCATTCCAACTTGTCTTACACCCTATAGATAACACCATTTCTGCTATAGTGCTGTTTTTTTAGTACATATCTGGTGTTAGTTAACCTTTTATAAAGAGAGAAAACTTAAACCCGAAGTTTCTTAGATAATGCTGATGAGAAATTGTTATAGGAATCTCATGAATCATCAAAAAGCATAAATAATAGTCTTTACTATTCATGAATAGTCTCTGTATTTCCTTTTTATTTTAAAAACACCTTGACTAGACTGAAATGATTAAGTAAATGTATCTCAATGCTAATAAAATCTAGATGACTAGTATTATAGTATTCCATAATAAATGTTTAAATACTTATAATTAAATGACAGGATTATGTAACATCTGCCAGGTTTTACTTAAAGGTACAAGGTGAAAATTAGTAACAAGAATGACAACAGTTTTCTACAGAAATTTACCTTTTAATTGAATACAAATTCTTATATTAGTAATATTGTCATATTATTTAAAATTTAGCGTTTGCTATTTCTAGTTTAATCAGTTTCTGATTTTGTTAATAAAATTAAGCAAATACTTACTTCAAAAATCTGTGAAGATATTTCCCTTTCTAAACTACTAGGTTCTTGTTGTAGTGACTGAGTCCCGTCATTGGACCTGCCAGAGATGTTTAATGGCAATGATCGATTATCTCTGCCTCGGCCTGGGCGAGAACTTTCACTTCCTCTGCTGCTTACATTACCTGTTATAAAGAAAGAAACATTACTACCCCATTAATCTAAAGATAACTCTCCAACAAGGCATTCATTTTCATAATATTTAGAACTCTGCTATCAG
The DNA here is from genome assembly GCA_030265305.1 of Biomphalaria pfeifferi. Lineage (NCBI taxonomy): Eukaryota > Metazoa > Mollusca > Gastropoda > Planorbidae > Biomphalaria > Biomphalaria pfeifferi. Next base: position 2,304,077 of record JASAOG010000039.1, on the reverse strand, counting down.
AAGCTGTGTTAGCATCAGTTTTGTGAAATTAGTTTCTACATAATGGTGTATTATAGAAGTATATTAGTAGCATATATTCAACATTGGTTAGTACATGCTCTGATGTGAAATGCTAATTAACACAATGTTGTATAACAGAAGACAATAACTGGTCCAGCCACTTATCCATTAGTACTGAAACATTCCTTACGACAGACAAATAGATGCATCTGAATATGATCCTATTAACCAAAACGACTATGAATATATGAACAATAGATATCTAAGAGATGAAGTTCTATGTATTTACGGACGTAAGATTTTGGATTTGTGTGGAATTAAGTAACCCAAAGTTGTAAAATTATATAATTTCTTTGATTTTCTTAGAAAACTCCAAAATCTCCAGATTTAAAAAGGGCTATTATTTCTAGTCTAAGTGCATACCATTGAAGTGTGAACTTGTTGGTCTCTGAGATCTACTCTCAAGAATAGACTTGAGTTGTGGCTGGAACATACTTTTAACTCTTGCCATTTCATCACTACTGGCAGCTCCCCCGGTCTAATAGGTAGAAAATAGAAACATAACCAGTTAGCATTTCATACATTGACTTTTTAGAAACTAAAACTTGTAGAGAATCATTATCATTCATGGCTTACATAAGAACAGCATATAATCTTTTGGAGATCAAAGCATCTTATACTCTTTTAAGAGAATGCATTCTCTTTGTATCATAATAGTTTTTATTGATACCTACAATAGTCTTTCTAAAAATACACAACACATTTAAGTTTCCTTTGAATATTAGCATTCTTAATATGTTCTTCTTTGTTTTAGATAAACCACTCATAAAAAAGCCCTCAGCCTTGTTTGTCTGTACCCCTGATAAACCACTCATAAAAAGTAGTTCAAGTACCTTAGGTAGATCTATCAATACTTGATGGCCTTGATCTGGACCCATGTGTGCAACATGACTAAAATTGGAAGGAGAAGAGATGACACGTGACCGTCTGTCACTTCTATAGGAATACAAAGAGAAATATTAGTAGGAATATTAACAACAAAAAAAGAATAACAATAAATTGAGGTCAAACCAACCAACCTTCCCCCACATATACTCACAGACAAAAAAAGAATACTTATAGTTTTTTTAACTCATACATCCCTTTATGCTTTTTAAAGTAAAAGACCAAATTTTATTTTAAAGTTTTGCTTTTTAAGCTTTTTTTTTTTAATGGAGTCATATTTTTAAAAATAAAAAAAATGTGTATAAAATATTGACAATCAAGAAAGGTTAGTTGTCATAAAAAACATTAAATGTAAACAATACAGAGCGCCTTCACATCATTGGCTGTCTAAATGTTGTGAATTTAAAAGTTTTAAAAACTTAATTGTTAATTGAAAAGAGCTGCCTTCCACAATTACAAAAAGTTTAGGATGCCTTGAAATATTAAATTGTTCTAATCTAAAAAGTTTCAGGGACTTCAACTATACTTCTGATTATCACAACTGCTAATCACACCTATAATATAATTATCTATTTTACGATTGTGCTAGTATCACAATATTTGGATGAATGGTTCAGAAATTAATTCTTCCTTTTTTCCTAAAACATATATGAAAATGCCTGTCTTAGCTAGCATCTAGTTACTGTGTAGTCATAAGATAGGAGCAAGCAATGGATCACAAATGCAAAATAAAAAATAAATAAAACATTTTTAAAAAAGTATTAAAAAAATGAGAATAAAAGGGGTAGAGAAATAATGCATTATTAAAAGAGGAGGTGGTTAGGGCATTTCCAGAAGTTACTGAAATCTACCAGTGATACCATCAGCTGCAACAGACTTGCCTATAAAGTGCAGTTCACCCACTAAGGAAGAGATACGAAGGGCAATCTTGCAACTGAAGAACAGCAAATCTGAAGAACCTGACAGCATCCTGGTTAAGACACATTGAGACCAGTGTGAAACTCCTCTGAAAGATTTGGGAAAAAGAAGGAGGACTAGCTCATCAAACTCCCCAAACCTTAGTTTCTGCTCCCACTACCTTGCACTGCTGTCCATTCCAGGAAAGGTGTTTACATTCTGCTGAATCAATTGAAATATGCTGCACATCCACACCTTCATGACCAACAAGCGGAATGTGGAAAGGAGAGATCATGCACAGATCAGATAGTGATGCTACACATCATTCTGGAATAGTCCATGGAATGGAACTCCCCCCTCTATGTCAGTTTTATAGACAGTGTGGACAGACAGACTCTATGGAGACTACTGAGACACTATGGAGTTGTCTGAAAAATTACAAACATCATCAGAAGTCATATAAGGGGATGACTTGCAGAATAGGGCATGTCAGACAACTGACAGATGCATTCCAAGTCCCAACAGACTGTTTACTCTCTACTTTTTGTTTCTGCTAGCCATAAAGTGGGTCAATAAAAAAGCGACAAACCAGAAACGAAACAGTATAAAATGGACACAGTGGAAACAGGTCAATGACCTCTGATCTGGATCTTCTCTTTCACATGCAACAGCAGATCCAGGAGAAGAAAAACATCATTGCAGACTATTCATCTAGACTTGGTTAAACCATAAACAGTGAAAAGAGCAAGGTGTTCAAGATAAAAGTGTCCAACAACACACCCATTACAGTCCAAGGCAAAGCGCTGGAAGAGGTGGAAAACATCACCAACCTTGGCAGTCTCCTAGACAACCATGGAGGGACAGATGCAGATGTCAGAACCTGCATTGGTAAAGCTCGAGCAGCCCTCCACCAGCTGAAAATGAAGGGAACAAGGGAGATAAGCAACACCACCAAGATCAGGCTCTTCAACACAAGCCAATAATACTTTATGGAGCAGAGACCTGGTGATCCATCATCATCACCGTGAAAAAAGAAAAAAATATTCATCAATACCTGCCTCAGGTAGATTCTTATAATCCTTTGGCCAGACATGATCTCGAATGAGGAACTGTGGCCAAGAATAAAGCAACAGCCCATGGAAGTAGATATCTGTCAGAGATACTGGCCTACATCCAAGAAGCACTCACATGGAACCCCTAAGGAAAGTGGATGAGGGGACGGCCCAGGAATACATGGTGCCACAAAACTAATTGGAAGCAGATGGGCAAGGTATGGAGTTGGAGACTTGCCCAGAACTGAGACACCTGGAGGAAGCTGGTTGGTGGCCTAAGCCTCTATGCAGAGATGAGAGATTTCTTAAAATTCATCAGAATTTTAAACTGATAAAAACAATGAAATTAAGAAACCAATTGATGAGAAATGTGATCCAAATTTGACAAACAATAAAAAAAATAACATAAGCCTTTGTATAGTACCTATAATACCCATAAAGAATTATATAAGACTTGTGGTTTTGAATTTCCATAAATTATTCCCAATATTGTCATAAATACCTGCACATTTTACAAGAGACAATAAAGCTGAAAATCACTAGATTTAAACTCTAAAGACTAAAGTTCTATGATTTTTTAAAATCAATAAATGTACCTTATCATTATTATAGGTCCTTTAATTTGTAAAAGTTTGTATTGGTAGCTTGAAGACACACTATTATTTTATCTTTGGCCATAACCCATATTTACTCTTAGATGCTTATCACTTGACTAGATAGATGGATTGGTTCAGGCTTCTAACCATGTTTACAAAATATAAATATCTTACCATTTATTACAAATCCATTTAGAAATATACAAGTTAATTTTTGCTTTTGTTAAATTAAAATATTGTGATTTTTGTTTTTAAAAAAAGAAGATTGCCAACTAGTTTTATGTCCATACAATAAAATTAGTATTTGCAGTGTAATGATTTTTTGTTTAGAAAAAAAAACAAAAAAACATTTCTTTGTAGCTGAGGTTAGCAACTCTGTTCTGCATAATGAAATCTATATATATTTACATATATATTTAGAATAATAATTAAAAAAAATAAGATTTGTAATCCAATGATTGTACAGAAAAAGTAGGCACACCCATGCACAGATAGAAAGAAATCATAATCTGTTGTTATTGTTTAGTTAATAGGAAAATGTCAAGTAAATTTATGAATACATTTACAAGCATTTATTGCTAGTCTCTAACTGAAATGTCTAATAGAAACATTCAGTTCAATTCAGACCAAAGGTTAAAAAAAAAAAAAAAGTCATGCATAAGTTTAAGGTAGGACAGAGAAGCAAGCGCTCTACAGGTTTATGTTACATCACAGATTTGTTTTACAGAGCAACTAGAAGTTGAATCAAACAAAAATATTGATGATATAAAGTGCTGGTTAATTCAAGGCCAGGACCAAAGTGGAAATGCATATAAAAGTATACAAACATAAACAGTGGCTACTAGCTACTATAAACAGTAATGTTAAGCAAAATGCAATTTATAATGTAATTGGCAGCTTGATTGTTATGTTGATTTCAGAGATTGTATTAGATCAATATCTTAAATTTTCATTATGCACAAAAATATAATTGCTGTTCTATGTTAATCATTTTAAAATGTATTCATTTTCTTTTAGTGCAGCCAGTCTACTATACTAGGAAAGAAATTATCAAACTGCCCTTTCCATTCTGCATTTTGTCCTTTACATGGTGCCTAACTATAATTACAAAGCTTGTGGTTAAAATGGTTTCCTTACAGAGGTGGAGGGGGATTCTGAGATGGGGCCATAAGCTGCCCAGGCCCAACATGAGCCACATGGCTGAAGGTCAGTGGCCCAGATATCTCTCGACTGCGTCGATCAGGCCTGCGTGCAAGGATAAAATTACACACAAATACTAAACATATCAAACAACAACTTTTATTAGCAGAAGATTCATTCAAATTAATTAGATTTTAGAACAAAAATGCAAGAAAGATTCAGATTATTGTGCACAAAAAATCTGTGTTCATAATTGAAATAAAAAGAATGAATAAAAAGAATGAGATAGGAAAATATGTTTTATGTTCAAAAAATGTAATAATTTAAAATCAATTGATGTTGATTTTAAATATGACTTTGTAAAAAAAAAGGACTTAAAGCAAGGAATACTGAAAAAAAAAAAAAAAAAAGAAACTAATATCTTTTTATAAAAAAAAAATAATAATTTGCTAAAGCACTACAAAATTTTTTTAAAAATATTTTTTCATTGCAATAGGAAATTCATTTTTATTAGTATTTATTTATGTGGGAAAAAACCTGACAATGTGAAATGAAAAGTGATGTGTTCTATACCAGGCCTCGATAACAATCTACTGTGTATTGGGTTGGCTAAATCATATAATCAATATAATAAACAAGAAACATTTTGTTGTTTAATAATATGCTTTTGAGTTACCCTTTTATACTTAATTTCCTAAGGAAAGCAAGGAAGAAATGCAGTGAATGAGAGAATTATGATCAGAGATTTAATAATATGAGTGAGAGTTCAGAAAAAAGCTTTTTTTTTTAATTGAAATTTAAACAAAAAAATTATTGATAATCTAATGGAAAAAATAGCTCATAAATTTAATAAAGTGCATGTTTTAAAAGTGTTAAGGACTATAAAAAATTAAACTATTTTGCTTCATTAATGGTCTAGGAGATATTTTGGTGCATGTATGTAAATCCTCCAAGGAATTAGAAAGTAGTTTTTTAATGTAAGTAGTTTTTTTATTTACAAAGGAATTTCATTTTATCTGCCTACAAAAGCAGTATTTCTTGAAGTATCTTTCATCAAATCTCTCGATTTTTCATTCTCTTGTTAGAACAAAATTTAGTTCATCAAAGAGAGAATGTTTAGTTTTATATAAAGTTGCCTTTTTTTCAGACACAAGGCAACTAGTAAAAAGGAAAAATAGTGTTTTGTTGCACATATGAATTAGTATTTTGAGTTAGATCCATTCTGTTTAGAGAGATCACATTATGCAGCAAATACAAATAAGACAGATCTGACATTGTCATACATTCTTAAAGTCTTTATTCTAAGGTTAGAAGCGCAAGTCTGATCAATCAGTTCACTTACAAGTTGAAGATGAGAGAGCTGAAGAGAGAAAAAGTGAGTGATAATGGCTCAGCAAAGCTAGCTGATTACTTAGCAGCAGGGTCATTCTGAGATGCTAGTTTTATAAATAGCTTATAAAGTGCAAGTGATATGAATTGTCAGTTCTGCCATGGCGTGAAAGATGTGATAACCTTCTTAGTCATAATTCTTCATTTCTATAAGCATTCTCTGATTAATTTATTACTTTCTTTCAAGCCTTAGTTTAAATGTGCTTCATAATCTTCATAAACCGTAGGACTTACACTTTAGACAAGTTGGTAGAAAAACTAAATGATAAAAATAACAAGCTATTAAACAGAAATCATTTACTTCTTTTAACCCTGTGTTTTTGCTGCATATTTCTTAAGAAATAGTAATACTTAAAAAATGAATATTAAAACATATAAAAGATGTTATTAACATAGCATAGCGAAGATATCAATTGATAGGTCTATTAATGACTCTAATAGTCAGGAGAACATGTACGATGACATAACAACATGGTACTAGAGTCTAAATAGAACAACAGACTCTATTGGTCAAAAATGTATTCTATACCACAAACAATCAACATAAAAAAAAGACTAAAACAGTAAATGTGCTCACCCTTTAGAAGATCTATCATCATTAAGATTTTTAAATGAGAATCTTCTTTTATTTCTGCTGCTTTTTTGTTTGAAAATGTCCATCACTGCCAACTTGTCTTCTTCTAGAAACAAGAAAAACAACTTATTTTAATTTTTCAAAAACTTATTTGATTCATAAATGAAAAAAAAGTTACTTTTTAAAAATTAAATTCTGCTATTCAAGTCATTTTCCTAGATTAGACTAAATAGAGCTCAGAATAGCGTATAACTTATTCATGTGTGTCATTTCAAAAGGTCTCCTCATTGCTCTAGATCATATACTTATCCCCCACAGACAAAACAAGGTAAGAAAACTCACTTTACATTCTCTCTTAAATTCATGCTTAGAAGCTAGAGATAAGAAACAAACCTGCATTAATATTTTTAAGGTAAGCAATATGCTGAGAATCTACAGCATTCAACATACACAGAGATCCTTCTTTATTCAATGGCTTGGTCTGAAGAGCAATGAAAATAGTTACAACTATAGGATTCTTTAAAGGTAAGTCATTAATTGGCAATTGCAACAAATTTATATATCTACAGCTATGAGGCATTCAATTCAAATCCATTTCAATAGTTTATTATACTCAATAAACATTTCTTATTAGGTTGGCTGGAATGCAAAAATAAAAGTGATTTATGCTAAAAAAAAAGGTGCTAGTTCGATGTAGACTTACCTTTTTTAAGCATAGGGTTTGCAACCACTCACCACTAACTACATCAAATATGAAAATGGAATTCTCCGAAAAGCAAGCAAGATAAGGTTTGGAGTAACCTAAAAATGAAAACTTGGTTAGAATATATGGTATGTTCTTGTTTACAGAATTAGTGGTAGCTTCAAAGATTGGATAGTATCAGAATAGCATATAAATAAAATCATATTCTATCACACACAAAAATTTTTCCTCATGTTTTCCAACCTTTTTCCAAATGTAAGAAAATTGAAAATTAGAAGCTGGTAGGAATTACTTACTGACATACAATGGTTGAGCAGGCCATAAAATTTCTTGGTTTCTGTTGCGATTACCTTTGTTGTCAACATAAATACCAAAAACTGAAAAGTAAATAAAGGCATGTATATATTATTATCATAATAAGAGAAACAATTTTCACAAATGTTTTTAAGAATGAGGTATCACATATAACTAGTTATTCTACTTTACAAGTTTAAGCAATACTATAGGAAGAGCTCAGAATAGCGTATAAATTATTCATAAGTGTCATTAGACTTTTCTTTCCTCATAGCTCTATATTTTAATCTTCACTTTCTTTAATTCAAGACACCTTCCCAGTTGGAATAATGAAAAAAAGTTTCAAAGACTACAACAATAACTGTTACTAACACTTTATGTCACGGGTGCCTTGTATACAGATTTAAGAAACATTCAGATCTTGAATGTCCCTTCTAAAAATTGCATTAAAGCTTATCCACAAGCCGATCAGCTGTAATAGTCCTGGTAGCTTTTTGAATACTATCTCAAGCAGTGGATAGCATCAGGCCAAACCGGTTTAATATAAGGTCTAAACCTAAACCTTTCTTTGTCCAACACTAACTGGTGAAAATGCTGTGATGGCAATGTTTACTTACTGTTGAAAACTAGCAAATATTCAGACTCATCCAGTTGTACTGCTAACATTGCACTAATGGGATTCTGCACAAGGAAACTTAAACTGCTGTCTTCTGTGTTGACCAGGGCTAGTAATAGAATTATTGCCATTTACAATAGACACATAGGTGGAGCCCATTTCAAACGTTAAGAAATTGCATTAAATTAAATTAGATGTAATTTTTTAAGGCTTAAAATAAACAAAAACATGAATATTATAAATTTAGGGAATATAATTTTGGCAGTTCCTGTATTGTATCGGTGATGGTATACATTTGTGTAACATATTACTTTCAGAGGCCTGCAGCACATACCAGACATGCCTACCAATACCCAGAATGTGAAACACTTAAGTTGAAAATGTAGAATTTGGGCACCAATGTGGAACATAAACATGTTCAAGTTCGGTATCCATATTGCGCACAATAAGTACATCTTCAATTATTACTTAAATAACAATACCAGTTTGTTTCTTTTACAGTAAATGTTAATATAATTCAAACTAAGAAAACCTGTAGATTAAAGTGTCATAATTATGTCCTATGATTGAAATTAATAATTAGATCTAAAATGTAAATCTATATGATGAGTTCCATTGCCTTAACTAGACTAGAGATCAAATGGTTACAAAAATACAAACATATTGAGTCATTATAGATCTAAAGCTAGAGCTCAGATCTTCAATACAGAAATAGATTTAGACTTTCTAAAACAGTTAAATGATTCTAGATCTAGACTAGAAAATTCTAAAAATATAGAATCAATTATAATTATACTTAATTATAGATGTAATGACTAATCTTTAGGTATTCTAATGCTACTAAAACTACTACTAGATCTAGATCTTGATTGTCTAGGACTTAAGATGTAGCACTTGTTTGTAGATCAAGGTCTAGATAGATCTAATAATTATAGTACTAAAAATTTTCTATTTTCTTAGAAACAGGTTAGATATAGATCTAGAGATCAAATCTAGATTCTATATAATTGAATAGTACATAGTTATTATATAGAATCTACTATCTACATCTAGATTGAAACTAGATAGATCTACATTGTCAGCAAAAGAAATGATTTGAATGGAGCATTTGGCTTATTAGCACTTACTAGTTTCTAAGACTAATCTAGATCTAGACTAATTCTTCTTAAATGTAGGACACGCCAGGTCTGGTAGGAGATGAGAAAACAGAGACTTATATATATTCTATTTTGCATTGAGTATTTTCATATCTTAATAAATAATGAAAACAATATCAATTTTTTTTTTTTTGGTTGGAACAAAAAATCTCAATACGGAAAGGCAGAACATGAGAGTTTTTTTTTAATGATTTTGCGTGACAGTTCTGCATAATGCGGGACTGTAGGCATGTCAGGTACATACTCTTGCATTAGATCAGTGACAATTGTGGCACTAAGAATAGTTTATTTTCAACAATAAATTGAATACACTGATAACATGCTTAACTCCACAACAAGTTGTATATTAGTAAATTAGTCTCTAATAAAAGAATATCCAGATCTCGTCTCAAAAGCTCACATTTCAGCATTACATTTTCAATGTAATTACATAACTTATCATATATCCTAACTATGTGAGGCAGACATGCCTACCCCCAAGACCCAGAATGTGGAACACTCAGGTTGAAAATGTGGAATTTTGGGCCCCAATGTGGAACATAAACGCGTTTATGTTTGTCAGCCATACTGTACGCAATATAAATAAAACTTCAATTATATTACTTTAATAACAATACTAGTTTGCTTTTTATAAATTAGATATAAATAGTATAATATAATTAAAAGTAAGAAAACTTTTAATTCATAGTTATGTTCTTTGTTTGAAATCAATAGTTCTAACTCCAATGTGATTATTCTAGATCGACTTGATTATCTATCCTTTTCTAGGGCTCTACTCTAGTCACTCTAGAAGTTGTCTCTAGTGCTAGATCTAAAATAATTTAAGAGTCTAGAGATTAGACCAACATCTAATAAGTCCTCTAAGTCTAAGAACACAGATTATAATAATTATATTATAGATCTAAATATTTATGTCTAGATCTATGGACTTATTGAGAACTAAATTTATTACATATGCTAACGATACATAGAAATCTAGAGATCTATCACCTTCTAAGTCTATTTCTCTAGATACTAAGATAGATCTAGATTTAGTATCATCTAGTTAAATCTAGTAATCTAGTGCTAGATCTAGATACTAATTTAGACTGTGTAATAAGTAGCTATATAGCCTTATTTAGATCTAGGCCTTAGCCTTACTGTGTCTAAGTTAATTAATTACATTTAGATCTAGGTCTAGATCTAGATCTCTAATAACCTATTTGAAAAAAAATCCTTTTCTTAGAATAGAAACCTAAGAAACCAGTTGAGTTAGTCACGTTAGTGTTAGAATAGCGCCTTTGTCTGGAAAAGAAAGGGATTTGAATGGAAAATTAGGCTTATTAGCACTTACTAGATTCTAAAAATAGATCTAGTATCTAGACCTAGAGTACTAGACTCTAGATGTAGATCTAGATCTATGTCTAGATCTAGCTCAACCATATCTTCGTTATTTAGGACACACCGGGTCCGGGAGGAGATGAAATGTAAACAATAAACACAGACCTAGATATATTTTTTTTTGCATTCAGTGTTTTCATTTCGTATTATTAATAAATAATGAAAAATCGGCGATTTTTTTTTTGTCGGAATTCAGACTTGGCGGAACAAAAAATCGTGAATGCGGATTGGCGGAAAGTGTGAGCTTTTTTGATGCTTTTGCGGGACGTTCCACATAATGCGGGACTGTAGGCATGTCTGGTGAGGTAAAAGACTTTTATCTATCCTCCAGAGTATTTATGTTTAGACTAACCCATTTTTTAAACAAATGTTTCTGTATTCACTTACTCATTGGAGCAGCATCACCTTGAACACTATAGATGGCGAAACATGATGGATAACCAACACACAGTCTATCACTCATCATTTCAATACATTCCACTTGACTAGGCACCTGCAGAGATAATATTCTTGAAATAGTTTCCACACACTGAATGGTTTCCTTGAAGTTATTAAGTAATTAACTACTTAGGAAGCTCAGAATAGCATAATATAAAATCAAGAATATCATTCTTTGGTTATTTCTTCACAGCAAAAACAATAATCTGTTTCATTTCTTTTAGAGTAACATCAGCAGTTCTCAACATCTAAGACTCAAAGAGCACTTTAAATAAGAAGTTTTTGCTTGCAATTCTGTATCATGAATCATGATTTAAAGCTCTATATATCAATATTAGAGAAGTAGCTTTCACTGGATAACACGAAAACAAAAAATAAACACATATAATGTCTATGAATTTACAGACAAACAATCATTTAAGAAAAGCTGCCAAACATAACATTCCTACACAATAATCAAGTCTGTCAAAGAGTGTCTTACCGATATGTCTTTCATTTTACGGTACTTTTGCCTTGTCTTATTAATTTCATAGACTTGCACAGTCCGTTTGATTGCAACACAAAGACAACAAGAATTCCCTCCCTGAGGCTGCCTTATTTCTCCATGACAAAATATATGACAGCCTTTAGTCTCATTCAGTTTTAAAGGCTCCATATCATGACCTTCCAAGGATGATTGCTGTAGGAGTTTCAAGTGTTTCTGTTTGCCTAGAAAAGCCAGAGAATGCTATAGCTGTAACATATTCCCTATCTAGTTGGTTGGTGTTAATTTATTCTTATTTAGGCTTAATTGGTAGACTTTGCTTTTAGAGGAATCCAACAGAAACATTATAATAGGTTCACTTGGACTCAAACTAGTATTTTGATCTTATATCTAAGAGCTTTAGCAATTTGAAAAAAGAATTTTTAAATAAGAAATTTAAAACATGTATAAAATAATATTTTCAACCAATTTAACTAAACAGTTATCTACAGAAATCACTTGGTTTTTTAAACAATAAACAATTTATAAATAATCCTTAGGTTAAGGTTGCTATAACTTTTAGAGTTACATTTTAAACAAGAGCACTCAGAATAGCTGGTTTGTTTGGATTTTCTCAGACTAGCTAATAATTACATGTAGGGAACAGCCTGCTTTTTCCATTGTTTTAATATTTTTGTATGAAACCTTGGGCATCAGGACTTTAAGTATCTAGATACTGCAGTTTACATTTTACTAAGCAAGAAACAAAAGTCAGAAGCTCAGGGTTCTAAAGAATATTGGAGTGCAATTTGTGTTTCATTACCTAAAAGAGCATATCTAGAGTAAGAGAGAATAGCTGATCCTCTGTTTACCACATTTCTATAAGATACAATAATAAAGCTTCTCATAAGGTCAATCAGTTTCAAAGACAACATTTTCTGATGCTCCATTAACTAAAATAAGAGGTGTTGACAAAATATTATGTATTTGTTTGGATTTACAGGTTGCAAATATTAAAGGTTTGGGGTGGGCTGTCATGTAATTCATCACTCGAGAGAAAAAAAAAAAAGCCATGGAGGTAGAAGCCAGGTGAAGTATAGATGCAGTGCTGGTAGTTAGTTACTTTGCTACAGGTTTTGATTTGGATAATTGTATATGAAGTGTAAAATTGGTTGTTTGGCAGACTGTGTAAACACAGGGAAACAGGTTTAAAAAATACTCCAATCTGTGAGAGAACTGGAGTAGAGAAAAAGACATTCGATCCCCAGGCCAAAAAAATTTTTTTATGAAAAAGACACTAAAATGCTAACCACTTATATAAGCTATCAATCCCAGCTGTTGTTCTGAAATCAACTCTATCTGATAAACCTGTTTTTTTTCTGTCCTGCTTGCTACTCTCATGACATCTGAGGGAAAGAAAATACATCATTTGTTAATACTTGCTCTTAACTAGACTTTTAATAGTCTAAGCAGTGATAAATTGGTAAAAAATTAAACATGCAAAAAAGTTGCTGAATATTAATCAAAAGGTTCATTATTTTAAAAAATTTAAGTTTAAATGCTCTTTACATTTATTTAATTTTATAAATTAAAATAATCAAGCAGGAAATCAAAATTTATAACAGGTGCAAAATAAATCCTTTTTGTCCTTTTAACTGAATTTACTTTGTTTTCCTTGCTGATATTCCTTGCTGACAAATTTAATTAATCCTATTCCCTTTTCAATAATCTACTTACAATCTTTACATAAATCCACAACATAAAGACCTTCATCTGTACCCAAAATTATTTTTGAAAAGTCTGAAAAATAAAAAAAAAACATTAAATGAAGCTAAGAGTAACTAGGTTTGGGAGCATCTAGATAAGCACTGGGTTTGGGAGCATCTAGATAAGCACTAATTTCACTGAAATTATATACAATTGGTGTATTATCGTTTGCCTGCTGTTCTCATGAAATGCTTTTCTCTAAGCTTCGTATATAACCACCTGTGTCTGCACTTTCATATTAAGTTTGAATATTTTCAAGATTCAGAAGTGTGTGTTAAAGTTGTCTAATTTTATTAAAAATGTCATGATTAAAATATCACAAAGGTTTTGTATTTTCATGTAAAAACAGGCTCAGAATAGCGTATTACTGCAATCATGATTATTATTTTTTCTTTCTTCCTCATAGCCTGGACTAGATTGAATATGGACATTTTTAACAGACATTCACATATACATCAACATTACGTTTGAGAAATACAGACATTTTGCGCTGAAACATTTTTCTTGATTACATTCCAATGTTACTATTGTCAAAAATGTACTGTAATTATTTCCCTTGTAAATTAAAAGAGGTGTATACCAATGCAGACATTACCTAAAATTGCAGCACATTGTGTTCCTTTGACCAATTGAAGAGTATTATCACAAACTTCTTGAGCGCTGTACACCTACATAAACAAAATGGTATAAAAATCAACTAGTGCTGTACACATACATCATTGTATACTTCCACTGGTTCAACAAAAAAATATTTCTTTTAACAAACAAAGCTATAGTTGCAATAAATGACATTTTGCCAACATACACACACATACATACAATTGAGAGTTGTACATAAAGCTTACATTTTTAGATGACAATTGTTTGTTCCTTAATAATTTATGCAATTGGTTGAGCATTCCAAGCCAATTGTCCTTTTCTTTCTCATTTTCACATAATAAAAAAATTGTGTAGGGGTTACCAGGAGGATTCATTTCTGATGTAGTTACCTGGTTAAAAAAAACAAAACTAGTAAGATTTTGTTGACAAGGATTAGCAAATCAAAATATTGTCAAAATTAAACATTTTACAATTTTATTTTTTCTCCTGAATTCATGGGAAATTGATCATTTCTTACTCTGAAAATGCATGGAATATCTTTTTTGTTAGCATGGATAACATCACTAGGTAGAACAGGTGAGGCTGAGAAATCTTCATCTCTGTGGAATAAATAATACATCAGTATAGTTAGTCCATTGAGTTTTAAATATAAGGGGGTAAGAATATATTTTAAAAAAAAAATGATTAGGATTATCATTAAGAACTATAAAACTGAACCAAAATATGCAAAAAAAAAAAAAAAAAAAAAAAAGGCAGAATATCAAATTGTGCATTTTGTACTTCTATCAACAATAATTTAGTGGTAAGTGTATGAACACTACTGAACTTGTCAAGCAGTGACTCAACCTACCTCATATCTATCACTTGCTGCAGTAGATGACTGGGAGTAGTTTTGTTCTCAGGAACCTCATACAGAAATAATTTAAAATCACAGACTACCAAATATTCCCGCATCCAGCCTTTTTTAATCCCACCTTGTCTGGGAATCTAAGAAATACACAGCATATACTATGTACAACAAGCATACTTGCACAATCAATATGATATGAGCATTTCTACCAAAATAACTGAAATGACTTTAATAATTAAAATCTAAAAAGTAATTTTCAAAAGTAAAAAAAAAAAATTATTACTTTGACAAATCCTTCCAATAAAGTTCCTTGACCTTTATTACTGTCATGGAAAGGCCGCTTGGCTAACAAGAAAAATAATTTCTCAAGTATTATAGACAAGATATAATTGTATTTATGCTTTAATATTTTTTATGTTAAAAGGGATATTTCCTGTGGTCTATAAAGCTGATTTTAACTTAACATTTTAAAAAGAGCATGATAAAATGTTTAAAGACAAAACTTTATTGTACACTGACCTATTTCAGCTGGTATTGGACACTGCTGTGGACATTTGTCCATACAACTTACATGGCAGGAATAACCACAGCCTGGAGAAGAAATAAAAAGACTATAAATACTTCAATCTATTCATTCAGACCACATTTCAGCCTGTTGTTACATTAGAAAAAGCAAGAAGAACAAACAGTTACCTTCACATGTGATGCCCTGCCTCTGTAGACCAACCAGTAAACTGGTGCAACAATTACATTTGTATGGAGACTGGAAGGACTTGACAATAAATCTATCAGAAACAACAACAAAAATTCACTGAAATTATTTTAAGGACTAATTTAATCTACTTATGAGAAATAGTAGTGATGAACAAATAGCTCCAAGAATAAAATTAATCTTTTATTGTGAAGTTAAAGACAGCCTGTACTTTGGCCTTTTTAGAAGGAAAAAAAAAAGAAAAAAAAATGTACAACAATAAATATCTTTAAAGCTGAGGATGGCATTTCATTCAGTGATATTTTATCTTTGAAACTTCAAGCATGTCCACATAGTCTTCACAATAAACAAAAAAATAATCCCCAAGAAACAAATTGAGTTATGAAAGCAATTAAGTATTCTGTGCATATTAGTCAACCAGATGATGACTAACTTTAACTAAAAATTTGCAATTCCCTTTCTATATCAATTGAAAAAAAAAATCTGGTCATAAATTGAAAGAGTAAAAAACAACAATCAAATATACTATATATTCATTGCAATCACTAGAATAAGAAAAGATGCTCTTTACAAGCTATCTTAATTTAACTGTTACATTCATTTCAATTTGCTTGTAAACTACATCGCTCATTTACTTTGAATTCCAGTAAAACTTTCACTTATTTTAAAACACTTATTGCTTTCGTTAAAATAAATTTTTCATAACTGTATATCCATTTTCTGATTTTAAAACCAAAAAATATATATTATAAGTAAAGAACAATAATTTTTCCATACAGGAATTACTATAACTAACCTATGAGTTTTGGCATGAGGAGACTTAGGTGAACTTGGTGTTGTTGATTTGAGATCTGGACTGCCAGATTTAGGTCCACTTCCAGAGAAAATTGGCTCATAAGGCTGGTGGTAGATCATTCCTCCTTGAGAGAGGGATGAATCCAAATCACTACCACCCCTCAAGTCAGAGCGTGAATCTGTACGAGAGTCTGTCCTAGATGTGTTGTCTGCTTCACTATCTTCATCTCTCTCACTGTCATTGGTCTAGAAGAAAAAAGTTAGTACAGCTCAGGTTTAAATTGAATCAAAACATGTGGCTTAAAACTTGAGAAAGCTGTTGTTGTTTATAACATGAACAAAATTTATCTCAAATTGTTATCATCAATAATCAGTTTATTAAAATGACGTACCAGCGCATATCTGTCATTCATATATTTGAATATTGAAGAATTGTCTTCGTTGTTATCCCCTTGTAATTAAAAAGAAAATATTTTAATGTGTAAGACAGAAAAAGCAGAGAAACACACACAAACATATACATCAAAACTAAAAAAAAAATGAACCTGAACTATGTATGATACTTACATTCATGAACCCTTTTTTCTTTCAAGTTATATATTTCATCTTCTAGTAGTTTATTTTTCTTGACAAGCTCATCATAGGCCCTTGCTATCTCCAGATATTTGCTTTAGAAAGAAACAGATTATTTCATGCAAATATTTGAAGTAAAAGTATACATTGAAAAGTGTAGCACAAGATGTCTTTAAATTGTCTTTTGCAAGGCAACAAAAGCTACACCTATGTCTACCAAATCTTGTAACTTATCAGTAACCTAACTTGATCCATAGAGAAATGAATGTTATAAACAATTTATTCAAACCAAAAAAAAATTTAAAACAACTTGATGACATTAAAAAAGAAGAGACAGAAAGGTCTAAAATCAATACTATAATTCCACCAATGTCTAACAGACACCCGACTAAATATTCAAGGTGGCTCAGAATAGCAATTTAAATTCATAGCAACTAGTTTCATAAACTGGGGCTAAATTTTCATCACCTGTTTCTAAACTAAATTTCAAATAAAGTTGTCAAGATTTACTAAGTACAGATGAAGAAACACTCTAAGCTACAGCCCGACCAATGAACAAAATAAAATTACTTTTCAACAGTTGTGAGTTCATCTTTGGTTCGTGACAATTCTTCACTAATCTGCTGCTTGGCTGTTAGTTCAGACTGTAAATTGGACTGAAGATTTAGTAACTCCATTCTATCCAGTTTGGCAGAGCGCCTATTTCTCCATCTTGGTCTTGTCTAGAGAAGTTAATTTATGAATATTACAACACAAGCACATATAAATGTGTGTGTGTATATAAATAGCTATAAAAGTCAAAGACTTATCACTAATTTTACCACTTAAATACTATCTAAAACTGTGCTACTAGGAAATGTATACAATTCCTGAACTGTCCTTCAAACAGCTTATCACTTTTCATGTTAAATTTAACCCTAGAATTACTTAGGATGTTCATTTCTTCCACATTTTTTTTTCCCATTATGCCAAGACTTGGTTATAAAAAAATTTGACTATAAAAGTGAATAGATTATTTCTATTTTAAAATGTGTTGCACTGTTAGCCACAAACGTGTAGATACAAAAGGACATTAAATTGTAATAAGGAGATGTCTGTCTAAATGATTATGGCAAAACAAATGTATAGTACCTAGTTGGCTAAGTACGAAGAACTGAAAATGTCTGAGTATTTGAATGTATAATAGGCAAAAGTGGACAGATCTAAAACTGACAAATATCTGTCTCTTTATAGAAAAGATTGCAATGGTTGGTAGTTAGCAAACAAAATGTAACTTGTGTTTTAAAAAAAACTGGAAAAAAAAAGTATATCTGAATGAATTGTAACTAAAATTATGTCTAAAGAATCAACCCAGAGATTGAAAATGGTAGTTGCAATATATAGGTACACTTATTATTGAAGTTACATAAATATAAATAAGCAGAAAATGTAAGTACCTCAACTTTGGTTAGGTTGATCAAATTCTTAAAATGCATGGTTTAAACTGTGCCCATTTAAAGTTAACAAATATGAAAGAGCTCAGAATAGCGTATGAATTACTCATATGTATCATGTCACAAAGATGTCTTCATTGCTCATTTTATACTCAAATCACAAACAAAAGTAGGATGCCTTTATGTGCATTGCAAATGGAGATATTTTTTTACTTTTCAGCATTATTTAAGTAAAGGGGGATCGCCATGGAGTATATAAACATTAAAAGTATCTTTGAAAGCTAGAGACAGCAACTGGAAAAACTGGTGAGAGACTTGCCTTAAGAAAACAGACAAGAAGTGACAGAAATAAAGCTCAGAAATAAAAAGAAACATCTATACCAAGAGGAAGCAGCTCCAGTAGCCTGTCCAGTTCACATCAACAACAGACAAAATAAAAATAACTGAATATAAATGCTCACAGAATCATCTCCACCAACTCCCATAACTTTAAGATTTTCAAGTTCCTCTGTCATCTTGGTAGCCAGTGCCTGCAAATATCCCCTTGCATCTTTTTCATCACTCACCCTGCAAACAGAAACCAGCACTTCGTTGTTTGTAGCGGAATTTATTGACTCACAACCTAAAACTCACATTGCTATAGAAAACCATACCATTTTATGATTTCTGAGATCTGTGCTTCCCACTGAGCCACTGATTCTTTCTTGTCACAAATGTCTTTGATTTCTTCTTCCATCTGATTTTTTTCCTTCAGCAAGCTTTCAAAACGATTGTTTTGCTAGGAATTACAATATGAGATTATCTGAGTACAAGTTGACTAGATTGTTGTGAACATGAAGAAGGAAGGAACTAAAAGTGAACATAATATAGGATTTATTGACATAGGAAAGACTAAAAACACATTACTGAAACTCACTGATATAGACTCTTCTGTAAGTTTTTCATTTTCCTCTATTAAACTTTTGATTTTACTTTCATCTATTTCCATTTGCCCCTTTGCAAGTGTCAGCTGTTCCTGTAATTCTTTAGCATTGAGCTGCTCTGTCAGTTTGGCCTGCAACTTCTGAATTTCTAAAGCCTGCTCAGAACGTTTGGTTTCATTTTCCATCAACTGATATTGAAATTCTTTTAATTCTGAAGCATGTTTTGATGTCATGCGAGAAAGTAACTCTTCATTTTCAGTTTCTTTCTTTTCCAACTCTGCTTTTAATCTGAAAAAAAAACCACACATTTTTAGTGCTCTTTTTTGAACATCTATCTTAATGAGCACATTATCTGTTCTGTCATAATTTGATATACATATATGCGACTAAGACATTGTTAGGATAAAAATAATTACTTAGAGATTTCTTGATTTAGTTCAACAATGTTGGCATCAGCCGTCCGACCCCTTTGTTTACGTTTAATGTTTTCCATTTCATTTTCTAAATCAGCTGTATACTGTTCAGCTCGCTCCCTAATTCTTTTCTCTTTACTTGCTTCTGACCTAGATTCATCCAACTGATTCTGAAGCTAAAAAAAAAAATTAACAGATATAATTCAATGCATGTTGTAGCTTTCTAAAATACTGCTTTATTGTATAACAGACCTAATTTAAAGTAACATTACCTCATTAATTGTTTTTTCACCTTTCCTTTTCTCTTGTTTCAAAGTCTCAACTAATCGCCTCTGATCTTCAATCTCCTCTTCCTTGTTTCGCACTTCTCTTGAAAGTTCTTTACTTTTAGACTGGGCTTTGAGTAACCTGGAAGCAAATCTCAGTTGTTTTTTTTGGCTACCCTTTAGAAACTAATGTATTAGCATCTTGGTGGTATAATTCCCTCTGTGTCATGCCAGATCAACAGTACATTTATGCAAAAATGTCTATTTTAAGAACTACAGCAAATAAATTCTACCATTCTTTCTTAATAAAATAAGAATGTTTTGGAAAAAACAAACTTACTGGTCATTTAGCTCTGTGTACTGTTCTAAAGCCAATTTCTGTTTGTTGAGGGCATCTTTTAATTCCCTAGCCTGAGATTTATATTTGTCACGCCAGTCTTGAAGTTCCTACAAAAAAAAAAAAAAAACACAACTTAAAAAAGAGCACTAACTTGACAAAATGTGCCACTAAAGATAGGACTCTTAATAAAAAATAATAACATAGACAGAAATTTGTTGAGCTCAAACTGCCAGGTTCAAATCAAGGTGAATATTTATTACATCAGTGTTGGTATATTATCCCTGAGTCACATGAATGGAGGCTATGTAGGTGGTTTTGACTACAGTACTTGAACACAAAAACCTTTATGCACAACTAAAAATCATTTTTAAATAGTAAACCCATTATTATTGTGATATTTAAAATAATACTTAACCCTTTAGCCACTAAGCAGTTGTCAGAAACTAGAACAAAATATAACTCATAAAACTCTTTATTTGTATAATAGAGAAAAATAGACATAGGCATTAGCATCATGTTTCAAGTCATAAATAGGTCTACAGAGCTCAAAAACATTATAATATCATGTCAGATTTAGTTGCATTTCAATCTCCAGTTGACTAGATCCAACTTGATACTGGATCTAGCATGGATTTTTTTCTTCAATTTCCTTCTGTTGGTCTCAAATGGCTCAAATATCACTTACTGTCTTGTATGACATATGTATAGTTTTAGAACCCCTGTAATATTTGGTGACTAGTAATCACTGAACCATTCCGTGCACGTTAGCACAAGATTTTTCCTGGTCGGGGACTGACCACGAGATGGACACCTCAGTTGATCTTGAACTCTCGTAGAGAGAGGTATATTGTGGATATCTTGTCCAGTGTAGTAATGTATAGATATTAAGGTTGATTTTTGGGAGTATATGTAATATCTGAAGTATTTCATTGGATTATAATGTACTATGTTTTTGTGAATATTTCTTGATGGCTGGACTTGCCAATATCTTTTATGATTCATTATTATATGTAATAAAAACCATGTCTGCTACCAGTGAGTCTATTACTTATTCTAAAGGTTGTAAACGGAGAGTTCAGCATGTTAGTGTTCTCACGCACTAGCAAATCTAGTGCGCGAGTGAAAGTATTTAATGAACAAGACAACGAACATTGAAGTATCTACAAGAGGTATCTACAACACATGACATTTGCGTTATCAAGCCTACAACAAGAACTAGGCTGTGACACTTACCCCAACCAATATTTCCTTATTCCCATTAAAATCATATTCAATTAAAGCCTAACCGTTGTTCCATTTTTGTTGGCTAGCAAAAGAAAAACAATATAATTTTCAAAAAATCATAAAAATCCATCCCAACATGCTGCAGATACCAAATTAACACCTAAATATAGCTTCACTGTTGCTCTCTTAGGTCAGAGTTTGTAAAAGTATAAATAGCTATTTAAAGACCAACAATGTGTGTATTAAAAAAAAAATAATAATAACAAGGTTACAAAAGACAGTTTGTGTGGAAACACAAACTCAAAATCGGCCCACAAAGTGGTCCACCCAGGCAGGCAATTTTCAGAAAGTACATCCGAATGAAATTATATCAAAGACAAATGAGAGATAAGAATGGAGAAAGAAGGTTAACAGATCTTGTGTAGTGCCCCAACGGGCCCGCAGATCAGAGGATAGGTGAAAGTGAATGTAAAGTTAGATGTGAACCTGACCTAACCAGTTACCCTTTCAGACCTTGTGGTCTATAGGGCAGATGATGTAAACTTCATCAGTTTTTTGTGGCCTACGGTTAACGAGGGTGTCATGTAACCAGCACAACAACCAACCGTCTTTACTTTTCCCCAACTAATGTCAGGTACCCATTAGAGCTGAGTGGACTCAGAGGCGCCCAAAGGATTCCAAAGTTGATAATCCCAGTCTTCACCAGGATTCGAACCCGGGACCCCCGGTTCGGAAGCCAAGCGCTTACCATTCAGCCATCGCACCTCCCCTGACCTAACTGATGTCTCATAATTGATCTAATTGTTTTGAAAAGGCTCAATCTCTTAATCAAATCCTCAAAAAAAATTTTTTTAAATTTCCGCAATTAAAAAAAGTTTAGGAAAATAAAGTTTACAAGATTACTATTCGTTTTAAATTAGGTCTAATTTATAATGCATACTAATTAGCTTTTTCTCTTTAAAACAATGCTTGCATAACTGATTTTAAAAATTAGATTTTTCGCTTTCATAAAAAAAAAAAAGTAGCCATTGCATCAGAACTTTGAATGGTCTAAAATATTGTGATGTCTGATTTTCAACATCTTTTGTAGTTTACGAGATCTAAACGGGACGGACGGACAGACCCATAGACATTTTGCACAAAACTAATAGCGTCTTTTACCCTTTCGGGGGCCGCTAAAAATCAGCAAATGCCGGCAACTCTAGTTGTCTATCAGTAGAGGCAACTCCCATTGAGTATAGTTGTGAAATGATAATAATAATTTTGGTTAGACTGCCAAAGAGTTGGAAAATCCTCAAATTGTATTCCTTTTGTTTTTTACACAAGTGCTACACAATATTAATAGCTATTTTTTTTAATCTCATTAGGGTAGGACCCAACATTTCTTAATCATATACAACAATATCTTCCAAAAAAGAATTATATAGAACATTAAGAACTATTTACCTTTTCAAATAATGTTTTTTCATCTTCTAGTAGTTTGAGGCGCCTTTCCTGATCTAGAGTGATTTCATTTGATCGTTTCAGCTCCAGTTCTAAATTACTTATATCCCCTTGGGACTCAGCTATGACTCGATGTAAAACAGCTACTTCTTCTTTCAACTGTCGTGCCTCCACTTCATCAGCACCAGATGCAGCACCAATGCCACTGTTCTCAATACTTTGAAGCTGCGTTATTGTTCCAGTTAATTCTTAATACAAACAAAACAATATTTTGGGGTCAAATTAGCATTCAAAATGAAAATGGATTAACAAAAATCCAAGTTAGCTCTCAAAATCAATGGATACCCAACACATACAAAAAGTTATTTCCTAGCTTAAATTTATATATGCTATTAGAAATTACATTCCTTGGAGTTTCAATGCCAATCGAAATAGTTTTTGATATCAGTTCATTTAGGATAAAACAGAGATATGCACATTGTCTCTTAAGAATTTTTCTTTATTTTTGAGACATTAAGGTAAATGTGTTGTTAAAAAAAGTATTTCTTGATGCCAATACCTTGAATTCTCTTATTAAGATCTTTGTTGTCCTTTTCTAAACTTTTAATTTTTCTTTCAAAGAGTTCAATCTGTACATCTCCTTTTTTGTCTTTCTCTCCTTTAGAATCGGGCAACAGTACACCTAAATCTGACAGTTTGCTGTAACAAATCAAATAATGATATGAACAACAGGAAATTAAGTACCTAACAAATGTACTGAATGTATTTTTAATAATTGCATTATTTTGTTTCAAACCTCACTTACGATTCTTTTGTATAGGTAAATCCCACAAATGGTAAATGGTGGCCTTTAAATGTTGCATGTGAGGTAGGTGGAACAGTGTCCTATTTAGAAAACAAAAGTATTTTAATAACAACAGTGTATAGAACTATGCATCTATACCAAAAGTTTACAAATGATTCATATTCATACATTTTCTTTGGTAAACTAAAGAAACCAGAATTTAGCAAAATGTGGAATGGGTGGCTCAGGTTAGCAATAGAAATTCATGTCAATTTCATAAACTGGCGCTAAATTTTCATCAGTGCTCACCATTTAATTAATGAAATACTAACAAAAGTATGCTAAGTTTTTTTCTTTGTAGGTCTTTAATAGAGTAAAGAATGTACCGTATGCTTAAATTCCATATCTTCAACATCAAAGTTAGAAGTATCTGTAGCACTGGTAACTTCTGGTTTGAAAGGAGGATCCACTGTAATAGTAGGATTTTTAAAAATAAGTATACACTTTAGAGAAATTTTCATATATTGAATAATAAATATTTTTTAAAATTTTGAATTAAAAATATACTTCTAGAAAGTCAGTTTAAAAAAAAAATATTACCAAGAGGGTTTTATTTTCATCATAAAATTAAAATAGGTAACTAAATAAATAATAGATCAAAGCTGACTCACTATCTCTAATATTATTCCAATCTATAGATGTGAACCAAACATGATTCTTGAAATCCTCCAACCCATTTTTACCAAAACGATCCTTTGGTGTACAAATTAACCGTCGCATCAAATCTTGAGCTTCTCCTGATACATCATCTACATCAGTTGGAAACTCAAAGCGAGACTAGAGGGGGAAAAAAAAGCTGATTAAACAGTATTATTAAAAAGATAATATTTAAGTAGCAAATATGTGTGCATGTACATTACTAAATCAGATTGAAAAATAAATAAGTACCTGATGATTCATTATTTTCCCATAAGTTTCTACCAAGGACTCAGCATAGAAAGGTGTTTCTCCATATAACATTTCATACATGCAGACACCTAGTGACCACCAATCACACTCTGGACCATAGCGCCCATGGCCATCTTCCATTGCCTACATACAAATATATGCAATAATAGATTAATGATTACAACAGAACAATATTAAGTTACAAAATCATAAATTTAAAATTTAACTCAAAAATAAGTTTTTTATTTTAAGGTCCATAAAATATTGTATATTTATACCTTAGTCATTAGATACCTTAAAATATGTCTGATTAATTAAACTAATTTGCAAATTAGAACAACAGTCAATTTAAAACTCACTTAAAAGCTAAAATTAATCAGAACATGGCATACCACATTAAATATAACATTAACAGAGTATGTATTTGGCACTGAAGCTCCAAAAAAGCCTACCAAGATTGTGAAAACTTCATTTTATGTGATTACATTATTAGAAAGAAATAAGCTGTCAACATATTAAAAATTTAGGGAAAAAAAAAATACTTGTGCAATTCAGTAATTTCAGTAGCAATTAATATACTAGAATTAGAATCTCGATCTCCATCTAGACTAAGCCTACAGCCTAGTAACCAGGTATATCTAGATCTATTTTGGCATCTCTTTCAATAAACTTATCCAACTACAACTGGACTGAGATGAATCTAAAAAAAACTGAGCTCAAGTCATTTCTGTAGCCATTTACACTATATATAATGGCCTATATCTAGAATCTAGCAACCTACTAGTAGTACTAGATGTCAAGATATTGATTAGTGCCTTGTAATAGTTGTATGCATCTCTTTGAAACGGACTTCTAAGACTTCCTTCTCAATAAGATAAAAAACACCAGAATAGTGTATGAAATAGCAAGATACTGGTGATAGCCAAATAATAAAGTTTGTGAAATCTAACCTAAAAACAAAAGTTAACTGGGCGGGAAGAAATATGTTCTATGGAAATAGAAACAAAATTCAAGGTTCGTTATTGAAATTCCAGGTTATTTATGAGTTTTTGACTAGATTCAAGACTTTTTCAAGGCCTTGATTACTAAATTTGAACCCTGTAATAACTAAAAAAAAAAAGGCCTCTCTGTGAAATTAACATTGGTAACCATAGAGAATAGACAAGTGTGACCTATCAAATTCTTCATCAATCACATATTTTCTAAATCAAAACTTACCGTGAATAAATATATATA
The DNA here is from genome assembly GCA_030265305.1 of Biomphalaria pfeifferi. Lineage (NCBI taxonomy): Eukaryota > Metazoa > Mollusca > Gastropoda > Planorbidae > Biomphalaria > Biomphalaria pfeifferi. Next base: position 2,278,126 of record JASAOG010000039.1, on the reverse strand, counting down.
TATATATATATAAACGGAGACTGAAAATTCTAGGAGTCAGTTGAACATTTACATAAGTTTTCAGTATTCTCAGTATAGATATCATTTTATAATGTGTCACGATATTGAAAAAGTTCATTGTCCCTGCTTATTCTACAAATTTTATGCAAAAAAATTATTCAATCTAAAATGGAAATGTGTTTCAGCATTCTATTTAAGCTCACATTACCAAGTTTGTGTCACTAAATGTAGATCTAGAATTATTACATGTTGAACACCAACAAAATAGCTTACTCTAAGAATTTCAGGAGAAATGTAATCAGGTGTCCCAACTGCCACTGAAGATTGTACAGTGCCATCTTCCATAAGCTTTAGACATGACCCAAAGTCTGCTAAGACTATATGACCACTGCGATCAAGGAGTACATTATCAGGTTTGATGTCTCTATGTACATAATGTAGTTCATGTAGTGAGTTGATGGCCAGCACCATCTCAGCAATATAGAATTTACACATATCCTCTGGTAAGCGATCTTCAAACTTGCTCAGCAAGGTGAGCAAATCACCACCACAATAGTAATCCATGACAAGATACTGAAAAAGAAAAAAGCATTTCAAAAAAACATTAAAAAAAAGGATACATTGATAACTTATTTGCTTTACCTATTTAGCAATACAGGCTAATGTAACTCAATTTTAAAAAACAAAATGAGTTCAATGTAAGGATTTTTTTTTATTTATTATGTTGCCATTTTTTATGTTAAAAAAAAATTGAAAAAAATATAACATACCAGATAATTGTCATCTTGAAAGGCAAAATGTAAATTTGTTATCCAACGTCTATCACCATACACTAAAACATCCCTTTCTTCTCTAAAACAAGCTGTCTAAAAAAAAAGTAATGCAAGTAATAATTTAGTTTTTAAATGTATGGGCTAGGAAATAAAAGTAGTATAAATGAATTGAAACAATACCTCTGCTCTTTTCAGCATCTCCCATTTGTTCAAAATCTTCATAGCATAAACATTTTCAGAAGCCTTTTCTTTAACAACAGCAACCTGCAAAATTTGCAATTGCATTTTTTTAAATATTGAAAATGAAAAGCAACTATTAAATGTTTTAAAAAATATATAAAAGAAAATGTTGCTTGTGAGGATGTTTTACAACTGATTACAAAGGTAGTTTAAAAATGTAGTCCTCTTTAGTTCAATGAAAGCTTTAAAAAAAATAAAATAAAAGACAGATATGGTTTCATATGAAACAATAGTTCAGCTTGCAACTTAAGTGCATTAGTGGGTTACCACCACCAGATACCCAGAATTTTCACAGATCCCATTAAAACAACACCACAAAATAAATATATAAATTATATGAGAAATATAATTAAAGTGCATAATTTTACATTCCAATAAGTTTACCCCCCTCTCCCCAAAAATATGCATCTTTTAATTTTAAATAGAAAATAACTTTAAAATATTAAAATAATTACTGTTTATATCTCTAGAAACAAACATCTTTTTATTACAGCAATCATATACAAGAAATCCTTTCACATTCTCAACAAAAATGCAAACATGAATCAATTACCTCTCCAAAAGCTCCTCGACCAATAATTTTAAGAGTTTCAAAATCATCACGCAAAAGTCTGTTTTGTCGAATATATGTTGTAATTGGGCGGGCTGATGTTTAAAAAAAAAAAAAAAGCATTAAGCTTCAAAGCAATAACTAAAGTTACTATTTTTAAGTAAATACAGTATTTCTGAAACCATGTTGCTAAGACAGTGGATTAGAAATGCCTTGCATCATTTGTAGGAAATATAATATTTAACTTGACAGACAGATGGTGTGATGCTACCTCTATATATGTCAAAGCCCAATAAGCTATCTCATAAATACAATTCCTTTAAAACTAATAAAATATATTTCTTTTGTTCATGATAGCAGACCTACTAAGAGCTTATAAGTTTACATTGTTTTTGATACCATAATTAATTATTTTAACCTACTTATGGTTCTGAATTTATAATTGTATCCCCCCCCCCCTTTTAAATCCTAGGTGCATTTTAACCCTTGATGCATTTGATGGAAGGCACAATATGGCAACTTTAAAAAATATATAATAAAAACTAAATTAATTAATTAATTAATTAAGCCTATATTTATTTAAATTTTACTAAATTACAATTTTACAAAATGATTGTACCCAAATTTTCAAGATGTATATTAAGTATAAGAAACATTTACAGCTTACCAAATTCAACAAATTCACTAATATTTTTCTCTCTTCTTAATGCTGCACTGTTACATTCATCATAGAGGACCAAGAGTGCATCCAAAAGGGTTTCAATACTAACAGCCAACCCATTACTTTTAGCTACTCCTTTAAGATAAATTTCCTCAAGACGCCTAAGCCTCTTTTCTGCTGACATCTTTAGGCCTGTGTCATATGTGCCTATAGCCCGTCACAACTTATTGAGAATTTCCTCTCACATTTGTATATAATAGAATTTCACCCATCGAAAATGAGCATGAAAATGAAAATTGCTTTGGTTTATATTACAATTTTATAGTTTTATTTATATATTACCAAATATACTATTGTAATTTTTTTTCTTGCCAAATTTAAGTACAATTTCTATCCTAGCTTATCCATGAGAGAAAAAGTACTCAATATCTTTTGGAGCGGTTCCCAGATAGAAAATCTCTGTCTTTTAATCATTTCCTGTAAAATAAAAAATTTTCTTAAAATTCAATGATAAATCTAGGTTACGGTTTAGCAATTATTTTGTATTATATAAATATAGTATTCTGATACTGAGCACAATTAATTCACTTAAATAACACCACTCTCGTGTTGACTAAAATTTGAGTTTCAATGCATGCATAATTTCCTAGCAAGACACAAGGTAGGAGTAGTTTCCACCTACTTTTGTCTTTGTATTTCTTTAGGTCAGAGAGTGGTAATGTGTTTATTGCATGCCTAACTAAGATTACATTTTAAAATCTCTATGCCATAAACAATGACAATTTATAAGCTCTGTTGATTGTTGTCAAATCAACTTGATAGAAAACCTAAATTACAAAAAAATTCCTTCATTTTATTACGACACTAAATAAAACAGTACGTCAATTTTAGTTCAAATCAGGTTAGGTAATAAATATATATATATATCATATAATATTCCATTTTAAAAAAATGAAAAGCAAATGTTGGTGCCAACTGAACAAACATATCTATTCCTTTCAAAGTAATTCCTGAATGTTTAATAATTCTCAGTGCCTGGATTAGCTTTATTGACTAATTTCTAGAATAGATCTACAGATCAATAGTTTTAACACCTGACTCCTGACTAATCTTTCGAGGTTATGGGACTTTATGGAGAGTAAATAAGTTAGGTTTATATAAAACATTATATATATATATATATTTTTTTATTTTTTTTTTCAATTTTTGAGTCACCATTTTTAGAAAACTTATAAATATGAGATGATTCCAGCTAATTGCAAATCCATGTTGATCCAAGTAGGTGATCGTACAAAAAAATTAACAGGACTGAGACAGATTTTCATGAAAAAAAAAAAAAAAGGAATTTTAGAGGAATAATTATATATTTATATATATATATTCTATAAATTTAAGCCTAAAGCATGCATTAATTTAGAAGAAACTTAACCTATTTTATTTCTGCACACTAGCAAAATAAAAACACATGCAATTCCAATTGGCTTACATCGCTAAGAAGAAAAGAAAACTTGAATAACCCACAACCCCACCCCTGGGGACAAAAGCTTAGTCTGCATCAGGTGCGGAAAAATATGCAGGTAGAATTTGAGTTTGCATAGTTATGTCAAACACTGCACTAATCCTTAATCTTCAGGATTGAAGACATTATTATTAGTATTAGGAAGTATTACAATAATTACATGGCTAAGACTCAATTGAGCAGGGACTATTTACTAATAAGGAGGTTTTGTGATGTTTTGTCCCATAGGGCCATACCTACCAGAATTAAACTCATATATATAGAATTAAAATTATAAATATACTAGTCAACCTACGGCGTAGCATACGCCGTTATTTTACAGGGCCAGCCTCAGGCCAATGCAACCAAAGTGGGCCCCGCGCTAATTCTAGGTTTAAATTATTAAATTAAACCATTTTATAACTTATAACAGAATTCCCGCAGCCTCCTGATTTACCAGGAGTTCCTTGAAATCTCATAAAATTGCAAAATATATGAAAAAGTCATGAAAATCTCTGAAAATTTTAAAAATCTTATTAAAACTAAAAAAAAAAATTTCCTTAAATATATAGACAAAAAATTGTCAGTTTGGGATGTCATTAAAAATGGCAAACGCCTATCCTATGCGCGATAGAAAAAAATGGCATTACGCAATACCCGTAATTGTGTAATCTGGTGAAAGAATCGTCTCACGCCTCAAACTAATTAAGAATTACTGGAGGTCAACAATTTTCATACATAGATTGAAACATTTGGTAACTCTTGCTATTGAGCGTGATCTATGTAAGAAATAAGGCTTATTAAGTAGTTCTGTACATACATAGTAAAGAATGAATAAAATGCAAAGACGAATTTATTTTCTAATACAAACTCTTAATGTTCACTTATTATCCTTATCCCTACACAAACTTGGCCCCGCGAAATCCGTTTCGCATAGAGCCCCAGAACAGTTGAGTCCTGCCCTGCTATATAGTGACGGGAATACTACTTGTTCTCCCCCCCTTTTTTCCCTAGGATAACTCTAGTCCGACTTGCAGAAATAAAAGAGTGATCTTTCCTTTACTTTGTGTCCAAACTCTTGAGCCATAAAGAGAATTATATATATAGATATGGGTGTGAGTTGCCAGGGGAGGTTAAAACAATAGCTTTACATTAAATAGATGGTTACTGGGAACCTAAAAAACTGCCATGTCTGCTTTGGAAAAACGGAACAAAAATACAGGAGCATCCAAAATTGGACATGCACTGTCCCAAAAATGGCAAAAATTTTGATTTTTGCTCCAAACATAAAAACAATTGAATTTACAAACAAAAAAAGCGATGCGTTCGGCAAATGAGAATTTTATGAGGTGTTCGGAATATAAGAGATTACTCTAGAATGCTAGACCAAGATTATTCTAGATATATATTAATATTAAAATATAGATCTAGCATCTACTCAACTATTAAATATTATAGTAGGTATTTTGACATTCTTACTCTAATGACATATAAACTGCTAGACTAGCTGCTATATATAATTTTGAAACAGCTTGGCTAGACTTCCAAACCCATGATGTTAGCCGATCAATTGTTGTTTTTACATTTGCTTCATTTTTAAAACACCTGTGTGATAATCTTAGAGGAGGATTCCTAAGCTTTTGACTGATACCACATTGTCAACAAATGAAAGTCGTGTTTATTTAGAAAAATTTACAGTAAAGTCATAGGTAAGAATGATTTTGCATTTACTAAAATTTTTTAGCAAGATTGGTATATTTTTTTTTATTGTATTTAGATTTATGCTTAAAGTTTGTTATTTCATTATATTTTAATGAAATTTCGTCCTCCAAAATTTAAAAAACTTACCCTAACACGCTGTTATCAGTTATAAATGATGCCAAATTAGGCAATTTTTCTAAATGGATAAATGGAAAAATTATAACTACCATAACAATCTAGGACTATAGTATTAAAATCAATATTTCTATTATAGAGTAGTGTTAGAAATCTTTTTTTTTTCTATACTTAGGTACACAAAATATAAAAGGAAATCAGCTTATTTAAGGCAAGTTTGGGCTCATCCTGATGATGTTAAATGAAGTCACACCATGATGTAGCGACATGTGGCGCCAAACATTAGCAATTCTCATCGATAATATGAAGTATAAATGATTTATATATTGTTAAATGGCTTATCTTTAATCAACCTAGAGGAGAGAATGCTATCAAGGTGTTATTTTACATTATATTTATAAATATAAAGCTGAGGAAGTTTCTACCAAACGGCATTCTAGAAAAAGGATCAAAATAAACCTATTAATTGAATACTTCTTTATAAAAGAGTTATAGGCTATGCCTGGGGATCTTAAAATTTAGTTAATAGTAATATAGAATTAAAATCTGAGTTCTGAGTTTATTGACAAAGACTGATCAAAATAAATTATAGTGTCCAGAATTAAATAAAGTGTGTCAAATTTGTCTGAATTGAAAAGACGTGGCCTCTTTGACAGTAAATATAATAACAAATATAGGTTATGGGTACAAATATAAGTAGTCATCCTTATTCTCCTTAAAAAAACTTAAGATTTTGATACTTCATTTTATTTTCTATGTCAAACCATTATTAAATAATGCGCTGTCAAAGTCAACCTTTGCAATTTTTGCCTATAACTATAGGTGTCCGAATAGCATTAAATACTATAGATCTAGAATAATAAGATAGACTCTACTAAACTAAGCTAAGAGTAAGTCTCAGTAGTAATTTACTAAAGAAGTTTGTTACAGTTTGTAATGTACAGTCCTAGACCCTACACTAAGACACTAACATACAGTGAATGAGTGTAAAGTGTGAATGAGTAGGTGACTGAATGTGTGTGTCTAAAGTAACAGACACTGACTGAGTTCACAAGTTGAGTCACTGACTCACACTCACTGCTGTCAGTCAGTGTGACTGAGACTGAACACTTTAAACAGGACTATTAGATAATAACTGCGCAATGACATTTGATCCTATAGATTAGTATACACGCCGTAAAAATAACGGATCCTTTTTACACCACTAATATATCCAAGGAATTCGTGGACATTTGAGTTTCATTACAGACCCGTTCGTTTCAATGACTTTCCTGGTTCCACAAATACCATAGACCACAAAATGGCGTCAAGATAACTTAGAATTGTGGGAACGCTAAATGTAGAATTCAGTTTACCTTCCTCTCGAGGACTTGAAACGAATAGTAAAAATTGTATTACTGGTATAAAAGTTTATTAAACATTGAATTTCAACGTAATATATTATTATAATAAGGCATCAAAGAAATAAAATATATTTTAACTTAATTTTTTAAAATTGGAAGCGATGCATATCAATTTTTAAGCAATTAATGAAAAAAAAATGCGTAAATCTGAATGCAACATTTATATCAATGACGTCACGAAGAAAAAAAAAACTGCTAGCATAGTTCAACAACAGAACGAAACCACTCTTATGAACCAATCATTCTCATCATTTTGAAAACAACAAAAAAAAAAAAACATTTAACTTTAACAACTACTTAACAGATTTTATTAAAAGACTTTCCCTCTCCATGGATCTAGAACAGGGGTTCTCAACCTGTGGATTGGGACCCCCTTTGTAGTCGATTGGCGATTTCGCAGGGGTCGCCTAAGACCATCAGAGAAATAGATTTTTCAAATAAAAAACTTGACATTGTAAACAATTGTTCCAGTTATTTACTCTTTTTTTCGAGGATAGATGTTGTGAACAACTGATCCAATCATGTTATTGAAGATAATATATAGTTTCATTATGGAAAAACGCATGACAATGGAACTCGAACAAAAGAACGCTAAGAAAAGAAAATATAATGACAATTTTTACAATACTGTTTTACTTCTATAATTAAAGCAGGAAATGAAAAACAGCAACGCGTCATTTTCAGAGTCGATAAGGTGGTACAAACTGAAGCGTCATTCTGTTAACAAATATTCGAATTTTTCCTACAATGACATAAATATTATAGTTGCAAAGATGACAGAGTGAAGAAAGCCAGGGTATAGAAATGATGGTGATTTAAAAGACGAGTTGCTTTCTTTGCAAACCTGATGAAACGACTACTACAGCACCTGATGTAATTGACATTTTTGGAATAGAATAAAATATCTTGGAAAAATACTTGTATTGTCTGCGAAGATGCTGCTCCAAGCAGTGGCGTAGCATCCATGGGCGAAGGGCTTCAATGAACACGGGCCAACGACCATTTAGGGGCCCACACCCGATGGCATAACATACATGGGACCAGGGCCAGATTTATCTATATTCAACATAAGCTATAGGTTAGGGCCTCCAAGAAATATTTAGTAGTTAAATATTATATCTGAACTAATATTTGGCCCCTTATGTTAAATAGCTTAGGGCCTTTTAAGTTTAAATACACCACTGCATGTCGGGTGATTAATGAGCAATTGTGACCTGCCCTTGGGGGGGTGACAAAAAGTGGGTAAAAATAACTGCAAGTTTGTAAAAAAAATTAATTAACTAATTAAAAAATTAAAAGTTTCCTTAAAATATCCTTAACCTCATATCCAGGTTAAAAAAAAACACTTGCCAAATGTGAGAAAGCAAATACACACTTGAACATCGCACTCTATCAGGAAGAAAAGAAGAAACTTATAGTGAATTGTAAAAACGAGAAACGGAAAAGCTCTCATTCGATATACAAGACAGATGACACCTATTATAAACTATCCCGATAGGACGACCTTTAATTTTTCACATCTGAACCGTACACATCATAATGAGAAAACATGTTCCGGAAGCTCAAAATTGGGACCATAGAAATTTGCCGACCATGTCTTCACAATTGCATTCTTCATCAAAAGGCCCAAATAAAACACCTGTCACAAAACCCAAACATGAAATTCTTTTAATGATATAAATTTGTTTAAGAGTTTTTACAATTTCTTCAACGGCTGGTAAAATCAATAATTTGCCTATCGTGTGTGGTTTTCAGTATTTTACTATAATCCTCTTCTCAATGTCAGGTCAGAGAGAGATTTTGTGGGTGTATTCTGAACTTTATCTTTGAGTGTTTGAAAGTTTTGCAAACTTTTATCTTTTTATTACGGTGGCATCATCTCAAATGATCCTCCAGCTTAATTGGTTTCATAGCATCATTAAAAAAAAAAAGGCACATTAACACTCGCTTGTTTGACAAGGAAGTAATGAAGTTCAATTTCAAATACTTAACGCTGTACAGTCTACATTTATTTTTTTAAAGTTATAATTAGACAAAACTACACTATTCAAATATAGTTATTAAATTATATAAAACAATTGTTCATTCAATCATCAGGATAAAAAATTTAATGATTTTCTAAGGTACAAATCATAAATGTGTGTATGAAAAAATGTCAAAATTAAAGTCACGACATGCTGAATTGAGATTCTTTATCGTAGACCCCCGTGCACATCTCATAGACCCCCAATTTCCTTTTTAACTTTCGTAGACCCCTTGGAAGTCTTCGTAGACCCCTTGAGGTCTATATAGACCACTTTGGGAATTACTGATCTAAATCGACCACCTGCGGACAATTAAAATTATTAGGCCCTGGATGTGGCAAAATATATATGTCAAAGCTGGGACTGCGCAGCAGTGGAAAATACTGCATTCCTCACTAATCTTCGGACTCGAAGACAAGCCTTATTTGTTTATAATTAAACCGTTGATAGTTTTTCCTTCTTTCTGCTTTTTTTAAAATAAAAAGTAAGTTGTTGTTTTTTCTATCACCAGAAATGTATATTAGATATTCAACAAGCTTAGGAAATGTTACTTATGAAATCGTTAAAGTCTTAAAGATGTTGACTACTTGTGCTACTTATCTTGACTTCGTAGACTGAATTGGGTAGAGGTTTATAATAAAAAAAATATAGAAAAAGCGATAATTACATTTAGCATGGAATAGTGTCTTTCACTTGAATGGCTGCCTTGTCATATGGTTAAATTGCTTAAAAAAAAAAATAAAAAAGGTTACGAAGACAGTTTGTGTGGAAACACAAGCTGAAAATTGGCCCCCGAAGTGGCCCACCCAGGCAGGTAAAAAGGCAGGTTTCAATATTATCAGAATGAAATTTTATCAAAGACAAATGACAGAAAATAATGGAGAAAAAAAGGTTAACATCTCTTGTGGTGCCCCAGCAGACCAAAGGATAGGTGAAAGTGAATGTGAAGTTAGATGTGAACCTAGCCTAATTGATGTCTTATAATGAATATCTAATTGATCTAATTGTTTTGTAAAGGGCCAATCTCTTATTCCTCAAGAATAAAACATTTCCGTATAAAAAATAAAAATATTTTTTTTTTCTTTGATTAGGTTTTCTACCCTTTCCTATTCGGCACGCTACATCATGGTAGGAATCCCCATCATTTGTTATGATGCTTCCAAGTGAACTTGTCCAACTCTTCAAGCTTTGCAAACAAGGAGCACATTTAAGAAGTTGACAATTAGGCCTACTGACGGAAATTTCATCGCATAGTGAATGATAATTTTTTTTTTACTTATGCACGCAACAGCCTTTTATTTAGAGGTCATCGTGAAGAGTATCGTTTAGGTGACTCAAGTAACAACGACAATTTCTTAGCAGTACAGAAATTCTTAAGAAAACAACAACAACAACAACAAACACAACCTCTTACCTCATCCCCAACAGATTCAAAGCAATATATAAGAACCTGTTGGACAATGCAGTTTTACCATAAAATACAGAAAGAGATCCAATCTTCGCCATTTTTCTCCATCATGGTTGAGAACACTCAAGAAATATTAAAAGTTGATTAAATTAGCTTTAGTTTCTGAAATTGTTTTGTGAGCTGACAAAATACCCAAAGAAATTGCAATCAAAGATCATTTGTAGGTTTTTTTGTACACTTGTGAGAACCAGAAGTCTGCAACATTGGCTGAACAAATACTCCAAGATATGCAAAATCACCATCTTTCTTTAAATTACTTGCGAGGCCAAGGCAATATGAGCGGACAGTACAATAGCCTTCTGCATTGCTCAAACAAAAGCAGCCGCTTGAGCAATATGTTCACTGTACTTAAACATGGTCTTCAATGATTCTGTCGGCTGTGTTCATGAAGTTGTAGTATAAAAAATATAATTAGAATGTCTTTTATTAAATGTACCGATACATACAAACTACTCGATTTTTTTTGTCTTACAAAATTTCATAATTTGTCATATTGAGGGGGGAGGGGAGGCCCCTCAACATTTTCTTGAACCCGGGTCCATGGGTACCTTGCTACGCCACTGGCTCCAAGTATGCTTGGTTAGCAGTTCAACTTTTAGTACAGAATGGGTCACCCAAAAGTCACCAGAATTCACTATATAATTCATCGAAGAATAATAGTAATTTAAGCAGAAATATATTGTGTTTTGGGGTGAAACATACAGCTTTTGGCAATCCAAAATAGTTGTTTAGATTTTCATTACGATGTTATACATGACCAAAATGCATCATTTTATTGTTGGGGGTCGCCGCATGGTGGGGGATTACAAAAAGGGGTCGCGGTACTAAAAAGGTTGAGAACCGTTGATCTAGAATCTATATATATATTTCGTTTTTTTTACCATTTTACTTACCATGATTAATGAGGATACATAATTTTTTTAAAAAAATCGCTTTTATAAGACGTAAGTAGCCGTTGCACCTGATACCTTCACGATGAAGGCGATTGCAAGACACGATTTTCTATAGGGCCTTTAATTTTTTTAGATTGAAACGTAACAGACGAGCGGGCGGACAGACAGCACAGTTCTATGGTCTATAAAAGTATTACAAAAGAGATGAATAAAACAAAAGAAAAACTTAGAGAAGCGTAATAACTCTAGCTGAATATATCTCGCTATTTATTTTTCCTTGGTAATCGGTCTTTGTCCGAATTGGAGCTAGATTTTAATTATTTTAATTTGGGTCAATTTAAACCTACCGCCAACCAAAGCCGCCTGGAGCTTCCAAATAGATAAAGAAAAAAAAAAAACTAGAGAAAAAAATACGAAACTGGATCATATTTCAAAGATAGCAGAACTGTATGGCTCTATGTTTACTAGCCTAGCTCTAGTTCTCTACTATGACACTGTGACAGCAAGGTTTTATTCACAAATGTTTAGAAGACTTGTTTCTTCCTTTTGATGAAATGTCCGTAGACAATTAAAAGTATTATACATCATAACGCAAACGGAGGTTAAGGTCATCTGTTTATTTTGCCAACGGTTAACGGGCAGGTAACTTTCTCTACTAAAGTCATCCCTAGGCTATTACATTAGACTTGGGTCACTGGCGGATCCAGGGGGGGGGGCAGTAGGGGCCGACGAATTTTAGTAAAGAAATCACACAAATTGTATACGTATTTATTAGTTATGTGAATAATATATACTAATTATTTATATTTCAACATATTTGTAGATTATTTCGCCCCCCCCCCTAGTATGTTAGCCGATTTGGTGGGATGGGGAGGTGGCGATGGTATCAATCCAGCCCCCCCCCCCCTAGCAATTTATTTGTAGAAATCACATCTTCTATTTGGAAATATATAGTTTGTAAATAAAATTAGCTTAATTACTATATAATGTTTATATTACATCGATACACTTTTGGTATCTTAGACGATTTGGTGAGGTGGGGAGGGGGGCGATTGTTTCTACTGCCCTCCCCACTCTAGTCCTCTGAATGGGGATGGTGGTCGTATTTTTATGGAGAAATCATAGTTTGTGAACAAAATTAGTTGAATATCTATCTAATATAAGGTATGTGTTGATGTTTTAACATATTTGTATATTATTTCGCACACAAACTCTGATCTCAAATTTTGTCATTAGTAAATATAAAATGATAAAGGGTTGTAGCCTACCATGTGGGAGGAGCGATACAAGCAATCGCCTTCTGCCCATCGGACAAACCGATAGCCTACTTTTTTCTTTTTGTACTTTAGTTGAGAAATTACAAAATTAAAAAAATATTTCACTAATATAATTTATATATGCTGCAACTTAAATTCTTCTATCGAGTCGCCCCACCCCTATTTTTCATGCCAAATGCAATCATTAGCAGAAATTATAAAAAGGAGCGAGGATTAACGTTTTCACTCTACCGTCCTCTCCCCTTTCCAGACGAAAACAAGACGTTTTAAAACAGTATAGTCAAATATGGCGACAGAATTTATGTAATTGCACACCAATTTATTTTAGTTATTCTAAGAAAGGCTTTGATTTGGAAAATTTAGAATTCATACGAACTTTTTAATTATTAGAATAACAATGGAGATGAGTTCTGAACCCAATTATTACTTTCCTAGTCACTTTTTTCCAATTTTTATTATACTGATATTTTTCTATTCTATTCTATTCTATTCTATTGTATAACTCATAATATATTCTTGAATCCTAAAAATTTAGAGTAGAATCTAATTGGCCCACTCATGGCCCACTTAATTTCTGCACCCACTTCCGAAATTTTTTATTTAGAGCTTTGAATTTTAGTTCTGTAACAAAACAAAGTTACAAACATGCCTATTGAACAAAATGTATCATTTACAAATGAGCTTTTTTTTAAATATTATTTTTCAAATATTTTTTTCGGCGACGATCCTCAAAGTCTTAATCTAAATATGTGGGGTATCTTATCTTTTCAAGGAATGTAGTAAGGGCCTGTAAATTCATATTAGAATATCTTTCAAGTAAAACATTATTCAAAAGGTCCTTTTTTAATAGGATGAATAATGAGCTGTATATGTCAAGAGAAGGCGTTTCTGCAGTGAAAAATGCAAGAAAACGCTTTTTGCGTCGGGGCTTCGCCCTGGACCTCACTGAGGAAATTACAGCGCTCCCCCAGACCGCCTAGCTGTCAAGAGAAAGGCCTCAACATGGCTTTTTTTTGGTTAATTTCTTTTTTTTTTTATTTATTTTTCGTGTGGTATCTTATCTTTTCAAAGAAATAATCGATTGTATTTGCAATGTAGAAAGGGCCTGTAACTTCATGTTAGAAAATGTTTCAAGTAAAACATTCTCAAAAAGGTCTTTATTGAATAGGATGAATAACGAGCTGTAAATGTCAGGAGAATGCGTTTCTACTGTGAAGAATGCAAGAAAACTCTTCTGGCGTCGGGGCTTCGTCCCGGGCCCCACAGCGCTCCCACAGTCCCCCTAGCTGTCAAGAGCTTTACGCGCGTTTATGCTTAGGGTTAAGGTTTAGAAAAAAATCGCCCCCCCCCCCCCACTCCAATGTTCTGGATCCGTTAGTAACTTGGGTAGACTCAGGGGCGCTCTAAAAATCCCAAAATTTAAAATTTTAGTCCTGTGATTCTGGAACAAAGTCTCCGCAAGAGTTCTGAGAAGCATTTTGGGATTTTTTTTGAGATGGTTATGAAATGGTGAATGCACATAACGTCTTTCGCATTTTATTCAAACCTTGGAACTTCCTGCCGACTGGCAACTGAATATTCAAATATTTTTTTTTGGGGGGGGGGGGGTTTAGTTTTTTTAGCCATCTGGTACGATTTACTGGCTCAAATGAATTTCGTCATCGAAGTTATAATAATAATAATCTTTACTGTCCGTATGGAAATGCAGTTTGGTATTGCATTGGAATGTATAAAAAGTGTAACAGAGTGAATGAAAAAATGCACAAAATGGATTCGAATGTCACCCAAAAAGTTGGCTCAAGAGCTATTTCGTTTCTATTTCGTTTAGGGGGGCCACCAAATTTACTTTGCCTGACATCTCTTATTAGGCCTAGGTACTACCATTTTTAACAATCGGCAAAAAAATTATTACATCCTCTTTATAATTGAGATTTTTTTTTAAGGGTTTAAAAGTCAAGAAATAGATTAGTCCATTCATTAATACACATTAGTCAATAGTTAAGCAATTAGGCCACTTTATCTAGTTTCCTTTGTCTTATAAAATTTGTTGCGGGCGGTGGGCTTTCCTTTCTACATCTAATCATATTCTAGCTGTCTATTGTCTAACTTAGCTAAGACTTCAAGTATATATATATTTGATTTGTTTAATCTAGATCAAGATAAGCCTGTTTTTTTTTTTTTCAGAAAATCACCATTTCCTGAGAAAAGTATTATCTATATGTAGGCCTACATGTACATGGCCTAGATGTAACACATTTTAACAAAATAAAAAGTTTTTGTTGTTTAGTAAAAAGAAAAAAAAAAGTAAAATCTAAAACTCCCACAAGTAACATTTAAAAGTGTTTTTTTAAGACAATATACTCCTTTATGAAGCCAATAGCTTAGAGTAAGAGCGATTATTTTGTCCTTAATAACTAATGAACGATATATGTATATAAAAAAGAATAATTGCACATTTTTTCTCCGCCCTAATTCTCTTCTGCCCCATCCCCTCCCCCCTCACAAAAAAATCCTGGTTAAGTGCATGTATACATCTATTCAGAGGACCAGTTTATAAGATTTTAATGGTAGGCCTATATATCCAGACTTACAAAATGTGCAAAATGTATTTCATTTTTAAAACTCTTTAATAAATACATGCGGAAATACCCGCTGACGTGTGTTCAAGATGTAGTCCAGACAACCAGACCAAAAAGTACATTTAAAGATAATTATCTTTAGATAATCATAACGGTCAACTAACGGTCAACCCACATTTTCTGATGTGTGTCCATTTACACAGTAATTCTATTCCCAAAGAAATAGGCTACAGGAACTGTCAAATTTCTAAGAAAATCTTTATTACAAGAGCTGTGTCGGCACATGTTTTTTTTTTTTTTTTTTTTTTTGAAGGTTTTGTTTCTACCAATGAAGAATTCGCAAGCTGAATTGAGGAATTGTAAAAATGAAGTTATTAAATTAAAAATTCAACCTAAAAAATCGTAGTTAAATTAAACTGTATTCACTCCCCTTGAACGGCACTCACCAAGCAGTCCCAGAGATGCAACAGATGCCGAGTTTGAAACTAACTAGTTTTTCAAAATCTGGGATACACGTGCTTCATCAGGCTGACAGCAGTTGAACTTTCTTACTTCTGACGTAGGCCTACATATGTCTAGTATATCGTAATCTGAACGACAAAAGGGTCAAAACACTTGTGAGACTACTTGAAAATCAAAAGTCTACGTAGCTTGTAGGCTTACATAAATATAAAAAAGTTGAGGCTTTTGTTGAATTTTTTACTAACCTTTTTGTCGCATTTTAAGTCTACGGATAGCAAAAAAAAATTTAAAAAAAATAAAAATAAAACAATAATAGTGATTAAGAAGCGTACGCTATTAAAATGCTCGGAATAAGTAGGGCCTAAATACAGCTCCTTCCTGATTTACGACAGAGCGTCTAACAAGGTCCTTACCCTCGACAAACTCAAAAATATACAATTTTAAAACTAAAATATGCATGTAAAATATTTTTTTCAGAAGGAAAGTGAGATTTATTTTTTTGAAGAACTCAATTTCTTTCTTCTTAATGCTTTTAGATCGAAGTATTTTCATTGAAAAGTGGTTTTTATTGAAGCTTTCAAACACATTGTAGGGACCTCCTCAAAAATGCTGCTTCGGGGGCTTCCACATAGGCCTACTTTAATCCGACCCTGCATAAATATATATATATTCGAGAGTCAAAATCACTTTTGACAAACGCATTCGTTTATTTATAATTTTTCCTAGGAAAAACATTTACCTGCACAATTAGATTTCACTTTTACGAGAACTATTTTTAAAACAGAATGCTTAAATTTTGTATTATGGTAATATTTGGATTATAAATTGAAATATACTATTTATTTCCTGTCGTTAAAAAAAAATAATAGTATGCTGTTAAATTATAAATACCTAATTAAGCTTTTACTGACTATTGTTAATTAAAAATATATGTACTAGTAACACTTTAGTAGTTGGGAGACTCTGTGGCGCAACGGTAGCGCGTCTGACTCCAGATCAGAAGGTTGCGTGTTCAAATCACGTCAGGGTCAAACATTATTTTTATTAAAATAATATTTTTTAATGATCAGTTAGACTAATTTTTTAAGTCATATTTATTAAAAACATATTTTTAGGCATATCGAAATGCTGACTTTCCTTTCCATCGGTTGAGCATGCATCTTCCGTGACCGTGTTAGCAGTTTTTTCCTGCAAACTAGCCGATTCTTTGACTACTTCGTCTATAACCATTTGATGCGTCAGACTTGAAATAACATATCGGTAAGCTAACAAGTAAATCTAAACTTTTGTTAATAAACTTCATATAGCAATAGAGCTTTGCGATGTTTGAGATTTGATCCACGCTACGTTACGCTGTTGCTTTTTTTTCTATTTTTTTTTTTAGGATAATGCGAGCCTCCAACTAATCGGAGGGCGATGGAGGCCCTAGGCGGCTGCCTAATTTGCCTATGCTAAGGCCGGTCCTGTATGCGGCCACTCGTAACTTCTGCACACTATGTCTAGTGAAGCCACAGAGGTTCTATTGGATTCTACGGTCTAATGGTGATGTGATAGGTGCGTCGGAAATATAGGTCTAAATGGTTGGTCTCTATAGGCATAATCATTCTGCCTGATGCACCCTATTACATGACAGACTGATGCACCCTATTACATGACAGACTGATACACCCCATTACATGACAGACTGATGCACCCTATTACATGACAGCCTGATGCACCCTATTACATGACAGCCTGATGCACCCTATTACATGACAGATTGATGCACCCGATTACATGACAGACTGATGCACACTATTACATGACTGATTGATACACCCGATTACATGACAGACTGATACACCCCATTACATGACAGACTGATGCACCCTATTACATGACAAACTGATGGACCCTATTACATGACAGACTGATGCACCCTAGTACATGACAGACTGATGTACCCGATTACATGACAGACTGATGCACCCTATTACATGACAGACTGATGCACCCTATTACATGACAGACTGATGCACACTATTACATGACAGACTGATGTAACCTATTACATGACAGATTGATGCACCCGATTACATGACAGACTAATACACCCCATTACATGACTGACTGATGCATCCTATTACATGACAGACTGATGCACCCCATTACATGACAGACTGATGCACCCCATTACATGACAGACTGATGCACACTATTACATGACAGACTGATGTACCCTATTACATGACAGATTGATGCACCCGATTACATGACAGACTAATACACCCCATTACATGACTGACTGATGCATCCTATTACATGACAGACTGATGCACCCCATTACATGACAGACTGATGCACCCCATTACATGACAGACTGATGCACCCTATTATATGACAGACTGATGCACCCTATTACATGACAGAATGATGCACCCGATTACATGACTGATGCATCCCATTATATTACAGACTGATGCACTGTATTACATGACAGACTGATGCACCCTAGTACATGACAGACTGATGTACCCTATTACATGACAGCCTGATGCACCCTATTACATGACAGACTGATGCACCCTATTACATGACAGACTGATGCACCCTATTACATGACTGATGCACCCCATTATATTACAGACTGATGTACCCGATTACATGACAGACTGATGCACCCTAGTACATGACAGACTGATGTACCCGATTACATAACAGACGGATGCACCCTATTACATGACAGACTGATGCACCCTATTACACGACAGACTTATACACCCCATTACATGACAGACTGATGCACCCTATTACATGACAGACTGATGGACCCTATTACACGACAGACTGATGCACCCTAGTACATGACAGACTGATGTACCCGATTACATGACAGACTGATGCACCCTACTACATGACAGACTGATGCACCCTAGTACATGACAGACTGATGTACCCGATTACATAACAGACGGATGCACCCTATTACATGACAGACTGATGCACCCTATTACACGACAGACTGATACACCCCATTACATGACAGACTGATGCACCCTATTACATGACAGACTGATGGACCCTATTACACGACAGACTGATGCACCCTAGTACATGACAGACTGATGTACCCGATTACATGACAGACTGATGCACCCTACTACATGACAGACTGATGCACCCTATTACATGACAGACTGATGCACCCTATTACATGACAGACTGATGCACTCTATTACATGACAGACTGATGTACTCTATTACATGACAGACTGATGCACCCTATTATTTGACAGATTGATGCACCCTATTACATGACAGATTGATGCACCCTATTACATGACAGACTGATGTACCCGATTACATGACAGACTGATGCACCCGATTACATGACACACTGATGCACCCGATTACATGACACACTGATGCACCCTAGTACACGACAGACTGATGCACCCTATTACATGACAGACTTATGCACCCCATTACATGACAGACTGATACACCCTATTACATGACAGACTGATGCACCCCATTACATGACAGACTGATACACCCCATTACATGACAGACTGATGCACCCTACTACATGACAGACTGATGCACCCCATTACATGACAGACTGATGCACCCTATTACATGACAGATTGATGCACCCGATTACATGACAGACTGATGCACAATATTACATGACAGATTGATGCACCCGATTACATGACAGACTGATACACCCCATTACATGACAGACTGACGCACCCTATTACATGACAGACTGATGGACCCTATTACACAACAGACTGATGCACCCTATTACATGACAGACTGATGCACCCTATTACATAACAGACTGATGCACCCTATTACATGATAGACCGATGCATTCCATTACATGACAAACTGATGCACACCATTACATGACAAACTGATGCACCCTATTACACGACAGACTGATGCACCCTATTACATGACAGACTGATGCACCCTATTACATGACAGACTGATGCACCCTATTACATGACAGACTTATGCACCCTATTGCTGACAGTCAAACTGAAACACGTTTGAAGAACAAAAAAAAAAAAGTAATGTCTGAGATAAATAGTTCCTCCCTGAAGCCATACTAGGATTATTCGGATTAGTACTCACTTGTTAATACCCTGACGATAATTATCTGGTAAATATGCCATGTCTCTAATATGTACACTAGGCATAGGCCTACAGATGCCTTTTTTTTAATCAGGGTTAGTGCTTAAATAAACCATTCATGTCCCTTGAACCGGTCCTACTTTCGTAGCGTAGTTATATAGATGTAGTCGTCTGTTCCGCTGATCCACATTCGTTTGCAACAGCTCTACTAGTAAGGCTCTCGGCCTCGAGAGCCTTACATTTCAATTTTCGAATTCTGCCCTTTTTTTTTCGCGCCTTAACATTCAAAATATTTAGCTGTTGCCGGGGTAAGTAGGTCTATTAGATCTAACTAGAGTCTAATTGAAGTAACGCAGACACATATTATTATATATAGGCATAGATGTATATATATATTTTTAAAAAAAAAGCAAAAGGTCTTTCATTCATCGTGGGGTAGATATATAACTCTTTTCTATAGGCCTGTCTAGATCTGATCTATAATTAGTGAACCTTTTATTACATTTTTTAAATAGTTTAATTGTCTAAACATTGTGTGAATATCATTTTGAAATAGATCCAGGTTTAGATCCTCACGTTTTGAGAGTCTTAACCCTTAATAATATTATAAAATTAATGTGGGGCTTATACAGCGTGAACATATAATAATATAACAGACATCAACAGGAATCTATAACTTTTAACATTGAGTATTTTTATGGTAGAGACAGCCTATAGAAGTCCACTTGTATAATTGGTCACCTTTTACTTGCACGTATTTCCCCCTACAAATAATGTGCTTGGAAAAATAATGATCCTAGAGGCCTACTGTTCACTCCGATGTAGTCTTGAAGCTATATCACTAGTTTTAATTTTATACGTTGACTTTTAGAGTCTCAGACTTGTGCATGTAGATAGATGTATGAACGCTGACAGACAACACATACAAGAAGAACATTAATACTTCTCACAATATTTTTAGATGGATTTATCATTTCAATTCTAGCGT
This sequence comes from Biomphalaria pfeifferi, assembly GCA_030265305.1. Taxonomy (NCBI): domain Eukaryota; kingdom Metazoa; phylum Mollusca; class Gastropoda; family Planorbidae; genus Biomphalaria; species Biomphalaria pfeifferi. The sequence goes on along the minus strand of JASAOG010000039.1, from coordinate 2,257,349 downwards.
TTATGGGTGTTATGTTATTATATGGCCTTGAGCCTAAATTATGTTTGTTAACAGCGCTATGTACATTAAATTATTAATATTATATAACTCTTTTTTTAATCATCTAAAATATTAAAGGGAAGCTATCTTCCAGGTGCAAGCCTAGACTTCTGCTAACTAGGTTACAGGCGAGGGATATATATAACAGGCAACCAAAGTTTTATTTCAAGGTTCTCGCGTATTGGACTTTCATGGTTGTTTCAAAAATGAACTTTGTGAAATTAAAGTAGTCAGTGGCGGCACAAGGTAGCGGTAATATTAAAGCACAATGAAACATATACATAATTGTTATGTGATCTGAGTAGGCAATGAATGTGGCCCCACCAAAAAATAAAAAAAATTCGGGGTCAACTTTGGTGGCCTTTAAGCCCATGGTTTGAGAATGGTGTGCTAATGGAGACATGGACATTCCTAGAATACTTCCTGGGAGAGTTTGGGTGGGGGTGGGAAAGGTAACAAGTGACACGACCTTAATGACTTTACCGAAGGAGACTGAGAAACACTCTTTCCTTGTCAGTACCAAGCAGGACAGATCTTACTTTAACAATAACGTATCCTAATGTTACACAGAGGCCCAGCGATCTGACAGACAGTACCAGTTCATCGTGTCACTGAACTAAGTAAGAATGTATACTTGAATGTGAGTAAACTTGAAGTATACACCTGTTTATTGCTGTGATTCGGCCCATTGGGCTCTATGTAAGATAAACGCTCCTTGTACTTGAACCAATGGTCCCACAGACTTAGAACAAAAAGCAAACATATGGAAGAAGTAAAAGGATTCAACTCTGTAGCATTGAAATAGAAATGGATTTGTCTTAAGTATTAAGAAAATACTTTTATGTTTTTTTTTAACGCCCACCACCACCAGCTGTTGGTTTTATGGTGTCCGTGTGTCACGTTATTAAGGACTTAAAAAGAATAAAATAAATTAAAGCGACACTGACAATAACATTTTGCTATGGATGGTGCTCGCGAAAGGCGCAACGACTAAATTAAAATACAAACATTTTTTTTAAATAAATGATCTATTTTTACAAGATTAAAATTTCTGTTATAGTGTTGTAGTATATTATGATAAATAATAAATATATATATATTTTTGGTATTGAGATGTAATATAAACACTAAACAAGCCCAATATAATTTTTAAAATGCTATGCTAAGGAAAAGAACCCCCAAATCATTGCAATATCTCTCAATGCTGCAGTCTACAGAAATAAGTTCCTTTTTCTGTATAAAACAAAATTAATTAATTACCACTAATTGGTAAATTAAAAAAAAAGATTCATGTATTGTCATCGGCTATAAATAATTATGCAAAATTATAACTTGATCCAAGAATGGTAAGTGGGAGAAATAACCTGTACACAAATCGTACCAGATGAACAGACAGAGGGATTGGATACAATCTTTGTAAATATGTGCTCATAGGTGCACTTATGGTCTTCCAATAACGTACCCTGACCTCTTCCGGGTTTATTTGGGCTTGCCCACTTTCCTCTTTCCCTGCGGATTCCCATCAAGTGCCTGCCTTGCAATATTGTTGTTGTTTTTTTTTTCAAGGCGTGTGTCCTATCCGGCTCCATTTTCCCTTTTTAGTGTTTTAGGCTATGGGGGTTCTGCTTGGTTCTCTCCTTCAAGTTGAGAGTAGATAACTTTTCGGGCCTCCGTATTCACAATATCCGGCGTAGGAAACTGTTTGTGAAGGTCTGAAGTTCTTTCATATTTGTTTTTGTGACTCTCCATTTCTCTCTGCACCATATAAAAGGACCGACTTAACATTTGTGTTTAAGATTCGGATCATGTTTTGTAGAGACTGTGCATTGAATCGCCAGATTGTTAGAAGAGCATTAAACGTTCGTAACAATGTCATTTTTCTTTATTAATGGACCCCATTCACCAATCGTAAACAAACAACATTTAGCTACGTGACAATATTGATAAAACAATGAAAATTGCGCATCACGTGACAGCCTTTATGGATTGCGTAATTTGTATAGAAAATATAGAGAACCACATGGCAAAATAGGGTGCATCAGGTCCATTCTCAACTATGGAATAACTACAATGCAAATAGAACCGATTTTATTTTGTCCTTAAAAAAAAGACTTGGCTTCGCGTCCCTAGTTACCACCTAACGTTTTTGAACATAGTACGAAATACCAAAGCATAGTTATAGTGTAGACCCTAAATTATTGGAATAAAAACCACCAGCTTTAGAAAAATTGTATTTTTTCACACTAAGGTGTCACTCCCAGGTGGGTGTCACCCTGTGCGGCCCGCATCCCCCGAGTGGCGTCACTGCATAGTTCTTAGTTTTGATCGCGCGTAACGGCAACATGGAAACCTTCTTCCAGATTACCCCCCCCCCCCCCCCCCCCCCCATGTCCAAAGAAGAGATTGGACCGTTGCACACTGAACATGTATGCTCGAAAAGACAGAAATGCAAATTTCTTGTTCTCTAGGTTAGGACACATGAGTACAAATACTCCTTCTTCCCTAGTGCTATTAAATCATGAAATGGGTAGTCTGAATCAGCCAGGAAAACCAACGACTTGGCAGAGTTTCAGTCTTTGATTTCTATGCATGATAAGATTGACCAAGGGACGTGCGTAGGATGTAATCGTCTTCTTTTTTTTAAGGAACGTCTGTATTTTATAAGAAAAGAGAGCATAAAAAAATGCGCATGACAAAAGTAAGTGATTAATTGTATCTAGACTACAAAATAAGAGCGAATTGTTCAGATATATATTTTGTCTTGCACAGTGTTATTAAGTGCTTATTATGTCAGTTTATATCAAAATATTGTCCATTAATTTTCTTTCTCATTTTCCTACTTTTTTTTTTTATAAGTCGTTCTCACATTTGGTTCCGCTCTGACACTTTGAGAAGCACTGACACTTTGAGAAGCACTGACACTTTGAGAAGCACTGACACTTTGAGAAGCACTGACACTTTGAGAAGCACTGACACTTTGAGAAGCTCTGACACTTTGAGAAGCACTGACACTTTGAGAAGCACTGACACTTTGAGAAGCACTGACACTTTGAGAAGCACTGACACTTTGAGAAGCACTGACACTTTGAGAAGCACTGACACTTTGAGAAGCACTGATTGTAAAGCTGTTAAGCATAACGAAAGATGCAATTAATGAACTATCACGAGCCTTTCGTCCAGCCCGGACTTTTTAATCGGTTAAGAGTTAAGTGATATAAATCTTTTCTCAGATGTAGCGTGACATTGATCTACACATAGCTTCTGACTTTATCTACATACAATGTAGGCCTACTTGCTACTTCTATTCTTTGGTTCGGCCATCTTAGCTTGTGGTTTAAATTTAAGAAATACTGATTAAAAAATTTGGCGTTTAAAATGAAATAAACGCTTAGTGGTTTACTTTTTGATCAGCATTTATCTTTTCTATAATGCTAACCAAGTCACCATCATCCCCACAAAGAGAAGCATGATCTCTGTTGATCTAACTCTCCAGGATCCAATGCAGGGCTCTATTCTCCCTCATTTAAAAACACATCGTCGTGTCTTTCTTCTAATATTGGTGGAAAGAAGTACCTATACATGTCTCAGGCAATGCTGCTTTGCCTCAACGTGGCGCTCGGGTCGAAACGGTCATTAGAGGAGACGGAATTAGACCTATAGGAGGCAACTAAAACAGAACCCCCATTGGGTTGCCTAAGGAATAAGTCCATTGCACTTGCGGGAATGGAAAAAAGGAACATTTTTACGGCTAATGTGGTACCGTACAGAGAAGGAATGTGTGTGAGTTTCCAGGGCATGTTGGAATACAAGCCGTTGATGTAAAAATTTACCTCTGCTTGGTTCTTTGTTCAGACAGGCAGATGTAAGCAAGCTTCAGTAGGCCTAGAGTTCCCAGAGTCTTAGACTCAACTGTTAGGACAATTACAAAGAATGTCATTTATACTAGTGTCTCACGTAATGTGTGTGAGGACACAAAGCTGCCTCCGAGTTTGTGTGTCTCTCTATTATTGACAAGGGGGCTGCTGGACGAGTGGTAAGTTGCTCGGCTTCCGACCCGAGGGTCTCGAGTTCGTGACGCGGGGTAGACTTAATGTTCGGGATTTATAGGGGCATCCCTCAGTCCACCAAACTCCAATGGGTACCTGACATACGTTGGGAAAGTAAAGGCGGTTGTTCGTTGTGCTGGCTGCATGACACCCCCAATAACTAATGGCCAAAGAAACAGATAGGATTTTATATCATCTGCCTCCATAGATCGCTAGGGGTCTGAAATGTGTACCTTTTAAAAAAAAACACACTATGATTAATGTGTGTATTTTTTACAAATTTATTGGGTTTCACTTATAATTGGTCATCAAGATCTCTACAAGGGTGAGCACTTTCAGTTACTGGATAGCTATCGTCTCCCTACTTTTCCGTCCCTACCCTCACATCATCTCTGTCGTGATTCAGAAGGGAAAAAACTTGTTAGTAGCGTCAAGTTTCACAGTGGGATAGCACATGCAACTAAACAAGAAAACAAAGAATCCTGTCCATACATAAAGACTCAAACACTAGGCAGACATGATAATACAATACACATAAGCGAATGTAACGCCATCCTTTTTGTTGTTGTTGTTGTTGTTGTTGTAATTTTCCCTCAGGTCCTTGCTTTGAGAAAAGAAATAATTAAACATATTAAATAATTATCCTAGTACACATTAAGACACTATTGCTTCTTTGACGTAGTGCAAGAAATTAGTGTAGTCTTATCTTAAGAACCGTAGCTGCATTCATACAGTAGTATGAACAAAATGCATTGAAGGTACCGTAGTATGAACAAAATGCATTGAAGGTACCGTAGTATGAACAAAATGCATTGAAGGTACCGTAGTATGAACATAATGCATTGAAGGTACCGTAGTATGAACGTAATGCATTTAAGGTACCGTAGTATGAACAAAATGCGGTAAATGAGTGTGTCACTCATACCGTAGTATGAACATAATGCATTGAAGGTACCGTAGTATGAACATAATGCATTGAAGGTACCGTAGTGTGAACAAAATGCGGGAAATGAGTGTGTCACTGATATAGCAATCGCTTTCATCGACGTTATGTCACTAGGGACAGGTTGACGTGTACTCTTAATTACATTTGGTGTGTTGGCTTCTTCGTCACGCTCTGTTGCTCCTCCCATTCATCAGGGAAGCTGTAGCAGGGGCGCATGCACATGCTGTCGTTGACTTTGTTATGTGTGATAATTAAAACTAAACAAGTTCGTCTTTTGCAACCATTCAAATGAAACAATTTATGGTTTGTTGTTTATAAATGTAAGCAATTTATGATTTTAAAAAATTAGCCTTTAACGTTGAATTGTTCTTGAAACATTGCTGAATAAATGCCTGACAACGTTCTTTTATGAACAATAATACATGAATACAAGAAAACAACAAGACGTGAATGTTTTTTTCCAATCTTCAAAGGTCTCTCTGAATTGCCTGTGGTTGGAATTACTAGCTCTGATAAGTTTGATCATTGAGGTGATAGGGTTGGTATGCTTGATATTCAATGAAGCTTGGCTCAGACTTTCCGGTTTGGAGTTTATGGTTGGGATAGTGTTATTTGATTTAGTAATAAGAAATAAAACTTAAAAATACATATTTTAAAAACTATTTATCTCCGAGGAAATCAAATTACATATTTGTAATCTCCATTTTTTTTCTGCATATTCTCAAAATATAAGAAAAACCTGATTTAGCGTTCCTAGTCACGTAAACTAATCCCTTTGATTTACATCAGTTGTTACACTTGCCATCTTGTTCCTAGCCAACCCAACACTTTCAACACAGTTCATCATAGTATTGAATAAATACTGGCCTGAGTTTGTGTCTTTGACTGAATGTTTCGAAATATTGCCAATAAGAATAACTTTCGTTTACTTTAAACATTTTTAAAATGGCATGTAGAGACAATGTTTCTTTAGCCTCTTACGTGATAAGAATAACAAGTTTCAATAATTTATATAGATATTAAAAATTTTTTTATTGTTAATATATCTGCATTTTTATATGTATAACTGCGAGCACACGTTTTATGTAGGTGTTCGAGAGCTGCATTAAGCACTCCGACGGTCCGCATGTGGCCCGTGTGTCTTAATCTGACCACCTCTGGTTTAGACTATGTTTACAATCCAAAGCCCTTATAAAATTTATAAGCCCAATTCCTATTTGAATTTGTCAAGCCTACATCTCCCTATTTTTGTATCAATTCCTGAATCGAAAACATGTGTTACAGTGTTATATATATATATATACACACACACACACACACATATATACAATTTACGATCACTTTAACGGCGTACAAAGTGTGAATATTATAGAAAAATGTGTTCAACCTAAAACAAGTTCCTAATAAAATGCATTGAAAGAGTTTATTGAGCTTGCTACTTGTCCTTTCCTAGCTCTTGCTCATAAAAAAAAATCACAAGTTCGTGAAACATATTTCTGGATAAAGTCACAAAAAGTGTCGGACTGTGTCACTGTTGTGAACAATAAATCCAAGGCTTTAGATCCGCAAAGTATACCTTTGACATTGTCAGTTGGAGGAGAGTCCTATTTGAAGTAGTCTACTATAGTTTGCGTGAGGGGACTGTGAAAAAGGAAAGATGGAGTTAATGTTCTTGGCATGTATTTTATCCCATAGCTTCAAAATGTCCTTTATTTAAAAAAAAATCCAAATCATAAATCTTTACAATAATATTTGGGTTTTAGCACAATAAATTTACCATTCCTTAATTATCATTATTGGTATGTATGTCATATAAGTTACATCACTCAGTATTAGGATGTTACATTTCTTGATACTTCGACAAACATGTTAACCGAATGACGTAGGCCCTAATTAACGGCGGCATTGTCAATGACAACCAACGATTAACGTGTGGAGCCTAATCATTTGAGTTAACTAACAATAGCGGTTTAGTTTGTTGAAGAACTTTTTTCATGAAAGATGCCTTCACAAATTTTTAAAGACTATTTGCACCCATTAAACCACATATACATCAGATCTGGATGAAGTGATCGACTCCTCTCCATTAAAGGTAGAATAGAGAGATTTAACAACTCTTTTATTCCACTCTCAGTCGGGGTCTTTCAATGTCAATTGTCGTCACCGAGAAGTACATAGAAGCTTAATTATAAAAGCGCTGTGTGTTTGTGTGTGTGTGTATGCTGTGTATGTGAATATTGTTTGTGTTTGCATCAATATTGGTGTTGTTATTTTTACAGTTGTAATCCTGGGATGGTAGTAAAATAGAATTTCCATTTGTTTGGACCAATAAAATTATATTGTTTTAAGCAGGTTGTTTTTTTTTATTACTGCTATAAATTTTACCTGTATTATATATATATAAAGTCTAACGTTTCGCAATTTTGTGATAATAGGTTGTATATTGTTTGTGAAAAGAATCCTTAGCCTAAATGAAAACACTTGAGTGTAATATATACAAATTTAACATTCAGTTGCTATATTCAGCTAATAAACTAAACGAATGCTTTGGTCATGTTTGTTCAAAAAAGTCTTGAGACACAACCATGGCATTACAACTCGCATCACTGAGATGTGTCCTGCCTCTGAAAGTAGTGACCGATGACTCACATTGAACGCGGTCAATCCGCTCATTGGACTTGGCCTATTTCCATCCGAACGTCACACTCCCAGGTCGGAGAGAAGGCATTGGGTCATTTTTTTTTTCTTAAGTTCCCTTTCATCAGTTCATCACTCATGCCCAAAGTTGTCGTTTGATCTGAGTAGATGATAAATTGATTGACTTATACTGTACACTGTACACCAAGTTAACTCTCTCTCTTTCTCTCTATCACCTTCACCAAATTCAATTCGTACATATCTAGTGTTTCTCAAACTGTGGGACGCATCCCCTTGATGGTGGGTGTACCCCGACGTTCTGACACGGGGGTATGAAAGTGGTCTTTTTTTTTTTCCAAGGATAAAAAATCTCGTATTTGCATTGTAGTATGTAAATTCATTTTTAGTATTAATCAAGTAAAAACATTTTTAAAAATGTGTAACAAATTAAATTAAGTGACGACGTTCCATGTCCGAGGTAAGACCTTTCTAGTTTTGTGACAAAATTTTCTTTTCAAGATGGAGTTTCACTGTGTCTCTCTTACACCAGTACCGCCTCATTGCTCCCCAGTGACAGACCATTGTTCTGTGGGGAAAACAAAAATATGCGTCTTACTGAACACGAGGATGATATTACAACGATTCAACCATGCTCAAACTCACGTGATATCATGTCTCGCTCACACACTTCAGTCTCGGCCTATCACACTGTGACCCATTCTTACCTCTTTCTTTCCTAACTGACGATACCAGCGTTGATTCCACTAGAATGTGGTAAATAATTACGGAGAGAAGGAGTTAATTTAAATTTACTAATTATTTGTATTCGCCAGAAAATGAAATTTCTGAAGCTCAGAATGAAAAAAAAAACAACTCTAGCGCTTGGATTCCACAGTGTTGCGAAATTCACTGGATAAATGGTACATGTTGTAATGAGATAGCAGCTAAATGTTTTGTGCCACTCTTTCCAGCTGATCTTTTTGTGGGCATTCATTCCTCTAGATTAATTCTGTTGTCAACAGAACAGAAAAAAGTCTTATTTGTGTGTGTTGGGCGTGGATGGCTTAAGATGTTTCTTTTTAAAACTTGTTAAAAACTTGTTACAGCCTATGTAGATGTTCCGCCTTCACCCTCTCATTCCACGCTCAATCAGCGTGTCAGATGTGTATGTCTCTCATACGTAGCAAGTTTATAGGCGAAACCACGTTCACCTGGACTTCAAATAATGACGTATTTCACTAGAGTCACGACTCCCTTTCTTTTGGCGAAATCATAACCATTCAATGCAGGCCTCTTTCGTGTGAGAATGTAGAGTCTATTTAGTCAACCACTGATAATGATAGGCCATTTCCTACAACCACTGATAATGATAGGCCATTTCTTACAACCACTGATAATGATAGGCCATTTCCTACAACCACTGATACTGATAGGCCATTTCCTACAACCACTGATACTGATAGGCCATTTCCTACAACCACTGATAACGATAGGTCATTTCCTACAACCACTGATAATGATAGGCCATTTCCTACAACCACTGATACTGATAGGCCATTTCCTACAACCACTGATACTGATAGGCCATTTCCTACAACCACTGATACTGATAGGCCATTTCCTACAACCACTGATAACGATAGGTCATTTCCTACAACCACTGATAATGATAGGCCATTTCCTACAACCACTGATACTGATAGGCCATTTTCTACAACCTCTGATAATGATAGGCCATTTCCTACAACCACTGATACTGATAGGCCTTTTCTTACAACCACTGATAACGATAGACCATTTCCTACAACCACTGATAACGATAGGCCATTTCCTACAACCACTGATAACGATAGGTCATTTCCTACAACCACTGATAATGATAGGCCATTTCCTACAACCACTGATACTGATAGGCCATTTCCTACAACCTCTGATAATGATAGGCCATTTCCTACAACCACTGATACTGATAGGCCTTTTCCTACAACCACTGATAACGATAGGCCATTTCCTACAACCACTGATAATGACAGGCCATTTCCTACAACCACTGATAATGATAGGTCATTTCCTACAACCACCGATAATGATAGACCATTTCCTACAACCACTGACAATGATAGGCCATTTCCTATCTCGGGAGATAAAGTTTCAGAGTTACGTCTTTATACGGTACAGGCGAGAACATGGGATAGAACTGCGATGACTGCGATGCAATGTCCTTTTTAATGTGGTGTTTAGACCGACTAAAATATATCAAAGTTATTAGTTTCAATCATTCAATGCAATCGACATTGGAGTACCTGACACGGAATATATTTGGTTCTTTTTTTTCTTTCTTTTTTTTTTTAATCCCTTTCTACGTGTCATTGTGTTTGGATGCCATTAGAAAATTAGTTCCTAACACAAATCCCAACGGTAACCCTCAGGTAACCCTTCCCGAGGAGTCACGAAATGTTCCCTCTCCACCCACCTTATTTAAGTTCAGCCAGGTGACTGGAAGTTGTACACCTACCAAGCAAGTGACTGAAAGTTGTACCAAGTAGGTGACTGGAGCCAATGGAATAGCACACTTTTTAAAAAATATATTAAAAATTTGATTTTCTCAACCCCATTTTACTCTTACAAAAAAAAATGTATGAAAAGATATTTCACGTAAAGAGAATGTGTATTCTAGAGACATCTTAATTCTTACTCAAACTTCTGACTTTCTGGTACCATGCACGCATCACGCATGTACGCCGAACAACTTAAAACCTTAAATTTCCGAGGCAGTTAATAGAATCAAATGACGTAACTATTGTTTGTCATATGTATTGTCATGACACCACAAGCTTAAATATTTCATGTACATTTCTAGACTCAAGTTATACAAACCGATGAGATATAAACATGTCTACGACTATGATCTCTACCTTACTGCATAGCCCAGTCTGTGTAAAACATTTCTTTTTCGGACTTTTGATAATCGCAAATCTGGACTCATAAAATAGCCATTACATAGGCCTATATTTCGTTTACTATGATGACTGAACAAACTCAATGGACCTCATTCACCAATCGTAAACAAGCAACATTTAGCCACTTGAATCTCTATCTCTTCTATACAAACAACGATCTAATTTTTAATACACAATGGCTATCACGTGACAGTTTTTTTTCCGTTGTTTATCAATATTATCTCGTGACTAAATGTTGTTTGTGTACGAGTGGAGAATGAGGTCCATTTATTGAATAAAAGCTCTTGTTCCATATAATATGGACCTACTTTAATTGTAGTTAATGTGTTTCCACTTTTTTGAGTTGCAAAGTATTGCGTTCAGTTATAGGCGTCTAAATAAGTAACTAAGTAGATATACTTAATGTTCGGTCGTATCTTCTTCGTTCTCACTATCACGTAGGCAGAGCTCAGCTAATCGTCTGATATCTGAGATGAACTGCGCTGAGATTTCGGTCGTATGATTATTGGGAAGCCTGTCCGCTTGCCTACACGATAAGCCAGGCATTAATCCACCGTGCTCCGTTCTTTGTGAAGACTGGACCAACAGCGTTTTGCAAAAGACTTGATGAGGAAGATAAAGACACCGCCCTGCTCCAATTGAAACAAAGCCAGCGCAAATACTTACAGTCTAGGTTTAAAGCCTTTTAGAGGTTTTAATTCTGTATCATTCTCTGTCTTTGTGTGTGTGTGTGTGTTCTCTCCTCCAACGTTGTCCCACACAGATCTCAGACCTGACGGTGTTGACCTGGTTTTAGTGAAATGAGGTACCAGTTTCATTATATACATTTCAATCATTTGAACCTTCTTAGATTTGAATCTTGAAAGTTAGTGCTTGAAAGTTAGAATTGAATAACAAATAATTGTATTTCACTTGAATAAGACACCTTTACATAAACCTCTTTTAAAAATAAAAATTCTGAGATCTATTAACGCTTAAAAAATATCTTTGATATATTAAAAAAAAGATTACACAAACTCAGAGGCGGCCCCCGTGCGAGACGGATCACTGTCGGATCCGCATATTCGCTGGTCGATTGAGGATGGCATCGAGCAGGGTATGAAACCGAGACCGTAGAGATAATCAGTTCTGCGCTCTAACCGCACGACCAGGCATTGCTCTTAATCTAATGACAAACTAGTTACAAACTAATAGCATACTATTCATAATATACCTACACATTACGGAATGACAACTACCGGATATGTACAATTTGTCAGAAGAGCGATTTTAGCTAATCTTTTGGTATTTAGCATTTTCATTTAGGCCTAAATGGAACTAGAATGAGGATGTAGATCTACCTATATTAAACTACTAATTTAGCACTCTCAATATCTATATCTACTAGATCTAGATCTAAAATATATATTTGGGATAATGTAGATGTAATTTAGATAAGATTTATATAATAAAAAAAACACTAGATAATCAATTAATAGACTAATTGCAAATCTAAATATTAAAATAGTAGATTAATTTTAGTATTTTATAACATTGACATATTGACAATCTAGACTTTAGAAAAAAATCTACACTTTAAGCCTAGAAATTAAAATTATAGATCTTGATCTAGTCTAAATCATGGCTGTCTGTTAGTGCGGTTTGCGCGCTGGACTGTCGTTTGGATTCATCGATGGTCCCAGGTTCAAACCCTGCCCGCTTCCATCCCCCGTCGTCCTACGGGAGGTTTGGACTACAACTCTGAAAGAACATCCGAAACATGTAAAACAACAAACATTCTAAAGTAGACCAAAAAATTCTAGATCTAGATTCTATAATGATTTTAATTAGAACTTAAATCTAAATCTAGTTTTAAAAATCTAGCTCTAGTGTAAGAAAAAAAATCTAGATCTAGATTAGATCTAAATCTATTATGTCTTTTTAAAATGCGAGTCACATTACGAGGTTTAATAAAAATTACTATAACGAGTTGTTTTAGCATTTAAAGAATTTATTGCATATGACGTCAAAGGAACAAAATCCACTACGTCACACGATCTAGTTAGACTAAAACATATCATCTATACGAGCAGCTTGTTGAGTGTTCATAGACATTGGTGCACCAAGTGATTTCTTTTAGCATTTCATTTAAAGAATTAACTCCATATGACGTCAAAGGAAAAAAAATTCATTACGTCACACGTCCTAGTTAGACTAAAAATGTCATCTTTACGAGCAGCTTCTCGAGGGATCATAGACATTTTTGCACCAAGTTTGTTCTTATAGCATTTCATTTGATGGGCTAGTTAGACTTTATATATATATATTAATATATATATAAAAGGATTAAAGACGCTTTTTTGTGTGTTTTGTCTGTCAGTTTGTCTGTCCGTTATGTTAATAGCGAGAAAAAAAAAGACTAAAAGCTATTGAAAATCTGATTAAAATTAATTTCCCTTCCGAAACATCGCATTAGTTTTAAGTTTCTTTTATAGATTGTTCCGGATGTTTATATATTTATAGTGAGATAAAAATAAGAATTCCAGATTAATCAAATGCCGTTAATTAAATTTTTTGGATGGTCTGTTATGAAAATTAGATGTACCATACCCTTATGGAGATTTTATCAAACCATACTTTGGTGTTAGGAAGTTGTTTTCCTTAGAAATCAGAGCATAATATTAACGATAATTAGATTTTTTAACGTTTTAGATAGAAAGTTAAATGTAGTGTAAGAGAGAAGTGCGATTTTACATAAATAGTGTTAAACTATTTTTCATACAAAATCCGGAACAACCAATTTTCGTAAATGAGAAAATTATTTGTTTTATTTATTAGAAGAGGGATTTCAAACATTTATTAGCGTTATTAGATTTTTCATATAAAATTCGGATCATTTTTGGCGACGATTTGTAAGAAAATTAAGGTAATGTATGTCGATTTCTTTTTCGAAACAAAATCCGGAACATTCTTTACCGATTAAACAACTTTTATTATGTTTCGGCAAGAAATTAACTGTAAAATAAGTCTAAAAATGTATTTTCGATATCGTTTCGAGTAAATTACTTTCTTATTTTAAAATCCTGAATAACCTATTGTCGATATTTTTAAAAAAAAATAAAAAATTATTTGACATATATTTGTTTTTTATAAAACAATATCCGGAACAACTTTATAGTTAATGAAATATAAATCAGTATAGATTATTTTATTTAGCATTTATATGCTATTTACATTAAAACACCGGAACAATATATTAAAGATCATGTGTTTCTTGCAACGTTTAAGCATGGAAATAAAATCTACTATAACTCAGAAGAGCAAACAAATATTCATTGGCATTGATTTGTTTTTCACAAAACATCCGGAACAATCTATTATAGATACTTTAAACTATTGCAATATTTCTGAAATAAAAAATTAAAGGTTAAAGCAGATTTACAATAGCCTCTAGTGTTATTTGTTAATCTAATCGTGACGGACAGACCGACCAACAGACAAAACGCACAAAAATAAGCTTCTTTTATTCTGATGGGGGCACTAAACAAAAAAAAAAATAATAAAATCTGTTTTTTTTAAAAAGTTTAAGGAATTGGTTTAGCATGATCGTGTTGCGATGTTACGCTACTGCACGAAAGTCGCTGCTTAAAAAGTCCATTTTAAAAAATGTGCATGATATTCACATACAAAGTGCATTATTAGCCTTTATAAACAAACAGAAATGTTTTCTTTTAATTTTAGCAGCTAGTAAACTAGAAAAAACATCTTTAAGTATTATTTATATTTGTTGTAAACATTTCCTGTACATTTTATAAATATATTTGACTTAGTGATACTGAAAATACCCAAAAATTATTCATCTTTGTTAGAATATTGTAAGATTGCCTCCCTTACATTTACGTAATGGTTTTAGAATTGGTGTATTTGTATGAAAAAATCGCTTGTATAATTAATTTTATAAATTAAACGGTTTGCTTTTAGAAAACCAAAAGTAGCCGTTGCACCTAAACTTTTCAAGCCAGATTTAATGATGAAATAATATTTTTCATCTCTTCTAGTTTTTGAGATCTGAGTGTGACAGACGGACATTTTGCACAAACCTAATAGCGGCTTTTTTCCCTTACGGGGGCCGCTAAAAATTGTTATTAAAAATTAAAATCTCTCTATATGTGTTTAGATTTGAGTAGCTTGGTGAATATCTTTAAAAGATTTACATAGGCCTATAGTAATTCAAAAGTGTGTATATAAACGTTTAGTCCCTAGTAATTTTCAATATGAAAGCTGCTCTGCAAATGGAAAATACATAGATTAGTTTTTACTTGTAGGCTTTGTCATAAAGATCTAGATTTATTTGTTGCGACTTTTTCAAGCTAAATTTAAAGCCAACTCTATAGACTGACATTTGTATAAAGTTAAGTGCTCAGCTAATGTTTCATCTGGAGTTCTACATTAGCGCGTTTGTCTTACAGCCCATTCACTGGTGAGGGGTCTTCCATTGTAAAAACTGGAATGTGCGTGACTGGCAGGTTACATCACTATACTAATCAGTCCAATAGAGATAAGCCAAGCAAAAAAAAAAAAAAAACCGGAATGGAGCTAGAGCGCTATTAGTGCATTCAAAAGTGCGCGGGTGTGTTGGATCATGTGTAACACACAGTGGGTGTGGAATATTTTTTGTCTCTCAAAATTTGATTGGGTGAGCTCCCTTGAAGCCGACCCGGATTCTTGGCAGCGCGTGCTTGAATCACAGAAGCAGAAGTAATATACTCGCCTGCCGGATTTTTTACGTTCATTTTTAAAATGACATGTTGACCTCGGCTTATTTTAATTTATTTTTTTTTACTTTTATTTAAATCAATGAACTCAAAATTCACAGTTTGTTAAGTTGGATTTCTTAGTTAAACACCAAAATGTTAACAATAGCAGTTCTGTTTGAAGTGTTTCTTTTGGATTTTGAACTTTTGTAGGAGCTCTCAGCACTTGTGACTTTTGGCATCTAAATTCTATATGTAGAATCTAGAGTCTAGATCTAAACCTAATCATCCAGAATTGGATAATTGATGCTTGACTTCAGTCAATCATATATTCTAAATTTTAGGTAAGTTAGCTAACATATATATATATATAAATATATATATACATATATATATACATATATATATATATATATAAATATATATATACATATATATATATATATATATATATATATATATATATATATATATATATATATATATATATATATATATATATATATATATAAGACTAAGAAAAACAGGCTGGTCGTATGGTATGACTGTTAACAGAAACCTAAGAATACTAGAATTAGAATTCAGTTTATACAGCTCACCATTTTCTGCATATGGTTGGGACCTTAATGGCCTAGATCTACATCTAGAAGATCGACATCTAGAAGCTTTTAATCTAAACTGTTTAGATCTAGAAAGTCACGATGTTTTGACTGAGAAAAGCGCAGACATAGACTCTCATTCCAGGAAACTTGATCGTTAGTTTTCTCAATATTGTCTTTTTGTGTCAATCTGTAACAAAAAACTTATTGGTGTTTCACAGTGTGATGTCGATCCTTTGATTAGACCCTACAGAGACAACTTGATAATTCGTATTAATGATCCCAATATTTACGATTTAAAAAAAAAGCTTTTTCTTTTTCAGGAATTTAGATCTACATAAATTTGTATGTTTTGTACAGGGCGTGGCTTAACGACTATAACCACTTACACATATACATCAATCCACTCATAGATTATAGACTTTATTTAGTTTCAAATACAAACATTATACAAAGTAAATCAAATACAAACATTATAACAAACTAGTTTCGAATACAAACATTATACAAACTAGTTCGAAATACAGACGTTGTGCACTCTAGCGAGCATTAGCGACTTCCCAAGGCACCACGGTCTTAGGTAACTGAATAAAAAAAGAACTCTTTTGTTTCGTAAGAGTTAGTTTCTAGATTTAGATCTACGTTTTTCTCTTTCCAATGCCTCGTAATAAAATCGAACCATTGCTATACTTGCTTGGTGGTCAGTTTGTGAAGTCCTTATAGAATCTGTGAGATAAGCTTGTGGGTTAATTTTTTTTATCGAAATTGTAAAGTTTAATTTTACGAGATCTTTTGTAAAGTCGATGAATGAATTTTATTTCCATGTACCATTACCAAAAATATATCTTTCTTTTTACTAGGCAATGACTTCTTTCAGTCTCTACTCAAACACTACACTGGCATATCAATAGATATTGCCAAAGCCTGAAACATCCTTTATATCGCCTCTAGAACATCGAACGAGTCGGCTTTAAATTGGACTAAATAATTTGTTTCATGAATGGCTTTTAAAATTGTCGTTTAGTTTTAGCATAATGATAAAAATTGGTGATAAGACTAAGAAAAAAGTCGATGGTTCATCGACAAGCATTTATAAATAAGTTTACAATATAGGCTACATCATTTGTTGTCGTTTTTTATAAACAAATAACGTTTAGGACGTTTTTACTCGTCTCCAGTATAGGCTTATGTAAATAGTGATTATTTTGTAGCCATGCTAGATATCTCAACACTGAATGCTTAGAAACTTAATGCAGGTGATAAGCTTTTGTCAGAACCAACTCCTTCTTCCCTAGTGCTATTAGAGCATGGAATGGGTTGCCTGAGCTAGCCAGGAAAACCAGTGACTTGGCAGAATTTAAGTCATTGGTTAATATGCATGACTGAATGCATGACGCGTAGGATGTAATCATCTTCTTTTTTGAAGTAATGTCTGTATTATATAAGATAAGATAAGAACTCCTCAAAACCCGATAGGCCTAATTTGATCAAGCCCCAATCCCTTTATACAAAGCAGAAAGCCTACATGTCCAGCGAGACTTGTCTGTGTTTCTCGTTGTGGTGTGTGTGTGAAAGGAAGTCTGGAAACACGAAATTAGTCGATAGTGTCACGTGTGTGGATATTAAAGGGTTGAGATAAACAGGAAGCATTCTTAGGTCCAATGAGGTTACTAGGCTCAGTCACGTTGAACGGCACGTGAAGGACAGAAGAACAAGAGAGGATGATGGGATAGCACACTATTTTAGACTTCATTATCACGTCGTACCCCGTGGTCGTTGAGTAGTTAATATTGGCAGTTTCGAAATAAAACTGAAGCTTGCAATTACGATATATAGGCTTATTCAGAGAAAAGTAGAGACATGATTACTGTCCTGGAATAAAATACAGCTATGGTTGGAGCATCTTTAATCTTTTTATCATGATTAATCATTAAATTAGTTAAATAAGCATAGGATTACTAGGCTAGGTATTTAAAACAACAACAAAACTATATGTAATGATATTTCATTAGTTGCTGAAAGAGAGATCTAGGCATGGTATTTCTAAGGGTTACGACGTTGTTTGTGTATAAAACAGGACTAAAGAAAATGTCTGAACAACTGCTCGAGAAATGTATTCATGTGTCTTTAACTGTTCCTAACTTTGTAACTTTGATAGCTAGCAGCATTAAATTTGGAACAATCATACATGCTTTTTAAAATTCATTGTTTTGCGTTTCATGCAAACTAAACTTTTTGTGGAATAAAAAAATAAGTGAGGTTCCGTGCTGTTCTTAGATGATTAGTTAACTCAGCTCTGCTTTCAAGGGAGCTCTATTTCAAATCTTTATTGTAGAATAGTTAGAAGAGTCTTATTATTGATGAAGTGTTGTCCTGTTTGATTTTAAGTGAAAAATAACGGCCAAATACTTGTTGGAAATTTTATTACTTTAAACGATAAAAAAACAAGACCATGGCTTGAATATTGCTGTTCCATGGGTGAATTCGACAGGGGCTACCTCAGAGTTTGTATGATAACCAAACTCTCTTTGTAATCTTATTGTTTCTTTAAAATATGTATATAATGTTTAATATTAAAGAGATCCATAGGCATTTAATTATGGCCAACGGTTAACGAGGATTGTATGTGACCAGCACAACATCAAACTATTATTTGTTTCACTGAATACAAAATTAGGTATACAGTTAAGCTTGGTGAACCCCGGAAAAAAAATCAGTTAAATAGAAATACATTTGCTTCCACAGGGATTCAAACTCGAGACATTAAGTTCAGCAGCCAAGCAACTTATCCGCTTCTTCCATACATTTTTTTAAAGCATCTAAACTAAGACTCTGAAAGAAGTAAAGCAAGAATTTTTTTAAAAAAAAGGGAAGATATCCAGGTAGACAAGACACGGGAAGAATTGATCATGTGGTGTGTTTGCTTGAGAAAGGTTGGAGGGTAAGGGTCGAATAGCATAAGTCTCAGTAACCTGGGTACGTGAATGTCGTTCTTCCTTTCTTTCATATGATACCCATCTATCAAACATCTCATAGATCCTCTAGTTGTAAGTTACTGTATACGTTACCCGGCATTCTCAAGCTTAGTTGTTTTTTTCGGAAAGGTTATTGTGCCAAATGTGATTATAGCTGATTGCCTACACCTTTTGTTAGGGACTTGACAAAAAATCTTTTGCTTGTGAAGAGCAATGAGGGTATGGTGAGTGCATCCTTTGCATCCACCACTCGCACCCTCCTCCTTTCTGTCTATATAACTCAATAATGCCTGTCTCGGTGTCTGACAACACACCTGTTTGTCTGTGTGCTTGGCGCGTGCGTGCCGGGAAAGAGGGTGGCCTCTTCACCCCCAAAATTTTGTTTCTCAAGTCAGCGCTATTTTTAGACCAGCGCCTTCGTTGCCCTTTGCGAGTGCTCTCAAACGGCTGTGCGCTTAGGGCGTGACACCAGCTCACGGTGGAATGGACAGTGGTCTTATTCGATAACGACATACTCCCTAAGATCGATAACTCAGTGTCTGGCATTTCCTCCGGGAGGCAAATTTGGTTCCTGCCAAACTGGAGGTTTACAAAACAACAGCAAGATTATTTAAAATGTTCTTGTGTGTGTGTGTGGTTTTAAACAGTGCATAAACATCTTTACAAATAAAATGTATGCACTAATTTGGTCGTGCACAGACATGTGGAGGCGCGGTGGCTGAGTGGTATAGCTTGGCTTTCGAACCAGGGGTACCGGGTTCGAATTCTGGTGAAGATGAAGACTGTGATATTTTTTTTATTTCGGGATCGTTAGGGCGCCTCTGAGTCCACCTGACATTAGTTGTGCTGGCCACATTTCACCCTTATTAAAAACGCCACAGAAACATGGTGACCTTTACAACTTCTTCCCTATAGATCGCATGGTATGTTTTCTAGAATTTGTTACAATTAAATATATATTAGCCTTATTTGTCCTTGACATTTTAGGGTCTTTCCTTGAATCCGAATTTCTTTACTATCTATACTTTATGAAGAAGTGCTCTTAAAGTTATGTAATGTTCATCAATCGAAACCTCCCCTGATTATAAATCATTATCAAAACATTAAATGGATAGCCCCCACGATCCTAGATTTCTCATTTTAAACTACTAACTGGAAATTCATAAGGATTCACTTTAATAAAAGTGTCGCCGTAAACATGGCAAGCCGTGTATGATGGGAAACACCGGAAACCAACATTGTATGTATCAAAATGCAAGTCTTATAAATAGCTTTTGGTATATCCGGTGTACAGAATAAAGGAAATATTTATAAGCTATTTTTTTAAAAGTTATGTGATATATTTTTTGCATTTTTAGCACAGCAGAATCAAATTCTTATTCATTGTGAAGCTTTTTTTCAAAATTTGTTTGGCAACATTGAGCCAAGGTATCATATTGCTTCATTTTTACAAAGCTCAACTCACTCTGTCTGGTACAAAGTTTGTACACGTTATTTCTCCCACACCCAATCTTGGAAGAAGTTGAAATTTGGCGCAATTATTTCTTGTACCTGACAAAACAAGAATCAATTAAAAAATGAACCAATTAGTTAATTAACTATTTGTGATTAATTATTTTGTTTGGTACAAGGTAATGAAATAGTATATGATAGATGTAATAGTATAAGTTGAATTAGTCCCCTTTAATCGTGGCTTTTAAGTTCGAAACTTACAATAGATTATTAAAACTATATTTTCATTAGCACTTCCCAGTTTTCTTTTGAGAAGGCTTAAGCGCGCTAGTTCGAATTCAAGTCGTACCACTTTTTTTAACAAGCGATCACGGCAACACTCACATAGAGACCCTCTTCTTCCTCTCCCACCCCCCCCCCCCTTTTTTTTTCTTACCCAACTGGACCTGACAAGTGATAGGATCATAGAACATTGAAAGCTAAAAACGTAAAATTACACTAAACTAAAAACAAATGGTAAAAATATTTCTAATCGCACAGATTTATTATTGATAGCATAGATCTATTACAAATTTAATTATATGATTGATCCAAACTAGCTGATACAACTACACTTGATTTTTTTAAAAAGTATTTGTATATTTTCTTGTTTAAATTTTTAAATCATTAATTTTGTCTTAAATGCTACATTTATTAAAAGTCTCCCTCTCGAAAGTCACGTGAAAACGAGATCTGCGTATTGGGTTTTGGGAATATGGTGGCTCAATGATTTTATTTATAGATCCAGTTATATGCCAAGAGCCTCGAGTTTCCCAGTGGCACGGTTCCAGTTCAACGGCCTACATCCTCACAACCGTGAAGCGAGATTCATAATAATAAACTTGGTGGCACTTCTACTGCTAGTGTAAATAATTACCTGGCTATGTGGAGCTGGCGAGCATGTAGGTCAATAGGTCAGAGTAACAGGAGCACGCGCATTGTAAAAATAGAACTCATGGGAAGAGAAATAATATTTGTAATATATACCATGAAAACAATCAAATAAAACTGTTCAATAATAAATAATAGTATTTGTACATACAACGTCTGTTAGTGAAAAAAAATGTATAATCTAATTTATCTCATCCTAAAATAAAGATGTTTTAATTTATACAAATTTCTCATTATTTTTTTTAACAAGCAAGTTCTTGTATGCCTGCACTTGCTTAAAGATCTGATCATATAATAACGACTTGTTTCCAACATGGTTTTTGTTATCCAGTAATACAATATGTCTGCATTGAACAACATCCCATGTTAACTCTATTGACATAAGAACATCGGTGGTAATGCATTTGGTACCCGTGAGCTACTAGAATGTTTAGCGATGTCATAAAGTTTATACTGTGTCTGCTTGCATTGCATATTTTATTTTCTCTAAGCAAGCGATACTAAATAACTCGAACCTTCAAGTGGGAATAGTTAGTTTTCAAATGGTTGTCCATGGCTGTCGTTTTAAATTTAATCCTTTATTATTGAAATTGTTTGACGCACAGAAAATGAAATCACACGTTAAGATGTTGTAAGGAGTAACACGGCAACAGTAGTCTCCCTTTAAAAAATCTTTCACTAATATTTAAATATCTAATATTGACAAGGATAGACATTACAGTTGCATTAATTTATAGCTAGTATTTATCTACCTTCACCCTTAACTGGACCGTTTGGGCACCACACATGATTTTTCGGCCGTTACAATATTTTTTGCTATTAAACATTAGAATGTCGGCTTTATAAAAAGATATTTAGACGAAATTGCGAATTTGAAAAAAATCTTTTTGTGAAAGTTAACCGCTGCTTTTTCGATTGTGAAAGGTACTTAGTTGTTCTAAGCACACAGTAAGTAATAACAGGTTTAACTTTTTTTTTTCATACAGGAGAATTAGTAATAAGTCTAGTCAGTTAGCTAAGGATTTTGCTAAAAATACGAGCTTTAATAAAAACCTATCCGTTAAATAGGTCTGCTTTAATTACATGTCTATGTCTATGTTGCATGCCTTAATGTAATCTTCACAAACATTGATCATCATCCTTCAAGTCTCATCGAGAATTTAGATTAATAATTCACAACACCAGTGTCAATGAAATAAAATGTTTGTCCTTGCCTTAGTAGCATATCATCAGTGCTGCGAATGCTCTCAATAGGCTCGTGTTTAGTTGAGAGAGGGGTAGTAATTTATACATGCTGAACCCCGAAATCTGCCAAGAAAATACATGCATTCCAGTAAAACCTAGAAAGGGCTAATGATGACATAACCCTGTCCCATGGCGATTGTCCTAGCAGCGAAAAAAGGCTCCACCCCTACCACATGCATATCTCAGGTGGCATTTAAAGCACTATTTGTCAGGTCTGACCATGTGCTGTGCTCTTCGTCAGAGCCAACATAAAATATAACAAGTTATCTCCCTTTATTGCATGCCTAGATACAACGTTAGCATGTGTGTGCGTACATCTGGGTGTAGGTCTATTATGTGTTTACTTGTGAGCAAGTGAGTTTTATTTGGTGAGTTCTTCTCAAAGGCTGGGATGTTGCGCGCGTGGACGAGAGGACCTGAGTGGCGGTAAAGATGAATAAATGCTAAAGTCAAAGAGGCATGGGATATAGATCTACAGCGTGCTATCCGAACAATCTCATTGATTCCATTTCTATAGTTCAATTAATGGGGTGGGAATTAAACCCGACGCCGTTAACCCTCCTTCCCCTGTAGATTGTTACTGGTGTTCTTCAAATTAGTCGCGTTTTATTAAACGACTTGATGTATATTTCAATGTTATCGCCAACTGTATGTTGTGGGAATTTTTTTTCTCTCAAAATAAATAAATGAATAAATAATGAAAGAAAATAGTAAACCTAGTAAATATTCAATCTCTAGTTACTCATAAACAATAACAAGTAGAAAGTGCTCTGGCGGTCATATGGAGCCCCGTTAGGACAAAAAAAAATACATGGAGAGAGTGGAAGCAGGGGACCTTTGGAAGTAAGACTACATTTGATTCGATCCCCCCTTGTCACAGTTAAACTTGATGCCTTTTCTGTTGCTTTTAAAATGGTATGGACACTTCAGGGCGCCTAGATCTATGTCTAGACCACCTGACACCTACCCTCACACGTGCCAGCGCATACGCCTCGACTCTCCCTACCACGAGTACATACACAGTTTTTTTTTCATAGCTTCGGCGTCATGGGTGTATCATGTTGTATCATTCATCAATTCTTCATATTCGAACTCTTCTCACCGTCGTCTTTGAATTTGACCTTCTCATTCCTTTTTGTTTTCTCTATAACTGACTCTTCTTGCAGTACACCTTAAATCTACAACTGACTCTTCTTGCAGTACACCTTGAATCTACAACTGACTCTTCTTGCAGTACACCTTAAATCTACTACTGACTCTTCTTGCAGTACACCTTAAATCTACAACTGACTCTCTTGCAGTACACCTTGAATCTACAACTGACTCTTCTTGCAGTACACCTTGAATCTACAACTGACTCTTCTTGCAGTACACCTTAAATCTACAACAGACTCTTCTTGCAGTACACCTTAAATCTACAACAGACTCTTCTTGCAGTACACCTTAAATCTACTACTGACTCTTCTTGCAGTACACCTTAAATCTACTACTGACTCTTCTTTGCAGTGCACCTTAAATCTACAACTGACTCTTCTTGCAGTGCACCTTAAATCTACAACTGACTCTTCTTGCAGTATACTTTGAATCAAGAATGTGGAGATTATTTTTAATTCGGATCTGCCTCGCACCGACCAGTTTTTGCCTCAAACTCAAAAAAAACAAACAACAACAGAAGTGGACGAAGTGGATTCTATAAGAGCTAGAACAGAAGGAGTTAAAAACTGTCCTTCCATTACTAGTGGTTGTACAGCAAGGTGAATGCTGCTTTGTCTACCATAGTTGAATAGATGTAGAAGATTGTTGCGTGCATTATTGTTTTTTATTCGAATACACTCCAAACAATTGTGTCAATCACTTTTAGATCATGGAGGGGACATACTCTCCCTGGCATTACAATGCAACCATGTCCTCTTAAATTAAGACTTATTCAATATAATGATTGATAGCGAAAATTTGAATTATTTCGTTAGTTAATAATATTTATTTCCTAATTTCGCTTACCCAATGCAAATAAGTAATTACACCAGTTTTCTAGTTCTTACTAAAAGCGTATCCTAATATAATGCACACGTTATGGGTTGTCCTAAGTTTACTTTCGTCAAGTTTTGATGAGAGCAAATGTTGCGTTTATGTTTTTAGGGTGCTGTAAATACTGCCTGCAGCAATAAAGTAATAAATTATTTTGGGGGAAAGTCTTGCTGACGACTTTTTTGGGAAAAAGGGAGATTTTCGCGTTCTTCTTGCATGTAACAAACTAACAATTGTCTTTTGGTATCTAGTGTTTTTGTTTTCGAAATTCTCCGTTGAGACTCGTCGTGACCTGATTCCAGCCAGCTGATCTCACTATGGAGGATACAAGACTACAACACAATCAATAAAGCACTTCACCTTAAGTCAATAATACAGGGGAAGGGTGGTGGGAGGTGGAAACTACACCTGTCTGGTGAATGATTATGGTTAATACCCGAATGGCTCTGAATGGGAATAGAAAAAGAAAGGGAGTTAATTGAATAAGCGTTCCGATTACGCTTCTTTGTGATAAAAGAGATTTCACATGCTAGTAAGTATCACAAGCGTATCTTTCTGTAACATAACAGTTGACCAGTCTTATAAATATAAACTACTCCAGAAGATCTGTCATGTGTTCATTACTAAATTATTATACTTATTCCGATAGTATTATTCATTTTGCTCATTTGTATTTCAACATACAGTTAGTTTTTGTTTGTTATCAGAAAATGTTATATTTTGTATTGAATTATAGGAGAATGTATGCTCCTTTTGCATAACACAAATTAAATTTTATAAATCGAAAAAATCTATTTAGATCAATGGGGGTCAAATCAACGTTGGCATGCTCTATTAGGAGAGAAAGAGTTAAATTAAGTCCGCGGGGAAAAAATAAATGTATAATAGTCTGCTTTTGGTCATTCTAACAAAACATCTATCATTTCTTTATTGAACTTGATATTTTCCAATTCGCTTTTCAAATCTATTTAATTAAAAATTTTTGATGTTATGATCTTTTTTATTAACAGTTGAACACATCCACAGACGTTTAGGTTATATGAAAATGAAAACAAATAACTTAAACTAATTTAGAAATGAATCAGCCTGTGAAAAAATATAAACTTAAAAAAATAACGTACCGGGGTTTCTTTTAATTTCTTTTGCGCGCCTTTTTCTCTAAAATCTTCTATCGAATTTCGTCTCTCCGTGACCGGCGGTTAACACTGCGCACAAAACAAGTCCCCCCATGTAACTATATGCCTCGTTACTTGCAAAGACTAGACATCTACAAGATAAAAGACTGATTATAAACAGTTCGTCTGTTGTGCAGCATCGTGGAGAAAATCTAATTTGTTCCGCGCCTATTTCTATTAGCAGCGACCTTGTCGATTCATTCTCTTCTAGGTCTACTTTTAACCAATAAAGTAGTTCTAGGCGTATTTATTGAAGGTTCTAATGTAGCAAACAGGATCATTTGCATTTAAACGCACCGCACTAGAAAGCCGGGCAGATTATCTGTTTATTCAAAACAGTATACAGCAATAGCCACCAATTAGGAGAGTGTACATGTAGTGTTTAGTGTTCCTTATTCCCCCATTCTCATGTCGATCTCTAGACCAGAAGAAATGTCTACAAATATTTTTTCATCGATTCAGGTTATGATAAGATTTCTCTTTCTCTCTTGGGTTGGCTTGTGTTTAGATGTCAGATTAGACGAGAGAGAGAGAGAGAGAGTTGAGGTAGAGAGGAAAAGATTGTATGAGTAGGATAGAGAGATGCTGGGAGCTTAATAAAAGGTTACTGACTAAAGGCAAAGTCTCTCTCTCTCTCTCGCTCTCCTCCCTGGAGAAAACACTTACTCACGTGTCAGATAATTGGGCATCATTTTGAGTTTCAAAACACATCCACACACACACACATTCCTCTATCCCACACACTCACATAGAAATAGGTCAACTAGCAGTTTCACAGAGTCGCTTTTTTTCTGATTAAAACTGATTCTATTTCATCTAGTCTCCAGACCATGAGACACTTTCACTCTTTTGACATGTTTTTTTTATTTTTGAAACTGACACTGTAAAATCAAACTATTCAATACCATAGCAGGTATTTATTTATTAAATGGTGCGTGATGACCTTAAATATCAAAAACTGTCTGTATTTGTGCTCGTGTCTATGTGAGTGTGTGTGTGAGAGAGAGAGAGAGGGGGGGGGCGAAGGCTTGATCATCAAGTAGGCTACTCACCTATAGGTTCCAAAGTAATGTCACCATGTACTCGTCTAACAACTTAAGCAAATTAAGGCTGTGACCCTGACCTTTCACTCATCGTGTTTTCTTATTTCCAGACTATCGTTTTTCTCAAAATCTTAAAATGCATTGGACCACAGAGCATTCGACCAATTGCCTGTGTGAGAAAAGACTAATCACGTCTGGTGGAGAATAGGATTGCGGTATTGTTATCTGATAACACAAAGCCGTGCTGAATGTCACAGCACATCAATTGCTATACTAGAGCTATCGATACACGGCATATCACTTTTATTGCGTCATGCACGACGCATATATCCTATCCTAACAAGGCTTTAGAATGTAGGTCACTGCCCCATTGGTCAATTATCAAAATCACAAGTGACTCTCTGAAGCGTTCTTTATTTTGGGGATTTTATAGTCACTCAAAAATATTTTTAAAAATAGTGGGTAAAAGGTCTTCCAAACAAATGCAAATGAAGTTGAAGAAATTACACAGTATTATCTATCTTTTATAATATCAATCTATGCAATCCATCATAATTGGCATAGATTGTAAGATTGATATTATAAAACTGCAAAAAGATCAAATTTTATCACCTCGATCCGTTTAACGCCGCCTTATATTTACTAAGAAATAGATTGAGAATATCGTAAGGTTGTGTGTGTTGATATCGGTCCAGATGTTACACGTGTTGACTTTTTGTTTCAACTGCTCCCAGCTTCCTTTTTTTTTTACTGTAAAGTCAACTTCCGCAAACATTTCGCATGCGTATCTTCAATAGTTACAATTATAGAACCACTTTGCGTTCTGCTGTTCCCTTTGTATTATGTAGGTTATACTTTTTTATAGTAATCTGAAGCATTGGCCAAGATCAGGATAATGTTTGGAAATGTCTAGGAACATGTGGACTAGATTTCTCTCATAGCATTAGCAAAAAGTGTGTGTCGTTAATCTGTTTTATAACATCGGGAGAAATTCGTTTAAACATCTAATAGTCTAGATATTACACAAGTTCTAATAAAACGAGGATTGCTCGTGTTCAACATGTTAGTCCTAAAGAC
Organism: Biomphalaria pfeifferi; assembly: GCA_030265305.1. Taxonomy (NCBI): domain Eukaryota; kingdom Metazoa; phylum Mollusca; class Gastropoda; family Planorbidae; genus Biomphalaria; species Biomphalaria pfeifferi. The sequence goes on along the minus strand of JASAOG010000039.1, from coordinate 2,229,464 downwards.
GAAGGTTGTTTTAGAGTCAAACTGTTTCCTGTTTTTAGTAAGTGAGTAGAGTGCGGTCAAGTTGACGCCCACTGACTAGACACGATGTCAGGCATTCGTTAGTCACTGACACTAGTGGAAGATGTGTCATGTGTATTATTAATATGCCACGATTGTTTCGAGTTTCGATGGATGACAAAAATTATGGTCGGAAAAGTTTCTGATTTCTTTTCTACACGATGAGCACCGGTAAGTTCAAAGTTCATCGATTGTTTAAACGATTTTCGCATTTCCTAGTGACCCACACTTGGAGTTCTTATGTCCACTGAACTATCTAGTATTTGTACATGTAAGTTTATTTAGATCAGAAGTTCGTTGAGTATAAAGACACAATGTGGACGTGATGAATACATTTCAGCTACATAGTCTGAATAAACCTTGTATTATCAATGAATGGAAAAGACCTAGACTGAGTTTTCTGCTCTTAAAAACAACACAACACAAACATTTCAACCAAATCATTTATATACCATGTTGCATAACTTTGTGTCATACAACACATATACACTCTTTATCGTAACAATTAATTAGCAATGTTTAAAATCTCTCTCACACGCACACACTCACTGTTCTTAATTTAAGAACAGGTTTTGGATATACCTAGGGTAAATAGCAAACTCCGTTTTTTTTTTTTTTTTAAAGAGTAAACTAAGCTATAGGCCTAGATGAAGTGTAGGCCTACTGGATTAAACAAAGCCGGTTTTACGATAGTGCATGACAGAGTCTCACTTTTAAAAAGCGACCTCCGCATTTCAAACTTATACAGTTTATTACAAAATAAGCTTAAGAAATAACATATTACAAAATAAGCTTTTTAAATATAAGAAATAACATGTTGTTAACCCTGTATTTCTTTTATCACAGATATGATATGCATTTAGTAAAATTATTAGTTGCGTTTATAGGTTATTAAAGGTTGAAGAGGGTTGGGGCCTCCTAAAAGTCCTGCCCTGGGCCTCCACTGAACTAAAATCCTATCACTGAAACTAAGTGTGCCGCTAATATCACTGAAACTAAGTGTGCCGCTAATCATAAACGAAATGATGGGGTGTCAATCAAGAATGTATCTCTGACCCTTGATGCATGCCGAAGCAAATAGTGTCTCATTATAAAGTGTTGGACTGCTCAGCCTGCTATAGAAATGGAAGTAGCTGTTCAAAAATTTGGCTAGTCGTACACCACTGTGCTAGAAAATGTCCGTGTGTTCCTTTTTTACCACCACAAAGGCCCCTAAATGATATACTGAAAAGAAGAGGAAAATAGGTGGGGCTTTTGAGCGAGGGGGGGGGGGGGGGGAGGCTGTCAGACAACATAACGCAAAATCACCAAGACTTAAGGCCCGTTATCGTGTTTGAAGTCTCCTTATGGTAATGGTCTTGTTCAGCGTCGTCCAAAAGTTTCAAATTGGCTATTGATTCGGGGGACTGTTTAATAGTCGTGACATAAAACAAGGCCAGCTGTTAGAGTCTCTCTCGTTGTTATCTTGTGGTCTTATACATGTGTCAATGTGCTCCAACACAGTCATGAACATTGTGTGTTTATTCTTTAAGAATATCTTCTAATTAGGTCTTCATATTTTTTTAATTATATTTTTTATTGCTAAATTTGTATTGGAATCTATTGAATTTTTTAAAAATTGCTTACATGTTACACATATGATGTCAGCACTAGGCATCGAATAATAAAGAGAAAAGGGTGAATTAAATATAGCCTAACAATGAACAGTCGTGACTAGGGCACCACCATTTTATTCTTGGCAGGGTAATATAAGTGCGTTACTAACATAGTCCTACATCTACTCAAGAGATGAGTTCTAACGTGTTTATAACTAAGTTGGTGAGCCACTCTTCAATACTCTGTTAGCGGTGTCAACAAAAAATAAGATCTGCTGAGTTTTCGTTTAGTCTCCTATCATCTAGTCACTGAGCCAGGGCACTGTCTTCTTGGGAACAAAAAAAAAAATGTTATCAGACGCTATCCTCTGTACAATTTTCATCTCATGGTTTTAACAAAAATCTGTGTCTGTCTTTCCTTCAGCCCCCCCCCCCCCACCCGTTCATGTCTGTCTCGTAGAAGAGTCAAGAAGAGTTGATGCACGTTTTCAGATATCGTTACCAGCCCTGTATCGTTTATGTTTATTTTTACAAAGCTTATATCAACTCACTCTGTACACATTTCCCATTCTCGAATCAAGTTGAAACTTTGCACTAGTATTCATTGTACCTAACAAAACATAAATCGATAAAACAAATTGACCAATTAATTAATTACATTCTGAAAATACAGCCACTTTCACACTTCCTTGTACGATGTTTTTGTTGCTATAAGATTTATTTTGATTCCATTGCAGACGAAACAAAGTTTGAACACCAAGTTCAGGCTGTCCGGGCCAAAGCTTTCAATTTGATTCAATGGCTGAGCAATAGGAGTGAAGCTCTGAGACACTTGGCCTGTTCGGACGATACTTCATGTACGGGAAAAGAATTAAAGGTACTTGCTTGTATCATGTTCTCGGATTTATGTGTATAGAAAGAGACAGTGGCGTCACTCCTGTCGATTTCTCCTGGTGCGGTTAGCTAAGGGTGTCACTTCCCCCATCACTTTTTTTTTTCAAATATGTTCCAATAAACACTATTGTTTAACCAATGCAGTGAGCTGATTACCCACTTTTATTGGTTGTTACCCAAATAAATTCCAACTTTTGATGACATTTATTCAATTGTTATTGCAAATTTTACAATGAAATTTAATTAAAATTAGAAACAGACTTAAAATCATCTGAACAGGTTTCCTTTGTTATACTTTGAGACAGAAATGGTATAACGTTGTGCTGTGTCATTTAAACTTAAACTACCATCTAGATGTGTTTAGGCATATTTTGGCATATATCTAGAGATTTTATTATTATTTTTTTCCAATGTGTCTGCTTTTGTCATGATATAATTTTTCCAACTTGGGTGTCACCTCCAAAAGGATGTCACCCGATGCGGACCGCACCCTTAGTGACGCCACTGGAGAGAGATATAGATAAATAGTATTGTTATATATTGTTGTAGGCGTATATGGCGTGTACACCGAAGGCGTGAATCACCTTTTAGCAAGCTACCTTGACCCTGTCTCTTCAGATCTCTTTAAAAATGTTTTCAATTATATTTTCTGTTGTTTTTTTTTTACATTTGATTGATAACCACAAGCTATAAAAAGGAAATTCTACATAATTTAATTATACAATATCATAACAAATGATAAACTTAAACGTCCTGATGTAACAACTCACCGAATTATCATTTTGTTATGGTATCATTCTTACAAACACTTCCGATACAAATAGGGTTTAAAAATAATGTCACATGACATTGGATTTTAAAAACCTCGACCCAACAATTGTATCACTTATTAAGCATTTCATACATTCTACGTCGATCTCGTGCCAAATGTATCTTTAACAAGGTTACAAAAGACAGTTTGTGTGGAAACACAAACTTAAAATCGGCCCCCGAAGTGGTCCACCCAGGCAGCCTTCAATATTTTCAGAAAGAATATCCGAATGAAATTATATCAAAGACAAATGAGAGATAAGAATGGAGAAAGAAGGTTAACAGATCTTGTGTAGTGACCCAACGATCCCGCAGATCAAAGGATAGGTGAAAGTGAATGTAAAGTTAGATGTGAACCTGGCCTAACTAGTTACCCTTTCAGACCTTGCGGTCTCTAGGGCAGATGATGTAAAGTTCATCAGTTTTTTTGTTGCCCACGGTTAACGAGGGTGTCATGTAGTCAACTACCAACCGCCTTTACTTTTCCCCAAGTAATGTCAGGTACCCATTAGAGTTGAGTGGACTCCAAGGCGCCCAAAGTTGAAAATCCCAGTCTTCACCAGGATTCGAACCCGGGACCCCCGGTTCGGAAGCCAAGCGCTTTACCGCTCAGCCACCGCGCCTCCCCTGGCATAAATGATGTCTTATAATTGATCTAATTGTTTTGAAAAAGCTCAATCTCTTACTAAAAAAAAAAGAAATCCGCAATAAAAAAAATGTTTAGGAAAATAAAATTTACAAGATTACTATTCGTTTTAAATTAGGTCTAACTTATAATGCATACTAATTAGCTTTTTCTCTTTAGAAAACTACTTGCATAACTGATTTTAAAAATTAGATTTTTCGCTTTCAGAAAAAAAAGTAGCCGTTGCATCAGAATTTTGAATGGTCTAAAATATTGTGATGTCGTATTGTGATGTCGTATAAAAAAAAAAGAAATCCGCAATAAAAAAAATGTTTAGGAAAATAAAATTTACAAGATTACTATTCGTTTTAAATTAGGTCTAACTTATAATGCATACTAATTAGCTTTTTCTCTTTAGAAAACTACTTGCATAACTGATTTTAAAAATTAGATTTTTCGCTTTCAGAAAAAAAAGTAGCCGTTGCATCAGAATTTTGAATGGTCTAAAATATTGTGATGTCGTATTTTCAATATCTTTTGTAGTTTACGAGATCTAAACGGGACGGACGGACAGACAGACAGACATTTCGCACAAAACTAATAGCGTCTTTTCCCCTTTCGGGGGCCGCTAAAAATCTATTTAAATGACATAAATTTAATGCACACTTAATTTAAGATCTTGTAACACAATGATCCGAATTTCAAATCTGCTCGACCGTTTCCACCTAAGCTATTGATGATTTTAGCTTTGCGAGGTAAAAATGTTCCTATTCCTATAGAAAATACAAACGAAGATTACAAAACTATATTTTGTTTTTCTGTGGCATTTTAAAGACTTGACGGAGTGATAATCTCTTACATTTAGCTTGTTTTTAAGTTACAACATTTCTACTGTTGTATCGTCAATGTTTAACAAACTATCAGGTCCGGATTTAGACTTGATAAGCATAAGGCATTGTACGCTACTTGAGATATGGGCGCCTTTATAAGTCCTATAAAATGTTTTGTTTTATACGTTTCGGATGTTCCTTCAGAATTTAAGATAATTACTTCCTAGTCCAAACCTCCTGCAGGACGACGTAGGATGGGAGCGGGCAGGGTTAGAACCCGGGACCATCGATGAATCTGAACGACAGTCCAGCGTACAAACCGCACGACCAGGCAGCCATCCATTACAATACATAATACAATACAATACATAATACAATATATCAGTGCCAAATATGATTTTCGAATACATAGAGGGTTATTAAAATGATACATTTATAAGAGGAATATCTTATATATTCATTTATACATTTTTAAGAGGAATATCTTATATATATATATATAGTAAAATAATAGTTTTTCAACTTAAAATCATTATATTATTAACAAACTTAAAGTGCAAACTCTGATAATTTAAGCTATAATATAGCGGTAGCTAGTAGACTACGTAAGGTGGTCAACGATAAATCCTGCACTAATAACTATATAGATCTAGATCTATAGGTTCTATAATGACAGTCAAGTTTTTTAAAATGCAGATCAAGCTGAAAGCTACACTGCTTACGTATTCATGTGAAACAATGCACTCGTCATAAATCTTTGGAATCGAAGACATTGCCATTATTATTACAAGCTGAAACTATAAATAGAAAATACACGTGTTTATATTTTGTTTTTATATTAGAGCCGCCCGAGTCTATTGGTAGAAAGTAAAATAAAGCAACCAATGAAAAATTTTGATTTTCTTTTCCTCGGCGTTACTTTATCGTTCTGTCAGGTCAACACAGCCTAGCCAATTACGAAGAGCTTTGTTTAGTTATTTCCGTAGAACACTAGATCTTAAAACTAGATCTGTGTGAAATTCATTTACAAAATATGGATTTGTCACTTTGTGTAATTAGAATGTAAGTATAGTAAATAAAAGATATATTGTTTGTAGTTTTATAATAAAGAAATGAATCTAGTAAACTTTCCTAGCGTAGCCAAAACTACCGGCATTCCATTACTTGTTTTTTTTTTCTTTTTCAGTCAGATCTTTGCTTATTGTCCTATTAAAAGTATTAGCACGGGGTGAATGGGGAGCTTCAGCTTGCTTCCCTCACCACCCGGTAAAATGCTAGAAAGTTAGTGGCATCAACCAAATGATGCTAGATCTAACTGGGGTGACTCATGGCAATGCCAATGTTGTGCATACTTTGGGCCTGTATTCCGTTTTAAAGTTAGCGCCTCTTACTTACACTAACAGTTTATGATTATGAGAGACTCAGATTGACATGACAAGTCTACTCTAGAGTACAGAAGTATTATACTAGATATAGTCTAGATATAATTTATAGATCTTGTATAGACTTAAGCTGAGTCTAGCTAGTCTACTAGATCTAGACTGTAGATATCTAGAGTTAGAGACACTAGATGACTAGAGACTGCTAAGATATTATTACTAATTATCAAGATTTGAATTTTAGAATTAGATTTAGATCTAGATCTAATAATAATTAAATTAGATCAATACATGGTATTTTCAGTTATCAGTAGTCTACTTAGATTGACTTCTAAAGATTGTCTAATTTTAAGTGTATATTTAATAAGCTATTAATCAATTGGCTACTAATGTTCTTGTTTAAATCCTGATGGAGGCTCTGATTTTTTTAAACTACCGGCTTCACTGTACAAAATAGATATCATCAAAGCTCTTTTCCTCATTGTCACCCAAAGGATGGAACTAGAGTCCACTGAACATGCTAGCACAAAGACACCTTAGATACAAAAATCAAAGAAAACAAATCATGTAATTTATTACTAAATTAAATTCTCTTAAATATTTACATTAAACATTAATTTTTTTTTTTCATGTCTTCTGCAGACACTGTTTGGTGAAGCCAAAAGGCAGCATCCTGTTGTAAATTTGACCATTGTAAGAGGACAAAGGTTGCTTTCGTATAAGAAAAGTGCTAGTTTGCAAGCAGATCTTCAAAATCTTGCTTATGTTTGGAGTTCTTTTGTGGATAATTTACACAGTCTCAATTGTTGTCTCTGTAGTGCAGGAAATCATTATTCACTTACCTGTAATGTGAAAAACACCAGCAAAGTTCAATGCAGCGAACTAAACAGCTTACAGCTAAGCTTGCAGTTTCCTCATTTGAATTTCATTTTCGACAATCAGATTTACAACAGAGGAGGTTTTTCTTTTGAATTAATTTCATCTGAAGAGCAGGATACGTGCTCTGTAAATAAGCAATCTAGTAATTCCTGTAAAGATAGCGACAATAGGCCACAATTTAAGAGCTTCTTAAATCATCATTCTAATTTTCTTGATGACACCCTAGAGCATAAAGAAAAGTCAGATCATTTTCTCCATTGTGAAAAGAATAATCTTGAGTTCACAAAAGTTTTCTCACTTTCGGCAGAGTTTTCTCATTTGAGTAAGCTCTTTAGCAACCTAGACAATGGAACCTACACAGCTTCATCTCATGATCCTCAACTTGGGGATGAAAAGTCAGACCTGTTTGAAATAGATCTCAATTCTTGCAAGTTTGGTGTGTCTCCAAGTGCAGCTTTGAAAATGAGTTTCTGTGGGTCCCAGAATTCCTTGACAGAAGATGATCAGGTGGTGCCAGGCTCCATTGTTAGGAAGCTACCCTATGATGCTTTGTCCTCTCCATCTCATTTAGCAAGAAACACATCTGGGTCAAGTGAAGCATACAAGAGTCTTGCTCATTTAGAAAATCCTGCCCTAAAAATGTCGGATTCTGGATTGTGCGAAATTTCAGAGGCAAAGCGTCGTATGCTGCTAGATGCAGCCAATGCCAGTAATATAAGCAGCAGGTCAGAGTCACCTCTGAGTTTCAGTAGCAGCAGATCTCAAACACCCACTGGAACTTTGACCAGAGCAGATCGCACCAATGAGTTGTGGAAGGCTATTGGGTCCATTGATTCCTTCCTTATGGATAAAGACATCTTGGAAGCCTGCCAGGTGAGTAGTTTTGCCTGTGAGTCATAGTTTAAACTATATAGTATATTATGTTTTTTTTTTTTTGTTTTTTTTGGCTTAACTGTACTGTTCCCATCCCCCACCCCCAAACTTTTTTTTCTTACCCCAATCTGTGTTTTGATATGCATTGCTAATGTACCATTTTTATGCAACTTTAATCCTGTTCTTGAAAATACATTGCTAGTGATTGTGAAATTCTTTTTCTTTAAAATATTTATTTAGCTTTGTTGTATTTCAATTTTCAAAATCTATTACTGTCGATAGATCTAGAAGACCTCTATGTTGAATTATTAAATACTTTTAGCAACAGTTATTTTTCTGAATATTATACTACAAATGACACTATTTCTATTCTAAATGTATTGTATAGATTGACAGCAGTTAGTTCACATAATTCACTACAGCGTTTTTTATTAGCAATCCATTCAGTGTACTTTCAATTTTATATATAAATAAATGAAAAAAATGATTATTTCTCTGATTTTATCAATGTCTGATCCCTTTAAATCTTTTACTTCTTTACAGTCCACTGCAGACGACCTGGCCTGTGATATGGATGATTTTGTTGGAAATCCAAATGTTTCATTTGCTGAATTTTTACAACAGTACCAAGAGCTGAATGATTGGTTAAATCAACTACATAAGGTCACACAGAGAGAAGTCACTAGTTTCTCTGAGAAATATCTCAATCAGGTTAGCTTTTTTCAAAATGCTCTCAATAGTTGACAAGTAAAACATTTAACAATGTGCTTACTTTTCTTAAAATGCATATTTACTATTTAAAATCTGGTATCTTAGTGTCTTCAATAGGTATGGTAAATGTCCTACTAGATCTAGACTTATTATTTAATGTTAATAAAGAGATGGAAGGAAATGAGGTCAAATTTTAATACTTTTAGTGGCCCCTGAAAAGGGAATAGACGCTATTAGTTTTGTGTGGTCTGTCTGTCCGTCCGCTTTAGATATCGCAAACTAGAAAAGATAGTAAAAATTAGAATATTTTTTGTCCCTTCAAAAGGATGCTCAAGAAGTATTTCATTTCCCTTCATAACCATATCAGTTTCCTATGTGAAAAAAAGTTTAAAATGTTTCACACCAGCCATGGTCACTAGTTCTGTCACAACAGCCAGCTGTAAAAACACATTTTTTTTTTTTTAATAATAACCTAACCGCATTGAGGTATATGAACATATTATAGAGATTGAAAACCATAGTGTTTCAACATAAACACTATTTTTTTTTGTATAAGCCGTCTGCATGCCATCCTGTGTTTTAATGTTGAAATCACAAAATATTCAAATTTCATTTTTTGGGCTCATTATTTTTTTTATTTACAAAAATTATTTAAGCACATCTGGACCCACAATTTTGCAACTAGTAGATATTTGTGGTATTCTGTTGTTAAAGGGTAATTTAATTTTGAATTTTTATTTATGTAAATAGCATTCTTATTCTTTTGGATTTTTAAAGCGTCCACTTTTTTGTGTTCATTAATTGTTAATTTTGTTGATTTCAAAATGACATTGTAAAAAAACAAAAAAGTTTGGAAACTCAACAGCCTTGGGTTAATGAAGAGAATACAATATTTGAATGTTACTGATGTGATTTATTTTAGAGGGAAAATAAGCTGTGTTTACCTAGCCCTGTATTGTTGCTGTCTGGAGTTATTAAGTTGAACAGTTTTCCATAAGTTTGTGCCCTGGTCCTGACTGTCCATTATTCGACCATATTTAATTTATTTCTCTCATAAAAAATATTGTACCTAGTGCTGCCTATATATGTAACATTTTCATCATTTACCTGGAGAATGGTCAGCCTCCTTTCAATCCAACATATATGTACACAGGAGATTACTTTAATTGGACAAGCTCTGTCACTCACAAGAGAGTTGTCCTTCTTGTTTTAATCCTATACTGTTGTCAGTGCTGGTTTTACTTGGTAAACCCTTATTGTGTAAATAACTAAGCTATGTGATTTTTTAGGTTTCAGAAAGATAATCTAGGTTTTCAACAAATAAGTTTAACTTAGGCTAGATGCATTATTTCCAATCAACTCTATCCTCTTCTTTCTACAAAAAAAAAAAAAAATACCCTAAAAGACCTCTTAGGCAGATCATCTTGAATTAACTTGTTTCTATGTTGTTGACTGATCAACTGTCTTTTGTTTTGAACTGGTGGAAATGCAGTACACTTCAGCCCAACACTGTCAACACCAAAATCTCATTTTCTTCCTAACACAAGTAAAAGTGTACATCAAGAGCAGAGTAGAGTGAATAGAAAACAAAAATATCAAGAATTTAAGCAGATTTTTAAGGCAAAACTCAGTGACGTTTTCATTGAATAATTTAGTCTAATTAAGAAAACTCATATATACACTACATTTACATTTGGATATAGATGTATATGGGGTGTTTTTTTTAATGAAATTTATTTTGCTATTGTTACAGCTAGATATTTGAAATGCACTTGATTGTTGATAGGGAGATGGTCCTCTTTTTTCTTGGTCATTTGATTCACAACTCATCACAGCCTCTAAGTTGCTATTTATTGAGCATATAACTGTCTTCTTTGGGCGGGCTTAAAGTTTGTTTCCTCAATGCTTCTTGGCTAGTGGGACAGATGAAATATTGTCAAATTTAATGCACGTGCAGCTGTAAACAATTGTGCACTTGGGGTTGGCAGTTATTCACCTTTCTTTGGCTTTGTACATTGGATACCGTTGTGGTGGTCTCCCTTAGACAATTACATTTTCTCTGCCCTACGATAGGCGCCTGCATATTTCTTCTCTCTTATATCACTAGAGCTCTAGTTTTCTAAAACTATGGTTAGCTCAATGTATTTGTTCTGGCTGGCTGTAGTTGTACTGGACACGAATACTGAATCTTTTACAGGATGATAGCGCAAACTGTTGTGATCAATTTCATTCTGAGATCGTTAGTACCTTTTTGTCCCCCATCGTCCTGAAGTTCTGTCCTAGTTAATATGCTAGACAATAGGGACAAAATCAAAGATAATAAATTGTTGACAAGTGCACGCCCGTAACTAGCATTGATTTTGTTTTTTGTTCTTCTTCTCTTTTGTTTGGAGGAAGTCTAGGGCTTAGCGTTAGTGCATTTTGTAACGGATGTTTGGTTCCAGGGCTCTCGGGTTCGTTAGACTGGCCTCTCCAGTAACACCATCTATAGAAAGAAGTGCTGACGTGATCGAGGTGGGGGGGGGGTGTGCGCGTGAGCAAATAATACTGAAAGGCTGCTCCTTCTCTCCACTGCTCCCCGCCCGCCATGGTCTGTTGTTCCAAGCCAGCGTCACACATTGGTCACGCCCTGTGGCTGTGGTTCATTAGGTTATTTAGGCTATGGTTGGCTGGGTGGAAGTGGCCGTCAACTGAACCTAATTTAGTTCATTGTGAATGGCCTTTAGAAATGAAATGATAGTTTCTAGACATATATTAGGCAGTTTAAAATTGTTCAACAGTATTCATTGCCCTTCACTGCAACCATATCATTGACAAATTATTTAAACTAAACGTGACGACGACTATGGTCAACACTCTAATTACAAAGATATTTTACGTTTTTGTTTTCTTACAACATATTCCTACTTAGTATTCTATAACACCGTCATGTAACCAAGTCAAATCATCCTTCAAACAACTCAAGTCTTTGCAATGTGTCTGTTCTGTCAACGTGATATGTTGACCATAGTTTTCACAATCACTTTGTTGTATTGACGTTCCTCAAACTAATTTGCCCCGTGCTATTCCCTTCCCTTTGTGTCCGCTGCCTTCTGTCTGTTTAAAGTTGGCCTTGTCCTACTGGTATGTCATCAACAGCCGCAAGGGATGGAAGTTGTGCGGTTCTGTCTCCATATCCACAGCGGGCATGCAGTTTATACATGAACAGTTATACATGAACACATGATTAGAGAAGAGTGCAAACAAGAAGTGAACTATTTGATTCACACATGTTAGTTTGTGATAGTGTTGCTGAGCTTTGGTCGACATAGTCTTTAGTGTAATCTGGCATAGTGGATGCGTGTCTAGTAAAAGGATAATCCGTTTTGTGTAAGCCTGATGTAAGATAAGAATTGATTCCTGACACCATTGAATAACTAAATATATGTGGCTCAATAGTTCTTCCAATTATTGTTACAAATCGTAGACTCTGGCAAACAGCTTTTACATGGGGAATGGTTTCATATAAAACATTCTTATAGGACGGAATTCAAAATGAGTGTACCCACGTTAAGGAATACGCACAATATACTATATATGGTCTTCGGTAAAATACAAATGTCTAGGATTCATTTAGAATCAATGCTTCACGTGTTAAAGGTTTTTATCGTAGCTCTTTAGTCAAGCTAAAAACAAATAATTTGATTTACTAAACAAGATAAACAAAAAATACTTTTAAAAAAAAAGTAAGGCTTATACGAAGTGTAATTGTATCAATTAGTTTGGATCAGTCATGTAATTAAATTTGTAATATATCTAAATCAACAACAATAAATGTGTGCTATTAGAAATACTTAGACCAATTGTTATTGTTTAGCGCTATTTCATGCTTTTAGCTTTCTCACTTTGATCCTATCACTTGGACCAGTTGGGAAGGAGGTAGAAAGAAGGGATGTCTGGGTGAATTTTACCATAATCGCTTTTTAAAAGAATTTATTGAAAAACAAAGAGGGGGGGGGGGGGTGGAACGATCTGAATTCGAACTCATGACTCACGCCCCCTAAAGCCGAAATACTAACCACTCTGCTTATTATTATAGATTGTATAGTTATGTACTGTTTCAAACTTACTTTAAAGTGGCTATAAAGGGGAGTAATTTAGCTTATACCACCACTTCAGTAAAGTACGATTTCTTTCCCTTGTTCAAGATACCAAACAAAATAATTAATTACCAATTGCTAATTAACTAATTGGTTAATGTTTTTATTGATTCTTGTGTTGTCAGGTAAAAGAAATAATTGTGCGAAATTTCAGTTTGATTCTAGATTGGGTGTCTTAAAAGTAACGTGTACAAACTGTTTTACCAGACAGAGTGAGTTGAAATAAGCTTTGCAAAAATAATCCGTGAATGTTCCAGACTGGTATCCCCATGTTATAATTCCAGAATTGGTTCGCTATCCAGACACCATGTTCAACATTAGGTCATACAATGGGCTTCATCGTGTAGATCTGCAAAGACTTTTATTCAGTGCTTTTTGTAAAAAAAAAAAAAATAGATGCCGATACTCAATGATAGATTGTTTGACTTTTGAACTTCTAATAAATTAATAATAAACGATAAAATACAAGAAAAAAATATTTTTTTTTCTCACATTGAAAAAGGTGAGGCGTACCGTCACAAAAAAAAGCACTGGTTTTATTTATTTTATTTTTTTTTGTTGCAGGGAAAAGGGGTGGGGTATCTTGTACGCCCTTGTCTTCTGTCTCAGTGACGCAATCAGATCTGTGTATTGTTTATTTCTAAGTGCACAGATTCTGTTGATTACATGTAAGATGTTTTAAGTCGAGGAATTTCTGGGAGAAAAAGATGGCTTCTAGCTAGTGCTGCTGATCAATTCACTTCCATATCTCACTAGTACACACAATGCCGCCAGGACTCTCACTTTACTGATAGCAGGAGCACACACACACACATGTATGCGTTGTGTTGGCTGATCGTTGCACGTGGTGGTTGCGCTGTGGGTGGGTGGCGGCTGCACGTGGTTATTGTTTCTTATTCTATCGAGTCTTGAAATGGCGTCTCGGAAAATATAGTTATAAATAAGAAACAGTTGTCCTTAGATCGCTTTGATTCTGGCGCTGCCACTTTTTTTTTTAACCAACTTGACGAAATAAATGGGAACCAAAACACGTTTTCATTTGAAATAACCAATAGTTTATTCCTTTACACATTTAACGGATGCATTTATATTTTAAAAAAAAAAAAAACACCAACATTAGATTTCGATGTTGTATTAAATTGTTACTTTTGATTGCCCGCTATTTCTACCAGATAAATGTTTTACTGTTGACATGCATTGATCACTTTTCTCGTGATAGTTTTCTTCACTAAAACTTTGATGGCAACAAATGCCGGTGTTTCACGTTCTCTGGTTTAGTTTCCGAACATAACAGCAAGTAGATTCCTTGTGCCTCCAACAGTTCATTCTGCCAGACTCTCGCTTCACTCTTTCAGTATGGAGCTTAATTTCTACTATATATTTCCTTCAATCTCTCCCTTTTTTTTCCCCGTCCTCAATTGCCCTAACCACCGGGAATCCAGGCCTACCGGCCTATGTCCCCATTACTTCTGACACAGTATTGAGTTTGTCTGTTTGCTGCTGGTGTGAACTGCTCTCCCTCTTAATGCTCATACAATCCTGTAGTACAGGCTTTTGTCATTTCCCTTACTGCCAAGGGGGCTGTGAGCTGACAGTGAATCAGCTATCGACCCTCTAGTGTTCATTCTTCCCTACTTCCCTCACCCCACTTGGATTCTAGAGCTACATGGACACCAAGTGTGACACCATGAACTAGTTCCTATAGAGGTTTTTTCCCCTTAAGGCTTTTGTAATTGCCATGACAGTCATTAATATAGGATGGCTTATAGTCTGGACTTTGAAATGTTCTTCTTAGGCCAAAGAGGTGATGGTGTCATCTTCATATTTATTTCATGTGGTAACATGATAGGACACTGAATGTCATACATTGGGTAATTTAAAGTAATTAACAAATTACTATGGACAGTAATATGCAAGGTTCTGTTTTGTACAAGGATCCAAAGATGCTGAATTATGATAATGACAGTAGTGTAGATATGATTGAAAAAAAAATCAATGCACACATGAAGTAAACAAAATAAGTCTAAAGAGCTTCTCAATACTTTGACTAATATTACTGAACATTATAACTATAAGAAACCAAAGTGTACAATTACACCCTCTTTGAATTTTCCCAAAAACTTCTTTCTGTAAACTGTACACCAATAGGCTTGAAATCAATTTTTTTACAAAGCTTATATCAACGCACTCTGTTTGTTAGTCTGGTCAAAAGTTTGTAAACATATTTCTGTGACACCCAATCACATCAAGCTGAAATTTTCCTCAATTATTTCTTTAACCTGACAACACAAGAATAAATTTTTTAAAAATTAACCAATTAGTTAATAAATTGTTGGTAATAAATTATTTTGTTGTTATGTCAAACTACCAGAGTGGCTACCATGTGGACTTGAGAAGCCAAGAAGGCTTTAGCCCACAAGTTGGAATTGTTCCCGTTTTTTTTTTTTTCTTTTTTTTTAAAGATTCATTTAAAAATGATCAACCAGATGCTCCCCTTTCTTCCCCAACCCTTTATAATATAGATTGAATTAGGAAAAATTTTAATAAATAAAATAATAAATAAAAATTTTAATAGGAAATGTCAAGTTAAAAAAAGGAAATACACTTAATACAAAAATTATTTTTTGTTTGTTTGATGATTTGAATCATTTTCTTTTAGTTTAGTATTTTTTGTTGCTCTACAGACCTTTCAAATCTCCCTCCCCAAAGACATATTCAGTTTTGTAACTGTTTAATGTTAACACAGTTTTGAGTCTTTAGTTTAAATTTATGCTGTTGAAAAAAAAAGATAAAATTCTATTCAATTCTTATTCATGCCTATATTTTCCAATGTTACAGAGCTACCATGAAGAAATCTTGGAGCGTTCTCCTCGTAGGGAATTTCTCAACAATTATTCCCGTCAGCTATTGCTCCGATATCCAAACATGGCAGAACAGATCACTTCCAGGATGTCCAGATTGAATACTCAGTGGTCTAAACTTGAACAAGCCATTGCTCCAAAGCATGGCCAGCATGATGCTGAGACCATGCTTCAAGGTAACAATAGCAATCACATGATTGAACACTTTTTTTTTTTTATGTACAATTTTAGTGCTGAAATATTATTTACTTGCTGTAAGTGAAAGTTATTTTAAGGCATGTCATGGCTGTTGTTGCAAAGAAAAAAGAAAAGAAAAATGATTAATTGGGGTTATAGCACCATCTTTAAAAAGCAAATCTGCTACTCACTCCTCATTTCTCTGAAATATTTTTTTCTATCTGGTACATTAAACTTAACATACTTTTGTTCATATTTAAACAAAATCTTCAAACCTATGTTAACTGTAGCTTTTTTGATATTAACATTTAAACTTTAAAAAAAACTACCTAGAAAATATTTTTACATTATTATTTTTTTGTATTCATGTATCAACTGTGTCATTTTACACACCATTTTGTAGGCTAGACCATTACTACAAACAAAAGTTATGTTTAGGCAAATATAGGCTGCCATAACGAAGTAAAAATTTTGAACAGAGACAATGAGGGACCATTTGCCAGGGGAGGTAAACGTAGAATAAAAATATTAATGTTTTAGTCTAAGTTGTCTATCTTAATCTTTTTTTTTTATTATTATTTTAGTTTTTTTTATTTAAAAAATAATTAAAAACATAAAATTAGAGTTAGACTCCTATTGTTTTTGTGAACAAAAAAATATTTTTTTTGTAATGAGTTACAATTTCTAGCTGACGAAAAGCAGGAAGTTTTTTGTTTTTTTTTTCAAGACAAAAATGTTCCATTTAGTTACAAAACTGTATTTGGATATTAATCAAGTAAAAACAACATTATTGCAAATGTTTTCTAAAAATTACATTTATAAAATTAAGTGGCATAGTTTTAGCTTGTCAAGGATTTTTCATATTGCTTTTGCAAAAAGAGGTCAGAACAATCACATTTTTTCTGTGTGGAATATTATTGTTCTTTTTGGTGTCCTAAATATGAACAAAACTTGTCCACTATAAGATGTTTTGCTAAACACGAAGATGTTCTTACAATGATCACGTAGAGTGTGTTCTGGTTAAAGTTAAATTGAGGTTACCTAGTTGGTATCTTAAATATTTTCTCTTTATTATAACATTTATCAATGGTCAA
Source organism: Biomphalaria pfeifferi (assembly GCA_030265305.1). Lineage (NCBI taxonomy): Eukaryota > Metazoa > Mollusca > Gastropoda > Planorbidae > Biomphalaria > Biomphalaria pfeifferi. Next base: position 2,212,540 of record JASAOG010000039.1, on the reverse strand, counting down.
TGTGCTTGTCACAACACCTTCATAAACTGTCATAGAAAAGTATAAGCACTAAGCCTGTTAGGACACAAGACGCTTCAAAATAATAATGCACACTCCGGGTTATTCTAGCAATACTTTAATATTATAACAATTTATGTAAACCTCAGCATTTCATCTCTCTTCCTGTCACTTTCTCTCTCGGCTTCCTCTTTCTACATCCCTTCCATTCATTACACCAATTTGCACCTTTATTCATGCACACCATGCTGCGCTACGACCATAACACCCCCCTTGTTTGCCAAGTTTGATGTACATTGAACGTCCTTTAAATATCAAATAAAATTATAAACCACTGTACAATATAATTATATCGTCTTCATTAATTCTCATTCTTTTAAACCAGATAAAAACCAACAACAACAAAAAAATCCAACAGCAAAATTATATATCACCATTCACCACATTATTATTTTAGGTTCAAAATTACTTAATCCATCCCAATGTATAATGTCCATACTTCCCTTAACGAACCAATCAGAGTAGCTCTCATAATTCACAATTATAAACTATAATTAACTGTGTAACTGTAATAATATATTTTAAATGTTTAACAATGGTTTCATCACATTCTCAATATAACACCATATATTCATTAATATCTCGACACCTCACGCATGTAACAAAGCTTCGTCAATCCATACAGTTTTCGATTACACTACCTTACACCAATATACATATACGTGTACATTTACAAAATATTCCAATTAGTTATACATGTCTATAATTGTCTATTCATTACACTGCTATTCATTATGTTGTCATCAACAATATTTTACTGAAACAAAATTGACGTGACTTAGCTCCTTTCCTTACTTCCATTTCTTTTCCTCCTTAGGTACACCGTGATAATGTGTCAGCTATCACATTGTCTTTCCCTGGTATTGTCCTGACCTCAAAGTTATTATCCATAAGTTGTAATGCCCACCTGGCTATTCTGTTGCTCCCTAATTTATTTGTATTAATGAAGGCCAAGGGAGCGTGATCCGTCCATAGTTCAAATTTAGCTCCCATTAGATAGAACCCTAATTTTGTTATACACCATACAATGGCTAGTCCTTCCTTTTCAAGGGTGGCATATTTCAACTCAGCTGCTGTCAGTTTTCTACTCACATATAAAACAGGATGTGGGACACCATTCTATTTTTGCATTAGACAGCCTCCTATTGCAATGGCTGATGCATCTGTTGCCAAAATAAATTCCTTAGTATTGTCAGGTAATTTCAAAATCGGTGCCCCAGAAAAGAAAGTTTTAATTATGTCCAGTGCTTCTTGACATTCTTCCGTCCACACTATATTGTTAGGTTTTCCTTTCTTTGTTAGATTTGTTAGTGGCTCAATTATTTCTGAAAAATTTTAGATAAATTTTCTATAAAAGTTGCATAGACCCAAAAGGCTTCTAATTTGCTTCTTTGTCTTTGGTACCTTAATGTCCAATATTTTTGATACTGTTTCTTCCAGTGGTGTAATGTACTCATTTTTAATCTTATACCCCAAAATTGAAATTTCACTGAGGCCAATTTTTATCTTTGTTGGTTTCAATGTTAAATTTTCTTTGATCATTTTAAAAACCTCTCCAAGGCTTGGTATATGCTCATCCCATTGCTCACTAAAAATGCATTTATCATCTAAATATCAAATTGTGTCTCTTCTATGGCTGAATTATTTGGCCATCATTCTGTTAAATGTGGCTGGAGCATTTACCAAGCCAAAGCTCATAACATTCCATTGATATATGCCCGAAGGTGTCTTAAATGCAGATAATGGTTTAGCTTCTTGTTTTAAAGGTACTTGCCAGTATCCTCTAGACAGATCCAATGTGCTAAAAATCTTTGCATTTTTTAGCTTAGTAAACATTTCTTCTGCTTGTGGTATTGAAAATGGATCAAATTCTGTGACTTTAATCAACTGTCGATTATCCACACACAATCTTAAGTTACCACCCTTTTTTTTAACAAGCACGACTGGTGCAGCCCATGGTGAACTAGATGGTTCTATCACTCGCAGTGTTAGTAGCTCATCAATTTCCTTCTGTAATGCTTCTCTATGGTGTAATGGAATCGTATATTGTGGCAGTTTATTTGGAACTTTGCCAGTTAATTTGATGTCATGTTCTATAATACTTGTTTTTCAGGGTAAATCCGTAAAAATATTTTTATAATCTTCAATTAGTGCTCTGATTTCTTTAGCTCTTTCAAGAGAAACTCCATTCACCACGACATCCTTCCATGTTTGCCTACTTTCTGTTGCCACTGTCTCTATTGATCTAAACTTTTCCTCTGTCTCCATTTCTTCCGTCACACAGGCACCCATTGTCATTGACTCATCTTTACTCCTTTCTTCATTCAAAGCAACTATCTCAGCTTTATCCGCCATTTGTAAATTGTCCTTAGAGAGTTATCTCACCATATCAATTAAATATAATTAATTCTCATATACTTAATGCCTGAACCCAAAACAATAATCATGTCTAAATGTAATGTAATGAAACAAACGTTTACTGTCATTCGAATACAAATATGTATCTACTTCCCGGAATACTCTTCTTCCTGCTGGTATAGCTGGTGATATGTGTCTTTCGTTGTTAGTCTATATGCCGTGGTTAGTGTATATCTGTTGAATAAGAATAATGAACCTGTACTTCCGCAGCCACTGACATGATTTTTTTTTATTGACAATAAATTCATAACCCATCCAAATACAGTGTGTAATCCCCGACGCTTTCACATTGGTGAATGTAGAGAATTGGCCTTCAAAATAATTATACTGATATAAATCTAGCTTTAAATGTTAAGCCAATTGATTAATTCAGCAATAGTGTTTTTAGTTAAGTTTCAACTAAAGGTTTATGTTTACCAGTGAGTTTAGCACGTAGCTTTAGAGGTCTAGATGACGCTCACTTTCTCAATCTTAGTAGATCTAGAGATCTAGAAATTTTGTTACACTTTATAGTAATAGTAATACCTCAGTAGACAGGAATTAGATACAGATATGATGCAGATCTTGCTTTTTTCCGTTGGGCGCCACTTGTTAGGACACAAGACGCTTCAAAATAATAATACACACTCCGGGTTATTCTAGCAATACTTTAATATTATAACAATTTATGTAAACCTCAGCATTTCATCTCTCTTCCTGTCACTTTCTCTCTCGGCTTCCTCTTTCTACATCCCTTCCATTCATTACACCAATTCGCACCTTTATTCATGCACACCATGCTGCGCTACGACCCTAACAAAGCCCTTTTTTTTTATGTTTGGGTTTCAAGTAGACATGTTCTACAATAGTTCAGCCTTATTGCTTTACAATTTACAAATCAGCTCTAAGTGAAATGATTTTCTGTTACAGACCTTGAATGTGATTTGGACTCATTAAGAAGATGGCTTAATGCCACTGAATCTAGGTTGTTATCTCTGACCATCAAGGCAGACTGGACAAATGAAGAACTGGAGGAAAGGCTATTACAACATCAGGTATTTTTTTTTTTTTTTTACAAGATGTTTTTAAAATGAATTCTCTTTCTTTTTTACAACCCATTTCATTGGCACTTTAAAGGAAATCTGAATGTACTAGTCATATGACATAAAAATCTAATGAAAGAGTTGTTTAACTTTACCCACATGAACACCTATCAACCTTACTGTATGAGCAATATAATGGCTGTAATGCAGTTGACTTAAAATAATAAGCATAAAACAAAAGAAGAGAAACTGAAAGAAATAAAAACAAAATAAATTAAAGATTGCATTGTCTTTAATTCCAAAGATTAAGGATGAGTGCAGTATTTTACTTAAACACACAAAACCAGATGTGATCTGCATATTTTGCCACAGCTAATGCTGACGGAGCTGTTGTCTGCTGTGGGCCTATTTAAGTTTTCTTTACATCATCTGTGCCTGTCTTAAGCCCTTCATTGGGTCTGAAATGTGTGCCTCTAAATCTTTGTGAGAGCTCATCAGCTGTTTTTTTCACAGGGTTCTCACTGCCTCCTGAAATTCCAGGATATCCTGGAAAGCTCCTGGAATTTTAAAATATCTTCTTGATGTCCTGGAATTTGGGTGGAAAAAAATGGCCTTAAAAAAATTTGGTACCATTGCAGCTGATGGGCTATCGCTGGTAGAAAATGAATTTGAAATAGCGTTTCCATGTCTGCGCAGAATGTGTTTACTGCTTTTGACAATAGCTAGATCTAAATAGACATTGTTACAGATTTGAAGGGTATTATTATTGAATCGATTTTTCAATCAATAAATTGATTTTCATCCAAATTGGATCTATGCTACGCATCGTCAGACCTTATAATTTTAAGACTTAACACTACCTGTTTCATTTTTGCCGTTGTATTTTAATCGGATTACAATAAATGATTGCATTATATCATATCATATTACTTAATCTATATTCTATGTACTGAGATTTTAATTTAATAAGTAGATCTAGATCTAAATTCTAGTATAGTGACCTAGATCTAGATCTGTGTCCTAATTCTAGATCTAATCTATTTCTAGATCATTTGTTATTGTGTGTGGCAGTGTGTTCAATCTAAGCTACATCTAGAAAAAGTTTAGTCTTATACAAGAATCGTTGATCTAATCTACTTCAGACTTGATTTTTCTATCATTGGACTGTTTTTGAATACTAGATTTATATTTAGATCTATAACCTACGTTTGGGAAAATTTTATTAGCAATCTGCTGCCAGCTGCTTTCCTCTATGCTAGTTATGGCAAAATGGCGTCTTTATAGCGCTGTCCTCCTTGTTCGTATAACAACAATGGAACTTTTATTAATTAGGGGATTCAGATATTTTTTTTTAACTTTATTTTCTGTGAAAGGAGAGTTTTGTAATTTATCATGGACTTTTGTGTACTTGTCAAATTAAATACTAAGAAACATTTTTCAATTCTGCAAAATTATAGTCGTTGCCGACTTACACCTACACTAGGTATTTTAAATACAACTCTATATAGCTTTCTACATAACACACTGTTGGGCAAAGTGGTAAAAGTAGTGTGTTCTGTTTTATTTAGGAAACAGATTGGAAATTTTCGCGCTACTTGTTTTGTCTCATAAGTAAATTGTATTATTTATTAAAGGGAGATTACTGGTTCGTATTTATTGACATTCCAATAGCAATTTACTTTCTATTACCTCCCTTGAAACATCCTTTCCGCTATGTTGTAACCAACGTTGGATTATAATGCACAATCCACACGGTGATGTGGCATCGAGCTATTGGTCTAAACTTCCCACAGGTTGCAACTTCACAGGTCAGTGTTCATGCCTTCTATAACAATGGGTCTCCGTTGGACTTACTCTCTGGAACTACAACTTACTCTCTGGAACTACAACCTTACAGTGACCCAATCAACGGCAGGTGACATTTGAAAAATAATTTCTTGGCATAAGGTTAAAGTATTCCCTTGAGGAGGCTTGAGCTTTCAGTGAACAAGTTTTTTTTTTAATGCATTTAAAAAACAATCATGTCAACATTCGCCCCAAGAGTTTATTTTACTCTGTCGTCTTTGTAGTCACATTGTGTAGGTGTGTTGCCAGTTGACAATATTGTTCTATCTTTGTAGATTTATTGGAAGAAAAAAATAACGCGATAGTGATTAAAAAAAATCTAGTTTGGAGATGTCAGTTATAGAAATCAGTATTATCAATTACAGGAAATGAATGACATGTGTTCTATTTTAAACGCAGCTTCAAAACAATTTAAAAACAAACGAAACTATTCTTAGTGTTCAGTTCTCAATATTCAAAATATGTTTAACCAGTAAAATGGATGCAAACATTTTCTTAAGACTTCTTGAGGTATGGTTTATTTCATTTATCGCAACATATTTTAGTTCCTCTTTCAGACCTTGTGGTCTATAGGGCAGATGATGTAAAGGTCATTTGATTCTGTGGCCTACGGTTAACGAGGGTGTCATGTAGCCAGCACGACGACCAACCGCCTTTACTTTTCCCCAACTAATGGCAGGTACCCATTAGAGCTGGGTGGACTCAGAGGCGCCCGAAGATCCCGAAATTAAAAATCCCAGTCTTCACCAGGATTCGAACCCCGACCCCGGTTCGGAAGTCAAGCGCTTTACCGCTCAGCCACCGCGCATATTTTAACTATTATTCCGGACTGTAAAAATCTTTCCCTTTATGTTGTTATTAAGTGTCAATGTTTGGGTGCGATAAATGGACAACTAGAAGAGAACGCTTGAATGGCTACATAGTAAGGAAACAAAAGAAAACAACAACAAAACAAAACTGTCAGATTGTGAACGTTTGGCTATTGCAAGCTTAGAGACACGCATGGCATCAGATGCTGTAGTCTTTCTGTTGGTACACGTTAATTGAAGCTCTGTCTCAGTACTTTGTGTTGGTATCTGATAGGAAGCATTGAGCCAGTCAGCTGTAGTCTTTCTGTTTGATGACATATTACAGTCAGTAGAGGAACTCTGTTTGGACTTCAATTCTCGTCCAGGTAACCTCCATTTACCTCTTAGTTTCTTCTTTAACAATAGTTGCTCACAGATTCGCTATATCACGCAGGACCTACCCCCCCCCCCCCATATACCATATTTGGTCTGACTCTTCTAAGTGGTAGTTTTGGAACATTGGTACTGATTTTGTATACCGAATCCAACATTGACCCCCATTACCCTTACATTCATGACAAATGCCTTTTTTCTCATATCAGTAAGAGTGTTCTCTTTAATCTTTATAGCTAGCGTGTTCAATTTTGTAGCATACTGCGGACGTTAATTGTGTGTTTGTCCTGGTGTATTCATTTGAGAGATAAAGTAAGACTGTTACTATATGGCTGCACATGGCTTACTATTTGGGTCAAGTACAAGCCACACACACAAACAGACAGAGGATTACAAAAATTTATAGGGGGCAAGGGGCAGAAGTCTAAAATATTCTAAAAATAGACACGTTTTTTTTTCCAGCACAAATATGAAGATAAGAAGTTATTTTTTTGTTATCTCTTAAGTTTTATCACACATCAAACTATGTGCCAGTTATTTTGTAATTTTGTTTGACCCCTGGGATAGGAGGAAATACATTCTGAAAGAATGGGGAAAGAGGATGAAACAGATTTCCTATCACCCGTTACTGCTCCGTTATTGGCCATGGTGGCCTGAAATGTTTAATTAGATATAAAGCTTGCGGAGATACTAGCTAGGTATAGATCTCTTAGGTAAAGGTGCTAGCTTTAATTTTGTATTGCAGCTTTTTTTTTCAATGAGGATCTAATGAATAAATGGAATGTAAATGTTTATGTCAGTTATTACACATTATTTTCAATGTGTATGAACACTGCTTTATGTTAGCACTTGCTCTTGATGGTGTCCTGGGATTCTAGAACTAAAATCTCTAGTACCATACATCCATCTCTTTCTCTTGTCATCTGCCTATCTCTAGTACCATACATCCATCTCTTTCTCTTTTCATCTGTCTATCTCTAGTACCATGCGTCCATCTCTTTCTCTTTTCATCTGCCTATCTCTAGTAACATACATCCATCTCTTTCTCTTTTCATCTGCCTATCTCTAGTACCTCACATCCACCTCTTTCTCTTTTCATCTGTCTATTTCTAGTACCATACATCCATCGCTTTCTCTTTTCATCTGTCTATCTCTAGTACCATGCGTCCATCTCTTTCTCTTTTCATCTATCTATCTCTAGTACCATGCGTCCATCTCTTTCTCTTTTCATCTGCCTATCTCTAGTACCACACATCCACCTCTTTCTCTTTTCATCTGTCTATTTCTAGTACCATACATCCATCTCTTTCTCTTTTCATCTGTCTAGTTTTAGTACCATACATCCATCTCTTTCTCTTTTCATCTGTCTATCTCTAGTACCACGCATCCCTCTCTTTCTCTTGTCATCTGTCTATTTCTAGTACCATTCATCCATCTCTTTCTCTTTTCATCTGCCTATCTCTAGTACCATACATCCATCTCTTTCTCTTTTCATCTGCCTATCTCTAGTACCATACATCCATCTCTTTCTCTTTTCATCTGTCTATCTCTAGTACCATGCGTCCATCTCTTTCTCTTTTCATGTCTATCTCTAGTACCATGCGTCCATCTCTTTCTCTTTTCATCTGTCTATCTCTAGTACCATACATCCATCTCTTTCTCTTTTCATCTGTCTATCTCTAGTACCATGCGTCCATCTCTTTCTCTTTTCATGTCTATCTCTAGTACCATGCGTCCATCTCTTTCTCTTTTCATCTATCTATTTCTAGTACCACACATCGATCTCTTTCTCTTTTCATCTGTCTATCTCTAGTACCACACATCCATCTCTTTCTCTTTTCATCTTTATCTCTAGTACCATGCGTCCATCTCTTTCTCTTTTCATCTATCTATCTCTAGTACCATGCGTCCATCTCTTTCTCTTTTCATGTCTATCTCTAGTACCATGCGTCCATCTCTTTCTCTTTTCATCTATCTATCTCTAGTACCATACATCCATCTCTTTCTCTTTTCATCTGTCTATCTCTAGTACCACACATCCATCTCTTTCTCTTTTCATCTTTATCTCTAGTACCACACAACCATCTCTTTCTCTTTTCATCTGTCTATCTCTAGTACCATGCGTCCATCTCTTTCTCTTTTCATGTCTATCTCTAGTACCATGCGTCCATCTCTTTCTCTTTTCATCTATCTATTTCTAGTACCACACATCGATCTCTTTCTCTTTTCATCTGTCTATCTCTAGTACCACACATCCATCTCTTTCTCTTTTCATCTTTATCTCTAGTACCATGCGTCCATCTCTTTCTCTTTTCATCTATCTATCTCTAGTACCATGCGTCCATCTCTTTCTCTTTTCATGTCTATCTCTAGTACCATGCGTCCATCTCTTTCTCTTTTCATCTATCTATCTCTAGTACCATACATCCATCTCTTTCTCTTTTCATCTGTCTATCTCTAGTACCACACATCCATCTCTTTCTCTTTTCATCTTTATCTCTAGTACCACACAACCATCTCTTTCTCTTTTCATCTGTCTATCTCTAGTACCATGCGTCCATCTCTTTCTCTTTTCATCTGTCTATCTCTAGTACCATACATCCATCTCTTTCTCTTTTCATCTGTCTATCTCTAGTACCATGCGTCCATCTCTTGCTCTTTTCATCTATCTATTTCTAGTACCACACATCCACCTCTTTCTCTTTTCATCTATTTCTAGTACCATACATCCATCTCTTTCTCTTTTCATCTTTATCTCTAGTACCATACATTCATCTCTTTCTCTTTTCATCTGTCTATCTCTAGTACCACAAATCCATCTCTTTCTCTTTTCATCTGTCTATTTCTAGTACCATGCGTCCATCTCTTTCTCTTTTCATCTGTCTATCTCTAGTAACATACATCCACCTCTTTCTCTTTTCATCTGTCTATTTCTAGTACCATACATCCATCTCTTTCTCTTTTCATCTGTCTATCTCTAGTACCATGCGTCCATCTCTTTCTCTTTTCATCTATCTATTTCTAGTACCACACATCCACCTCTTTCTCTTTTCATCTGTCTATTTCTAGTACCATACATCCATCTCTTTCTCTTTTCATCTGTTTACTTCTAGTACCATACATCCATCTCTTTCTCTTTTCATCTGTCTATCTCTAGTACCACGCGTCCATCTCTTTCTCTTTTCAGCTGCCTATCTCTAGTACCACACATCCATCTCTTTCTCTTTTCATCTGCCTATCTCTAGTACCACGCGTCCATCTCTTTCTCTTTTCATCTGCCTATCTCTAGTACCACACATCCATCTCTTTCTCTTTTCATCTGTCTATCTCTAGTACCACACATCCATCTCTTTCTCTTTTCATCTGTCTATCTCTAGTACCATGCGTCCATCTCTTTCTCTTTTCATCTGTCTATCTCTAGTACCATACATCCATCTCTTTCTCTTTTCATCTGTCTATCCTGTTGCTTTCCTTCTTCTTTCAACATAATAAATCTTCACACACCCCTCTTTTCCATCTTTTTTAGTTTTATTATTTCTCTTTCTCCCCCCCCCCCCCCTCCACTCCGCTGTGCACCTGAACTGAAATCATGTGACTCCATTGTCAACACAATTTACTTGGACTTCCGATCCATCGATTGATTGGGTCATTATCTCACCCGTTTGTAGTGCAGCACTTGTCACTGTTCACTGGGTGCACCTAACTGGATGAGGTCACCCGATGTCTTTGTTGATGGGTTTCGTCGCCAGTAAACTGTATCATTCAGATGTCCGGAAAGTACCTCCGTTACAACACTACAGGGTGGAGTCCATGTTTGCACGTGCGGACTGTGTCATTACTGATTCTGTCTTCCACAATCCCCGACCCTCATAATGATAGGCGGTTTCAAAAGAATTATGTGCGTTGGGTTTTATTTGATTAAAGCTTTGCTTTAAACTTCATGTTTTATTCATGTCAAAGTCAACAAGATGGGATTTTTTAAATACCATCTTGTAATGCGGTATTATTGTAAAGATCGCTGTAGGCTTTCGGTAATATAGACATCTGTCAGACATTCCGTCATAGGACTGCCAAAGTAAAAAAAAATATATTAGATTGGGGTGGGGGGGGGGGGGGGGGGTATACATTCTACTTCTCATGTAAAAGAGAACAATATTTTCTGAGCCATTGAAAGTGATCATGTGCATGTTTTTGGACAAGATTTCGACTTGGACTATTGGCTTTATATTGTGGTTGGTTTCAAGTCTGGAATATAACCTTTGGATTGCCCAGCTCGCGTGCATTCATCGTTCAATGATCAAACTGAGATGAAACTCTTTGTACGGATGCGATGAGAATCTTGTGTCCCCAGCTTTGTTCTAATGAATTGAAAACACGTCAACGTAAAACTGATTCATTGGAAGCAGTGACTAGTTGGCTTACAACGACAGCAGCCATTTGAGTGTAAGCTGCTGGTAGAGAAACGGATACTATTGTACAGAGTTCCTAAATAGAATGATGCACCAAGAGTTCCCCCTTTCATGTATTGCGATCTTTGAGGCAGATGATGTAAAGGTCATCTGTTTCTGTGCCCTCAGTTAAAGATGGTGTCATGTGGCCAGCACAACGACCAATCACCTATACTTTTCCCCAACTAATGGACTCCTCGGTTACCACTCAGCCACCGGGCCTCCTCACTGACATAAAACACCTGTACATTTTAGTTCTTAACAAGTAACTGGAGTAATCTACCTTTTATTCTTGACTAAATTCCTATGATTGTGTTCGACTTCTGAAACGTGCATTCAGTGTCTAGTAAATATTGGGCCTAAGCCTCTCATACGTACAAGCCACTAGGGGGAGATTATATTCGTACATTGATTCATGAGTAGCTCTGGATTTCTAGTCAACGGATTATTTTGTTCAATTTAACTGTATCCCAACGTGTACAACGACCAATTGAAAATACACAGGCCTCAGTAGTTGCCTTTCAAAGGACTCTATCACTGCATGGGAATCTGTTGAATCAGATTATCTAATGCCGACAACTCTACTCCTCCCATAAGATATTTGTTGGACGAATTCAATGAAAACTTCTCGCAAGAAAGTTTTTTTTTTATTCAGGCATTATGACCCTTGGCCAAATGTAATGTAAACATTCAAAATACAAGAGCTAATAACTATCCCAGTGTGCAATTTATTTCATGTTCAAAATATCAAAGGAAAAGTACAATCCAGAAAGGTTTCCTAGTTTTTCAAGAAAATAATATTGGGACCAATGTTAGTAAACCAAACAGGCCATTGTTACGTAGCGTGCGATTCGTCATGTATGTTGCTGTGTTATCATCGTGACTAAGAATTCGTTTGGATACAGCCCACGTTGACGGGATATTGCTTGTTATCGAAGTTTTAAAAAAACACACAATCTCAAAAGCCTTATAGGAGATTTTGCACGTAGGGTCGGTTTGTTTTGTTGACACTTGCAGTGGCAGGAATACAGATTGTCATCAGTAAAGTAAGTTGGTTTTGTGTTCTAATTTATTAGTATGACATTGCTCATGTACATTATACATTGTTCTATCAACTAATAGTTTAGCGTTCGACTTTAATTTTCGAGAGTTTTTGTTATTGACATACTTAACATTTTTACTCTTTTTTTTAAAGTTTATCTTGTTATATATATTCCAATGTGTCTCTATAGTCGTTCTTGCCACGTTATAGTCCTAGTTCTCTGTCTCTCTATTTGGACAAGGTAAGCTAGTGGACTTGAGACAAAAATATACCTACTTGACACAATCGTCATCCCAACAGCAACTTAGGCATGCGAGACATAAAAGTCATCTGCCGAAATTAAGACAAGACTAAATGTGGCTCAACAAAACTAAGACGGACTTAATGAGTCAATTATAGAGTTCGGGTCTCAAACAAGGAGATCCTATGCCGAATAGGGAGTCGACCATTCTCGGATCAAGTTGAAACTTAGCACAGTTATTCATTACCCCTAACAAAACATGAATTGACCAACTCTTTTATCACTTAGTCATAAATAATTATTTATACATTTGCATAGAATATATATTAAAAAACGCGCTAAGCTAAAGGGAGATGAGCCTTGTGTAGGGAATTAGTCGATAAGATTTTCCAGATAGCTAGAGTAAAATAAAATAATTAAATGTTATTTAAAGATTATATCTACTACTGTATGTTGATGTTCAGATTATATCAAAGACTGTTTGTAATTAATAAATAACAAGGAAAACTTTGTATAGGATTCGTTGTCTTAATCACCATGTTCACAAATGATTTCCCTACTACAACAATTAGATAGGGGGGAAAAATACAATTCAAAACACTACCAGACAGGTGAGAGAGAGAAAGAAAAAAACAACGTGTCAAAACGTAATAAGAGGACCTAATCCATATCTACCTCCACATCTCTCATTGAGTAGCAGTCATTCCCCTTATTTCCATATCAAACAAAATAATCAATCGCCAATGTGATTCATTCACTAATTGGTCAATGTTTTTGATTGATTCATGTCTTATCATGTATAATGAATAATTGTGCAAAGTTTCAACTTCATCCGAGAATGGGAAAGGGGAGAAAAACACGTTCAAACTTTTTACCAGACAGACAGAGTTGATATAAGCTTTGTAAAAAGACAACGCTTACATTAAAATGCAATACAAGGTAGAAAGTTGAAATTTCGCAGTTACTCATATTCGATGACAATATATAAATTTTTAAACAAAAGTTACCTACTAGTTAATCATTAGTGGTAATTAATTGAATTTGTATTATTTAGAAAAATGGAACCAAACTTTGCAGTGTTGAGAGATGTGGAAGTGGTTTTTGCGGTTCTTCCCATTAGTATGATTACATAGGCTTTTTATTTATTTTTTAGTATGATTAGATAAATCTTTTTTTTTTAAAGTATTTGTTATAATAGTTTTTAATAAATTGTTTACAAGATGAAATTGAACATTTATTTCTGAGCGTGACACGAACCGCTGGGTATTAAACAGAACGCTTTCAAACTACAAATCTTTGATTGTTTGCCAAGCTGTGATAATAATATTCAAACTCTACTAACATGAAATGATTGATATCTGTGATAGTTCGATTCAGTTCTAGTCTATATTGGTTCCCATTGGGCCTAACAAAAAGAAACCCAGAGGCCAAGATACAACTTGAGAACCAAGGATGACACAAAGACTTTACATTCTGCCCTCCTCATCTTCCCCTGCCCCTCTCCTATTCAGTGGGTGTTTGCTCGTCCTGAGAGCGTCTCACGTCTAAAACTAACCTCCACTCGTTGTTTTTCATCTTTGGACCATGAAGGTCGACACAAAGACGGGGAGGGCATGTATTGATCTGATCGCGAAGGAAGGTTGACGAAAGACTCTGGGTAAAAAAAAAAAAAAAGGGCTTATTCGGGGAAAAGGGGGGGAGGGTAAGCGTTGCTTGTGACGTCACATGGTCCCATTGATCAGACACGCACCGTTAATTTTTTGTCCAAACAAACAAAAGTAAGATTAAAAGTGACTCACTAGACTTGATCCTCCTCATCTGGCTCACCTCCCTGGAAACTAGTTTTAATTGTTTGGTTGCCTTGATTCGAGTTTTAAATGTACTGTGACGCCTTGATTTGTGTTTTGTTGTCTTTATATTGATTAGCTTTTGAGTGACCTTGCCGCAAAGTATAAAGTAGATCAATTTGTTTCTTGTTAATTTGATAAGAGAAGTTTAAATATCATTTCTTCTCGCTAAATTTCTTCAACGCAGTGATGATGACTTGTACGGCTTGGTTGCATAAGTATGCCTACTGAAATTATGGAATGTTATATATGATTGCATATCAGTGCCTACTGAGATAATTGCTTATAAGACATGGCTGCATATCTGTGCCTACTGCTGAGATCTTTTCTCTGAAATGCCATTTTTCTGATGAAACAAAACAAACTGCTGGTCATTTATTTTTGTCACCGTGTAGGATGGATTAAATGAAGTCCAAGATAAGTCCACAAAAGTTTCAATGTTTCTAGTTTGTCTACTGCTGCACCAAACGTTTATTTGAATACAAATATAATGTGACTTTGGTCTGTTTGAGAAAGGCAGCTGTATAGTGGCCATGTCTAAGTAATGATATCAGCACAGAATTACGGAGACACTTTTTGAACTCTATCTGGTGCTTGCGACATGTGCGTGACAGTTGACACATGTCATATAGGCGTACTCTATACTTGGGGTATTGACTTGGTCCATTTCTTTTCTTTCTTTCTTTTTTGTTATTTCTTCACGTACTTGTAATTTAACAGGAAAAAAACAACCTGATAAGGAATACACTAAAAACAAATAAGTAGAGGTACAAGGAAGCTAGTTGTTAAATAACATCATGTTATTTGGAGCATCAGATAACATCTGAGAAAATAGATGGGTCTCTAGGTTTACAAGTATGTATTGTTTTCTTCTTGTCTTCAGATAGCAAGCAGGTTTCTAAACGAAGAAATCACTTCATTAGCTTCGGCACTTGGTTTTAGATAGACCAAAAAAAAAATTCTAATCTCTCGGTTATTTTGTCCTCCAATTATTTTTGTTAGCGGCCCCCTAAAGGGGAAAAGACGCTATTAGTTTTGTGTGGTCCGTCCGTCCGTCCATCCCGTTTAGATCTCGTAAACTAGAAAGATAGTAAAAATCCGACATAATAATATTTTAGACAATTCAAAGTTCTGAAGCAAGGACTACTTTTTTTCTTTTCTGGAAGTGAAAAATCTAATTTTTAAAATCAACTATGCAAGCATTTTTTTTCCCATAACAATACACCTTTTTTTTTTTTTTTTTTTTACAACTATTCAATATTAACAGTTATAAACAAGGGAGGCTATTTAGTAAGAGAGATGACTATTTACCATATTTTTAACACATTTATGCAAACAGTTTTAGATTTTTTGTAAAAAGAACAACAATTTATACAATTGTATTGCTAACTTAACTAAGTTCTCTCAAAAAACGGTTTCATTTACACACAAAAAATGTTTTTTTTTTGTTTTGTTTTTTTTGTTTTGTTTTTTTTGTTTTTTTTTTAAAGAGAAACAATTTATTTTATTTAATATACATATAAGTGGAACATAATTTAAAACAACAAGGAATAAGTATATTTTCATACCACCTCGAGCGTGAACTGCAGGAGTACATTATAGCTATGGAGCTCTTAACTAAAGGTGTTCATATTTTATGTGTGTGTGTTTTTTTATTCGGAAATTTTTTTTTCTTGAGACTTTAAATAAGAGATTGACTCTTTACAAAATATTTAGATGATCATGATAAGACATCAGTTAGGTCAGGTTCACATCTAACCTCTCATTCACATTCGCCTATCTCTTTGTCTGCTTGACCTTTGGGGTACCACACAAGGTCAACATTGTTTCTCCATTCTTCTATGTCATTTGCCTTTGATAGAATTTCATTCTGATATTTGTTTCTGAAAATATGTAAACCTGCCTTTTACGTACCTGGGTGGACCACTTCGGGTGCCGATTTTGAGTTTGTGTTTCCACACAAACTGTCTTTGTAACCTTGTTAGTATCTTTACGATGTACTCTCTTGAATGTACTTCCTGAATGGTAATAATACTCCTTATATGCCCAGACGTACTTCGTAGTTGTATTGCACGTGGATGACACTTAGTGTATAATCGTCTACCAACGAGGGCTCCTCTTACTGAACCTTTCTACCTACACCAACACGCTATAACGCTTGCTGAAACACGTGATGAAAAGTCTGGAAGGATGGGCTTATTACTTCTTGCTATACAATGGGGGAAAACTTGCAATCATGGGCTTAAAATGTTGTATAAGTATAAAAACTCAATTAAAAAAGTTATATAGAGACGCTGTTACTGTCAAATCTTTTTCCACCTTAGTCAAATGTCTGAGTGTGTACTAAGCTAGGCTTTAGAAATGTCTAACTTTACTGTTTCCAAAGTATATCTTTTGTTAATCATGCCGTCCCTCTCTCACACACAGCCATTCAACTTTCAACGGACTTCAATACAAACTCAATAGAAGGGAAAAGAGATTTGCGTGGAAAACAAAAAGACTGCTTTCAAATGGTCAACTTTGACTTTGGTGCACCAACCATGTGTGTTGGTTGTAGTGTAGATGTACCTCACTGTTATGGACTATGTGTGTGTGTTTTTATGGTGATGGTGAAAAGTTGGCGCTTGGTTCTTGGCTATGCAGTGAATGATGCAAGACAAGCCGGATTGTATCCAGAATGCCAGAGTGAAAAGACGTGTTTTTTGTAGTGCGTTAGATTTTGTTCCAAATACACAATGTTTATAATGATTCCCTACGTCTACTACATCTCAAGTTCAATGTGTGTCTATAGTGGAATCAAAGTCACAGAGTTAGTATTGTTCACAAAGACGTTATTCAAGTTGTGTTTTTTAAATTGAGATGTAATGCGCCTACAGCAGTGGTTTAGCTACCAGCAGTTGGGTGCTACAAGTCAACGATCGACTACAACACTAACCAATACATCAGCTTCAAGTCAGTGATGAATTGCCTAACAGTCTTTAGATTGACAGGACCTAGTTCCGCCCACTGTGTGTCAATTTGTAGAATGCAGTCTTTTTCGATGTGTATGTCCTTGTAGTTTTGCAGGCAGAACCAAAGGTTCAAAGAGGACGTACAAGATGTTCACCATCCCAAGTGTAAGCGCTCGATAGAAGAGTTCACCTTCATTCACCGCTTCATTGACTTCTTTTATACTTTCGGATAGTTTACCCGGTCTGGCATTACCAATGTTTTCAGTCCCATGAATGTCGAGGTCGCAATGACTTGTATGTCTTAGGTTGTCTATCGAAACTCTCATCCTTGTATTGAAACGTGTAGCTGAGATTTTGTTGTCCACGACAAGAACTGAATGTTGAACTCGTGTCTGAACAGTTCGAGTTGTTCTTTTCCGGTTGAGGGTTCATGTGACAGAAAGTATCAATACAACCGTGTGACACATGTCACGTGAACATCTAGCTGGGCATTGTACATTGGTATGTCTCTCATTATAACAAACCTGGCTGTAGGGTGTAGTGTCACTTTGTAATAGTATATGGCATATCTGAATTCGGACATTATGCAGTGTATGTCTGTCTGAATTAGACTTATCATCACTTACGCAGCATATGTCTATTTGCGATATGTAGTATAGGTATGACTCCTTGTCTCTCCGTGCAAGAAACGTGGTTGGTAGGAAAAGGGAGCACAACCTTTTCTTTACAAATATTTGTTCTCTCCAATCCATGATAGTGGATTATCTTTTAACTAACATTTTCATTCACTTGATATCATCTAGGTTGTCGCCTGCATACTTACACGTTATGTTTCCTTCCAAAAAGGCTGAACTTGTTTTCTGCTGCACACTACAGTCTGGGGATCTTTTGGATGAATTGAGATAGGATTTCAATCATCCAAAGTCAGACAATCTCTGTTGAAATACTTTCCTGTTGGTGACATTAAAAAACTGGACCCCAGGCATGTTGGGACAGACGAAGCGTTCCCAAAAGTATTGTCAAACTAGAGCTAAACTATGTGGAGTTTTCACAGGAATTAATGCAATGTCATAAGAAGAAATATGTTTTTCTCTTCTTTTTTTTTTAAACTTACACATCCATTACTATTGATTTTGACTGTCGTTGTACACACACACACACACACACACACATACAAAACAGCAAGCCCATTAGTAAAGCCCTGGTGCCTGGGATCAATAGAGTATTTGAGTAAGGCGAGCCTGCGATCTGGTTGGTCGCCCCTGTATCTTACGTAGGCTGTCTCCTCGCTCTTTCGCTGTCACCGTTCACCAGGTCCTGCGGCCTTAAGTCTTCACACACAAACTTTTATGTAACTGGCTTTTTTTTTTTTCTTCTCCTTTCTTGGATTTCCTACACACTTTTTCTTTATTATTTTTATTGTATGCACTGGCTTCGTTAGCTGTTTAAACCGGAGGGGTGGGGGGATCACACTAGGCATCATAGGCACCTTACCGGTCCCACTTCATAGTTCTTGTCCGCGTGCTAACGGGGGCCCCCACGAAAAAAAACAGGAGACGTTCTGTTTACGGAAGTCAACCTGCTCGCGTGTGGATTGGCGTGGCCATAAAGTGTGGTTACGTGCTAGACCTGTTAGTCCATTGTTTACAAACATCTCGCTGACCAGTGGATTTGGATGTAGGTGAAGAGATTTAGCTGTGTTTGTGATAGAAACTGAATGTCTTCATTAATTGGACAGTTTCTCTCGTTGTGGGAATGATGTGCTTGTTCTTGAGGTTTGGGACCAACGTGTTGTCTTACATTTGTATTTCAAAACTCCACCTTGTAAGGATTATACATTGAATGGAGAGATAACAAAACCACGGCCAGGTTTGATTTGTTTCAATATGTCTACCTTCTTTTTTGGCTACTTCAATTAATTATTAACTTATGAAGTGACTTACATGCCAACATTAAGCCTTATTTCTCTCTCTAAAAGAAAGCTTAAGGCTATGATTTAATTAAATCGATAAAGATGTAGATCTAAAGTGTGTGTGACTTTTGTCTCCTGTCATCAGTAAATAGCTGATTGGACCACTACACATCAGAGAAACTGTTTTATACACTCCATAAGGCCTAATGGGTTGTAATTAAAATTCAACATTCAGTGATGTCGTAATGGGTAGTAACTGAGCTAATGTCAGGGGAGATGTATAACGTTGCCATATACTAGATCTTGTCTTTCACTACGAACATTCCTCCCATACACATCTATATTGTTGAACAAGAAGCTATTCTAGAGAGTTCTATTGCGTACATCACACAGTTCATTACATGGTTGTTTTTTCTTCTTCCATTCTGTTTTCAGTTTGAAACAAATTCTAGATCTAGGGGTCAACGACGGACACCTGAATACTTTTTAAAATTATTAGTAGGCCCATTGAAGAGTTGAATTGAAGCAATGTTTGGTTAGTATTATGTAGAGCCACTTGAAATATGGTTTCATATTTTGATTAGAAATGTGGGGCATCTCGTTAGAATGAATGTAAGAAGAGTGACACGAGATACATTGCACCATGATTTGTTCTGTAAGATATCTTTATTTTGTTAAATACAGGACTTAAGAGACAAACGGTACGAAATAATCACACACACACACACACACACACAAAACTTGGAGGAAACAAATGTAATCACCTTACACTAATAAATACATGTGAGACTAATAAATACATGTGAGACTAATAAATACATGTGAGACTAACAAATAAATAGGTTGTAGGTTTGTATGATGTGCATGTATGACGACAATCGTTCCAGTTTGTATTAAGTTAACCCAAAGGTTGGCAGTCATGTTCCATAGGATGTGAGCTCATTGAGTGAGATTAATGAGCTGATAAATTAGCTTGCTTTATGACTTGTTTTAGATCGTCGCCTCTGGCGACAAATACATCACGTGCCTCGTGGGTATTGTATCTCTAGATTTTTAAAGTTCTTTTTTTTTGTTGTTTTTGCAAATAGTAAAAATAGGAAATGTAGACAGTCTTTGTGCGTTGTGAACTATTTGATATGGCTCTATGTACAGTTTCGTATTTCATAAGGGTTAGTTCTTATTGGTTGGCTGACGTTGCGAACTGGACTGTTGGTTGTGTTCTGAAAGTACTTCACTGTTGATTGACTTTCTCTTAGTTGTATGTGTTTGAATGTATATCCATCTGATGACATGAAAGTCTTATACATGAGTTCATTGGTTGCCCTAATGTTATCCCTCTACTACCTGCTTGTGATATTGTCAACGTGTGTATGATTGTTGTCTAGTTGTTGTGGTGAGACCTCCCCTTATTTTCTGTGTAACATTTTGGCTTAGAACTATTTTAATATGTACCAGTTAAAACAATGTGCAAGATTGATCAAATCTGTAAATAAAAACCAAACCATGGAGCTGTAAGGGGGAACAAGGTATTTATTGTTTACCATTTGCTGTCACTTTGACTAGAATGTTTTTGTAGTAGATGTAGTAACGTGAACATTTGACTAGAATGTATTTGTGGTAGATGTAGTAACGTGAACATTTGACTAGAATGTATTTGTGGTAGATGTAGTAACGTGAACGATGCTCTCTCTCTCCTCGTATTCTTGTCTTGGACTCGCATGGCCTGTACCCAAACACCTGGAGTTAGTTTCCTGTTATTACCAGGAAGTTTGTGGAGAGATGGGAAAAGATGAAAACCTCTTCACCCTTTAGATTTAGAGTGCTCACTGTTTTCATTGTGGTACGGAACCGCGCTGTTATCCGAGTCATTGGCATGACAAACATTTGCCTGATCTGCATTCACCTGACAGACAGCAGGACTAGTTAGTCGAGAATCTCAAGCTCAGCACCGGGGTTTTAGTTTGTTTTTAGTACGTTTAGAGGCTTCATTCCCATGGGCGCATTGACTTATGATTATAGGCTGAGTGCTCTATACTTAGGATCAGTGCAAGATGTTTGCTGTGAGGTGATGAGCAAGGGGCTAACACCAGGCTGTAGATATTTACACGACTTTAGTTCGAGTAGACGTTTCATCAGAAGAGACTAAATATTTAGACGGAAGTAACTGGTGGTTTGATAGGCGCTAGCTAGATATACCAAGGGCAAGACATTAGGGTGTGATTATAGCAACGCACATTAGCCTCAAAACTAGTTCAGGACGAAATAAAATAAAAAAGCCACCACCTATAACTTGTTGGGTCAACACTTGTCATTTACATAGTACAGGATCTCGAGCATCAAAAGAGAGGCACACACACACGTTGATTTAGGTTTTGATTTCATTTTTTAAATATAGAAATGGGGTGAAAAGTATTTAGTTGAAAATTTTAAAAACCTTGATTAGTAGGTCAGGTGGCTAATCATGATCTGGCCACTCTTGATCTGTTTTAGCGGGACATATTATTGGTCACTGGGTCAGTCATAACGTCTATCCACGTGTTGCATGTATGTGTTGTATTTATCCTACACGTGAAACAGTTTTGTTCAATGTGTGTTTGTTCTGGATCCTTAGATCCCGAAGTCCATTTTCTTCAAAATGATTTCTTTGTTTCCATTGGTTTTGCCCGTTCACGGCTCAACAAAGGTCATATTGACCTGACATCGGTGGACGTTTTACTGTTTCATTTCAAGGTGAGTTGATCTCTGCGAGTGAAGGGGCGACAAGGGGAAGGACTCATCTAATTACTAGTTCCCATGATATTAAAAAAAAAGTACCCGAGTTTTGTTTCCATAACAACCTGTTATTGATTGAATAATAAACCGCCTTGAGAGCATTAATCTCTCTGGATGACATCATGCCGCCGACTGATACATTCATTTCATTCACTGTAGATATTGACTGGGTGCTTGTAGGCAGAGATTTAGTCTTGTGTTTCAGTTGTCGCTTTCATTTGTGTGCTGTCTGGCGCATGTTCATTTAAAAAAATAAATAAACGCTCTTGAAAATCTGAATAGACCATCGCATTCATATCGCTCGAACTAGATAAAACGTCTGACTTTCAGTAAGTTTCGGGTTCATATGTATGATATATTTTTCAAAGATTAACTATGCATATTTCATGCACAGAAACCGTGTTTAAAATAGGTCGTATACTTTTATGAAAAAAATACATTTGTATTCTAAGTCCAGTCATGCTTAGCTTACTGATTGGTGGTGGGTTAAATTCAACCGATTATTTCTCGAGGTTGACGTATGATGCATGGGCTCGTAACGTTTGGTTCTGAATGACATCTTCATTTAGTTGTTTCTGTGTTCTATGTGTTGAGGCATGGGGAAAACATCGTCTTCTTGCCATTGGCTGTCACGTGATCTAAACGCAAACCATTCATTTTATGTAATTCACTTAACCTAGTCAGAGTCATACTACTGTGACAAGGTGATGATGAATGGCCAGATGAAAATGAAATGATCGTCCATGCGAGGTCGACTCTTAGGCCGAGATGTGGAGGACAGAAATATACATTCATTAAAGAGGTCACGCTTAGTGCACAAAATATACGATGTAATTACTGACCCAGAAACGACATGAATTGGCTGCATCAGTATTGAATGTTATAGTTGGTTTCAAAACTAGATTACTTTAGTATATTAGTTACAAAACGAGATCATCTCATTATTGGGCATTAAAGGTTGTAAAAACTAGACCACTTCAGTATTAAGTATTACTAGTTGACCGGCGGCTTAGCAGGGCTGGCCTTAGGCCACTACAACCTATGCGACCACAGTGTGCCCGCACTTTCATAGGACCCGCGCTAATTCTAGGTGTATAAATTATTAAATTAAACCATTTTATAACTTAAAGCAGATTTCCCTCGGCCTCCTGTCGATTTCCTGAAATTGCGAAATATACGAAAAAGTCCTGGAAATATCCGGAAATTATTAAAATCTTTAGAAAACTCTTACAAATCTTACAAAAATTGTCATTTTGAGGTGTCATTCAATATGGAAAATGACAATCCTACGCGCGATATAAAAAAAACAGCATTATCCCGTAATTTTGGAATTTGGTGAAAGAAGCTTCTGGTGCCTCAAACTAATGAAGAATTACTTGAGGTCAACAATTCTTATAGATAGATTGAAACATTAGGTAATTCTTGCTATTGAGTGATCTATATGGGAAATAGAATTTTTATAATATTCTGTATGACTTTGCTACACGCAAGGCTCGTAAAGTAATTCTGTACGTAGTAAAGAATGAATAAAATGCAAAGACGAATGTATTTTCTAATATAAACTCTTTAATTTTCACTTATAATCTGTATCCCTACCCAAACTGGTCCCGCGAATTACGTTTCGCATTGGGCCCCACAATGGTTAAGTCCGGCCCTGCTATTTAGCGACGGGTGAATACAGAGTAGATTAACTGTTCCCCCCCCCCTTTTTTTTCACAGGCCGCTAAAACTACGCGGGGTAGAAATAAAAAAAAAAAAAAGAGTGATCTTTCTCTTTCCATGACTTCTTGGTCACAACGGTTACCTTCAGGTGTTTCTGCTCAAGAGTTTTTTGTTTTTTTTTAAATCACTTTTTTTGAAACAATAACAAAATGGCTTTACATGAATGTTGACAGTTGGATGAAATGCTATTAATTTTGTACTATGTTTGCACAGCTTTGTAAATGAGAAAGAAAAAAAGATGTGCTGTTGTAATGTGTACTCCCTCAGTTTCTCTATAGAGCACATAGGCAAACACACTCTAACAGGAAACAAAAGATTTGCCTTTCAAAAAAAAAAAACAACGTTTGTGTTGGCTATTGTCAACACTGACCTTATCAGCAGTAGGCCAGCACACCTGTGTGTCTCACAATTCATTAAGAGACAACAGAAGATAGGCGAGTAGTTCTTTCTGTGATGGGTGCTGGATCAAACACACATCCCTTTTCTTGGTCTCTTCACTGAGCAGTACAGAAAATTGTAGATTATTGTTTGTGTTTAGAAAGTTGTAGATTATTGTTTGTGTTTAGAAAGTTGTAGATTATTGTTTGTGTTTAGAAAGTTGTAGGTTATTGTTTGTGTTTAGAAAGTTGTAGATTGTTGTGTACAGAAAGTTGTAGATTGTTGTTTGTGTACAGAAAGTTGTAGATTGTTGTGTACAGAAAGTTGTAGATTGTTGTTTGAGTATAGAAAGTTGTAGATTATTGTTTGTGTACAGAAAGTTGTAGATTGTTGTTTGTGTTTAGAAAGTTGTAGATTGTTGTGTACAGAAAGTTGTAGATTGTTGTGCACAGAAAGTTATAGATTGTAGTGTACAGAAAGTTGTAGATTGTTGTTTGTGTATAGAAAGTTGTAGATTGTTGTGTACAGAAAGTTGTAGATTGTTGTTTGTGTACAGAAAGTTGTAGATTGTTGTGAACAAGGCACAGATGTTAGCCGCTTCCTTTCCTCTCTAAAACACTAAACACCGACATCTTATGTTATCAAATCAACGAACTAAAGGTGAATATAAAGGCGTTAGACTATCGCCATGAGTCACCGTTAAAAATAGATTTCTTAATTATGTCACATTCTAAAAGTTGTGACTTTAATCTGATCATTCCTTTCAACCTTTGGACACTAATTCCTTGTCATGAGATGCCCTGGCTAAACATGGGCTTAGTTGAATTACTTGTCATCTAAAAACTTGGATTGATTTGTTGTTGTAATGTAGTGTTTCTGCCTTCCCTATGATATTAGTTGAATTACTTGTCATCTAAAAACTTGATCTGTTTTAATGTAGTGTTTCTGCCTACCCTATGGTATTCGCTCAGTGTTACCAACTGATAGCCAAAATGATTTCTGGTGAATCTATCAAGCGTCCATTTGATGTAATTGACTACAAAGTTAAAAAAAAAAACAAGATGTCGTCCTGAACTTGTTTAGAACGTGAAAAAAATGAACAAATTTCTCCATGAGTCTTTCTTTTTCTTTTCAGACCCGAAGACGAAGGTGACCCAAAAAATAGTCAAACACGTCTTATGGGTGCTTGCAGGCAGAGATTTAGTCTTGTGTTTCAGTGGCAGCTTTCATTTGTGTGCTTTCTGGCGCATGTACATATAAACAATAAAAATTAAAAATTAAAAAGCTGAATAAATGAATGCTTTCTATTATATAAATGAGTCACTTAGGTAGTGCGAGAAACCGTTATACTAGCAGAAGTTAGATGTAGATTTACAAGTTCCTTGTCTGACTGTTTCATAGAAAGAAGACAAAGCAGAGAGACAGAACAAACAAAAAGCTGCAAATTTTTTTAATTTTTTTTGACAAACTCAGTAGTAAGTTCATTAGTTTTGCAAAACGTCGTGTCTCCTTAGACTCCTGTATCCATTTCGAAATGACAGTTAACTTTGTGTCTCCTTAGACTCCTGTATCCATTTCGAAATGACAGTTTACTTTGTGTCTCCTTAGACTCCTGTATCCATTTCGAAATGACAGTTTACTTTCCATTCACACGTTGACGACGTTTTGGTCTAGGAGAAAATAAATAACCCTCTACTTAGAAACACTTTGAAATGACGTCGTGAGTTCTTTGTGCGCCATCTCTTGTTCACGTCTGCTACTCCGTCCACTACCTTACGGTTTATTTAATCACTGTAATATGTGCGTCAGATGGGACAACATACCTTGCTATTAGCTAATCTTAATCTTGAGACTTCGATGTCATATTCTTTCTATAGTTATTTGTTGAGAGCGAGGTTTGTGAATCTATCCATTCTACAGTCATGCATGTGCAGTAGTGACTTCTACTCGTTACTGTTCTGGGGTCTGAGATTATGTGGCTAGACTAATCCAATAGTACTGGACTAGCTTTTACATGTCATTTTGAATTCAAGTGATCATGAGTTTATCTAGATCTAGGATATTTCCAGACTACTGACAGAAATTGATTTCTTCTGGGACATTTTCATGAGCTTAAAGCACGCTATAGTTATAGGAGCGATTCATTTACAGGCACTCGCTAGTGCATAGCCTACACGTTAGTAACCAAACTGTGTTGCAATTCATTGACTAAATCTATTCTGAAGTTAGGAAGTTAGGACTAAGTTGTATACAAGTTTGTAGTGATCAATGAGTCCCAATTTAAAATGATGTTTGTAAATTCCACTTCCAAGTAATATGGATCTATACTCTTACTGTGAAAGATGTTTAACTCATCCGATATGTTCTGTGATTCTCATTCACATTGCATGCTCCGCAAATAACTTAAATAATGTGTGAAATTACATAGACTTGGTAATTTCAAGTCGTGAGAAAGTCTTACTCAGTATATGTACGTCTTGTCCACGTGACTTCCTGTTGAATGTATAATTGGTTTTTATTGATTGGCTAAATGTGTAGCTAACGTAATCGGATGGCGCATAAACACTTTGATGTTTTCCTTCCGACACAGGCTCTGCAGAAGGAGATCGAGTCCCGCAACAAAATCGTCAACGCCGTTTTAAAGCTGAGCGAGAGGTTGGAGCATCACTCCCAGAGCAAGGAGTCCCTGAAACAGATCGCCCTTGGTCTAGAGAGACGATGGCATGGAATCTGGTTGCAGTCTTTGGAGTGGCAGTACAGACTTGAAGAGGCACTCTCCAAAGGAAAGGTACGTTAGCACATTATAATGGGCTTAGATATACATTTGTATGAGAAACTTATATGTGGAAGGTTTGTCACCATCACTAGAAAAAGAATCACCAATTGTTGAATGGAAGAGTGCTTTGTGTGTTAAACGCATTAGGATTTATGAATCAAGGACATTCCTTGGCTAAGAGAGGCGTTAAAGCTGTTCATTGCTGTGTTTAAACACATATAGTAATATGTTGACTATAGGGGACACACGCATTATCTAAGCTGCAGTAATAAATGCTTTATACATTTAACAATTCGCCTTTTTGACTTGAAGGCCCATTAAGTTCAATGTTTGTTCTGCTAGTAACATTGCTGAAACCAGGATCAAAGCCTCTGTATGTTATTGCTCTCCTCTAGTAGCTAGATGGTTTATAGTTGAGTGTATAGTGTCACTGAGAAATACTGCTCTAATGGGCATAGCAGCAGTTTTGTTCATTGCTTTGAGAATTGGTAAAAAAAAAAAAAAAAAAAAAATTGTGTTCCATTCTATAGACTTTCTTGTGTCAGGGGGTTGTAACTTTTCTTCTAGTCACTACTCGTGGTACATTCAATCCAAGAATTGAGAACTGTCTTCAGCTATTGATCCACAGGTTTACTCACCTAGCCATCTGCGACGCCCAGGCACGCAGTAGAATGTGTTGTTGTTTTTCGCTTGTGTGTATGCAGATATAGTGTGTGTGTGTGTGCACCTATGAGTGGAAAATCATGGGGCTTGTGATTATGAGAATGTGTGGAGTGGGTTCAATTTTATTTCCTTCATCTAAGACCATGGTTTACCTCGTTATGTATTAATAATTGTCACACTTCAGGCTGAGCCCGTCCAGCTTTGATCTCCCTCACCATTCAATTCGACCGTTCACGCTCAGATCCCAAGAGAGGAGGGGGTGGCACATATACTTTTAATTTCCCCCCCCCCCCCTTTTTTTTTTTACAATACAATTCTTGGACCAAGTTTTATGGTAGACTTCACAGAACAAGCCTCTTTAAAGAGTTACCGTCACACGCTCACGAGACTTAGTTGTTGCGTTTGCTGAGAGAGCCGGCACTGCTACTCTGAATTAATTGTTTATACCCGTACTTGAGTAGCGCAGCTTTGATGTATTATTCAAAGAAACATTTTTATTTAGAAAGAATGCTTCCATTTCCATTGTGTCTCTTTCCCAGTCCCATTCTCTTGTAGTGAACTCCAAAAGATAGTGCTGCTCACGTCTCCTGTAGCCAAGATGTTGGAGGCTAGGGTGGACAAGCAACAATGGAGGCTCACCACGTCCTGTTTTGTAATTGTTTTTTCAACCAACTTTATGTACACTAGTCCTAGCATGAGTCACTCGAAGTGGACACTTTAAAACCTGTTGCATGTTGCTTGGTACCAGGTGCTTTCAAAACATACGTATGGATCGGACTTTCGATCTCTCTCTCTCTCTCTTTCTCTCTCTCTCTCTCTCTCTTATATAAAAGTTTTTCTGTCAAATTCTCTTTGGAAGGGTTAATGGGTTGAAAACA
This sequence comes from Biomphalaria pfeifferi, assembly GCA_030265305.1. NCBI lineage: Eukaryota > Metazoa > Mollusca > Gastropoda > Planorbidae > Biomphalaria > Biomphalaria pfeifferi. The sequence continues at coordinate 2,184,387 of JASAOG010000039.1, read as the reverse complement.
GCGAGGCAGTTATGAAGTTTCTCTCTCTTAAAAAGTCTCGGTATGTTTGGCATTCACTACATTCCACAGTCTTGTTTCAAACTCATAACATTTTCTTTAGTACGGACCTTGGGGTCAGCATGTCTTCTGCTGGGTAACTTGTCACTCGTTTCAGCGCGTTTGACTCTGCAACACACAAATACACATGTGTACGCACACTCACAGAAATGAGATTCAAGTGTTGACAAAGGTTATATCGCTCCAGAAATATTGATTGGGCTGAGGGATTTAAGATTAGTGGCTGTGAGCAAGTATTGCGTTTTTATTGAATAAAGAATTCATGCGGAAACGTGCCGCTTCGATTCAGTTGACCACTAGGCCATCAGGTGAGGGAAGGAGTATTGATCTCTGCCTGTGGTACGAGGAGTGGGTGCATTGAATTTGTGTCAGCTTGGCCTTCCTCACATAGTCTGCCTGGCTCATAGCTTTCACTTTTAATGTCTGAACGATTCTAGCCAAGGAATCTCAAACCACGAGATCGTTTGAACTGTATTATGTCCCATGGATTACTTTTGTAAAGAGATGCATACATATTATTATTCACTTGATTGCTGGTACAATTATAGGCCCCTGCACCTTTCAAGCTGCTTATATCAACGGATAGTGTGAGTCTTAAGGTCGCACAGTGGCAGCGCGTGGGTCTACTTAAAAGAAAAAAAAAGTCCCGAGTTACGAAAAGATAGCGCAAAGATCTACATGATCAAATAGAAACATTTTTTGAAAGTTAGACTTTACACACCAATGCGCACGCACGTCGCAATGCTGTCGTCTGCTACTGTGTGACAAGTCACTTTTCATAGAAAATGTTTCTAGTTAGGCATGCCGCTGTAGACATTTTCATTGCTAGTTCAAGGTTAAGTTTCAATAGTAACGGGTGGTTTAGAAATGGTGACTCTTTACTTTAGAAGTCACCATATACGTGTAAGTGCTGTCGACATACTGCATGACCGTGTATCAATTTACTAAAATTTAAAACCTTGTCACACATATATCGATGTCCCCCGCCCCGATCATAATGAAGACAAAACATCAAGTGACCTTGAACTAATTAAATTGAACCGTGTCGTCTGCTGCTCCCTCCCCCCTTTCTGCTTTTTTTTCCACGCTCGTTAACACTTTGAATTAAAAAAAATGTTTTTTGAAATGTTCGAATGATTGAATTGACTAGAATTAGTGAGTGACTTGGTGTGCGAGGAGAGCAGTGTATGTGTGTGAGAGCAGTGTGTGTGTGCGAGGACAGCAGTGCATTGTGTGTGCGGCAGCAGTGCATGTGTGTGTGCGCGAGGAGAGCAGTGTATGTGTGTGCGTGTGTATTGATTAGACATTGTGGTCCCATGGATGCATGTGTTTTTCCTGTATTTTAGTAAAGAAATTACACAATTTGTATACGAATTTATTAGTTATGTTACTAATATATACTAATTATTTATATTTCAACCTATTTTTAGATTATTTCGCTCCCCCCCCCCCTTCTAGTATGTTGGCCATCTGGTGGCGATGGAGAGCAGTGTGTGTGCGAGGAGAGCAGTGTATGTGTGTGAGAGCAGTGTGTATGTGTGTGAGAGCAGTGTGTGTGTACCAGGTGGGAGGGACGATACATGCAATCCGATACATGCAATCGCCTTCCGCCCATCGGACAAACCAATAATTTTTTCTTTTAGTATTTTAGTAAAGAAATTACAAAATTAAAAAAAAAAAAGTTACTTATATAATTTATATATGTTATAAATTAAATTCTTTTATCGAGTCACCCCACCCCTATTCTTTAATGCCGAAATGCAATCATTAGCAGTAATTATAAAAAGGAGCGAGGATTAATTGTTTTCACTCTACCGCCCCCTCCCCTTTCCAGACGAAAAGATGATGTTTTAAAACAAAAAAAGTCAAATATGGCGATAGAGTTTATGTCATTGTATACAAATTTATCTTAGTTATTTTAAGAAAGACTTTGTTTTGGTAAATTTAGAATTCATATGAAAATTTTCATTATAAGAGTAACAATTGAGATGACTTCTGAACCCAAATATTATTTTCCTCGTCATGTTTTTCAACCTTTACTCAGACTGATATTTTTTTGTTCTATAAAAAAATTTGGGACAATAACTCACAATTTATGCTTGAATCCTAAAAATGCCAAAAATTTAGAGTAAAATTTAATAAGTTCACTTAATTTCTCCTCCCACTTCCGAAATGTTTTTTTTTTTTTTTTTTAGAACTTTGAATTATTGTTCTGTAACAAAACAAAGTTACAAACATGCCTATTGAAATGTATCACTTACAAATGAGCTTTTTTTTTTAAATATTATTTTTTGAATAAATGTTTTTTCAGCGGCATTCGCCCCGATCCCCACTGGGGGAGCTTACAGTGCTCCCCCAGACCATCTAGCTGTCTAGAGAAAGGCCTCAATCTGGCTTTTTTTTTTTTTTTTTTTCGAATATTTATTATCTCTAGCACTTTTTATGTTGCACTACAATTTATTCTGTTTGTTTTAATTCATATGAAGATTTAATTGCTCAATGTTGTTTAAATTGCAGGGTTTTGATCTCAAAAGATTAGATTTGAGTGGAATCTCTCTGCCCATTCTAGATGAGTCCTTGTTTAGTCAGATTAGTCCTAACATCAGTGACAGTGGTCTAATTGAGTTAGATGATGACAGCCTGCTCTTCATTGGAGGTAGGGAAGACTACGCAGACAGCTCAACAGGCATCCCGTACAAAAGTTTTGATGTGACCCCTCGCAGCCAGTCTCTTGAGTCCATCAGCTTTAACTTAGATGAAAGTATTGAGAATTTCTCACAAAGTTTGCTTCTTGAAGAAGATCTTTTGCAGAGTGAAGAGTCCAGCAGCAAGGCCTCCACTGAACCAAGTAGTCCTTCCAGACCATTAGGATTTCTGAAGCCAGACAGCCCACTGGGCAAAAGACCTTTTCCTGGTCCCAGAAGTGGAGAGTCTAGTCCAGCCAAGAAAGGCTCTCAGTCACCTTCCTCTTCCAGTGGTGGTCTAAGCCCTATTGTACAAGAAAGCCCACTTGAGTCATTTATAGTGTCCAGGGGTTACCAGCTGCACTCTAAAGATAGTCTTCTTATCAACTCAAGGGATGAGTTTACCAACCTGAAACTACGCAAGAACCTTTTTGATCGCAGCAGTGGAGACAGTGCCAACATTAGTGAAACTGAGTCCAAGATGGGGGATTCTCCCCCTGTACATAGCTTAGGCCATAAGGGATATGTGGTGACCAGCAGTGACGGTGAAGTAGACACTCCAGCTTTCAGAAGATTAATAAGCACAGAAGTAAAGGACATTGGTTACAGCAGTGAGAGCCAGTCAAATGATGAGGTGGAAGTGATGGGCCATCAGATTGATATGGAGTACAAGTTTCCTGGCAAGTGTGAGCTAGCCACTGACGGTCCACTTGGGGAGAAGATTAGTATCCCTTCCACAGCTGTTAATACTGACTACTACTTCATGACCCATGTGGATGTTGACTCTACAGACAAAACTGACAATGGGGATACTACTGATTCTGGTGCAGAGAAAGTTGTGAGTACAAATCTGTTAAAAAAGAATGGGTATCTCAGTGATAACAAGCCTGAGGCTGCTGTTAGAGAAGTTATGTCCCAATCTGACAGTTTTGAAGCTTCTGTAAATGAAGTGCTCTTGGAGCTGGAAGGTAGTAATGAGTCTAACCATTTGGAGGAAGCATGGGATACTGTGGATGCACCTATGACCCTTAATGGTATCTATGAAGAGAAAGATGAATTCTGTGTGTATTTCCCATGTGAGGAGGACAAGACAATGCTGCCTATGCATCACTATATTGAGTACTCTGAATCAGACAGTGCACCAGAGTACACAGAGAAGAAATCCATCAAGTATCTAATAGATCATGCTGAGGACCTGGTCAAACAGTCCAGTCCTCAACATTTGTCTAAAAGCTTGTCCCCCAAAAAGCAGCAGCTACCAGCTGTGGCACACCCATCACCATCAAAGCAAACTCAGACTGATTGTTGTAGCACGGTAGAAAGTTCCTGCGATGCCAGTGGCGAGGATAACTCTGATCACGAAGGTGTCAAAAAACCCTCCAGTGCTCCAGAGGACTTCTCCACTGCTACAGAAGATGCTGATGAAACTTTGTTCAACAGCGTTATCAATCTGGATTCTGCTAAAAATGCCAGTGCTGATGATGTTATCAAAACCATTTCTGGTGGTGGTTCACCAGTGATGGATGCTGCCAGGCTCAGGAAGCAGACAGGTGAGAGAAAGCCTCATGGCAGGGGCAAGAAAGACAGGCCTTGGAGTGTTGTCGGACTTCAAGAGTACACCACACACAAATCCAAAACAGATAGTTGCTTGCATCAAGTTGTTGCAGCATCTGAGAGTGCTATTGATCATTTAAATTTCAGCACAGACACTGATTATTCATTCCATACCAAGTGCTACACATCCACATTCCCACGAGACAAGCACAGCTTCAAACCCTTCTCCTACTCAGAGCAACCCACATCATCACATAGATCATCCCAACGTAAAAGCAGCTACTCATCATCCTTACAGAAAGAAGATGTTTTCTTTCCTTCCAGCGAGGTCAGCAGTTCAGGTTTACTGTGTGGCAGTCAGAGCAGCAGTCCTACTAGGACCTTGTCCAACCAGAATGATTTGTCTAGTTCTGACCGCTCTCCTTCCAAGAATTGCAAGTCTCGTAGACTTAGGAAAAGGTCAAGTTTAGAAAAACCTAGTTTCATGACATCATTAAGTAAGACCAGCACAACTGACAGTTATGATAGTGCAGAAGCTGAATCAGAATCAGAAACATCAGGTAATTTCTGGTTTCTCATTAATCATTTAATTTATATAGGAAAAAAATAGTGTACTGTTATCTTTTTAAATTCTCATCCCTTGAGTTTTATTTAGAACTTACAAATTTCATTGATCGTGTTCAAGCTGATGATTTATTGATTTCTACTAAATTCTGTTTTGTGTGTGTTCTAGATGATTATCTTACAGCTCCCATGGAGCAAGCTACATCTGATGGAGATGATGTTCACAATATCTCAGGCTCATTGTCAGAACACAGTGCGTGGGATAATTATCAGGTACTAGACACAGTCTTTGTAGAAAATGGCACCATGAGTTTTAAGTATCAATCATGTAATCTAATGTAAATCTCTTTTTACATTTCACTTCGTTCTACAATCATTTGTATAGCATTAGAATGCATGTGAATTATAGAAACAAATAAATACTTTGTACAAAATATTTTTAACATATTTTTTTTTTATTTAAAAATAATAATTGTAAAACCTTTAGTAGAGTATTTCCCCTTTCAAGCTTACAGGATTGTACAACTTGTCACTATTTAAAATTTTATTCTTTTGGATAGTTTACCATTGTATGCACAGATTGTTTTAATCTGTTTTTTTTTCAGGCCCTGTACCCTACAGCCAGTGAAGATCCAGGTGAAGAGTTGTTAAACTGGGAAGAGCCACAGGATGAGTTGGAGTTTGATGATGACTTCCAATTAAGCAGACAGAGAGGTTCTATAATTAAATCTGTCATGGTACCAAAGAGGTCAAAGATGAAATTTGTAAGTTGAATCAAGGATTTGACAATGTTCTGAATATATATATGTGTGTATATGTAATTTAGCAAATGTCAATGCCTCTGGAAATAATAGTGTCTAGTAATGAACATTAACAATAAATAAAATTAACCCACTGCTGAAAGAATAGTGAATATGAAATATAGGTTAAGTTATTATGAATTGAAATCTCACTCAATGCATTGATAGGAATAATTGTCAATGTTGCTTCAATGTGTTTTTGTTATTCAGACTAAACAAGGCATGCCTGGAGATGATAGTGACTCCGACCTTGAAGACTTCCACCACATCCTTGAACAGTCTGAACTCTCTCTCAGATTGGCTGACCAGTCCTTGAGGAAGAGAAGAAGAGACCCTATGGGCACAGGACTACACCCAGACCCAGCCAAATATGTAAATATGTTTACCGTGTACATTAAATCTGTTTTGTTATCAAAGTCAATATAAAAAAGTTAGGAAACTTTACAGTGCACTCTTATGATGTATTATTTCTATGCATGACTTGTTGAACAAATGTATATGTGCACAATATTTAGTTATCTTATATTAATTATTTAAGTCTAAATGTCTGTTGGAAGGAAGCTGATGATGAGATTTATCTGTGGCTATTTCAGGAGGAGATTATTGTAACTTATGATACCAATATGGTGTGTCTGAAGAATGTCCTAGCCCATCTGAAGTCTGAGGATATTTCTCAACAAGATGTAGCCAGGGTTAATGGTTAGTAATTATTTCATTTTGAAACTAAAGCATTTTTAATATGTTGTATTGATACAAATACATCTTGGGCTTTAAATAATGAAATATGTTGATGAATCATGACTATACACAGAATGATAACTGTTGTCAGAGAAGTTTGATCTAGAGTTAAACTTGTTAACAAATTATTTAAACTGATTTATAAAAACATAACATTGGGTTATTTCAGAATCTGAGACTGACCACTAAAAATAAAAAGTAATTGTTGCATTTTATTTGTTTGTGTATGTCACCATAAAAAAATATATATTTACATTTTCTAAATCATAATAAATATAATTTAAATTTAATATAAATATCCTTTGATGACTTCTATAACTTATCTTGGGCCACATTCATCAATATTTGCTGAAATGGAATGATAGCAAAATGTTAAACCTATGATGCCTTGGGTTCTATAAACAAATGTCCTTGTAATATGTTTTTGTACCTTGTCCAGGTATCATGTCCCAGTGGGAAAAGTTATACACGCTGGCATCTGAAAGACTCCAACAGACAACACAGCTGGGCATTGTGAGGCGCAGGCTCAATGAGATCCAATGTCACATCAAACAGTCTGAGACTTGTGCGCCTGGGGATAGGTTTAATTCAAGTGATGAACTGAGAGCAGTCATACTTTCTCTTAGGGTAAGTCTGGAACAATCTTTACTACTGTTTTCATTCACAGTTTCCTTTAAACTTAAGATCTTTGCTTGTCCTAAATTATTGTTTTCAATACACACTTCTTTTTTAATGCCATTTAGGCATTTGTTGTTCATTTATTTCACATTACACTAAATTTAGGGGGGAGGGGGGTATTAGCCAATTGTATGAAGACTTGTCCAGTTTATTCTTGAAGTCATATGCCACCACCTTGTGAATTATGTTTATGAATTATACTTGTAATTTATCTACTGGACATACCATGAACTTGCATGTTTTATGTTGTAGGTAAGAAATGAGACACTGGTAAGCCATGCTGAGCTTTTAAAGGATGTGACATTTTTGCTACAGGAGTTCGCAGCCTGCCATCCTGCTATCTGTCTGGACAAGTATCACCAGGAGATAGCTGCTTTGAAAGAAGATGTTCACAACACAACCCACATGTAAATACATAGCTTTTTTTTTATATTATATAAATATGTACAAACATACAGTAGAATTTAAGAGTACAAACTTACAAAGCAGTTACTTAGGTTTTTTTAATTATACTAATTAAATATATTTATTAATTTTAGTGTAAATTTATGTTCATGGTATAAGCTTAAAATTTTGAGATTGTGAAAATAACTTAAAAAACATTAAAACAGTGGAAAGTTGTTTCTGAAACTCAGTTCATAGAAAATATTTCTTAAAAGGATTATCATTATAATTAAGTAAATAGTTATCTTTTAATGACGTACAAACTCCTGACAATAGTTTAGGGGGAAAAAAGTCAGTACAGTTTATTTGAACACTTAAAAACTCTTTCAGTGCGGCATTACTCTCATGGAGTAACTTGGTATATAATATTTATTTCACTATTTTTAAATGTTACACTTTTTTTTTTTTTCTGATGTTTTAGTGATTCCTCTTTTTTTAGTTTATTTCAAAGGACCTGAAATAATGTAAATACCATTTGTTCATCTTTATGACATTTGATATAAGAAAATGTGTTTAGTTTTGTGATTTTTCAATATTTATAAATTAAATTTCAGTATATCCATTTTTTTTAATTAATAAAAAAAATTCTTTTTCTGTACTCTGTTCAAACTTAATGATAAAAAAATATTTTCTCGAATATTTTATTTCTTACACTTCAGTAGCCAATTCATTTTCCTTTCAAATAAAATCCAATATGTTAGATTATAAAATAAAATGAAAGTTAGTTTTAGTAGCTTTAACCTCCTAGCACATTTTTGTTCATCTTAGAAAACCCATTTTTTCTATCAAAACAATACGCACACTGAAATAGTTAAATACACAATTTCTTGACCCTCTTAATTTTTTTGCTAGTAATCTCGGAAACATGAAAAAAAATTTTAATGAAATGTATGATGTAGGATTCCATTTCACGCCAAGTCAAAAAATAATTTTTAAAAATAAACTTGACTGATCATTTTGTTTGTAATGACAATTTGGAGATATTTTTTTGTTTTGAGTTTTGCACCATTCTCCATTATTTGTACTTAACTTTATCCCAAGTTTTTCATTGTTTTTAGTGATTTTTGTCTGTTATTTTCCAGGGTCAGTGAGCGTTTAAACATCCTGTCCAACAACTGGGAAGTCTGGCAGGACTACCTGGACAACCAGAAGGAGCTGGACTCTCTGTTGGCCCATGACAGAGACAGGCTGCACAGTTTACTGTGTCAGAGAGAGTTTGGAATGAAACTAACCAAGAAGGATGTGTTGATTGAACTAGAGGTAAGTTTGATGTGTTAAGTTTTAAGTCTCATTTTGTCTAATTTTTCACATCTTTGTTATTTGAGAAATAGTTAGAACTATATGAAATACAAAACAATGTCTTGGGTGCTTGTTATAGATTTCATTTTTTTTTTTATATATATTTTTGTAAAATTTACTTTTTAAGAAGCTTGTTGATCTATTCAATTAACTTAAATGTACTATTATATCTAATTAACAAAAAAAAAACATATAATCATGCAGTTGTCTGTCATATAGTCATTATATTACTTATCAAATGATTTCATTGCTTTATTAACATTTTTCAAGATGTACAAACCTAGAAATTTGTTATCCATCTTGCAGAAACTTCAGAGCAATCTTTCATTGTACGAGTCAAAGTTATCCCTACTGCAGGCCATGAGAGCAAGACTTATCAGAAGTTCAGTTAATGGAGCTCAAAGAACTTTGCTAGCAGCACTAGCTGATTTGCGAAACCAACTCCTGGTAGTGTCAGAGAGGTGTCAAAAGGTGTATCGTGATGTGGAGGAAGATGAGGATCTTCCAGTAGATCACCACACAGATATCGGCAAACTGGCTGTGGTTGCGGCCTCACTGCATGAAGCCTTGAAGAATCCTCAAGGCACAAAGTAAAATACTTTTCTGACTTTGAAATTTCTATTGAAGTAATTCTAAATCTATAATGTTTTACTGCAATTCTCTATCACATAACTGGCCATGTATGGTTAGAGTTGCCAAAATGATTAAGTTTAGAGAATCTAACATTTGAGTTTTTAAGTGTTTTCCTCTTGGTGTGTTCAATCATCTTTTATTTGGTGACAACTATTTACACCAACCAATGGCTTAGCATTAAGTTGTTTCTAAGAAAATGTCAAAAGAAGAAAAAAGTATTCAGTTATTGTTACTTAGAAAATGAATACATAACAATTACCTCATCACAAATAATTTGATTCCTTAACTCTTTATCTCTGTAATTATTTTTCCACTTTCTGACAGAAATGTCATTTTTCACATTTGTACATTATCTACCCTGTTATGATTAAACTTCAATAACATTTTTGTTTGTAATCAGAAAACGTTACTTTTGGTATAGAATTATAGGAGAATGCAAGCTCTTTTTATATAACAAAAGTTATACTTTCTTAAACCAATAATTAATTTAATTTAATGGGGTCAAATCAACAATGGTATCATTAATTCAGAGAGAAAGAGTTAAAGTGTTTTAATATTCTAAACGAAGTTTCACAAAATCAACACATGTTCTCACTCTAATAGTTAAAATTGATTGCACTTGGACATCTTGCTTATTATTTCATGGGCTATCATAACATACATAGAGTTCACAAGTATTTTTTCTACGCTCAAACTTACTAAAATTATATTTTTTTATTCTGTTCTCATAGATTGCTTGGAGAAATCTCTGATGGCTTGTCCAGCAGTGTAGTCAGTTCAAGCCCATGCATCAGCAAGACCTGTGCTTCCTGGCTGAGGTCTCTACCTGTGCAGGTAGTGGCACTTATGTTGGTGGCTGGGCTTGTGTGTGTCTTGGACCCTGACCTCATTGATAGGCTGACCAGTTTTACAATGACTGTGACACCTGAGCTGCAGTATGTGAATGGACCGCCCAGCATGTGAGCCTGATGGAAAGCAAGTGTTCATCTTCTATACAAGCTGCAGTGCCCCAGCTCACCCAGTAACTAGTCACTAGAGAAATCCTATTCTTTAACCCGGTTTATAGACTGTAATTGTAGCATAATACTTGGCTTTCTGTTGCCAACCTATTTATTTATTTTTATTCTGATTTTGTTCAAGTAGACATATTGGTATCTGATCCGCAGATACTGGGGGAACCAGTGTAATTAGGTCCACATGAGAAATTCAAATATATTCTTAGTTTTGAAAATAATGGAAATGGACTGTGGAACAAGAGAAGTATTTAGTCTTTTTACACACTGAAAACTATTTTATGCATTCAACACTCATGAGATATGGAGATACTGTTACATGTTAGCAACTCTGTCTTGTGTTGAGTAAACATTTAAAATATTGCTATGCAGTGATGTTTGGCTTTAGGCTCTATGTAGCCCAACCCATGGATAAATATGTGTGCCATATTCTGCGCTTACACAAAATAATTAGAACATTGTGTTATATCTAATAAAAAGAGCACTTTTCAAGTGTGTTATGTATCCTACATAACCCTGTGTTCAAATGAAAACAAATCGCTTGAGGCATCAGCCTTGCGTCACATAGGTTTGAGCTCAGCTCCCTTGTGTTGATATAAATCTGACATTTGAATGTTGTCATCTTATAAACATTGTCACCTTGTAAGTCTCTGAAATCATTATTGTTGTATTTTTAATGTTGTTTCATTGGAAATTAATTTCAACTATTCCTTTAGTACTTTATTGTAACTGAAATGAACAAGATTACTTGTATTGTGCTCCAAGTAAATAGTAACATTTGAATTGGATATTTAGACCTGAAATCATTCAAACAATGTACATTTTCAAAAGTGAATATCAAGTTGAATGTTTTCATATTTTTTGTAAAATATATTTATAAAAAAATAAAAAAAACTACACAAAAAAGAAGAAAATTAAAAAAAGATATTGAAGTGAATCAAAATCAAACAAGTGTTAAAAGTAGTGATTTCATGTTATTTGTTAGCATTATAGTTAATAAGTTTGCTAATACCATGACTGGTACTTTTTTTCAGCTTAGTACCATAAGTATGTGTAGACCATATATATCTTTTTGTTCTGTGGTCATACAGCTAGAGCTGTCTAGTTTACACTGAATATTTGTACTATGACAATTCTGGTTGCAAGAATATTCTTTGCATGTTTATTTTTTTTTTAAACCTAGCTATGTTTATTTCTTGCCTATGTGTCCATGTCAGCTTCCAGCTAGTTTAGCTCATTTCTATGTCTCTGAATTACACTGCTCTTCTTCTGTGTACTTGATACCTCACTAGAAAGTGTAGCCTACTTAGATCTGTGTTTCCTTTTTCTCTGGCTTAGTAGAGTTACAGTTTGTAGTGAAGGAAATTCTAGAGCTTATAGATTATAGCTTCAAAAATTGTGTAAACCTGGGTTTAGAAAAGTTTCAATTGTTGATAGTAAGTTCAGTCCTGTATCTATGTTGTTGTTTGTGGTTGATACTGCTGTTGTTGGCTGGTAAAAACATTGTTACTTCAGGGCAGAAGTCATTCAAATGAACTCCTATACACTTGTATGGCTAAGGATCACATTTACATATGAAGTACAACTTCATTTCATGTTTGAATTGTCATTGTTGTATTGTATACAAGTTCAACAATCTAGAAATGTATACAAGATATTTAGAACTTCAATTTTGTTTAACATTTAAGCAAACAGAGGGGATTATGGGTTATATAATCTTACTCTTAGGAATAAAGTGTTAGTGCACTCATGAAAATGTTTTTTGCTGTAATAATAATAATATCTTTATTTTCTGTGTTATTTTGTTACAGCAGTTCATTTTTTAAAAATTAAAAGGAAAAAAAAAAAGGAAGTCTTCTATATATTAACATAGAGACTTTTTTTTTCCAAAACTTTTGAGTCTTAATCCATGCAGTTAATGCTACCTCAACACATTGTTACACACATTTGACAACAAAGAAAACTATTTCAGCCCTGGTTGTTTCATCAAAGCCATGCATTGTTAGCAATAAATTTTGAAACAATAGAATGTAGGCAGCATACATAACATTAGAAAGTAAGAGCTCATTGGGTTGTTTTATTCACAAGAAAATATTTAAACCTTCAATTTGTGTTCATCATCAAGTCATTTTGTTTTCATCCACAAGTCACCAGATACATTGAGAGCATGGGTTGTCTGATGTAACATATTTTATGACCTTGTGACAACTTCATTTTCTTTTTAAGTCATACTATTCTTGGAGTCACAGAATTACAGTTTACTGTATTGGCATAAGCTTCTATGAATTCTTCCTTTTGAAAGTCAATGCAAAGTATTTCTGTTCTTAAAGAGAACACAATAAATGAACCTATTCAGGACCACATAACTTTCATGGCATGGCTGTCTATTTTGAAGCAATTTTAGTGAGCCAGTTTATCAACTGGTATTGACTTGGATAGAAAAATAACATGGACTTTCAATTTGTTAAGAGTCTGTACTGTACATGGAGGCTATGCACATTCTGTATCCTGTAATTGGTCTTGTGTTGTGAGCTAGTTGAACTTGAGTGATTCAGCATCATATAATGTTATACTAACTATTAAACTTGTACTCTGCAATGTATTGTCACTACAAGATGAAAGTTGAAACATGGTGTACTAACTCAGCAGTTAATAATGTAATGATGTGTGTTAAATGTATTTAAGACCAGTCTGTATTCGATAGTGTCACATCTTATGGCACAATTTGAACCTATATTGTTGTACAAGTTTGAGAAGTACTAAATTTTATCTTTTATCAAAACATCAATGAAATGAAATGCATTAGTAGCTAATACTAGTAAATGATTTTAGACCTAATTGAATTAATTGGGTTAGTACACTGTCACCAATTGATTGCACTGTAGTAGTTTGAAGATGTATAGGTTGTGTAGTTGGTCATTTTGTGCCTTGTTTACTTTTCCATGGATTACTAGCTAGGATTAAAGTTGGCAGCAACAATCTTTGGAAGAATACAAACTATGAACAACTTATTTTAAACAAATAAGATTTTAAGTTATTGACCACCACAAAGTGAATCTTGTAGCAAGAATGTGAAGTGGTCACAGAGTTAAAAAGAAAGTTGACAACTAGGGAACATGAAATGAATTGATTTCACTTTCAAATAAAAGTTGATATTGTTGCCAACTTTATCCTGCAGAATTTATTTATTCTTCTAGTTCTTAACCTGGATGTTCACAAGTTTGTCTCTTGTATTGGACAGTGTTGTGGAACATGTAATCCCACATTTTGACATGCCCCAATAGGGAATCTATTTTTTACAAACTTTAAAGTCCAAGGTAAAAAGTTCAGCATTATAAGTTATTGGATGAAATAACTTCTCTATCATTGTATTTTAATATCAACTTTTTTGTGAATCTTGTTGAAGTTTTGAAGCTTTACTTTTCAAATATTGCATTCATGATTTTCTCCACAAATTTCTTCAAATTTTTTTTTTTTTCTGAGGTGTTAGTTTTTTAAAGAAATTGAATCTTTTTAAAATTAATAAATAATTCAATGATTGTTTTAAATTGAAGAAATATTTTCAACAAATAGTTGTATGTGCAATAAAGACTTGAAACACCCCCCCCCCCTTCCTTCATGTGTATATAGTCACTCTTTTATTCTTTCAACATTGATGTCTTGTGTTTGGTCTCTTCCTATCTCTCTCTCTCTCTCAGCAGATCAGGAAATAACAAAATGACAAAACCTGCTCTTTAATATTAGTTGCAGGTTTAGTATCTACAGATTGACTTATTAATTTATTTATTTTAGGCATCCAATAGTTATCAAAATTTTTTTAAATTGATAAAATTTCAGTCAATTTGTAAACATTCAGGTTTTGACATCAATTCCTATATTACATGTACCTATTTATAATACAATACTTTTTGTTTTGTCAATGTAAGTTATTAAAAAAAAAAAAAGAATAAACTTGTTTAACATGTTTACAAATTGTGTTTCTTGTTTCATTGTGTCGTGATGTTTGGATATACAGACACAGATGTGTTTGTGGAATTGAATTAGCCAACATGTTTGATTTGTTAAGTTTGAATGGTTTTAGGAATGTCTGAAATCAAGAACATAGCAAGCAAAATAAAAAAAAAAAAAGCTCCTCATTTACAGATATCTCTCAATACTGTAGAAGTTATTCCCTTTTAACAACAAACAAAATAAATTAATTACCTGGTACCAATAATTTACTAACTAATTGGTTAAGTTAATTGATTCCTTTTTTTTCTTTCTTTTTTTTTCAAGAATTAGTGTGGAAGAAATAGAAATAACGTGCACAATTATCTTAAGGGAAGAAACCCTACTCATTTAGCCATCTAGAGGGAAGGATCAATTTCCCTTGTGCTATCAAACAAAAATAATTAATTACCAGTGATTAGTTGACTATTTTTTTTTATCTTTTCTTATTCATCTGTTGTCTTGGCCAATGTAAAGTTGTAGTTGTAAAGTTTCACCTTGACCCTGGCCTAGACTTGGTGTGGGAGAAGTAAACTCTTCAAACTTGTTACCAGACGTGGGAGTTCATTGATACAAGGTTTGGAACAATGAAAACAGTTTCAAAATATTTCTTTTAAAAACGTTTATATTGTGAAATTGTATCAATTAGTGTGGATCAGCCATGTAATTACATTTGTAATACATCGAGATTCTAGACTAACAAGAATAAATCTGTTCGATTAGAATTATTTTTACCTTTTGTTTTTGTTTAGCGCAGTTTCATGCTTTTAGCGTTCTCAATGTCTGGACCAGTTGTGATAGAATTGGTATGTGTGTAAATGTTACTGTGATCGCTTTATGAATTATAATTTTAAAAAATCGAACTCTGGGCTCAAGCCTCCTCAAATTCAACTTATACTATCTTTCAAGTACGATTTCTTTTCCTTGGTTGATACCAGGCAAAATATTTAATTATCAATTGTTAATTAACTAATTGGTTATTTTTTTTAGACTATAGTGTAGTCAGGTAAAAGAAATAATTGTGCAAAATTTCTACTTGATCCGAGATTGGGTGAGGGAGAAATAACGCGTACAAACTTTTTACCAGACAGATAAAGTGAGTTGGTATAAGCTTTGTAAAAAGTCGGCGGCATTCTTGATTTAAGTTGCGAGAACAAGATCGCTAAGTTACTTCTATAGATTTGGGAACTGAGCAAAATAGTTACCGGTACCAAAAAGAAAATAAATCTTCGGTAATAGCAAACTACAGAGTAGGCCTATTAACGGTGTTGAGAAGATGTATCCTGAAAAGAAGAAAGCTTTATTCGTAGTACAGACAGCAATTTTAAAATAATTGAAGACTAAGCGCGGCTATGAGAAGCATGCATTGTATCACCACTTGTTCAAAGAAGTTTCAACCATCTTAAAAGATATTTCAAATCCTTGGGAAAAAAAAAGTAATGAGAGTGACTACTGATGTCCTCAGGATGGCTGCCTGGTCGTGTGGTATGCGCGCTGGGCTGTCGTTCGGTCATCTCGATGTTCCCGGGTTCATTCCCTGCCCGCTGCCATCCCTCGTCGTCCTGCGATTGGTTTGGACTAGGAAGTAAAATATCTTCAACTCTGAAGGAACATCCGAAACATGTGAAACGTTTGACAAACATTGTTGTAACAAGAAACAGAATGGCTTGATGTCACAGCGGATTGGCAACAATAGCATGCAGAAAAGTCGTCGAGTCAAAGGGGACCTAACCTCTGGGGGGCATCATTGCATTTTTCATTTTAAAAATCTCTATGGCAAGGTTTAGATTTTCTAATAGAATTAAAGAGTTCTAATATGAAAAAATGTTTTAAAATGTTCCATTTTTTCTAAATCTAACATTCCTTAGTTATAAAGAGAAAAGATAATCTCTCTATAAGGTATATAAATGAGGTATTATCATTTTTTTTTTTAAAAAGTATTTTTTTTTAATTTGACATGAAATTTACAATTTTATGACGAAGAAATCTAAACAAGTGTTACATCTGAACGACCTCCTCGTGGTTGTGGGATTGGTCGATTGGATGCGACGTGACATCCTATCTGAATGAACTCAGTACCTACCAGGGAAAGTCAAGTTGATTGCGCGTGTGTATGCTGACATAAGGGTTATCCAAACGAAACTGCAACTCCTCATGTCCTTAAGTTGTATGACTCCATACAAGTCTAAATTCTATGCATGTTGTCTCTTCACATTAGTTAATAGACAAGTCATACTCTAACTTCTCTGCATGTTGTCTCTTCACATTAGTCAATAGACAAGTCATACTCTAACTTCTCTGCATGTTGTCTCTTCACATTAGTCAGTAGTAGTTTAATCACTCGCGGCGAGCAAACAACTGGATGAACACCTCAAGACCGAATTAATTAGCAGTTTCATCCCTTTTTTTTATTATTCAATGTGCTCCTTGTCTACTTCCTTCGCCGTTCTTGGTTGTTCATGTTGTTTGTAGGGTTTGCAAGGTCGTCACTACAAACGCACAGTATGGTCTGGCCACCATAACAATAAACATGGTCAAAACATGGTACAAAACTCCAGCTGAAAACACGGGTTAACGTGTTGAAGTGAATATAAAGTTAAGGATATTTTCAGGGAACTTTTTTTTGTGTGTATCGGCTTTTACAAAAGTGCTTTTGTTTTTTCCACTTTGGTGTCATCCCACAAAGGCTCACGTGGACTCAAATGGGTCGTGAATCTTTTTTTTTCATGCGCAACTTATGAATCTCTTGGCCAAAGGCAGTGGGACCTAATGGTCGTGGGCCCGGGTTCCTTTCGCGCCATGGATACTACGCCACAGATGTCTTGATTGTTGAAAATTAAAATGGCCCGGAGACCTAATAAAGTTGGGCGTCACTGCTCTAGTCTTATCTTATCTTATATAGTCAAATGTGAATACTCGTTTGTTAAACATTTTACGGCTCTATTTTGCTTCTATTCTAGTTTCTTAATGCGTTCTTGGGTTGAAGGTAAAACGTCAATAGCTAGAGGGAACGGCAACACATCATTTAAGTCAGTGACAATGATCATCTCAATATGTTCATGATGGTGACTAACAAGTCATTGAGGGCAACTATTTCAGGTGAGAGTTTGTGTGTAGTAGGCCTTACGAAGAACAAGAGTAGTCGCCAAATAATTTTCTTTAAAGTTTGTTTGCAGCTTTTTTTTGTTGATTAATAGGCCTGTTAATTTAAAAACTAAGTATTTGGAGAAATTAAGGATTCAACAACTTCAACTATAGAGTATTCTTGTACCAATTTCTTATGTTCCAAATTGATCGGAACTCTTTGCTTCGCTCTTCAATGTTTACAAACCGGTTTGTACCTGGACGCCATTACGTCGCTACGGACGTTGCTACAGAGAGTTGGTTTGTGTTTACTGTGTATAATATATCATTATTTCATTTTTTTTTTTTTTGGTGTCTATTGATAAAGTTAAGAGCTTTCTTCGACACACGTATATTATGAAATAATGTTTAATTTAATTGTGACGTCGATCTAGATCAAATTGTGGTTTGTCAGTAAACTCTAGAGTTAGAGTACTCTTAGTCTTAGAGTAGAGTGTTACAGTTACAGTGTAAGTTACAGTGTAGTGACGAGCATTTCTATCGTCGACTATCGATTTTCTTGTGCTCGATCTATCGCTAGACCTCTTACTCTTAGACTTCTTTAAACTTTGACTAACTTAGAGTCTTCAGCGTTGTATAGTGAGTGACTTGTAATAACTTGTATGCACACAT
This sequence comes from Biomphalaria pfeifferi, assembly GCA_030265305.1. Lineage (NCBI taxonomy): Eukaryota > Metazoa > Mollusca > Gastropoda > Planorbidae > Biomphalaria > Biomphalaria pfeifferi. The sequence goes on along the minus strand of JASAOG010000039.1, from coordinate 2,166,180 downwards.
AGTGATAGTGTGACATACTATCACATACTAGATCTAAATGTGGATAAAAAAATGACACTGCTAATTTTAAGTCTGCTTGTCATAATTAAGATTCATAGATTCAATTTAAAACTAAAATCAAGAAGATCAAATCATTAATTGATTGATTGTATCTGACTCTAAATTAATAGATCTAGACTGTATATCTTGCTAATTATAATAAAATATAATAATAATCTTTATTGTCGTAAGGTAATTTGTCTTACAATTTGTGCATTATACCAAACAAAACATTGTAACTAGAAAAAATCAAAATATACATTCACACCAGACACACTCATAATTTACACGTGAAAAGTTTATATCAAATTGTTTCTATTTAATAATTTGATTGCCAGGGGAACAAAAGAAGTCAATTTTATAGTTCCTACTGAGATACTTGTAACATTAAAACATAAATTATTGAATGTACACAAAGGATGAATACTGAACAGTGGTAGAGCTAGAGCAAGATTTAAGCTTTAATGATTGATGTTTTTATTATTTCCTATGGCATCTAGATTCTAGTTCTAGATGCTAATTGTAATATGCTTTAATGCTATACAAATAAAAAAAGCAACAAATTAATATTTAGATGTAGTCAGTTAAAAAAAATGTTATTTTTCTACATTAATGTTATAAAAGTTAAAAAGAAAAAACAACACTGTATTGATTATATTAGAAAAAAAAAGTGAGATTATTCTGGTCTCCTTGTTATAAGGAAATAAAAAAATTATAGTTTTGTTTCTGAATACTTCATATAAAACTTTAAAAACAAAAAAAGACCACTCTCTATTCTTTATGAATGTCATTTGAATGTTAAATGTTCTGTGATGCCGTTATGCACTTTTTTTTAGTTTCGTAAAAATATTACTCTTACAAAAGCTTAATATATATTTTGATCCATCAGACATATATTTGATACAATTTAAATTTTATTTCTAGTAATTGGCAATTTTTTGCTTATCATTACATCCACAGATAATAAAAATGACAGCTGGCTCAATTGCAGTACCCACTGTGATACCTCTGAGACCACCCTTGCCTGGTCGACCAAAGACTTCCATTGATTCTAATACAAAAATTGAATTGAAAACAGGTTTATTTCATATAATTTATTTAATAATGTTTGATGTTTGCATAAAATTAAAATGTTGTTTTATTGATTATATGAATATCTTATGTACAGAAACTGTAGGAGCAGATATATATTACACAATCAATGGCTGGAAACCAGAGCCTTTCAAAAAGACAGGGGAGAAATGTACTATGAAGTATGTGGGGCCATTCACTTTACCTGCTGGGAAGCAGACTGTCAAAGCTCTGGCTGTTTCAAGGTAAATCTCTAGCTCTTGTTGAAGTAGCATGTTTTTAAATATTGTTTTATGCTGTTGTGTTTGAGATGAAGAGAGGTGAGGTAGAACTGTGATTTTAGATATTTTTACAACTGGTGTTCAAAACAGTTTGGTCAAAATCTTTTAAGAAAATAATTTCCATACAAAATTTAAAGTTTTGTTAACATATATTAAAAAAAAAGAGGCAATAGTGAAGAACAATTTTTTTTTAAAGATTATTTCAACTCACTCTGTCTGTCTATTTGGTAAGATGTTTGAACATATTTTTTCTCCTATTTCCCATTCTCAGATTAAGTTGAAACTTTGCACAATTGCTTATTGTACCTGACAAGACAAGAATGAAAAAAAAAACAACAATTCATTAATTAATTATTGGTGATTAATTATTTTGTTTTATATACTTAATGAGAGATTTGGATGCATACATCTGTTTAATCCCCTTATTACTTTTCCACACATTTTTTCTCCCATTTCCCATTCTCGGATCAAATTGAAATTTTGCATAATTATTCATAGTTGATGACAATACAAGAATCGATCCAAAAAATAACCAGTTAGTTAAGCAATTAGTACTAATTAACTAATTTTGTGTTATATGGCAGAAAGGAAGCTAAACTCTGCAATTTTCAGATAAATGGCAGTAATTAGCATTTTTTTCCTTAGATAAGCTTTGTTTTTTAAAAGTAATCTTTTTTTCTTTTGCTTGTTTTTTTTCAAAGTCTAAACTTCTCTTACAAAATATTGTAATGAATCTCACTATCCAGGCTCTCTGCAAACTGCACCACACACCACCAACTTATAGAACTTGACAACTCAGGGCTCCAATGTGACATAACACTTTAATGTTTGATAAATTACAGCCAATACTGTACTATTAGCAACACGGAAGACAGGCTGTACAAATATTTCTCAGTGAACAACCATACTGCCGTATCAACTCTTGCACTGGCCTCTCCTTCTCGTTCCGGGCTTGCACTGGGTTCAACAGTCCAGGACTGACTTCACACACTGGGCACGTTATGTCAGACTCCATTGCAGACCAAGATCAAGACTCCGTTTGTCTTGACTGTACTTGACAGTACTCTGCACTGAACCGTCGTAATGCGCTGTACAGAACCACACTGAACTGTGCTGCAGTCGACCGGACTGTTATGAACTGGGCTTTAGCGAACCGAACCGTCTTAACTGTGACACCTCCCCTCTTTATATAGGGTCCCTGCTGGCCTTCTAGAACCGGGATCGACCAATCTGGTTAAATCACATGACCACATCCTTCCTGACACTCCTGAGCTCTACTCATGACACAGATCCTTCCCAAACTGTCATGGCTGACCGTCGTAACTCATCACAGTGGACCGCTCGTCTACGCTGGCCTGGGGGGATTAGCATCGACTGTCTACACACACCACTACCCCCATCTGTGCCACCACCAGGTTTATTACAATATATTTTACATGTTTCGGATGTTCCTTCAGAGTTGAAGATAGTTTACTTCCTAGTCCAAACCTCCTGCAGGATGACAGGGGATGGGAGCAGTCAGGGTTTGAACCCTCGACCGTCGATAAATCCGAACGACAGTCCAGCGCGCAAACCGCACGACCAGGCAGCCATAGTAGGCAGTAGTACTATAACTATACTATACTATAAGAAATTGTGTCAAGTTATATCTTTGTATAGTCTATGTATGGTCAGTAGCTTTGAGATTTATTTTATTTTCAGTGATGGTCTAAGAGAAAGTAATGTAGTGACCAAAATATTTGAAGTTGACTTTGTACCCACTCCTGCCTTACCCACAGAAGATGATGATCTTGGTTTTCAGGATGATCTTGAAAGATCCAGAGCCAAGGTGAGCTTAGACAAAATAAGTTGCATATTTATCATTATTATGTTTTTACATTAAATTATAAACTTTGCTTGTTTATGAAATATCAATATTATTTGGGGTAGATAACAGAGTTTATAAAATACAATAATAAACTTTAGGTCAGGAACATATACGAGTGTACTTTGGAAGGAGTTGTGTGAAAAAAAAAGGAAACAGCTCATTAACTTCAGGCTACAATTTTACAATGTCTTGCTAATTTATTGCATTATTTGAGATTTAAAAAGAAATTTTTAAAAGTTTTAATCTATTTTATATATACACAACCAACAGTTCAGACACTTTATAATTCTTTTCTACTTGAAGTTCAAATGTACACTAATGATGATTATGGTATGAAAATATATATGTTCTAAACATTGTTTTTACTTATGCATTATTGATTAGTTATCTACATTGAATTATTTTAGAGTGAAGTTCTGAGGGCTAAAACTAAATTGACCCAGAGTCCAGGATCTGCTTGGACTGACCTTGAGGAGTTGAGGGCCACACAGCAAAAGCTTGCAGGTATCAGATTGTTTTACAGCTGAATAATAAACAGATGGACTGTCAGAGTTTTAACACTTTTCATTTATTTCTTTTTTATTATTTATTTAATTTTGTTGCAAATAGTCTACAACTTGCAGGGTCATAAATTTGAAAAGCAAGAATTTTCACCAACATGGCGGCTTACTTTGGATGCATTTATGCAGATAAAAAAAATGTATTGTTAGTTGTCATTAATAAAAATATGTGTCATTCTGAAACATGATGATAAATGATGCAACATTTTCATGCTTTCCTTTTTCAAGAATTCATATCTTTGCTCTATGCAGATAGCTCTTAAAAGCCTAAGAATGTCCCTGCCCTTAGTTTAGCATTAATGGATACTTGATGTTATTTGGGGGAAAGTTAAGGCAGTTGATTATTGTGCTGGGCACAGAACACCCTAATGAACCATTGGCAAAGAAACATATGAACCTGACATCATCTAAGGCCTACAGCATATGCTTCACATCACTGTTGTTGCAGTATAATCTGATGTATTCTACTGAATATAAGCTGTGCATGAATCAATTTTCTAACCTATTTTCTAAGGCTGATTATCCAAATAAAAATTAAAATTCATTGCATGTTATTTGGATTGGGAAGTAGTGATGGCTGGTGACACAACTCCGAGAGTCTAGTAGCAGAGATGGGTCATATTAGTACAAGTTAATTCTTTTGTCATCCATATAGTACTCTTCCACATCCAGCGTGTATATGCCTACCTAACCAATAGCCACAAGAGAACAAGAGTTTCCCTTTCTTGTCCCAATTTCTTGGTTTTGTAAGTCTGTGCAGTTTTCTTAAAGTGTCTCTTTTTTCATAGATTGCAGTGTTATCAGCATCACAGATAAAGAATAAGGTAGATTAAAAGTCTTTGGTCTTACTTGACAAAATGTTTGCCTCAACTCAAGAGATGTTGATGGCTGTTGATGAGAAATGCATCAGCCGATGGCTGAAACCCAGGGCAGGGTCTCTAAATCCTAAAAGATTCTCTGAGAAAGAATCAGAAACGTTTACATTCTTCAAAGTGAAATTAAACTTTATTAGACATGAAAAGAAATACAATGTCGTGTTAGTGGCTATAGTGTGTTCCAGATGTGAGCACTACTGAATTTTAGGCCCTTTAAAAGGGAAAAAAAAAAAGGTGCAGCTTAGATTCATTAGAATACAGTGTAAAAAAAAAATTAATAAAATTAACTTTCTTTCATGATATTTGAATTATATTATAATCCAAATTAAGATTGCACATGTGACATTCATGTTAAATATCCTGATGAAAATAAAATACCTATCGCACCAGACTGAATTAATCAGGGCTAAATGAATGTCAGTTACTGCTATAATTAAAACATCCCTAAATAATTAACACTTTCATACTTCTTACTCATGAGTAATACTAGATAATCTGATTCAGATGTGAATCTTAAATACATTTGTGCATTGATATTAAAGTATATCGCATGTGTAATTAGTTTTGTATGTTTTAAAACAGTGAAATGAAAATGTCCTTGGCCTTTCGACACAGTACAGGTATAATTACCAGCCTGCTTCCTTAGTCCAAGTGTTACTTTACCAAGGTGATTGGCATTCATTTGGAATGAAGTCCAAACGAATGTGACAGTCACTATGGATGTTCTTTTTGATCAAAGAAAATTTGAGGGTCCAAAGATAATATATTTTTACATTCCTGTTTTACACTTGGCTTACTTAAATTACATGAATGCTATAATTTTATAAATAAAAATATTTATTCTGTATTTATTTCAACATATAGTTACAAATCAAAAGCTCTTATCAGAATTAAGTTAATTAAATAAAATAAATAAATCTAACATTTTAATTTTGAAAGTAGATGCATTTATTTGTTGCTTAGTATTTTTTCAAATTACCTCCCAGCAAAATAAAGGGGGGTAATTTGTAAGGTGCAAAAAAAACGTAATTGTACGAAAGGGAGATAATAAAAACAAAAAAAAACAACAATGTTTTGCTTTGAGTTTTCCATTTTTCGTTTAAGTAATGCTTATTTTGTTTTAACTAACTTTGCATTTTGTGTATGTCAATAAACATTATTTATTTCTCATTTTAAATTTTCTATTTTCAGATATGGAAGTTAAAGGTAGCACAAGACACAAGCCTTACCCTGGCACAAGATTTTTAGAAACCAGAAACAATGAACAAGAAACACAACGATCCTCATTTGTCAACACAGTACCGCAGCCCTATGTATGCCACAATTGTTTTTAGAAAATATCATTTTAGATTCATAATCTAGAACTATTACCTTGCTACAGTATTTGCTAATGCAACATTTAGACAGGGTTACCAGACATCTGGCATAAAGAGTTAACAGCTGCTCCTTTTTGGGGTTGTATCCCCTTCCAGCAGCCAAGGCTAAAATGTAAAAACTTTTTTTTTTACTGTGAAAAAGAGATATCGCTGAGAAAATCACTGTCCCCCACAGTGAACAAAAAAGAGTGTAGATTCTCCATTTGACTCAGAAACACAAAGGAGCACCGACTAGATAGATGTATATATCTAAATAAAATGTCACTTCCTCTGAGAAATATGATACTTAATATTGCAGTTGCAGTGTGTGTCCTAATTTGTCCTCCCTCTTAAGGCTTTGTCCACCTTTCTGTCCTCCTCCGGGCTTGGAAGCATCTGGTAACCCTACACTTAGATTACAATCTTAGTCAAAACTATGCTTACTAAAGAAAAAAATGTTTTTGTTGATTTAAGATTTAGTCAAATACCATCAAAAAGAGAACTTTGTGACATCCAATTCTAACTATAATTTAAAAAACTTTGAAATGAGGTTAAAAAAAAAATCCCACTCATGACTGTGGTACGACAAAAAAAGTAGCAGATGATTGAAGTGATTGTGACAAGCCATCAAAATGCTGTCATGACTAATTTAAAACAACTGTGATACAAAAAATCTGGCATGTGACAAAGGCGATTGTAAAATGGCTGATACAGAATAGTTTACTAACATTAAAATTATGACATACCTTGTATTTAGTACTCATGTATCATGTCATTGGTGCTCTAGTTAAAGACTAAACTAATAGGTAGAAACATGACTGGACGTAATGTAAATAAATGCTGTTGGGACATTTTTTTTTAAGAAGAAACTCTTTGTCATTTGATTGGAGCTCTAAATAAGTTTGTTAATTCTAGTTATTGCTATTTTTTTTTAACCAATTTGATCATCTCAGACTCTTCCTTTCCTAGTGATTCATTATTAATTTGATTCACTTGATTGTGATTTGATGTTATCAATTTCTTTTATTATGTGCAAACTTATTTTTGAATAAAATACACAAAAATATTAACAATATAAATACATTTAGAAGTCTTAATAATTCTAGCAAAATTTTTTTTTTCTAGATTTTTAATGGTATAGGGGCACAGGATTTGTTCTGGGCCACAAATAGATCACTAGTACCTCGTCATGAACCACCTCCACAGATTCATATTAACCAAAGCAAATACCCCAAGGCAGCAGATTTTCTCAAGTAAGCTGTTTGTTTTTTCATTCTGATTAACATGCTTAAAATGTACATGAATGTGTAAACACATGTATTAGACACCAAACTCTCCAGCTCTATGTTAATTACTAGCTTCTTTAGTTTTTTTGGCTTGCATTATAGGAATAAATTGAACACTTTTTTTTCTCTTCTCTTTTTTGTTTGTTTAAAGTTTCACTACAACATCATCAGGACAATATCCTGGAAGTGTAAGTAAATAAATGACATTATTATTTTTTTTAGTTTTGATCTTTCTTTATTTAGCTGTGGATTATTGTGCAGTCTATGCAACCTTGACAATAGGAATCTGTCTGAGATTTAGGGTGGGGAGTATTATCTAAAGCTGTGTAGCTGTTTAGGCAAAATTTAAGTTTATTCCTTTTGGGGAAGCATCACCAAGTAAACGTGGGCATCAGGGTTAAATGTTTTTTGTGTGTGTTAATTGTAACTACTTTACAAAAATAGGTATATATATTTTATGTCATACCTTTTATTATTGAGCTCCAAGGGTATAAACATGTACGTGGTGTAAAGGAGATATACATGTACATGGTGTAAAGGCGATCCTGTAGTGTTTCAATGTTAATAAAATAATGAATGCCAACAAAAATAAATGACCACCCTATTAAAGGATTTCATTACTAAATGAAATAGTTCAGTTAAAATGCAATATATATATTTTGGCTTAGAAATCTGCTTGTGAATATGTTAATGTTCACATTTTAATGATACTAAAACTCATACACCTCTATTTAGAGAAAAAACATTCATCCACATTATTGTGTACTTTATTAAAGTTCAAAATGACAAAGTCCTGATTCATTCTTTTTATCTGCACAATGATATAATAATTTGTTGCCCTTATTCTAACTTTTTTCACATTATATCTTTTTTTTAAAAATTCAGAATCAGTGGCTCCCTGTTAATGTCAGCCCTGCAGGATTTTTAGTTCCTTCACCTACAGGACTGGCAGATAGTGGTGACTCCTCTCTCAAGTCAAGGAAATCTACACAGACTGTCAGTACCCAAACAGTAGGTCTGTTTTACCCGTCACAGCGGCAGATAGACAAGAACAAAGAACAAGAGGAAGAGAAGATAGCCATGGAAAAACAAATGAGAGACAGAAAGCCATTGCTGACTGCTGTCAGCCCTGGAAAAGGTTGGTTTGTAATAAGAGTAACAAAGTATCATATCTAAATGTGAAAAATTGGTTTCATTTAAGTCAAATGTGTTTTTTTAATTTAGAGCAACCAAAAAAAAGATAATGCATCAACCGTTTAGTTATGCTCATTTAAATTGTTTGTCATAATGCTCTAATGAATGATCTGTCAAGGGACATAAGAAGTCAGTTCCTAAAGTATTCATTAATACCTAACAGTGATTCCCCCAATGAGTTAGTACAAGAAGAAAATGCAAGATATCAGGAAATGCTTGAAAACATCGCACAACAATTTAGTGCAGCAGAGAAATGAAGGCTGTCCCATTTTGCATAACGTATTTTAAGTGAAAATGTTCAATTTGTGTCTTAACAAACATCAGATCACACTGGACAAGTTCTTGGAATGTTTGCTAGAATCTATTTATTTTTTTTTTATGTTAAGTGTTTTGCAAGTTTGAAATCATGATCACTGTTTTTATTATTATATAAGTTTCTGAGATGCCTTCAGAAATGAAAGTTATCACCTGCAAGTAAACAGGGCTTGAAATGAGAACCATCTTGACTGCAGTCCAAAGCGCATACTGCAGGACCAGGCAGCCATCCCTTTTACACAAATTTGTTTGTAAAAGTACTTTTCCGTGAATAAAATTCTTAGGCAAAGGTAATTCTAATTTTGATGTCTGACATACAAATGTTCATCAAAAGTTGTAAAAACATTATATTACTGTCAGACAAATATGATTGGGCTTGACTTACATCATCAAATGTTTTCAGGTAGTTGAATCAGTAGTCGTCAGAATAGACTGTATGCATGCATTAAAAAATCATTAATCATCCTTTCTGACTTGAATTTTCAGGCTACTGGAGAAAACAAATTGAACACATTTGCCACCACCTTAAAGCTCACACACAAAATGATGCAGAGTTTCGTGCTTTGATTGGGGAACCTAAAATGGGAAAGGTTTGAATTTTTAAACAAAAAATTAGATTTGACCTACCAGCCATATCTTTTGATATTGATTTTGTGTCCAACAGTTGCCTCCCTCTACTCTTCTTCTCCTTTTCTATAATTGTTCCATTTTTTATTATTTGATGGTGGCTGAGTCATAAAGCATTTGGCTTTAGAACCAAAAGGTCTTGGGTTCAAATCTCAATGAAGGCTGAGATTTTTAACTTTGGGATTTTAGGATTTCCTGAAGCCAGCCAACATTAATTTTTTTCTGATATTTTTCTACATCAAAATCTGAATATTTATGTATACTTGATATTTCAAACTAGTCCTATTTATCACACTCTGAAATGGTGGGATTGTGTGGTTGGGGTTTTGTTTTTTCTTCAGAATTATTATGTCTGATCATCCAAACTTCAATGTATTGTCAGAGATACTTATTTAAAAGAAAATAATGAAATAAAATGCTCATAACCAAAATATTAATAGATTACTAGTTCAATTTTCTATAAATAACTTATTTATTCAGTCCATGTGACCTTGACATAGAATCACAAAATTATTGAACACATTTAAAAAAAAAAAATACAATTTAATTCCACTTGTTAATTCACAAAATTAACACAATAAACTTTTTTGAAAACTCAGCAACTATTTTTTTTCTCTACCCATGCTTGTATAGTCTTTCCAGCCTGCATTTCTTTCATTGCTCAACAAACTAACTACTAATCTATTTTTAGTACTGGTACCATGGAAATTCTAATGTCTGCTATGAGCAAGTTATCATATTTAATCAAAGTTAAATAATTGTAAACAGCATATTTATGTCAGTTATAAGGCCTTGATGCATAATAAGGAGTATGTTCTTGAATTCAATTGGCTATAAATGACTTATTTATTCAAACCGGAAGACCTTGACAGGTTCATTACATGACACACTCATTCTACTTTTGGAAACAACCCAACATTTATTAGCTTTCAGTGTAGCTAGATGTGTATAAATAAGGGACTAGTTGTGTTAAAAAAATAATTGTTTATTTGATGGTGGCTGAGTCATAAAGCATTTGGCTTCAGAACCAAAGACCCTTGGATTCAATTCAATGAAGGCAGAGATTATAAACTTAAGAATTTTGGGATTTTCTGAAGCCAGTCAACTCTAATGGGTACCTGACATTGGTTGGGAGTAAGTAATGGTCATTGTGCTGGCCACATGATATCCTTGTTAACCATAGACCAAACAAACAGATGAACTATCTGCTCTATAGACTGCACGTTTTGAAAGAGGAACTTTTACTCTTTTTTTTTTTTGATGAAACCAAATCAATGTCATGTTTGAATTAGATTATTACATCTTTTTTTTTTTTTAAATATTGAACTTTTTAGATGAAATAGAGAAAGATGTTTAAGCAATCTATTTATTTACTATTTCTTTGTGTATACATGCTATGGTTAATTGATTTAGAAAGTACTTTTGTTATGACATGTCAGAGAGAAAAATGTTTTAAAAAGAAAGCAGGATCCTTAAGAAAAAAATTTTGGCCAAAGAAGAAAATTCCTATACGGTACTTCATTTCTGTTCTCAATTAAATTATAATTAACACATAATTTGGACAATAAAAATTCAAGCAGCAAAATTTTCTGTTGTAGCTACTTACTTCTGCTGTTCAAGAAGATGGCTATGAGTTGAGCTTAACAATGACCTTTGCACTACGAGGAACAAAAGATCCTTTTATTGGAAAACAATTGGGTGTGTCAAGGTCAGAGGGCTACCTGAGTTCACACACTCAGTTGGATGAGCAAATGTACTCTGAGGATACAGGTGATTTATGTTTCCTCTTATAAGGTGTAGACCGTCAGTCTAGAAAGATGTTGACTGTCAGTCTAGAAAGTTGTAGATGGTCCAGCTAGAAAGATGTAGATGATCAGTCTAAAAAGATGTAGACGGTCAGTCTAGAAAGATGTGTATATCCTTTATCTCTACTTCCTTCAGGTGTGGTCAGAGATTATAGCAAGCAGGATTCAAACCCCTGATACTGAAGTGATAGACCCTTATTATCAGCCAGTCAACAACCAAACAAAGGCAATATTTATCTGCCTAGCTGTTTTGTTCACTTCTATAATATGCAATAGTTGAACATAGTTCCACCACACTATATTGTAGAAACTGGTTGTTAGTTTATAGTTAGCTCCTTGTAGCAGGCATTATATATGCCTTTATATACTGAAGTCCATCTTAACTAATTTTTTAATCATCACTCTCTCTCCTTACATGATTCTGTTATTGTGTTTTAAGTGTGAGTCAGCAATGGAAATATAATGTTTATTTGCTTACATTTCAATTGTGTAGAGAGTGAAGAGGAGATTGAAACAACTAGATCTACTGTCACTAAAAAAGTTAGAAAGCCCAAGCCTAAAAAGAAACAAGTCCCAAAACTTTCAGTAAGTTATAAAACTTGCAAAAGCTCTTTTTTTTTTTTTTTGTTAGCCTTTAAGTAATGCTTCTCTTAATGGGCTTGACATTAAAAAAAAAAAGAATGATATTGTTTAACTTGGGTATTCTTTCAAAAAGCAAAAATAGTTTCCTTTAAAACAAATTATATTCCTATTTTTTTTTAAGCCATTAAATGCTAAACTGTTCAAACTACTAGGACCTAACAGTGAAGCTACTGTCAGCGATATTCAACAGTTATTGGATGAAGTAAGTCATTACTTTCATTGAAAATGTGTTGGTCAGTGATGATTAAGTTACTTTTACTTTGTATTGAGTTTTTTTTTAAGGAGATTAATTTACAAAAAAATAAATCATTGCCTTCAATTAAAACTACTCAGGGAGCTGATGTGAATTGCCTGAACAAGAATGATTTACCTCCCTTGCATGTTGCTGTCAGAAATAAACACACTGATGCCATTGATGTGTTGGTACATGGAGGGGCACAGATAAATGCTAAAGGACCAAGTGCTGTGTAGGAAACAATTTTAATGACCTTTATTTTAAAATAATACAAACAATTCTATTAATTTTGCAAAATATCTAATTATTTACTAGGCCTAAATCTTTTTTTAAAACTTAAAAAAAATAGCAACAGCAAAATTTGGTGTTTTTTTTAAACAGAAAAGGAAACACAGCCTTGCATGAAGCTGTAACACTTGGACCTTCAGGAATGAAAGTTATAGAGGCTCTGTTAACGTATGTATATAGCAATAATCTCATTGTGTTGTGAAATATTTGATTGAGGTACCATAATAGAAAACATCAGCACCACATTGAAAATGTATGCACGTCAGTTCTGCAATTGAAAAGGCTAATTTATAAGCATAGCTATGAAATCCAGTGATTAACAATAATCTAGCATTCATGACCAAGGAAATTTATATGCATAAAAGAACATTTTGCTGATTCATGTTCACGGATATGATGCTGGCAGACAATATTTCTGTTTCATTCCAGACTTTTTTTTTAAACAGTTTACAGATTTTCAAATTTGAAATTTTATTTGGTAAATTCCTACATACAAACATTAGTTATTGAGTAATTAGATTTATTTCACTAAAGCTGTGTAGGAATGCTTAGTAAAAAGGGAAAAATAATTCATATTTTTAAAGAGTCTTCAAATGTTCACCTGATACTATAATTACTATTATTTTAATTATACAACAGCTGTACATCCTTTGCGTCTGTCGCCAAAGCTTGTCTTTATCATCCACAATAGTAGAAGAAATGGCTACTCATTCTTGAACAAATAAAGCTACAATAATTAAACATATGTTCTTTCCTTCTATGATTGTATTATATTTTTTTTTTGCTATGCACCACATCATACCACGAATAAAATATTTTAGTAGAAACAATAAAGCCATTTCTGTCTACTAGAAACAAGTACCAATACTAATTAAGGAAATTGTTCATTATCTTGTAATCAATTTCATTTTGATAAATTCATCATTAAATTTGTTAATGATTATTCTAATCATTAGTTTATTTATTTTTCACAAGCTATTTTTGATGAATGATTTTCAGGGCTGGAGCAGATCAGAATGTTAAAAATGATCGCAATGAGACGCCGTATGATCTAGCCATCAAAGCAGGATATGATACCATAGTTAAACGCTTTGTTTCTGCCATTGGTCATTCTCAGGTGGAAAAAATGACAAGAATCAAGAGTTATTAGCAATAATCATAATTCAATGAAAATCAATATTTAAAAAAATTGTATGTAATTTTTCTCTTAATGTGGGTAATTAAAAAAAAAGAGGAAAAAAAGAAAACATTTGTAAATTAAGCCAAAATTTTTTATGTTTTAGAGTATCTATTATTATTATTGTTCATTGTATTGTAATTAGATGTATTTGAAAATGTGTATTGCATTATCATAATCACTTTCTATTCATCTATAAGATATCTAGTAACCTATCATAGTTTTGGTTTAGTTACACACTTACATATAGTTTTATTTTTTGCAATCAAGGATTTATAATACATAATCCGTCTTCCTTAAGCATTCATATTGTTAATACCTTCAAGTTAAAAACTTTAAAGAAAAAATACCAGAGAGAAAGAATCAGAATTTACAATAGCGGTAGTAAAGTGAACATACTTTTTTTCAGATAATTCCTTTTTGTAAAATTAATACAAAATATTTGTTGTCCAATTGTTCATCCATCAGACATGCCTACCCCCAAGACCCAGAATGTGGAACACTCAGGTTGAAAATGTGGAATTTCGGGCCCCAATGTGGAACATAAATGCGTTTATGTTTGTTAGCCATACTGTACGCAATATAAATAAAACTTCAATTATATTACTTTAAAAACAATACTAGTTTGCTTCTTATAAATTAGATGTAAATATTATAATTGAAAGTAAGAAAACCTTTAATTCATAATTATGTCCTTTGTTGGAAATCAATAGTTCTAAGTCCTAAATGATGAATTCAACTAAAATGTATTCTAATGACCTAGACTCAAATGTTACTATATCTATTTTTATTTGTTACTACTAGATATAGATCTACTGACTAGATCTAGATTATTCTAGATCTACTTGATTATCTATCCTTTTCTAGGGCTCTAATCACTCTAATAACTCTAGATGTTGTCTCTAGTTCTAGATCTAAAATAATTTAAGAGTCTACTAGTGACTTACTAGTCTAGACTTACATCTAATAAGTCCTCTAAGTCTAAGAACACAGATTATAAAAATAATATTATATATAGATTATTATTATTATTATTATAGATATTATATATAGATATTGATTATAGATCTAAATATTAATGTCTAGATCTATAGACTTATTCAACTTATTGAGAACTAAATTTATTACATAATGATACATAGAAATCTAGAATCTAATCTATCACCTTCTAAGTCTATTTCTAGACAGATCTCTAGAGATTTAGTATCATCTAAGTGCTAGTCCTACTTTTACTTTTACATCTAGAAACTAAACTAATAATTAATTATCTTATCTTATATAATACAGACGTTACCTCAAAAAAGAAGATGATTACGTCCTACGCGTCATGCATATTAACCAATGACTTAAATTCTGCCAAGTCACTGGTTTTCCTGGCTAGCTCAGGCAACCCATTCCATGCTCTAATAGCACTAGGGAAGAAGGAGTATTTGTACAAATTTGTCCTAGCATATGGGATGAGGAATGTGCCTTTATCTTTGTGTCTTTCAGAGTATTTTATTAAATTTTGTTTTTGTATTTGAAGTTTATGGTTCAGTGTTTTATGTATAATTGCTACTTTACTTTTGAGTCTTCTGTCCTGAAGGCTTTTTAAATTTAGTGATTTTACTATAGGTGGTACTCTAGTCAAATGTGAATATTCATTTGTTATGAATCTTACTGCTCTATTTTGTGTCTGTTCCAGTTTCTTAATGTTTTCTTGAGTTGAGGGGTCCCAAACGGAGGATGCATATTCTATTATTAGCCTAACCAAGGTTAAATAACATTTTAGTTTTATGTTCTTATTTGATTTATAGAAATTTCTTTTAATAAATCCTAATGCTTTGTTTGATTTTTTTTTATAGTTTCATCAATATGTGGATTCCATGACAGTTTTTCATTTATTATAACCCCTAGGTATTTTGCGTTTTTAGTCTGTGTTACTGGTTTGCCATGAATAAGATTAAGTGGAATTAATTTGTTTTAGTTTTTTTGTTACTCTTAACAACTGACATTTTTCTGGGTGGAAAGACATGCTCCATTTTGATTCCCATTTCTGTAATTCATCTAATTCTCTTTGTAAAATATCCGTGTCTTGTGTTGTTTTTATTGTTCTATATATTATGCAATCGTCTGCAAATAATCTGACTTTTGTTCCTGAAGTAATGCAATTTGGTAAATCATTTATGGAAATTAAAAATAGTAGTGGACCCAAGACTGTTCCTTGAGGTACATCTGAGTTTACTGTTATCGGTGTTGATTTAGAGCCATTTATTATTACAGTTTGTTCTCTCCCTATCAGAAAATCTTTAATCCACTGATTCAGTGGACCATTAATGCAGAAATATTTTAATTTTTTAAGCAAACTATGGTGGTGAACTTTGTCAAAAGCCTTAGAAAAATCTAGTAAGATAGCATCTATTTGTTCACTATTATTTAAACTTTTAGAAAAATCATCAATTAGTCCTATTAGTTGTGTTTCACATGATCTATATTTCCTAAAGCCATGTTGGTATGGTGTGGGGACATTTTGTTTGTCAAAGTGGTTTATGATGTTGCTACATATTATGTGTTCTAGGATTTTACATGTGATGCTGGTAAGTGATACTGGTCTGTAGTTTCCTGGGTCAGATTTTTCTCCTTTTTTAAAAAGGGGGGTGACATTAGCTTCTTTCCAGTCCTTTGGTACTCTGCCCTGGTTAAGCGATGCCTGAAAGAGTATTTTGAACACTGGGGCTAGCTCATTGCTTAGTTCTTTGAGTAATCTAGCTGGAATACCATCAGGTCCAGACGCTTTATTTGGTTTGGTGTTGGCTAATAGTTTCTGAATTCCATTTTCTTGTACTACTATATCTTCTATGTTGTCTACTTGGTTCAGATTCAGTAATATGTCTTTGTCTCCTGGGGCTGAGAATGCTGATGCAAAGTATTTGTTTAGGATGTTTGCTTTAGTTTCATTATCATTATGTTATGTTCATCTTTTAATGGCGCTATGCCTGTTGTTTCCATTTTCTTAGACTTAATGTATGACCATAGGTTTTTGTTGTTATCTTTAGATATTACATTGTTTATGTTTTCACTCTGCAGCTGTCTGCTTACTTTTTGGGTTAAGTGTTTAATTTTTATATACTTTTTGTAAACTCTTTCTGCCTTAGTTTCTTTAAATTTTCTATATAGGTTTTCCTTCTGTTTACAAAGCTTCTTTAGTCTATTATTAAGCCAGCATTTATTTATTTTGTTTGATGTGTATTTAGTTGGTATATGATTTTCTATAATGCTTTTAAGATGGTTTTTAGTGAAATTCCAGAGGTCATCGACTGATTGGTTAATGTCTTTTTCTAATAAGAATATTTGTTGAAAGTTTAATGCAGCTTGGTGTAGTTGTGTTAGGTTACATTTATTCCAGAGTAAGATTTTTCTTATCTTATATAATACAGACGTTACTTCAAAAAAGAAGATGATTACGTCCTACGTGTCATGCATATTAACCAATGACTTAAATTCTGCCAAGTCACTAGTTTTCCTGGCTAGCTCAGGCAACCCATTCCATGCTCTAATAGCACTAGGGAAGAAGGAGTATTTGTACAAATTTGTCCTAGCATAGGGGACGAGGAATGTGCCTTTATTTTTGTGTCTTTCTTTTGAATTGGCTACTGCTTTTATCTGACTGTATTTTTATGATCTCATGGTCTAATTGACCAGGGATAATATCATAATCAACTACTAATCCAGGTCTGTTGGTTAAGAAGAGATCTAATGTGTTGTTTAATCTAGTTGGCTTTTTAATGATTTGATCTAAACTTAGGTTGTTTAAAGTTTCTATGAAAAGCTCATTTATGTCCTTAAGGTTTTGGTGTTTATCTATGGTTAGTGTTTTCCAATTTATATCAGGTAGGTTGAGATCACCCATAATCCAAAAAACTGCATTTTTATTTGTCTCTTTAAGTGTAGTAATCTGATTACTTAGTTCCTGCATGTATTCTAAACTAGAATTTGGTGGTCTGTAAATGCTGCCTATTATTAGGGATGTTGAGGTGGTATTATTTTTATTATTTAGACTATGTAATAATACTAATAACTAAGTAGAATAGTAGATCTATACTGTAGCCTTATTTAGGCCTTAGCCTTACTGTGTCTAAGTTAATTAATTACATTTAGGGTCTAGATCTAGGTCTTTAATAACGTATTTAAACAAAAATCCTTTTCTTAGATTACTTAAAAACCTAAGAAACCAGTTGAGTTAGTGTTAGAATAGTGACAATACTCTGATTATAGTCAATTAGACTCCAATAGGCAATAGCAATTCTAATTTCCAATAATATAATAGTCTAGATCTAGTCTAGACTAGTAGTAGAGCATAATGCGGGACTGTAGGCATGTCTGATCCATCCTTAGGGTTGAAGGAAACAAATTGGGTGTTCTATTGTGCACTAAATACTTGTTGAAGGCTGAAAGTTTTTTTCAAGGCTATATTAAAATATAACAATGTTTTGTTGTATTTTCTCATTTCTAACTTTAGCTGACACTAATTCTGATATGTATTGGACTGAAGCAAATGTTAATTAGAATGTTTAAACAATTTTACTTTTAAACACTGATAATGTAAAATGTTCTTTAGTTTTACACTAATATGAGGAAAATTTAATGTCAGTAGATACATGTAATTAGTCACTATCAAAGTTATTTATTGTGAATATTGTTTTTTATTCATTTAAAAAAAATATTATTAAACACACTTATAAATGACTAAAACAATGTTTGTTTTTTAAAGACATTTTAATGACTGATAAAAAGAAATAAAAAATAAATAAAGTAATTGATTGAAGATATTGAAACGTTAGTAACTCTCACCTATTTAATAACCCACTAACTCACTCAGCTGCACCAACAAAGTTAGAACTGAACAGTTTTGCTATTTATTTCATATCAACAAACATGACAGATATTAAATAACACTCACTGGTGAAATTTTTTTGTGAGGAAATAATGCTAGCTAATTACTTGTAAAAATAAAGGGAGAAAGCAAATATATAAATATTGAGTAACTTACATTTGTCATCAAATCAAACAATCAACACTCAAGCAATACAAACTCATATACAAAAACAAAAAATGCTTAAAGAAACCAATACCATGTAACAACTATTTAACACTGGGCTCTCACACTGACAACATACACTCATGTATCCTGCTAGTTTGTAAGCTCATTATTCAATAAGTTTCTTGGCCTTAAAGTATCTCCTGAGGTAAAGAACCTGCCATGTGGCCAAACCCAGAAGGCAGAGCATGGAGAACAAGCTGAAGTACATCACTCTGGAATGAGTCGATTCTGTTGGAACGACAAGAAAGGAAAACATGATTCAATTCTAAGTAAGTAAACTACATCAGAACCAAAAGAAAAAAACTACATTTATACTGTGAACAAAGCAAGTTCCCTCCCAGGCTTAGTGATCCATGGAACAAGTGATATCAAGATCATTTCTCTAACCAGCAATTTCTGGGGTGAGGGGGTTCCTCAACAAATGTCAGGTAGTCTCAATCCACATAACCTCACTTCACCAGGAATAAACTTCAAACTCTAGAACTGGCAGCCAAAAGATTTACAAACTGGTCACTGAACCAATAAATATCAAATTTAGGGACTCAAGAAAATTATTGCATGACTTTAAAGTGTCATTTTATAAACTAGAATAAATTGATTATATAATAAAAAAAAAAAAGCTGAATACTAATAAAAAAATAAATATCAGAATACAATTAATTACAAAATACAATAAGCAACAATACCATTAGTGTCCCTCATTTGTTCTTCCCGAGCTCTCATGTAAGCAAAGTCATCAACAATTGACTTGGAAAGGTCTTCCAATCTTCTCAACTCAACCTCCAGTGGTTTCAGCTTTTCAGCCTTCGCAATCTGTTCAAGCAGACAAACATTAAATAAAAAACAAAAACTTGATTATGAATGAAACTACGAACCAACTTTAGTTGTTAAAAAATGACATACGTCTTCATAATTCTTGGCTTCAATGCCATGCTTGAGATTCAAAAAGACTTCTCTGTCTGCTGCAACACCACCTTGAAAATAAATTCAAAGGTTTTATGTTTAAAAAAAAAAGTGTTTAATGGTTTTCTCTAACAAAGAAAATGTGAGAACCTTTTTCATAATTGTACACCATATTACTATGTTTTGTCCACATCATGTAAAGTATAGGCCAGAAATCTATCAAAGTCTTTTTAATGATGTTTGTTTTGTTTTTTTTGGGTGGGGGTAGGGGGAAGTTGTGCTATATTAATATAAAGGCTCACAATAATATACACAGAAGTTAGGTACCGGTAGTTATTTTTAAAGCTGAAATTATTTTGCACAGGTAAGTATCCAATATAATATAAAATTTCACCCATTTTAATTCTTATCTTAAAGCAAGTGTTATTTTTATATTAAATAATATAATAATTAATCTATTTATTAATAATATAATATGCTAATATCAAATCCAAAGTTTAAAAAAATATGACATACCCCCCATGGGTTTTGATACAAAACAAACTTCAAAATTGTCATACTCTTCAGTGGTGAAAGCAAATTTTCCCTTAACAGCATTCTCCTTAGAGTATAAAATATGACCTCTTGAGTCTGTCACCTGGAGAAAAAAAAAGACTGTATTAATGTCATATAAGAAAAAAAGAAATCCAGCAAAACAAAATATAATCAAAATAATTTAAGTATTAGATATAAAACATACTTAGTAACTTTTTGTCTTCTTTCACACAAGGGCATGAAATGCAAATATTAATGGTTGAATTGCCAATGGAAAAAATATGGTTAACAAATTTTTTGATCATATTAATCATAGGATTGGAATTATAAGTAGCCTCTTCTCTCAGTTTGTGTCGATGATATTGTGACAGAGTTCCTATATTATAATACAGCTAGTAGTAACTTTGTACATTAAGACTAGTACCTCACCAACATCAGGGTCCTGCTGTAACTTGATTAAATGTACATCAAGCACCAAAGAACTCTGTCCCAATGAACATCAGACACTGTTTTCATCACACACTGTCAACTGCCCTCTCTAAAACGTGCCCACTTCCAGTTATTCTCATATTCATTCCAAGTGTCTATACAAGTCAAATTAGATTCTACACAAAAAAAAACAACAAAAAAACATTCTTCCAAGACATAATATAAAGTATTATAGTGGAACCTCCTGTTTACTTTAATCAAGAATGACTGGTTTTAAAATCAAAACAAATTGAAGAAGATGACACATTAATGTGATGTTTAGCTGGTAGCCTAGATGCTAGCAATGATAAGATATTTAGTAAATTTAGATGACAAGAGCACATTCACTGCACAGATTAAAGTGTAATGTCTATGGAATTGAGCTTTAGTCTGTAGACACATAAAAGCTCATCCTGAATACTATAGTTTCAAAGAAATATATCATGATACATCTAAACTAAACTAAATGCCAAAACTATGGCTTTAGAAGATTGGAAACTAATTGATATTTATGAATTGTAATTCATTGGAAACTAACATATCTAGATGTTATGTTAAATTGTAATTTTACACTGAAGATTTTCCTACCAGAAAAAGCAAGCTCAGTGATACATAACTCTAATATCTAGGATAACTAGGATCATTATGTTGGCACAGAAAATAAAATTGAACTTTGTAGCACTTTTTCATGTCAAAATTTGAGGAAATTTTTAGAAGGAACAATTTTTTTTAAAAAATTTACAATGAGTATAATCATAAATATATACTGATTCAGTTCTATTATCATAAATATCAGTTCTGGATCTGTCTTCATTTTTCTGTTGAAATAAAGAGAATAAAAACAAAGAGGTCTAGCAATATTTAGCAGAAGGCTTAACCACTAAGCTCATCAACATATTATTAAATTGATAATATAAATACCCAATATTCCCAAATACAGTAAGAAAGATAACCTTAATAAAAATGGTCCTAAATAAAAGTAGTCTAGATTAGATCTAGTGACACTCTAGACTAGTGTAGTTCTAGTCAATCTAGATTATTCTAGATCTAATCTAGTAGGTCTAGATAACTAGATTCTAAATTCTAGATATTTCATCCTTAATTAAGTGGCTTAAGTCAGTACTGACTTAAGACATTAACTTAAGTCATGTGACACTGAAGTGTCTTAAGACTAAGATCTAAGTGCTTGCCTTAAGAGCTTATGACTGTCACTGTGTCACTGACTATGACTATAGTCTAGACTCTATACTATGAATAGTCAGAATAGACTAGTCACTATCATGTATTGTATGTGACTATAACTAGTATAACTATAACAATAATCAATATCAATATGATTATGATATATGAAAATTCTAGTCCACAAGTCAAACATACAAGTCTACATACACTCCCGATACAGTGAACTGATACAGTCTAGTCGTCTAGATTAGATCGATCTCTCCAATAAAATTAATAATACCGGTACATGGAAACTTACTGTCAGATCAGCCCTTTGTCCATTATCTTGAACCTCGTATTCGCCGGTAACCAAAACATTTTTGTGTATCTCTTCGCGAAGGCACTTTCTTTGATTAGATCCCAGAAGAAATCGAATAGCTTCTACATTGAAAACACATGAAAATACCAACAGTAAAATAACATATGGTGACATTTCCATTTTCTTTAGGAAATAAATCTAGATCTAGATTAGATCTTGATATCTAATTAAGTAACCTAGACTTAAACAGTGTTGTTTCGTGTCACGACATCGCCAGCAACAACAGGATGAGGTGCTAACGTGGCAGTCGGGACATTTCGTTGATGTTCGGAAACTTCCTTTCATTCCGCACTAAATGGGTTGTTGAGAAAACTGGCCAGTCTTCAACTAAAAACAAGAACATGTTTCGGTATTTAGAATTTAGACTTAGAGGAATGTCCTTGCGATAAAACGAAAGTAGAAAACTCGTAATTTGAAGAGTTCAGACTTTAGTAATACTAGAGTCTAGACCCTAGGACTAGATTACTAGATCTATCATTTGGTATAGATCTAGACTTTCTGGTCATCTAGGTCTTGAAAACGAAATCAGGCTCAGAAATCTTTAAGTACGTAACATTGTAAATTATATTTCTGTTTCATTCAGTTTTCAGTGTTTGAGTAATCAACTCAAGTATCACTACACTTGGCACACACTACTAGATTTTGTAGATTTATAATTTAACTAGAGTCTAGATCTAGATTCAGTGATATCTAGATTCAAGATTGCCATAGATTTGATAGATCTACGATCTAGTGGCCTGGCCTGATATGATAGAGATAAATGATAGATCTAAATCTAGATTCTAGTTGATAGTGACTCCTACTACTTTAGATAGATATACTAGTCTATATGGGCCTAGACTCTAGACAGTAGAGTCTACTAGAATATTACTAGATCTAGAATCTAGGGCAGTAGAGATTCTAATAATTAATATTTAATAATCAGTTCTAGATCGTAGATCTAGATAATTCCGGGGGCAGGCTGAGTAGATTCTAAGAATTGGCACAATTTTTGTAAAATTTTACCATTAATAATAATATTTGCACTTCATGCCATTGTTAGCCTTGTAGTAAGTGGTTGATCTATAAAAGAAGACAAAAAGTTATTAGGTAAAAAATTAGGCTCTAGCCGCTAGACTTTAGTAGATTCTAGATTTAGTCTAATTATCATTATGTTTTATATTTAGATAACTAGAATCTAGATCTAAATCTAGACTCTATAGAGTATAGTTAAGGTAACTCTAGTTAGTTGTCAAATGAAAATTATTTTGACTTACAAATTATTTATTAGATAAATAAAGTCATAGTAGATCTCATCATACTCAATACTATATAATTAGATTTTTAGATATATATCTAGATCTCTATATTGACTAGGTCACTAGATCTTAGACTCTATTATAAGATCTATATTTTTAGTCTTGTCTAGATCAGTGATCTTCAACCTTTTATGGCCTTCCGCCCCCCTTTCGAATTTTTTCTTTAAAAAAATCTGCCAGCGCCCCCCTCTAAAAAAACAGTTATAAAGAAGCGTGAGAAGGCAAATTTGAACAAAATATCATCTATTTAGTTGTATGTTGTTAATAAAACTTATCCCGCTTGGAAGACGACCTATCCCCAACACTTTTCCTAATATTCATAAACGATCTAAATCAAAACCTACCAAGAAAAGTTAAAAGCAGCATGTATGCAGATGACCTTGCCTTAATTAGCACAGAAGAATATGTAGGAACATCGAAATTTCGATTACAAGATGCTCTCGATATACTCAATAATTGGTCCAAAGACTGGGGCATGTCCATCAACACAAAAAAGACCACATATGCCATATTCTCACTGTCAACAAAACAGCAAACAATAAAATTAACATTAGATAAGGAAGCTTTAGAAAAAAATGACAGCCCTACATACCTAGGAGTCACCTATGACCCGAGACTAACCTGGAAAAGCCAAATAGATAAAACACAGAGTAAAGGCATCCAGAGACTATCCCTCTTGAAAAAATTAGCTGGCACAGATTGGGGAGCAAATCACAACATCCTGAAAAAGACCTATACCAGTTACGTGAGACCTGTACTAGAATATGGTGCCACAGCATGGGGCTCAGCAGCCCAAACCAACCTAAGAAAAATAGACAAGGTTCAAAATATTGGTCTAAGGATAATGACAGGAGCAATCAAAACAACACCCATAAGAGCTATGGAGGATACCGCTGCCCTGATCTCTCTGGATGAAAGAAGAGAAATAAAAATCCTTTCCCAATTCACTAAATTGGAAATCATGGAGAAGCACCCACTCAGAATAAAAATCCACAAAACTGGCACCAAAAAACATCTCAAAAGGACCAATTTCATACAGGAATCTCTAAACCTAAAAAAGAAACACCAACTTGAAAAAATTACCCTGGAATCCTCGATACACTATAATGAATCTCCACCCTGGGACGAAAGCCATCTTCCTACTATAAGGGACCATATTGAAAGCATTAAAAGAAAATCTGATTACAGTCCAACAGAGCTCAAGAAAATAGTGAACTGTTTTCTACATACTAATTATCCTAGCAATCAGTGGATCAGAGTTTACACGGATGGCTCAACCCATAAAGCCACCACAAATGGAGGAGCTGGAATACTTATCGAATGGCCGGATGGAGGAAAACTAGAAAAATCCATTGCAACTGGAGAGCTCTCTGACAGTCACAGAGCAGAAAGGGAAGCACTAGCACTAGCTGCTACCATCCTAGCAAATCATCCAAGTTCCCCACACAGTCAGATTGTCTTACTAACCGATGCAAAAACAACCCTCCAAAGCCTGCAAAACTCTGATTCCTCATATATTAATAACCTCAAAACAGCACTTACAAAGCTCAACAACAACAGCAAAAAAACTGTAATTCAATGGATCCCAGTTCATATAGAACTAGAAGGAAATGAGAAGGCTGACTCACTCGCCAAGAGTGGGAGAATTAACACACTAATAAACTCTGCACTCTATCCAGAAGAATTGAAGAAATTAATCATAAATAAAATAAATGAGAAATGGATGAGCTCTAATCCAAATCACAAGAAAGATGACGCTTACTATAAGCTATCCCGACAAGACCAACGTCTAATCTTTCGACTCAGGACCAGACACAACAGAATGCGACAACACATGTACCGGAAGCTCAAAATTGGAACCAGTGAAATCTGCCCATGTGGAGAATCACCAGAGAATACAGACCACGTCCTCCAAAACTGCTTTCTATACCAAGAGGCCCAATAAGACATTGGCCCCAAATCACCCCACTAGAAAAGAAACTATATGGAGAGCTCCCTGATCTGGAAACCACTGCGCAGTTCATCTCAGATATTGGTCTAGTCATCTGAACACTCCAACATAATCAATGAGAACGAAGAAGAAGAAGGAAGACGACCACATGCCAAAGGTGATTGTTGTGAACTCCTGACAAGCTTTGAGGAGGACTGAGTTACAGAGGTGCCCCCCTCCCCCGTGAGCGCTATAAAGATTTATTCAGGCGCCATTTCGCTCTCACTGGCAAAGAGGAAAGTACAGGCAGGCAGCATTCTCTGGCAGCAGATAGCCTCTGACAGAAACAGTTCGAGAGCTCTTACAAAAACTGTGGGACAAACATTTGATACTCAAAGAAACGCCATTATTGAAGACAGGCGCGAAAGACAGAAAGAAAACTTAAATAGAACACCAGCATACAACGGCTTTGTCTGCATAAAATTCGGGAAAATATGTAGGTCGCAGTTGGGTTTGCATAGTTATGTGAAACACTGGACTCAGCCATAATCTTAGGAATTAAAAGGCAAAAACAGCCAATATTATCATTATACAAAAAAAATGTCAAATAATTTGCAGTGATTACACACAAAAATTAATTGTAAAGACTTCTTTCAAATCCTAAGAATAGTCTCCCTTTAAATTTTTTAATATTAGGGCCTATTGTTTTTAGGTTTAATTGTAAATTTAGTTTTATTTTTTAATATAAATATTATTATTGCTGAATTCACTACAAAAAGAAATCAAGCTAATGGGAACCTTGCGCCTCCTGCAGTCTGACAATATTAGAAATTTCAAGCTTTAAGTTAGCCAAGGCAAGGCGAAGGTCTCCTCTACTGGCTACGCCCAGTCTATTTCTTTGCTTATTCATTAAGTTTGTTACCCACTAAATCTAGGTTAGCCATGTATGTTTACTGAAAAGATAAAACATAATTCCGATTTCAACCACAGTTTTGGAATTTTACTGAAACATTTAAATGCAGCCACATCTCTGTTGTGCCTCCAGGGGCGTAGCTAGGAATTTCCATCGTTTGGGGGCCAGGGGGCTTGACATCTTTGGAGACCGCTGCATTTTGCGTAATATTTAATTAATTTAAAAAGCACTAATTTGGCCCCCTCCCTTAAATTGGGGCCCGGGGGATTTTCAAATTTCCCCCTCCTCCACCCTAGCTACGCCACTGTGTGCCTTCTATGTTTGTATTCTTTTTACTGAAGACATAGTTTTGTAAATCTATTTTTTCATGCAACTCAATTTGAACATCAGTGACAGATGTTTAATAATTGTCTTTTTTTTTTTTTTTATTTTAGAAGCGAATCTTAATTTCTTCATAGAGCATTGTTATGTGAATCGCATACATAACTAAGTAATTCATTTGTCAACAAATAAGTTATGTGAGATTGTAAAACTCTTTAAAATAGATTTAATATCTTGATAAAAGAGAAAATGATATTATCAATAAAAGTCAATCTCTTTTCTAGCAGTCGGAGGTTCGTTTCATTCATTTGCGTTAGATGCCTACCATGTAAAACAATTTTTTTTTAGCCTCCTTTAAGTCATCACCAATCGTTGAATCTTCCAGTTTCTCAAAAAAAATTTTTAAGACCTTAAAAAAACGAGCAATAGCAAACCCCTTTCGAAATCCAGCGAACTTCATTTTACAATAAGAGTCTAACATCTTTTTCATCATTTGTTTCACGAAACTGTTGAAAGATGCGATTATTTTCGGCATGGGTTTGTATTTTATTTACAGTTTTATAATTAGATTCAAAAAGAAATGAAATTGCGGGCCAAACTTTTCTTGTGTATCAACTCACAATGTGAATAGATTTGTTCTTTATTCTATATCACCTATGAAGTCATTGTAGCGTCCAACCACTGATGGTTTCCTATATATCCTCATAAGCTACATAACTAGACAATTTTGAAATAATATTTCATCTCTAACAGAAAAAAAGTCTTTTTGCGTTACATGTTTTAAAATAAATTTAGTTTTAATCAATTTTTCAACACTATCATAAGAATTTTTAAAAAGCTATGCATTTTTCTAAGAAGCCATTAAAACATATCCTGCTTTGCCTTTTTTTGTTTTTAATATTGTTTTAATTGTAGATTTGTATAATTGTTCATGAATATTCTGAAATTATTCATATGTTCATGTAGCCGACTTGGTTTCATAACCTCATCTGAAAATGCCATCAAAGTAGAACTTACTTTTTTCTAGTGGCAATTCACTAAATCTCAAGGAAATATTACATGACATACCAGTGAATTTTTGTAACAACATTTTATCAATGTTTTTGTTTTTAAAAAGTTAAATTATTCTATAAAATGTTACCTTTAATGTTTTTTGCAATTAACATTGACATATCAATATATTAACATATGTAGATAAAATAAACTATATTCTAAAAGGAGTATTACCTACTTTGTTTATCAAATCTTAAACGTTTATATGCGCGAGATCCAAGGACAATAGATACTCTCTAATCATAGCAAAAGAGTAAGAATTTAAAAATAGAAAATGGGATTCCCGGACTCACGTTCTAATGCTGTTTCTGTTCTTAAATTAGAAGCAAGTTAACTATAATTTGTCTATATTTAGTTTCCCAGCTTTAATGTTGAAGAATTTTAACATTTGTTTTGTTTCAGAGCACCTTTAGTTTCTTCTTTCCGCCTTAATGCCCTGCGCCCCATTTTATGCCCAGCGCCCACCTACCGCCCCTTTGGCTCTCAACGCCCCCCAAAATCTCAAAAACGCCCCCGTTGAAGACCACTGGTCTAGATGATTCTGATGATAGGACTGAAGACAAAATATATAGATGTAGATAAATCTAGTAAAAGCTACCTGAAGGTTGCCTGTTCCTGATTTTTCCTCAAGGCTGACTCCTGAAGCCTTTCACAGGTTTAAATTAAGAATTTTCCAGCTAGAAAAGCATAAAGCATTGCAAGACAGTCCCTTGTAAAGACTCTATACCTACTCCCAACTGCATATGACTGTCAATATGATGATAATTTCACAGAAAAAGCCACTAAAATAATTGACTTCTTCTTGCATTGTTGATACCCTCAAGCTGTCTTAGATACATTTTTATTGTGTGTGAAGAATCTTTTATGAGAACAATCTTTCAAAGAAAACTCTAGTAATGACAAGAAGCTCTAGAAACTGGTAGCATACTGTTACATTCTCTCCTAATCAGGCCTTCTGTAAACACTGCTAAACACAACACAGCACATCTAATACAAGAACTTGACAACAAGGGCTTCAAGTAACAATGTGGCGGTTTAATGACAAATACATGAAAAGCCAATACAACACAATTGGCTACATTAAATTCAAATGCTTTAAGACAATAGAACTGCCTACTAAACACTACAAGTCTTTCTCTGTCTACTTCTAGACTTGTACAGCTACATTTTCAAGGACTCACTTTGTAGCACACTGTCCTTACTGCTTGCTGTCCTGGACTCTACTCTCTTTCTAACACACTGTCTCTTGTCTGTCAAGGCTTTTTGGTCACATGATCATAACATTAGTCATATTGCGTGCACTAGCAGTAATGTCACTTGTTCAAAAGCCCTTGACCTGTGTGATTGGCCTGAATCATGTGTGTCAGTAGGCCGCACACACATTAACCCTTTCAGTCTGCCACTAGGGTTATAACAATACCACCCTCACAATCTTCTAGCTGATGAACATAATTTGCAACATCTTTTCCTCTCCGTCTTTTGTGGTATCCTGATGGTATTCAGGTGAAACAAAAGTACAAAATCTATTAGTGTGTGCAAAGCTCCAAACCAACATGAATTTGGCTACTACCAAGTAAACAAACTCAGTTCCCTCGAAAGATGTGACCTATAGAGAGTGTTAATACGCTGACATTAGACCTATGTTCATCGTATTTAACTTGTGATCACATGTCTATCAATAAACTCAATGTGATGGACTAAACAAATAAAAAGGGGGTGAGAGTTGTTCAACTCTACCTCTAGAGATATACATGCACAGCTAGACAGATGTCTGGTGAGCGTGACGTAGTCAAGGAATCTTAACATGTTAACTAACCCACTCAAAGGTCAAGACAAAATGAAAAAATGTGCCTGCCATTGCTGCTCTGTATGTAAAGCGCATTTATGATGTAAAGTTTCATTTCTATTAATATTAATACGCCTTGTCTTTAAAATAAACGAAGTTTGGTGCATATTCATATAGGCTCTATTTTTAAGCACATTATTTTATTTTAATGTAAACATTAATACATTCTACAACAGAAATTATTGGAACGAGGTCCACTTTATGCATATTAAATAGGTGTACTTTTTACTATTCGGCCAACTATTCAGCAGTGATATTCGAGTGGAGACGAATATTGCCGAATAGTGAAAAAATGCTGAATATTCGGCAGAAGCCGTAGCGACTATCTGGTGCACTCCTACATTTAAGAGAAAATAAAAGTAGAAAAAGATAGGCCTTCATTTGACATTTACACAAACTTATGTAATCATTGTGATTTATAATGGTTTTTTTTATTCCAGTTTTATCCTTGTTATTTAATTGTTTTCTATAAGGCAACCATAATGTCCACGTCGGCAGGAAAGTGAGTATTTATAGTACTTCATTTGATAATTACCATATTGTATGTATAAAGAGCACATTTGTAACAAAAAAAAAAAAAAAAACTGAGTGAAGAATTCTCACATATTTTTCTGGGGATTGAACTTATTTTAGTATTCATACGTGAATGCTAACATTTCTGACAAAGATGTCCAAGAATAAATGAATGTAGTAGAAAACTGTTTTTAGAAAATTTGAGAACAAATTTATAGTCAAATATTTAA
Source organism: Biomphalaria pfeifferi (assembly GCA_030265305.1). NCBI lineage: Eukaryota > Metazoa > Mollusca > Gastropoda > Planorbidae > Biomphalaria > Biomphalaria pfeifferi. The sequence continues at coordinate 2,135,934 of JASAOG010000039.1, read as the reverse complement.
ATTAAAAAATTAACTTACTCAAGCTAGCCATACAAATAGCTAAAATTAGAACTCAATAAAGTAGTTCATCCTCTGTTAGAGAGGTTATGGCATAAGGCCTATGCAAATTAGATTTATTAGAAATGAATGGTTGTTATCATGTGATTCAAAACTATTCATAATAAAAGATTACAATGTTTGAATATGTTCATCTCCATTGACCACAAAAGATTCTTTTGATAAGTGTTTATTTTTTTATTTATTGAACATGATAGGTTTCCATTGAAATGTAGCAACTTTGTTGCTTTTAATGTGTTAAAAATTACCAGTCTTTAAACTTAGCAGTTGTTAGTTTTTTTTTTTTTTTATTTAAGGCAAACTCCAGTGTAAATTAAAAAAAAAAATAATGTGTAAGATATTTGTTTAAACCTAAATCTGTAAATTAAAGAATCCAATTCAAAAATTCTGTTTCTGTAAACCTTTAGATACTGGGTCCATGATAAGAAAAAAAATGTCATACTTGTCTCTACATTAGTATATCAAAAGTGTGAAAATATGTAACATAATCCAGAAATTTTTTTTTTGTTTAGAACATAATCCAGATATATTTGTTTTCTTCAGAATAATGGTTGTGATGCTTGAAAGCTTGGCTGGAACTGGCCATAAAGTATTCAGACAACGGCCGAAGACTGGAGATAAATTAGAATTTTTACATTTTGATCCATATGGTAAGATTTAAAAAATAATTTGATATCACATCTTCGAAATAATGTGATTACTTGCAAGAAAAAGAGCAGGTATAATACTTCTTGTTGACTTGAAGCAAAATCTAGCCCGTCTGAATTCATAACTTGTTTCATGATGTATTTGCATTTCTGTATTTAAATATGCTTTACAGTGTGAGATAATTTGTAGGACCATGCAATTTTTATAACAGAATTTACTGAAATGTGAGCACAAAGTTAATATAAACTGAAAAAGCATATAGCTCTATTCCAAGAACATGTAGCAAATGCCTCAAGTACTTGTAATAGAAAGATAACAGTTATACCAGTACTTAATTCACATCATTCTTTTGTTAGAACAATGCTTTGTGGAACAATATTCTTTTACTGACGGAAGTAGTTATTGTTAGTTGTTGTTTTTTTTAAGAACCACTTTAACATCTATATTTCTGTTACCGGTGTCACGAGTCGAGTCTGTGACCTATTTCGACCAGTTTCTAGAAGCTCGAGTTCAAACCAGTGCGAGTGTCCAGCGTAAACAAGTTAATTTTAGGTATCCAATCAAAGAAAGGGGTTAAGGAAAAAATAGCACACGTCAGCTTCTAGAAGGTCAAAGTTACTAAAATAATTATCGGAGAAGGTTCCAGGATTCTGGAACGTACGATCAAAGAAAGTATAAATTAGGGGAAAGTCAGTCAGACTGGGTCCTCGCATAGTAGTAGTTCTTGTAGAGCGATAGCCCTCGCTCAGTCCTCGATTAGTAATAAGTTTTGTGATATTAGCGGGTCCATTTAGTAAAGTTTTAGTATTTGAAGTTGAAGTTATACTAAGTGAAGTTTCATGTATCATTTAAGTTTTATTTATGAAGTATCAAGTCAAGTTTTTATTGCAATTGAGAAGTTAATTTGATGTGAAAGTTGGAGAAGAAGTTATTAAAGAAGTTTGAAGAAAATACAGAGAGATGTTTCTTTCTTCATTTCATATGAATTCGTCAACTTATTAAAACAATCCTTCAATCTGCTCGTCACAACCGGTACTAATTAAATCAAATAATATATCTTAAAAATTATATAGACGTATATTGAAACCATATTTTGTTTTTATTCCACAGTTCAAGCACAGGTGTTATATAAAGAAGTTAAGAAAATCAAAACTCTACGTTCAAAATACAAATAAATGACTGCCAACTTAAATCACAAAAATATTTCTTGTTATTGATTATGAATGCCTTTTTAAAATAAAAAAAAATAAAAATATCAGTGAACTGATAAATAAAAAAATATAAATAATATATATTTTTGTTACTTCTGATTCTTTTATACTTATTGTCTATTCATAATAATTCTAGTTAATGATGTTTCATGACCTTTATACAAAGTAATGAGCCTATATGCCTGCAAAAAATGATTATGACACTTTTGACAAAATTGGAGGAGAATATTGCAATTTATTCCTTTCAAATCATTGATTGTGAAAATCAAAATGACAAGGTTTATAGCACAGTTACATCAGATCTGGATAAAGTGGTTCACTCTCGACTCCTCTCCATGAAGGAAAGAACAGAAAGATTTAACTCTTTTGTCCCACTTTCATTGGGGTGTTTACAGGATCTCTTGTCATCACAGAGAAGTGCATAGAAGCGTAATTCATAAAGGGAGGGTTGGTTGTGTGAATGTGTTATTTGTGTTTCCATTTATATTGTTATAGTAGAAATGCTGAGGTGGACAACAGTAGTCAAAACTTGATTTCCATTTGTTTGGACCAATAACACTATCTTATCTAACATCTTATCTTACGAGTCTGTGAAAAACAAATTCAAATGTGGAACCCAAAGGATCCACCCATGGATCATCTTTTCGGTAAGCAATTCAGGTAAAAAGACAGGCTTCAATATTTTGGGCACAAATATCAAAATCTATGAATCACAAACTATAGACCATATATATATGTGTGAGAGTGTGTACAAAGGAAAAAAATCCCATGCAATAGAGACCCTTAGGTCAATCGATCTTTAGCAAGGTGAATAAACTCTTACAGCAGATGAGTGATAGATGTGCTTAAGATTCCAAATGACGGATCTTTGAAACACTGATAGCCTATTAAAACACTTCAAGAATAGTCCAGAAACCGGGAAGAGCTGGCAAACCATCAAAAAACTAGCAAGAGACCGTGGAGAGTGGCGTGTTTTTGTCAAGGCCCTATGTTCCATTAGGAACCAAAAGGAATGATGATAACATTATATCAATAACATGATGTCAAAATGCAGGGGCCCCCTAAAGAGCCTCCAAAATTCCTAGCTGCGCCACTGCCCAAAAACTAGTTCAACTAAACATTTCGGCCCTATCACTGACAAATAATATGTGCGTCTGCAGATAATAAAGTAACTTATTTACATGTAAGACACCTAAGGTTACCAGACACCTGCACTAACAGATAACTAAGCCTTACAAAGGAGGACAAAAAAAATACACTGGTGACATTGGTGAAACATGACGCGAAATAAGGTTGCAAAACTATTAGATAGGTGTTTCTCTGCTTGTGATGCCCTCAAGGAGAATAAATGTTGGGCCTACGCCCGTTTCTATCCATTTTAATAACACACATCATAGGGGTACCACTGATCTCCTCGTCACTGCTATACAACAATGCAATGACAAAAACACCCCATCTGCAGATCGAAAACAAACTTATTTACATGTCAGGCACCCTCCAACCTAACGGGATCAACAACCAGCACACTTTTATTTAATATGCGATGGGCGCTAACACTATCCCCATTTTCCCATCCATCTTTGCCAGACATCTCCGCCCCCTTCCTATTTCCTGCGCTTTTACACCAGCGTAGCTCATTTCTTTTCTGCCTCGATATAGAAAAACATTGGACAGATAAGTTAACTTAAGACTATTTTGTGTCAATTGTTTGCTATTTTTGTTTGTTTTGTAGTTGATGAAGGCTTCGTGGCACAAACGTCCTTTGTTTAACTTTGTCCGGCAGGATTACATATATGCATGTTTTTCGTATGACCTATACCAGGCATATGTCAAACACAGTGTTTGCGGGCCGCATGCAGCCCGCGACCTCTTTGCATGCGGCCCACTTGGCCACCTCAAGAATTATAAAAATAATATTAAATTATTAAGCATTTAAGTTACTAAACTAGTGTAAATTTTCTTGTGACCGCAGAAAGTACTGAATAAACTGAATATAAAGAGGGCCTAGTAGTTACTGAAATAAAATAGAATAATAATATTAGCCACTGATAATGTTTGTGTAAGTCTAACATATTGCTTATTTAAGATGTGTTATTAACAATTAATAATACTTAAAATGTTAAAAAAAAACAGCACTAAACTTAAAAGATAACTTGAAATATAATTCGAAGTTAATTTAAAAAAAATACCACATCTAATTAGATTTAAAATAAATAAATCGAAAAATTATTTCCATAAATCTGATCAGTAAAGAATACTCAATACGATCAATGAATTTGATTGCTACTTTTTATTGTTTTTTTTTTTTACCTGAAAATTAGTGTTGACTGTTAAACCAGTGAACTAGCTCAACCATTTCTTCGTAAATTTAGCCTTTTTTTTTTAGGACAAACCGGGTCCGGAAGGAGATGAAATATTAACAATTAACACAGACCTATATATATATATATATATTTTTTGCACTCAGTATATTTTCAATTCGCACTATTAATAAATAATGAAAAAACGGCGATTTTTTTTTTTTAGTGGCCGAATTCAGACTTGGCGGAACAAAAAATCGTGAATGCGGAACGGCGGAACATGTGAGCTTTTTGATGATTTTGCGGGACGGTTCCGCATAATGCGGGACTGTAGGCATGTCTGGTTTACTGTTAATTTTTAATTTCCCAGCATAATGTGATTTCATACTGATACAGCAACTGCTTCTTAAAGAAAAATAAAGAACGAAAATAGATCGTTTCTAGAAAGGTGAGAGTTCAATTATTTCTGTACGTCGGTATCAAATAAGATTCACTGCTTATGCAATTCCTGCGTTAGTGTGCCCAAAGAGTACAATATCAAACGACATTACGCTAATCACAAAAAAACGCATATTATGCTTACACCGGAAAAATGAGAGATGACAAGCTACTTGAATTGAAAAATAGTTTTAAAAGACAACAAATAGTAGTCGTTAAACTGAAAAACGAGAGTAAGTCTGTAGCTAAAGCCAGCTACATTTTGTCACACTTAATTGAAAGCTATAGCAAATCATTTAGTGAAGGTGCTTTTATGAAGGAGTGTTTCGTTAAAGCTGCGGAAGTCCAGAAAAGGTGAAAACATTCAAAGAAATAACGTTAACTAGGAACACTGTGGCAGATAGAATAAATGACATGTCAGTCAGCTTGCGGGAACAATTAGAGAACAAAATAGCTGATTTTGAATTCTTTTCATTGGCTATATTAATAAGGACCTTTGACAGGAATTTTGAGATACACGAGGAACTACTTGAGCTATGTTCAATATATAACAGCACAACAAGCGAGGATGTTTTTGAGGAATTACATGAGGTGATATCAATATTGCCAAAAATAGATAGTCTAGCAACAGATAGCGCAAGGTGCGCACCAACCATGATTGGGGTTAGAAATGTTGTTAGTGCAAAGCTGCTTGCAAAAATAAGTGAGGCTGATGCTAATTTTAAATTTTATCATTTTCAGTGCATCATTCATCAAGAAGCATTATGCGCAAAGTAATTACAGTTCCAACATGTACTATGACCAGTTCCAGTCGCTATCAATTTTATTCGTGGCCGTGGCTTTCATTATCGCCAATTTACAAAATTTCTGGATGACATTGGACACGAATTTAATTGTTTTTCCAGTATGAAAGCTACAAAACACCCCACCTTTTAAGATTATCTGATCGAAATGTGTCATTGTTTGTTTTGTTTTACATGTTTTGGATGTTCCTTCAGAGTTGAAGATAGTTTACTTCCTAGTCCAAACCTCCGCAGGACGACAGGGGATGGGAGCGGGCAGGGTTTGAACCCTCGACCGTCGATAAATCCGAACGACAGTCCAGCGCGCAAACCGCACGACCAGTGATGAAAGTGTCAGTGACAAACAAACTTTAACCTGACATTAATAAACTTGTATACCCGAAAAGATGTCAAGCATCAGGACAAAGAAAATAATGCAGAACCATAGTAATAGTAATTTTTTTTATTAATACAGAAGCACCACAAATTTAGTTAACTAAAGGACAGGTTTTCCACTAATTCTTGCATTTTCTATTGTATTGTTTCTAATTTACATAAAACTAGTAAGCTATGTTTTTCAACTGATTTTAGGCTGCGGCCCTTCAGGTAATGGTAAGTTTTTATGCATTTAGATCTACAGTCGTTTACCCCTGCAGCAGTAAATCTATGTTTTTTTTTTTTTGAGTCTTTGAAAAATATAGGTCAGTATGCAAATAAAATTAAAGTAAAAAGTTGGATTGTGATTTGTGACTCAAATCAAATGCTGCTCTGCTAGACTAGATCTAGAGCTAGTCTAGGATCTAGAATAGAAATCTAGCTCTAATAACTAGTATATCTATCTAGTTAAGGCACTAGACTTTAAGTAAAAACCTTTTCTGCATATTCTTATAAAAATATAGAAACCTGATTTTGCGCATATCTCAATCTCATCATCAAAATCAGATTCAGATTATCAAAAAATGTCATAGTATAGACTATAGTCTATAGACTATAGTCTATACTAGGCACTTCAACAAAAAAATTTGTTTTAATCATATAGTTTTGTAATTGATATAATTAAATAGAGCTTGGTGTCCCATTTACAAAAATATCAAATTTATGTTTCTATGATAAGTAGAAGTAAAGTTATGATTTTTTTGTATTTATTTTTGTTTCCTTCTTTGGCTTTGTATTCAATAAAAAATTTTGGTACCCGAATTTTTGACTTTTTGTTATTAAAGCATGCATATCTTTCTTATTATTCAATATTTTTGGTTCAAATTTTCAGAAGACTTTATGCATGTTATTTAAAGCGTAATATGAACCCAATCTTTCATCTCAACCGATTTTTCATACTTTTCCAGCCGGGCGAAGTTGAAAATAGAGACGACAAATTTGGTCGAAATATGACTTAATTCATGCACAACTTTTTTATTTGTCAATATTTCCATTTCAAATTTTCAGGAGACTTTACATGTTCTTTATATCATTTTATAATCCCTAAATCTTTTATCTAAATCTATTTATTATACTTTTACAGCTAGGCGAAGCTAAAAATAGAGACGCCAAATTTGGTCGAAATTTGACTTAATTCATACACAACTTTTTTATTTGTCAATATTTCCATTTCAAATTTTCAGGAGACTTTACATGTTCTTTATATCATTTTATAACCCCCAAATCTTTCATCTAAATCTATCTTTTATACTTTTACAGCCAGACGAAGCTAAAAATAGAACCGACGAATTTGGTCGGAATTTGACTTAATTTACGAACAACTTTTTTATTTAATAATATTACCATTTCAAATTTTCAAGAAACTATAAACATGTTATTTGCTACAAAAATAAATAATAATTATAAAGAAAAAAGCAATTCAAAATTGTGACATTTATTTAAAAAAATTGTACTACTGGAACAGCTAGCTTTTTTTTCAAATATTGACGAAAACTTGTTTTTATTTCTTAATATTTAATTATAAAATTAAAAGGAGACTTTAAACAGCTGGAGTATGAAAAAGTTATCTTTAAAAAAACATTTTTGAAATATTGACCTTTTTTTTTATTAAAAAAAAAATGCAGATGTAAAATTACAAAATATTTGGATATGAAGGGGGGGGGGGGGAGCGAGGCAAGAGAAATCAATACAATTAGTCAAATTGCAAAGATTAGATATCAGAATGTCTCTTTTATAAAGTTTAAAATATACAGTCTATATCTAAACTAATAAAAGGCAAAGCTCTGACTCACTGACTCATCACTAATTCTGCAACTAACCGTGTAGGTACAAGGGTGAAATTTGGCAGGCGCATTCCCTACAGCTTACTTACAAAAGTGCAGCAGGTTTCGTTTCCCAATCGTACGCGTAACGGTCGACAACGTCCGCCATGTTGAACGTTCGTATTTATGGAGCCATCTTCACGAAACTTGGTACGCGGCTTCCCTGCGCTAACCGAAACCGATGTACGTACTTATTTAACGGTCGTAACGGTCGACAACGTCCGCCATGTTGAACTTTCGTATTTATGGAGCCATCTTCACGAAACTTGGTACGCGGCTTCCCTGCTTATTTTAGTGTTTTTATACGTAGGAGGGCAAAAATGTGGGAGGCTCATTCTTAATTTTCTGTCGACGATTGTTACTGGCTTCGCTTCTTGGTACGGCGGTTTACTCTTTTCGCTTGGCTTTTGTTGTATCTTCGTTACAAGGGACGGCGTCACCTTTCTGTGTGCGCATCGAGGTCTTCTTTGTAGTCTGCTACAGCAAGGTAGCGTCAGGGACAAGTGTATCACTTGATTGGCAGTCTCTTACCTCTGCCGACTGAACAACACAAATTCCTGCAAATTTACTTCGTCGGGGACGATGAGAAGGAAGCACAACTACGGTGTGCTAATGTTTCTGGACTGAACACGCCCCTGGTGCACCAATTGCAGACAATGCTGCACGATTGCAACACTTATATCAAAGACTTCCACTACGCAATCGACAGCATTTCATAGGAAGACAAGGACTTTCACGTTGTCATTCACGCCGACAAAAAACCATCAAATGCACACAAAGGCAGATACAACAAGCCTGCAGTACGTGAGGTTGGTGTTGTCATCGTTGGGCAAACGTTCGAGAATAGAGATATCGTCTTGAAAAGCAGAGACAATCGACTGCAACGCATCAAGGAGACCCACAGATCCTACGATGCTCTTCAATATCCCCTCATGTTCTGCCATGGTGACGACGGCTACTCTGTTTCAGTGCCTCAAGTTCATCCTGCCACTAAGGTATTGATGCAGAAAACAGTCTCCGCAGCCAACTTCTATTCGTATCGTCTTATGATCAGAGAGCCTCATGAAAACAATCCTTTTCTTCCGAACTCTATTGAATCAGTTTTTAGTTGACATGTACGCCAAAATTGAATCAGAGAGACTGACTTTTATCAGACTGAATCAGAAGAAACTGCGCGCTGAGAATTACGTCCACTTGAAAGATGCTCTTGATAAAAACGACACTAATGTCACGGAGCTTGGTCAGGCTGTGATATTACCATCGTCGTTCACTGGAGGACCTCGCTACATGCACGAGCGTACACAAGACGCGATGACCTACGTTCGTCATCATGGCCGCCCCGACTTATTCATCACATTCACGTGCAATCCTAAGTGGACCGACATCTCTGAACTTCTCCTGCCGCGTCAGAAACCTCAAGACCGCCACGACCTTATCAGTCGCGTATTCCATCTCAAAATTCGCAAAATGATGGACTTGCTGACGAAGAGTGACATTTTCGGCCCTACAACTTGCTACATGTACACCATCGAGTGGCAAAAGAGAGGTCTTCCCCATGCTCACATTCTGTTGTGGCTGAAGGATAGGATTCAGCCTGCTGACATCGACCACGTGATCCGTGCTGAGATTCCTGATCCACAGACTGACCCTGCCCTCCACAAAATAGTGAAATCAACCATGATTCACGGCCCATGTGGGCCTCACAACATCAACTCACCCTGCATGAAGAACGGAACGTGCACCAAGAAGTACCCGCGTCCCTTCATCTCTGAGACTCAGACTGGACAAGACGGTTACCCTCAGTACCGCCGGCGCACACCCTCTGACGGCGGTCACACAGTTAACATCAATGGCGTGAATGTCGACAACAGATGGGTGGTCCCTTACAGTCCTGTTCTGTCCCGCTTCTTCAATGCTCACATCAATGTCGAAGTCTGCAATTCAGTCAAGTCGATCAAATACATCTGCAAGTATGTCAACAAAGGAAGTGACCAGGCAGTCTTTGCAATACAAAATCCAGATGACGAGGTCTCTCGGTACGAAGCTGGTCGTTACATCAGCAGCTCTGAGGCAGCGTGGCGCATTTTCTGCTTTCCCATTCACGAACGCTACCCTCCGGTCGTTCATCTTGCAGTGCATCTCGAGAACGGACAGAGAATTTATTTCACAGAGGGCAATGTTGCAGAAAAAGTACACAATCCACCACAGACGACTCTGTTAGCCTTCTTTGATCTTTGCAACCATGATGACTTTGCAAAGGAGCTTTATTATCACGAAGTTCCATCTTATTATGTGTGGACAAGAAACATGTTTCGTCGGAGGAAGCAGGGGAAGGCTGTGCCAGGACATTCGGGGGTGAAGAAAGATAATGTGCTTGGAAGGGTCTACACTGTGCACCCGAACAACTCTGAATGTTACCACCTTCGATTGCTGCTCTACAAAATCATAGGTCCCACCTCTTTCGAATCTCTCAGAACAGTTGACGGTGTTGTCCATCCAACCTACAAGTCGGCCTGCAGGGCACTTGGTTTGTTACAGGACGATGTCAACTGGGACGAGACTCTCCAGGAAGCTGCTCTGTCTCGCTCACCTCAAAAGATCCGTGAACTGTTCGCTGTAATGCTGGTCTTCTGCCAAATGGAGAACCCCTTAAATCTCTGGGAAAAACATAGAGACAGCATGGCAGAAGATGTTAGGAGACAGACTGAAAGAGATCATGGAGGATCAGAAGTCCAACAGTGGTTGCCTATGATCTACAACAAGTGTCTTCAGTTGCTTGAGAACTACGTCATTGCTATCGGAGGTCTCTCTGTCGATCATTACGGGCTGCCTTCACCTTCGAGAGAACTGGCAGAGGTTACGTCGAATCCCGAGTACTTGAGGGAAACCTCTTACGACACCTCGGAGTTGGCCAATGTAGTCTCAAACAACGAGCCTTTGCTGAATGGTGACCAAAAGAGAGTTTACGAGCAAGTCATGAGGAGCGTTGTCTCGGGCACTGGCACGGTGTTTTTTCTTGATGCTCCAGGAGGAACTGGCAAGACATTCCTCATAAACCTTCTGCTTGCGAAAGTCCGAGCGGAAGGGGACATTGCTGTAGCTGTGGCTTCTTCTCGCATTGCAGCAACTCTTCTTCAGGGTGGAAGAACTGCACATTCAGCTTTCAAGCTACCTCTCAACCTCAGCCACACCACTGATTCGCCCTCCACGTGCAACATATCAAAGCAGAGCAACATGGCTGAAGTGCTAAGACAGTGCAAGCTGATTGTCTGGGATGAGTCCACCATGGCACACAGAGGGGGTGTCGAGGCTTTGGACAGGACCCTCCAAGACATCCGAAACACCACCACACGTATGGGAGGCTTGACAGTGTTGCTGGCTGGAGACTTTCGGCAAACCCTACCAGTCGTGCCCAGAGGAACACGCGCCGACGAAGTGAAAGCCTGTCTGAAGTCTTCGTACCTGTGGCGTCAAATCACTGTCGTCACTTTAAGAATAAACATGAGGGTTCATCTGAATGGCGACACAAGAGCCGGAGAGTTCTCTGATCTTCTGATGAGTATTGGTGATGGCAGCTTCAGTCAAGAAAATTATAAAATAGCAATTCCCTCAAATCTCTGTCTCCTGGTGAAGACCTTGCAATACCTTCGTTACAATGTTTATCCCAATCTAAGAACTCTCCAGCATATAGACGTGTCATGGTTGAGGGAGAGAGCTATCCTAACACCACGAAACGACATGACCACGGCCATAAACCACGTTTTACTCCAAGAACTCCCCTCACAATCTAAAACATACCAGTCTGTGGATTCAGTTGTGGAAATGGAAGACGCGGTGCACTATCCGGTAGAGTTTCTCAACTCTCTGAATCCTCCAGGCACTCCTGAGCATCGTCTCATTTTGAAGGTTGGGGCACCGATAATGTTGCTGAGGAACTTGCAGCCACCTAAACTGTGCAACGGCACCAGACTTCAAGTCACGTCTCTGCAGAAGAACCTCATTGAGGCAACTATTTTCACTGGCAGTGGCTCAGGAGAGACAGTTTTGATTCCTCGCATCCCCGTCATCCCCTCTGACCTCCCATTTCAATTCAAACGCCTCCAATTCCCAGTAAGGCTCTGCTTCGCCATGACAATCAACAAGTCTCAGGGACAGACACTACAAAAGGTTGGCATTGACTTGAGACAGGACTGCTTCTCACATGGGCAACTGTACGTCGCATGCTCAAGAGTAAGCTCGGCGCAGGGATTGGTCATACTGCAGCCGGAGGGCCGAACTGACAACGTGGTGTACAAAGAGATCCTCAACAAATAACTGTGTATTGGTACATGTATGTTTCTTCTCTATTTCAAAAGGTTTACTTTTCTTCTTAGTAATGAAATATTTAAGGCAGTACATATGACACATTATTTTTACTTATCGGACTAACATTGCAAAAAGCCACACAAAAACTGCGTTGTTCCGGTTATTCCAAAAAATACATGCGCTACATTCCCTGCGGTAACACTCCTGGCACAAATGAGAATGTTTTGTTGTTACATGTAGGCCTATTAATTAAAGCAAATTTGAAATGTTAATGCAATAATCCTCCCGCTGCAAAGCGCGGGTATTTTGCTAGTATATATATATATATTATATATATACAGACATAATCTAAACAAACTTATAATATAACACCTAGATCTAATTTATAATATATATTGAAAAGGTAAGTAGTTTTTAGGCTATTTCTCAGATTTTCTCCCATTAAATTTCACATAAAAAAATAGATCTAAATTTAGCCCGCATCAACATTGTAGATCTAGAAACTAGTATTAGTTTATTAAGACAATTAAGTATAGACTAGTATATATCAAATCAATTAAAGATCTATATATCTATCTTATCTAATTCTAGATTTCATTCTATGCATCTCTCTTCCTATTCTAGAAAATAGATCTAAAACTAAGCCTAAGCCTAAATCTAAGTATTAGACCTAGATCTACACTCAAGTGTATGATTAAAACAATAAATTTGATTTTTCTACATTATCTGTTGCTTCTCTAGATCTATTATTAACTAAATCTAGATCTGCATTAATACGAGTTTTTTTGCTTCATTTTCTATATATGAATAAACAAGGAAACTTCGTTTTAATAATATTTTATAAGTATTTTGTTACTACTTCCGGTAGAATTGATAGCAAAATGGCTACTTTCGATTTGGTGGTCATTTTCGCATTCATATTCCAAGAGCGCCATCCAAAAAAGCTTAATAATCACACATGATTCTTATGTAGATATGGATACTACAAATTACTAACCAATATAAATAATTACAAAACAAAAATAAAAAAGTAATCATATCTGGAACACACCCTAATTTTGGAAACTTAAAAAAAAAACGATCTAGTAAACCAATCCCGTCAAATTTGGTATCATAAGAATCGCCATTTTCTCCCTGACAAAATGATACTCTAATCTAGAAGATCGGTTAAAAAATAATGACGTTTTACGCACTTTTCCGACGGTAACCGGGGACGCGACCGAAACCATGAGGACCAGCTTTTAAACACACTTCCGGCGTACAAAAATAGTCAGAGAAATATGGTGAAATTGTGCAACCCATTTGTCTTGCACCTGGCCAGACAAACACACAGCTCAAAGGTAATGTGATTGGCAGAGTTTTATTTTTAATGACTATTTGGTGGAAAACTCTACCTCACCTGACCCTTAGACCTGACTGTGTGGTCATGTGGTATGCGCTTTGAGTTTGAACTGTTTGTCACAATGTCCCGACTTCAAAACCTGCCTGCTTCCGTCCCCTATCACCTACCTGTAGGTTTGGCCTAGGGCGCTATAGTCCTAATTTTTTTGAAGCTATGTATTGTAACAATATTGTCTAGATGGCAATGAAGGATTATAATTTAACAGTATTGTTTTGATGGCAATAAAGGTTTATAATTTAACAGTATTAGCTTGATGGCAGTGAAGGCTTATAATAGTTTAACAATATTATCCAGATGGTACGGTAATGAAAGTTATAGTTGTCTATCAATATTATCTAGATGGTAATGAAAGTTATAGTTGTCTATAATGAAAGTTATAATTGTCTTTCAATATTATCCAGATGGTATGGTAATGAAAGTTATAGTTGTCTTTCAATATTATCCAGATGGTAATGAAAGTTTAAGACCATTACCACTTTCGGTGTTAAAAACCTTGCGGAACCACTACGGACAACTGGCTAAAGAAAAACTGGTCGCCCCCACCTCTGTTACATAGATGTATAAAAAGGGATCTCAAATCAGGGAACATCAATACCGACCATTGGGAAGACATAGCTCTAGATCGCACCAGATGGAGAGAGACAGTGACCAAGAAAGCTATGGACAGCGAAAGAACATGGGCCTCAGCTCTGGAAGAAAAACGTGCTATGCGAAAAATGGCCAGCTCCTCTACCACCGAATATTTTCAACTAATGTTTAAGTTGGTTCTACAAGATTATTGAACTAGTTAATGATTGAGCTTTATGTCAGTTTTCCAGAGGCTGGGGAGCACAACTTGAGCCTGCCAAGTCCTGCGACTGTAAGTAGCCAGACTTTAGGAGACATGCCACGTGTACGTTATCCTGTATATGTGTTCACTTTGGTCAAAAATGAACAAATCATTACTTCTCTGCCTGATGAGGACAATTCAATTGTAATTTTTTTTTAAATTTTTAATAGACTTATCTTTCTCTTCTCTAGAATAATGTCTAGCTTATTTTTGTGTGTAATGTCTAATTTTAAGTCAGTTAACTTGTTTAATGTAATATGTATTGTCTTGCTACTATAATAGTTCCTCTTTCAGACCTTGCGATGGGCAGATGATGTAAAGGTCACCTTTTTCTGTGGCCCATTGTTAATGAGGGCGTTATTAAGCCAGCACAATGACCTTAACTTTCTTTTCCCCCAACTAACTAATGAGTTGGGTGGACTCAGAGGATCCCAAAATAAAAATAAAAAGTCCCAGGATTTGAACCCGGACCCTTGGTTCCCAGAAGCCAAGCACTTTACCATTCAACCATCACACCATCCTTGCTTCTGTAGTCTAGTGTAATTTGAACTTTATTTATTATTATAGCTTTTATATAGCGCTACTTTCATGCTTATAGCATGCTCAGAGCACTTTTGGTCCAATCTCATATGTGGACCAGTGGGGGAAGGGGGTATCTAGGAGTTGGTTTTCCGTGCTGCCTTTAGGCGCTCAGTAAACACAACTCTGCCCGAGTCGGGTGTCAAACCCCGAGCCCCCTTCTAGGTAGCCAAGCCAAGTTCAAGCGCACTTGGCCTCTCGACCACGCTTCCCACTTTAATGTTGAATGTACTGCTTAGTGATAGGATATAAAAACAAGTACTGTACAGATGTTGTAAGATAAGACTAGATTTGATTAGTACCTATGAAAAATTCAACATTGGTCTTTCTCTCATCAGCTTGGTCTAGTTTCAATCATTCACCTGCAGGATGACAAAGTCACACAAAATTCACACATCATACGCCAGTTTGTGAAGACTACAGGTGTTCAACTCTACTCTTTACAGGTGACTAGCTTTCAGACACTGATACAATAGATATATCTTCAGATACCAGTATAGATATATACAGGGTGGGGTATTAAGACTCTTTCAGACACTGATACCATAGATATATCTTCAGATACCAGTATAGATATATACAGGGTGGTGTATAAAGACACTTTCAGACACCGATACAATAGATATATCTTTAGATACCAGTATAGATATATACAGAGTGGGGTATAAAGATTTCCCACTTTTGAAGGGGGCACCATATAGGCTGTAGTGACAGTAGAGAGGTAGGACAGGTTTTATGTTTGGCCAGGTTCTATCATTAGAACATTTTTGTCTTTCTTTTTCCCAAGCCTTCATAAATTGGACAGGTGAACATCGTGACTTTGTTTGAAGCAAATAATGAAAACAAACTATCTGTAATGGCGACTCTTTGGGCTCAGTCAAAATGTAGCTGTACCAGGCAGGAAAACTATTTTGAAAACCCATTAAAACAAAACTTTTTTTTAATACTCTTTTAAAAAATTTAAGCTTGTTTTCTAGATAGTTGGGTTCTTTTGATAGATTCATTCAAAATGTGGGAGACCTTTATGTCCCACCAAATATATCATCAGACTTGCATCAGGTACCCTTTTTTTCTTTCTCAAATGTAATGAGTATATAAACGACAATTTGTTGTTCATCTTACTTATTTCTTCCAAATAATGTTTGTTCTTAAACAAAACATTGAAATGCAGTTTAGGATCAGCAGTGTCACAGGTCTGCCAAAAAAATAGCACTATGTGCTGCAAGCTGCCTAATCAGCTCTTGATTTTGTTTTCTCAGGGTTGAATCCCAAAGTGCAAGACAGCGAAGGTTTCAGCGTTTTTCTCTTTTGATAAGCTGGTAGTTTAACTCTTTCTCTCCGTAATTATTTACCACATTCTGGTGGAATCAACGCTGGTTTCGTCAGTTAGGAGAGAAAGAGTTAACAAGGTTATGAGCCCCTCCAGTGTAAAGTTTTCTAGTTTAGGTGCTCCCTTCTCATGTCAGTGTTAACAGTTCTGAGCCAAATATGAAGACCAGGAGCTGTTGAATGGTTGTCAGAGGCTATTTGAGATGCATGCCATTGGAAGCATTTTATAATTAATAAAGTGCTTATAACTATTATCACTTCCAGCAATGACAACCTTGTGAAATCTATCCCGTTTTTATATGCTTGTTGTTCTGTTGTCACAGACTAATAATAAATTACTGTAGACGTTACTAATTAATAATGATAAAAACGAGACTGTCTTTATCAAGGTAGACATATATAACTACTTATTTCCATCCGATCCTTTGCTTTCGCATAAAACATAAACAACATACAATGACGTAATATCATATAATATTAGTACACTTGTAACAAAGAGTTGTCTTACTGAAGATGTCATTTAAATTTAATGCAGACTTTGTCTTGTTCCATTCTAAAGTTAATTTCTGTAATGTTTTCAGCCCTTGTATTTATCAAGTGGTTCTGAAGTCAGTCACGTGAACAAATCAAGAAAATATTTTGGATACCGGTACTATAAAAAGTGGTAAAAATACAAGAAACAATCCTAAAGATATTTAAAATCATCCTGAGAATGACAAAGACAATGATGTAACCCATTCTTCCTCAGGCTCAGATAGTGAAGGGAGTGACGTAGAAGAGAAACCCAGAGTCTCTGAATGTGTTGTGTGTCAGTCCAGGCAAGCCAAATGTGCTCTCCTACCATGTCGCCATGCCTGCGTATGTCTGGGCTGTTTCAGGTTACTGGATAGGTGCCCCATGTGCCGAGGGGACATAGACTCGTATTTCTTGTTAAGTGACAGTGATGATGACAGCTTGGAAGAAGATAGTGTCACTGATTTACAACATCTGGCTGTCAGCAAGTATTTCTCTCAGGCCTGGGAGAGGTTCAACATTCGATTAAATACATTTCTAGGATTTCGGTAGCACAGGGCTGAAATCATCCGCTTTTGAAAGCCTTGAATAAAAACCCTGTGGTTGTGCACACTTTTAAGTACAATAGAATCCAACAGAATACTTGGGGAAAACCCAAACAGCAGAATAAGACAGAAGGAAATTTAAAAATTGATCCCTACAGAAAGTTCAGATACTTTCTAAAGTTGGAAGTGATCCCAATAATTACATTTTATTTTTGCTGGATATCTGGTTGAGACTGTCTTTCAATGAGTCAAATATACAGGTAAAGTCCCCTACCCCCCCCCCCCCTTTTTTTTTTCCAGACCTTGCGATCTATAGGGCAGATGTTGCAAAGGTCATCTGTTTCTGTGGCCCACTGTTAACGAGGGTGTCATGTTGCCAGCAGAATGACCAACCACCTTTACTTTCTTCCAGCTAACATCAGGTACCGTACCCATTAGAGCTGGCTGGACTCAAGAGGCGCCCAAAGATCCCAAAATTAAAAAATCCCACTCATCACCAGGATTCAAACCTGGAGCTCAGTTAGGAAGCCAAGCATTTACTGCTCATCCACCACGTTTTGAAATGTACCTCTATATTTAAAACCAAAATTTTGTGTTTTCACTTGAAAATGGATTATTTAAATTGGAGAAATTTAATTTTAAGGTAACAAGACAAAGTCTCTAACTTTTTTTGAAATGTTTGAAAACATCTGTAGCCTCAATAGCAAAGGAAATATTGGTTTGGGAAGACAAAGGTTGAAAATACATCGGGATTATTACTAACAATGTCTCTTAGAGCAATACCAAATGTATCCTTTCAATTCTTTGCTAAAGCGTGTACAGCTTCAAGTTTGCCCCCTATGAAAGCAATATATTAAGACAGGACTGCCAGCTCCATATCTCTTGTAAGAAGTGAAAGATGGAGAGTCAGGCTCCAACTGGGGACTATGGATAGTCTTAAGACTCTAGAGACTAACCTGTTGTTTAGATGTCTTTGAAAAAGGTTGTTTTAAAAAGCATATCTCTAAATGTGCCATTTTCTAAGCAAAGTGTCTGTGATTAATTTCAAATAAAGTATTTATTAGGCTACATTTTCAGGATTTTGGGTTTTATTTACTGTTGTCTTGTTTTTTTTTGTGTGTTTAAATCCATATAGTTAAATGTTTGCTCTAACTTATCTCATTCCTTATGCAGAGATAGATGGTGTCAGCAGACAAAAGGAGTTAATGTTACAGTGCTAGTAGTCAGTATAACTAGACATGTCCTCTGATTAGTTTGGCCCCTTCTCAACTTAAGAAATAAGATACAAACTCAGCATTTCAGTTTCATTGTGTGTGACCCACTTATTTACATAGATGATCAAACTGATGGCAGTGTCCTGGACCAAGATACTTAGGTGACTGAAGTTAGAAATTAAAGTCTCTTTCTACCCAGACACAGAACCAATTGTTCAAAGTAACACAATAAATCTTTTTGACCCACAGAATAGATTGAATTCTCCAAGAAAACTATGTAACTAATGACTCGTAAAGTTTAAGTCTAATTAAAAAACCCAACTAAGGTTTACACAAGGATACTCCTAAGACAATAACTGTAATTTATAATTCAATATATGTGTAGTTCATAATGGCAGTACAAACACATGCACATACAGGAAACCAATAACCACACAGATACAGTGATTACTTCCAGGATGTCTTTAATTGATTACTCACATAAGTCAAATAGTTCAACAAAATATACATACATGACAACATATACATTAGCTGGAGAACGTTTGAAACACAAGAGGTCAGGTTAAGTTAGTTCACCCTAACAAATCTTTCCGCTTGTCATATTTTCTAAAAAAAAAAAATGTACTTATTTATTTATTAACAAATTTAAAATTGTATTCTGATAGTTTAAAAAAATTGTCTAAGAAAACAAACCAGTTGACATTGAGCATATAGACATCACCCCATAAGTGACAGAATGATGTAATGAAACAAAGTTTGTATTCCTATCAGATCATTTGCAAGTCAAAGGTCTGGACAAAGCATGTGATCTTCATTTCAAAACTGAATGGACTATTTGCAAGTATACCGGTATTAAATTTATAAAGAATGTATTGTTATAATGTACTGTATCAGAATGGTCTGTTGTATATATATGTTAGCAACAACATGTCAATCTATAGAATACCAACGACTGTATATATGAGCCTGGCAGTATAATTTACATTACCGAAGTATTCTACATACTGTCTAAATAATACTTAAATGTGAAACAATCCTTCCTGCCTCATGTTACTGCCATGTCTAGAAAAAGACAAATGTTTTCTGGGTTGTAGAAGACATTCATAGTTTGTGCTGGCTATTACAGGTGTTAAATAGTTCTATTTCAGATTTCTTTGTTCTCTCAGTATAGAGAAAGATATTTATTTTGTATTTTTTTTTTTTTACAAAAAAAAAATGTTCTAACCTAGGCATTTTAAATTTGGCCTTACTTGTAATGGACATGTTTCTTTGTCTCTTCACACCTGGAGAAAATAAGTAACAAATACTCTGCACAAAGGCAGGATGGGATACAATGCCTAGTAGTTGACAGAATGTTACTTTCTCACATAAAATCCAGAATTTCATTGATAAAAATTGATTTCGCTGCAAAAGATGCTTTAACTCACTGCTTGACCGGGTAGGATAACTTGCAACTCTATGCTGAATGAGTGGACGGTCACATCAGGTAAGTCTGACATTGACTTAAGTTCTGTTACCTGGCCAGGGATAACTAGATTTTGTTTTGTGGGTCATCCTTTGTATGAGCTAATAAGTATACAGGAGCAGTCGATATACAGGTGCTCATCACAATGATATCTGTTCAATTAATTAATACAGTGGGCTCTATAAATACATACATACAATTTGAAGGATAAGACTAGATTTGACTAGGAGACTAGTCTCCAAAAATTCAACATTGCTCTTTCTGTCGTCAACTTGGTCTAGTTTCAATAATTCACCTGCAAGACGACAAAGTCACACAAAATTCACACATCATATGTCAGTTTGTGAAACTACAGGTGTTCTGCTTTACTCTTTACAGGTGACTAGCTTTCAGACTCTGATACAATAGATATATCAGATATATATACATGGTGGGGTATAAAGACCTCTGCCTCGGAAAAAATGCCATATCAACTGATTTAAAAAGAACAACCAAGGTGGCCACTCTTTTTTTTTTCTGATTGTAAATTTTCTTGAGTTAATCAACTTTTCAACACTCAAGGCAGTATAGAAACTCATCTGTTCCAAACAAAGGGAAATCAAGTTTATAAAAACCTAAATAAACCTGAAAGTGTCATTAATGCCCTTCCTGAACATGGTGGCAGCAAAAAAAAAATAATAATAATATGGTATCTGCGTAAACAAAAAATTTCTGTTTGTATATAAACTGGATAAAAGACCCTATAAATAATGCCCCAAACTGTAGAATGAGCATTTAATTGAACACAACAAAGTTTTTTTTTAATCACAATTTAACCAGAACATAGAATTGCTTGAAATTTTAGACAAATACTTTTGTTACCACTGAAATGTACTTTGAACGTGTCATTTACAATCATATTTCTAATTCATCAGATCACTTGTATTCTAACCAAAACAATTTGTCCTCACTGACAGCCTGACATACTAGATTTCAAGCTTGACTGACTTGACCAAGTTGTCCTTGTACTTGTCTAATACTTCATCCACTTCCGATTTAATAAATGTCTCAACCTGAGATGAGGACATCCCGATAAATGTTGTGGGATTCACACAGCTGTCCAGTTTTGACAAAATGGGTTTAAAATAGTCGTCTTTTTTTATCCTGTCAATCAGATCACAAGGAAGACCTTCATGTTTCATGATAGAAGCACTCTGTATTGCTAGACTACGGAGCTTCTCATGGCATTCCTGTCTGTTACCTCCTTCTTTTACCATGGCCATTAGAATGGCTTCACTTGCCATAAATGGAAGTTCATCCCCCAGTCTTTAGGCTATGACTTTGGGGTAAACCACAAGGCCTTCAAATATAGTCTGTAAAGTCATGAGAATAGCGTCTGCACCAAGGTAGGCTTCTGGAAGAACAACACGGCGGTTGGCACTGTCATCCAAAGTACGTTCCATCCACTGAACTGATGCAGTTTGTAGAGGGTTCATAATTAACGATATGAGAAGCCTTGCAAGGGAGCAGATTCTTTCACATCGCATAGGATTTCTTTTGTAAGGCATAGCACTGGATCCTATTTGATCAGCTTCAAAAGGTTCTTCAAGTTCTTTAAAACTTGACAAAAGTCTAATGTCAGTACAAATCTTGTGAACTGTGGCACCAAAACTTGCAAAAACTGACAGAACCTCTGCGTCAACTTTCCTGGAGTACGTTTGGCCACAGATGATGAAGTGACTTTTAAAGCCTGCAAGCTCAGTAACCTTCCTATCCAGCTCTTTAACTTTTGCAGCATCTCCATCGAATAAAGCCAAGAAACTAGCCTGTGTGCCAGTTGTGCCTTTGACTCCTCGAAAACGAAGTTCACTGCTGACTCTTTCCATGTTCTTCAAATCCATGAGAAGATCTTGTGCCCATATACATGCCCTCTTACCCACAGTAGAAACTTGTGCAGCTTGTAAATGAGTATATGAAAGACAAGGGAGATCCTTGTGCTCCATAGCAAAGTTTCTTAGCAAAGCAATACATGTGGCAAGCTTTGGTTTAAGTATTTCCAATCCATCCCTGAGTACAATCAAATCTGTATTGTCACCGACATAGCAGGACGTGGCTCCAAGATGAATGATGGGAGCAGCTTTTGGGCAAACAGCCCCGAATGTATGAACATGAGCCATCACATCATGCTTGAATTTTTTTTCTTCCATTGCTGCCTGCTTGTAATCAATGTTAGTCAAATTTTTTCTCATTTCCTCAAGCTGCTCATTCGTTATGTCTATACCAAGCTCCTTTTCGGCCTGAGCCAAATAAAG
Source organism: Biomphalaria pfeifferi (assembly GCA_030265305.1). Lineage (NCBI taxonomy): Eukaryota > Metazoa > Mollusca > Gastropoda > Planorbidae > Biomphalaria > Biomphalaria pfeifferi. The sequence goes on along the minus strand of JASAOG010000039.1, from coordinate 2,113,768 downwards.
CCATAACTTTCTCCATGTTGAAAATTTTTTCTGGTCTGAAAAATTAATTTTCATTTCTTTGCTAGCATAGCGAGATGAAAGTGGAGTCCTATAGGTGTTGTAATCTGTGCTGTCTTGTGACATTTTTCAGCTGTCAACATAAACATTATAAATAAAATAGTTTCAAAGCATAGAAAAAAAATCAAAAGCATAAGCAAGGTGAGCTTGGCTCACAAAAGACATGAAATAAAATGTGCTTAGCTTATAAAATAAGATGAACAGAAAACAAGGAGATCTTGACTCACAAAAGACATGGAATACAATGAGCTTGGCTCATGACATTAGACATGATACGAGCTCGACTGGACAAAACAAAATAGGAACTGAACACCCCCCACCCCCATTATATACAGAGTGAGCTTTCCTTCTATAGGCATCTCAAAAAACTACATAATTGTCATAATATAAACAAGGCAATAAGAAATAAAAATAAATAAAATCCAATTAAATTATAGCCATAGCTAGATAGATCCAGTACTTATGATCTAGCATGGAAAATATATACACTGCTAGCAGGCCAATGATGGGCAAGTTAAAGGAATGTACACTTATATCTCTTAGACTTAGAAATATAATATACAAGTGAAACATACTTGACATAGCCATCATGTCAATAAAAGAAAATAACGATAAAAATCAATTGTATTATTCTGTATCAACAGAACAAATCCACGCACTGGATGTGAAGAAACATCATAAGAAGAAGTGTGTGAAGCTCATAGCTCTAGATCTAATCTAGTACAACTTTAGTACAAGTACACAAAAATAAATCTACTCAGAGTACTCAGACAGATCTATCAGTTCTACATGCTGCCCACCTAAAATTAAAAGTAGTCTAACCATAGTATACCATGTGGACGAAACCAGGGTAGCAATATTCTATATAAAACAGTAAATAGTAAAAAAAAATAATATATAATATACAAGAATCAGTAAAAATGTATTTACCTGCTGCCTTGAAAAAAAAACAAACAATGAATTTATAAAGAACACAACAGGATTACACAAGATGGTATTGGGGTAGATGCGGATCACCAAGCTTCGGCAAAGGATGTCAGCAAGAAAAGGAAGTGACCACTTTGCTTGTTCCTTAAATCTGTTGTTTTGGCGGTTTTTCTGGGGCAGAGGTCAGTTTGTGGACTGGTGTTAGGTCAAGTTTGGCTTCCCAGTTTATGATATCCTCCCCACTACATTTAAATTGGAGAAATTTAATTTTGAGGTAACAAGATGCGAGTCTAAAAGTTTGAAGTAAGGTCTGTATTATATATGATAAGAAGATGGAGATGCTGAAAATAAAACCTTCAAAATTATATCAATACCCAGTCCAGTACATTGAGTGCATACAACACTCTATTCTAATTTAATCTTGACACACTATGTACTGGACTGGGTATTGATATAATTTTGAAGGTTTTATTTTCAGCATCTCCATCTTCTTATCATATATAATACAGACCTTACTTCATTTACTTTGAAATAAGATTACAGATCAAACAGAAAAACTTTTAGACTCGCATCTTGTTACCTCAAAATTAAATTTCTCCAATTTAAATGTAGTGGGGAGGATATCATAAACTGGGAAGCCAAACTTGACCTAACACCAGTCCACAAACTGACCTCTGCCCCAGAAAAACCGCCAAAACAACAGATTTAAGGAACAAGCAAAGTGGTCACTTCCTTTTCTTGCTGACATCCTTTGCCGAAGCTTGGTGATCCGCATCTACCCCAATACCATCTTGTGTAATCCTGTTGTGTTCTTTATAAATTCATTGTTTGTTTTTTTTTCAAGGCAGCAGGTAAATACATTTTTACTGATTCTTGTATATTATATATTATTTTTTTTTACTATTTACTGTTTTATATAGAATATTGCTACCCTGGTTTCGTCCACATGGTATACTATGGTTAGACTACTTTTAATTTTAGGTGGGCAGCATGTAGAACTGATAGATCTGTCTGAGTACTCTGAGTAGATTTATTTTTGTGTACTTGTACTAAAGTTGTACTAGATTAGATCTAGAGCTATGAGCTTCACACACTTCTTCTTATGATGTTTCTTCACATCCAGTGCGTGGATTTGTTCTGTTGATACAGAATAATACAATTGATTTTTATCGTTATTTTCTTTTATTGACATGATGGCTATGTCAAGTATGTTTCACTTGTATATTATATTTCTAAGTCTAAGAGATATAAGTGTACATTCCTTTAACTTGCCCATCATTGGCCTGCTAGCAGTGTATATATTTTCCATGCTAGATCATAAGTACTGGATCTATCTAGCTATGGCTATAATTTAATTGGATTTTATTTATTTTTATTTCTTATTGCCTTGTTTATATTATGACAATTATGTAGTTTTTTGAGATGCCTATAGAAGGAAAGCTCACTCTGTATATAATGGGGGTGGGGGGTGTTCAGTTCCTATTTTGTTTTGTCCAGTCGAGCTCGTATCATGTCTAATGTCATGAGCCAAGCTCATTGTATTCCATGTCTTTTGTGAGTCAAGATCTCCTTGTTTTCTGTTCATCTTATTTTATAAGCTAAGCACATTTTATTTCATGTCTTTTGTGAGCCAAGCTCACCTTGCTTATGCTTTTGATTTTTTTTCTATGCTTTGAAACTATTTTATTTATAATGTTTATGTTGACAGCTGAAAAATGTCACAAGACAGCACAGATTACAACACCTATAGGACTCCACTTTCATCTCGCTATGCTAGCAAAGAAATGAAAATTAATTTTTCAGACCAGAAAAAATTTTCAACATGGAGAAAGTTATGGCTTTATTTGGCTCAGGCCGAAAAGGAGCTTGGTATAGACATAACGAATGAGCAGCTTGAGGAAATGAGAAAAAATTTGACTAACATTGATTACAAGCAGGCAGCAATGGAAGAAAAAAAATTCAAGCATGATGTGATGGCTCATGTTCATACATTCGGGGCTGTTTGCCCAAAAGCTGCTCCCATCATTCATCTTGGAGCCACGTCCTGCTATGTCGGTGACAATACAGATTTGATTGTACTCAGGGATGGATTGGAAATACTTAAACCAAAGCTTGCCACATGTATTGCTTTGCTAAGAAACTTTGCTATGGAGCACAAGGATCTCCCTTGTCTTTCATATACTCATTTACAAGCTGCACAAGTTTCTACTGTGGGTAAGAGGGCATGTATATGGGCACAAGATCTTCTCATGGATTTGAAGAACATGGAAAGAGTCAGCAGTGAACTTCGTTTTCGAGGAGTCAAAGGCACAACTGGCACACAGGCTAGTTTCTTGGCTTTATTCGATGGAGATGCTGCAAAAGTTAAAGAGCTGGATAGGAAGGTTACTGAGCTTGCAGGCTTTAAAAGTCACTTCATCATCTGTGGCCAAACGTACTCCAGGAAAGTTGACGCAGAGGTTCTGTCAGTTTTTGCAAGTTTTGGTGCCACAGTTCACAAGATTTGTACTGACATTAGACTTTTGTCAAGTTTTAAAGAACTTGAAGAACCTTTTGAAGCTGATCAAATAGGATCCAGTGCTATGCCTTACAAAAGAAATCCTATGCGATGTGAAAGAATCTGCTCCCTTGCAAGGCTTCTCATATCGTTAATTATGAACCCTCTACAAACTGCATCAGTTCAGTGGATGGAACGTACTTTGGATGACAGTGCCAACCGCCGTGTTGTTCTTCCAGAAGCCTACCTTGGTGCAGACGCTATTCTCATGACTTTACAGACTATATTTGAAGGCCTTGTGGTTTACCCCAAAGTCATAGCCAAAAGACTGGGGGATGAACTTCCATTTATGGCAAGTGAAGCCATTCTAATGGCCATGGTAAAAGAAGGAGGTAACAGACAGGAATGCCATGAGAAGCTCCGTAGTCTAGCAATACAGAGTGCTTCTATCATGAAACATGAAGGTCTTCCTTGTGATCTGATTGACAGGATAAAAAAAGACGACTATTTTAAACCCATTTTGTCAAAACTGGACAGCTGTGTGAATCCCACAACATTTATCGGGATGTCCTCATCTCAGGTTGAGACATTTATTAAATCGGAAGTGGATGAAGTATTAGACAAGTACAAGGACAACTTGGTCAAGTCAGTCAAGCTTGAAATCTAGTATGTCAGGCTGTCAGTGAGGACAAATTGTTTTGGTTAGAATACAAGTGATCTGATGAATTAGAAATATGATTGTAAATGACACGTTCAAAGTACATTTCAGTGGTAACAAAAGTATTTGTCTAAAATTTCAAGCAATTCTATGTTCTGGTTAAATTGTGATTAAAAAAAAACTTTGTTGTGTTCAATTAAATGCTCATTCTACAGTTTGGGGCATTATTTATAGGGTCTTTTATCCAGTTTATATACAAACAGAAATTTTTTGTTTACGCAGATACCATATTATTATTATTTTTTTTTTGCTGCCACCATGTTCAGGAAGGGCATTAATGACACTTTCAGGTTTATTTAGGTTTTTATAAACTTGATTTCCCTTTGTTTGGAACAGATGAGTTTCTATACTGCCTTGAGTGTTGAAAAGTTGATTAACTCAAGAAAATTTACAATCAGAAAAAAAAAAGAGTGGCCACCTTGGTTGTTCTTTTTAAATCAGTTGATATGGCATTTTTTCCGAGGCAGAGGTCTTTATACCCCACCATGTATATATATCTGATATATCTATTGTATCAGAGTCTGAAAGCTAGTCACCTGTAAAGAGTAAAGCAGAACACCTGTAGTTTCACAAACTGACATATGATGTGTGAATTTTGTGTGACTTTGTCGTCTTGCAGGTGAATTATTGAAACTAGACCAAGTTGACGACAGAAAGAGCAATGTTGAATTTTTGGAGACTAGTCTCCTAGTCAAATCTAGTCTTATCCTTCAAATTGTATGTATGTATTTATAGAGCCCACTGTATTAATTAATTGAACAGATATCATTGTGATGAGCACCTGTATATCGACTGCTCCTGTATACTTATTAGCTCATACAAAGGATGACCCACAAAACAAAATCTAGTTATCCCTGGCCAGGTAACAGAACTTAAGTCAATGTCAGACTTACCTGATGTGACCGTCCACTCATTCAGCATAGAGTTGCAAGTTATCCTACCCGGTCAAGCAGTGAGTTAAAGCATCTTTTGCAGCGAAATCAATTTTTATCAATGAAATTCTGGATTTTATGTGAGAAAGTAACATTCTGTCAACTACTAGGCATTGTATCCCATCCTGCCTTTGTGCAGAGTATTTGTTACTTATTTTCTCCAGGTGTGAAGAGACAAAGAAACATGTCCATTACAAGTAAGGCCAAATTTAAAATGCCTAGGTTAGAACATTTTTTTTTTGTAAAAAAAAAAAAATACAAAATAAATATCTTTCTCTATACTGAGAGAACAAAGAAATCTGAAATAGAACTATTTAACACCTGTAATAGCCAGCACAAACTATGAATGTCTTCTACAACCCAGAAAACATTTGTCTTTTTCTAGACATGGCAGTAACATGAGGCAGGAAGGATTGTTTCACATTTAAGTATTATTTAGACAGTATGTAGAATACTTCGGTAATGTAAATTATACTGCCAGGCTCATATATACAGTCGTTGGTATTCTATAGATTGACATGTTGTTGCTAACATATATATACAACAGACCATTCTGATACAGTACATTATAACAATACATTCTTTATAAATTTAATACCGGTATACTTGCAAATAGTCCATTCAGTTTTGAAATGAAGATCACATGCTTTGTCCAGACCTTTGACTTGCAAATGATCTGATAGGAATACAAACTTTGTTTCATTACATCATTCTGTCACTTATGGGGTGATGTCTATATGCTCAATGTCAACTGGTTTGTTTTCTTAGACAATTTTTTTAAACTATCAGAATACAATTTTAAATTTGTTAATAAATAAATAAGTACATTTTTTTTTTTTAGAAAATATGACAAGCGGAAAGATTTGTTAGGGTGAACTAACTTAACCTGACCTCTTGTGTTTCAAACGTTCTCCAGCTAATGTATATGTTGTCATGTATGTATATTTTGTTGAACTATTTGACTTATGTGAGTAATCAATTAAAGACATCCTGGAAGTAATCACTGTATCTGTGTGGTTATTGGTTTCCTGTATGTGCATGTGTTTGTACTGCCATTATGAACTACACATATATTGAATTATAAATTACAGTTATTGTCTTAGGAGTATCCTTGTGTAAACCTTAGTTGGGTTTTTTAATTAGACTTAAACTTTACGAGTCATTAGTTACATAGTTTTCTTGGAGAATTCAATCTATTCTGTGGGTCAAAAAGATTTATTGTGTTACTTTGAACAATTGGTTCTGTGTCTGGGTAGAAAGAGACTTTAATTTCTAACTTCAGTCACCTAAGTATCTTGGTCCAGGACACTGCCATCAGTTTGATCATCTATGTAAATAAGTGGGTCACACACAATGAAACTGAAATGCTGAGTTTGTATCTTATTTCTTAAGTTGAGAAGGAGCCAAACTAATCAGAGGACATGTCTAGTTATACTGACTACTAGCACTGTAACATTAACTCCTTTTGTCTGCTGACACCATCTATCTCTGCATAAGGAATGAGATAAGTTAGAGCAAACATTTAACTATATGGATTTAAACACACAAAAAAAAACAAGACAACAGTAAATAAAACCCAAAATCCTGAAAATGTAGCCTAATAAATACTTTATTTGAAATTAATCACAGACACTTTGCTTAGAAAATGGCACATTTAGAGATATGCTTTTTAAAACAACCTTTTTCAAAGACATCTAGACAACAGGTTAGTCTCTAGAGTCTTAAGACTATCCATAGTCCCCAGTTGGAGCCTGACTCTCCATCTTTCACTTCTTACAAGAGATATGGAGCTGGCAGTCCTGTCTTAATATATTGCTTTCATAGGGGGCAAACTTGAAGCTGTACACGCTTTAGCAAAGAATTGAAAGGATACATTTGGTATTGCTCTAAGAGACATTGTTAGTAATAATCCCGATGTATTTTCAACCTTTGTCTTCCCAAACCAATATTTCCTTTGCTATTGAGGCTACAGATGTTTTCAAACATTTCAAAAAAAGTTAGAGACTTTGTCTTGTTACCTTAAAATTAAATTTCTCCAATTTAAATAATCCATTTTCAAGTGAAAACACAAAATTTTGGTTTTAAATATAGAGGTACATTTCAAAACGTGGTGGATGAGCAGTAAATGCTTGGCTTCCTAACTGAGCTCCAGGTTTGAATCCTGGTGATGAGTGGGATTTTTTAATTTTGGGATCTTTGGGCGCCTCTTGAGTCCAGCCAGCTCTAATGGGTACGGTACCTGATGTTAGCTGGAAGAAAGTAAAGGTGGTTGGTCATTCTGCTGGCAACATGACACCCTCGTTAACAGTGGGCCACAGAAACAGATGACCTTTGCAACATCTGCCCTATAGATCGCAAGGTCTGGAAAAAAAAAGGGGGGGGGGGGGTAGGGGACTTTACCTGTATATTTGACTCATTGAAAGACAGTCTCAACCAGATATCCAGCAAAAATAAAATGTAATTATTGGGATCACTTCCAACTTTAGAAAGTATCTGAACTTTCTGTAGGGATCAATTTTTAAATTTCCTTCTGTCTTATTCTGCTGTTTGGGTTTTCCCCAAGTATTCTGTTGGATTCTATTGTACTTAAAAGTGTGCACAACCACAGGGTTTTTATTCAAGGCTTTCAAAAGCGGATGATTTCAGCCCTGTGCTACCGAAATCCTAGAAATGTATTTAATCGAATGTTGAACCTCTCCCAGGCCTGAGAGAAATACTTGCTGACAGCCAGATGTTGTAAATCAGTGACACTATCTTCTTCCAAGCTGTCATCATCACTGTCACTTAACAAGAAATACGAGTCTATGTCCCCTCGGCACATGGGGCACCTATCCAGTAACCTGAAACAGCCCAGACATACGCAGGCATGGCGACATGGTAGGAGAGCACATTTGGCTTGCCTGGACTGACACACAACACATTCAGAGACTCTGGGTTTCTCTTCTACGTCACTCCCTTCACTATCTGAGCCTGAGGAAGAATGGGTTACATCATTGTCTTTGTCATTCTCAGGATGATTTTAAATATCTTTAGGATTGTTTCTTGTATTTTTACCACTTTTTATAGTACCGGTATCCAAAATATTTTCTTGATTTGTTCACGTGACTGACTTCAGAACCACTTGATAAATACAAGGGCTGAAAACATTACAGAAATTAACTTTAGAATGGAACAAGACAAAGTCTGCATTAAATTTAAATGACATCTTCAGTAAGACAACTCTTTGTTACAAGTGTACTAATATTATATGATATTACGTCATTGTATGTTGTTTATGTTTTATGCGAAAGCAAAGGATCGGATGGAAATAAGTAGTTATATATGTCTACCTTGATAAAGACAGTCTCGTTATTATCATTATTAATTAGTAACGTCTACAGTAATTTATTATTAATCTGTGACAACAGAACAAGGTGCGCTATGCTCGAGTATAGAAATACTCCGATAAGCGGACTTCTTTATTCGCCATCACAACTGCTAATGAGTAGAAAACTCAGGGACATCATTCCAACTAATCTCAAACTATCGAAACCATCAGTAGCTGAAAATGCAGAGACATTACTCAACAAACGACAGAGGAAAAGCAAAGTGAAATACGATTCAAAAGCAAGGTTACCTAAAGATGGCTGCCTGGTCGTGCGGTTTGCGCGTTGGACTGTCGTTCAGATTTATCGATGGTCCCGTGTTCAAACCCTGCCCGCTCCACTTCCCCCGTCGTCCTGCGGGAGGTTTGGACTAGGAAGTAATTATCTTCAACTCTGAAGGAACATCCGAAACATGTAAAACATTTTTACAGATTACTCTGTCTGGGAGAAGGTGAGAGTTCGTCTAGGACAAACATGGCAGAAAGCAGTCATCATTAAGAAACATCCATCACCCAGATCTTACATCATAAAGACAAATGATGGAAAAACATACAGACGAAATCAACGGTTTTTAAACAAGAGCTACGAAGAAGACATCTCTGGGTACTATGATACCGACGAAGACAATGAACAGCAAACTGTTAGAACAAACGAAACAGACAATTATAAACCAACATCTAGAGAACTTGTTGTGCCAATCAAGACAACCAGAAGTGGTCGAGTTGTCAAAATTCCTTGTAAATACAAGTCTTAAGAACTTTAAAAGGAAGGATGTGATAATAGCTTCAAAAGGAAGGATGTACTAATATTATATGATATTACGTCATTGTTTGTTGTTTATGTTTTATGCAAAAGCAAAGGATCGGACGGAATTAAAAAGATAGTTATATATGTCTACCTTGATAAAGACAGTCTCGTTATTATCATTATTAATTAGTAACGTCTACAGTAATTTATTATTAGTCTGTGACAACAGAACAACAAGCATATAAAAACGGGATAGATTTCACAAGGTTGTCATTGCTGGAAGTGATAATAGTTATAAGCACTTTATTAATTATAAAATGCTTCCAGTGGCATGCATCTCAAATAGCCTCTGACAACCATTCAACAGCTCCTGGTCTTCATAGGTGGCTCAGAACTGTTAACACTGACATGAGAAGGGAGCACCTAAACCAGAAAACTTTACACTGGAGGGGCTCATAACCTTGTTAACTCTTTCTCTCCTAACTGACGGTACCAGCGTTGATTCCGCCAGAATGTGGTAAATAATTACGGAGAGAAAGAGTTAAACTACCAGCTTATCAAAAGAGAAAAACGCTGAAACCTTCGCTGTCTTGCACTTTGGGATTCAACCCTGAGAAAACAAAATCAAGAGCTGATTAGGCAGCTTGCAGCACATAGTGCTATTTTTTTGGCAGACCTGTGACACTGCTGATCCTAAACTGCATTTCAATGTTTTGTTTAAGAACAAACATTATTTGGAAGAAATAAGTAAGATGAACAACAAATTGTCGTTTATATACTCATTACATTTGAGAAAGAAAAAAAGGGTACCTGATGCAAGTCTGATGATATATTTGGTGGGACATAAAGGTCTCCCACATTTTGAATGAATCTATCAAAAGAACCCAACTATCTAGAAAACAAGCTTAAATTTTTTAAAAGAGTATTAAAAAAAAGTTTTGTTTTAATGGGTTTTCAAAATAGTTTTCCTGCCTGGTACAGCTACATTTTGACTGAGCCCAAAGAGTCGCCATTACAGATAGTTTGTTTTCATTATTTGCTTCAAACAAAGTCACGATGTTCACCTGTCCAATTTATGAAGGCTTGGGAAAAAGAAAGACAAAAATGTTCTAATGATAGAACCTGGCCAAACATAAAACCTGTCCTACCTCTCTACTGTCACTACAGCCTATATGGTGCCCCCTTCAAAAGTGGGAAATCTTTATACCCCACTCTGTATATATCTATACTAGTATCTAAAGATATATCTATTGTATCGGTGTCTGAAAGTGTCTTTATACACCACCCTGTATATATCTATACTGGTATCTGAAGATATATCTATGGTATCAGTGTCTGAAAGAGTCTTAATACCCCACCCTGTATATATCTATACTGGTATCTGAAGATATATCTATTGTATCAGTGTCTGAAAGCTAGTCACCTGTAAAGAGTAGAGTTGAACACCTGTAGTCTTCACAAACTGGCGTATGATGTGTGAATTTTGTGTGACTTTGTCATCCTGCAGGTGAATGATTGAAACTAGACCAAGCTGATGAGAGAAAGACCAATGTTGAATTTTTCATAGGTACTAATCAAATCTAGTCTTATCTTACAACATCTGTACAGTACTTGTTTTTATATCCTATCACTAAGCAGTACATTCAACATTAAAGTGGGAAGCGTGGTCGAGAGGCCAAGTGCGCTTGAACTTGGCTTGGCTACCTAGAAGGGGGCTCGGGGTTTGACACCCGACTCGGGCAGAGTTGTGTTTACTGAGCGCCTAAAGGCAGCACGGAAAACCAACTCCTAGATACCCCCTTCCCCCACTGGTCCACATATGAGATTGGACCAAAAGTGCTCTGAGCATGCTATAAGCATGAAAGTAGCGCTATATAAAAGCTATAATAATAAATAAAGTTCAAATTACACTAGACTACAGAAGCAAGGATGGTGTGATGGTTGAATGGTAAAGTGCTTGGCTTCTGGGAACCAAGGGTCCCGGGTTCAAATCCTGGGACTTTTTATTTTTATTTTGGGATCCTCTGAGTCCACCCAACTCATTAGTTAGTTGGGGGAAAAGAAAGTTAAGGTCATTGTGCTGGCTTAATAACGCCCTCATTAACAATGGGCCACAGAAAAAGGTGACCTTTACATCATCTGCCCATCGCAAGGTCTGAAAGAGGAACTATTATAGTAGCAAGACAATACATATTACATTAAACAAGTTAACTGACTTAAAATTAGACATTACACACAAAAATAAGCTAGACATTATTCTAGAGAAGAGAAAGATAAGTCTATTAAAAATTTAAAAAAAAATTACAATTGAATTGTCCTCATCAGGCAGAGAAGTAATGATTTGTTCATTTTTGACCAAAGTGAACACATATACAGGATAACGTACACGTGGCATGTCTCCTAAAGTCTGGCTACTTACAGTCGCAGGACTTGGCAGACTCAAGTTGTGCTCCCCAGCCTCTGGAAAACTGACATAAAGCTCAATCATTAACTAGTTCAATAATCTTGTAGAACCAACTTAAACATTAGTTGAAAATATTCGGTGGTAGAGGAGCTGGCCATTTTTCGCATAGCACGTTTTTCTTCCAGAGCTGAGGCCCATGTTCTTTCGCTGTCCATAGCTTTCTTGGTCACTGTCTCTCTCCATCTGGTGCGATCTAGAGCTATGTCTTCCCAATGGTCGGTATTGATGTTCACTGATTTGAGATCCCTTTTTATACATCTATGTAACGGAGGTGGGGGCGACCAGTTTTTCTTGAGCCAGTCGAGAGTTGTCCGTAGTGGTTCCGCAAGGTTTTTAACACCGGAAGTGGTAATGGTCTTAAACTTTCATTACCATCTGGATAATATTGAAAGACAACTATAACTTTCATTACCATACCATCTGGATAATATTGAAAGACAATTATAACTTTCATTATAGACAACTATAACTTTCATTACCATCTAGATAATATTGATAGACAACTATAACTTTCATTACCGTACCATCTGGATAATATTGTTAAACTATTATAAGCCTTCACTGCCATCAAGCTAATACTGTTAAATTATAAACCTTTATTGCCATCAAAACAATACTGTTAAATTATAATCCTTCATTGCCATCTAGACAATATTGTTACAATACATAGCTTCAAAAAAATTAGGACTATAGCGCCCTAGGCCAAACCTACAGGTAGGTGATAGGGGACGGAAGCAGGCAGGTTTTGAAGTCGGGACATTGTGACAAACAGTTCAAACTCAAAGCGCATACCACATGACCACACAGTCAGGTCTAAGGGTCAGGTGAGGTAGAGTTTTCCACCAAATAGTCATTAAAAATAAAACTCTGCCAATCACATTACCTTTGAGCTGTGTGTTTGTCTGGCCAGGTGCAAGACAAATGGGTTGCACAATTTCACCATATTTCTCTGACTATTTTTGTACGCCGGAAGTGTGTTTAAAAGCTGGTCCTCATGGTTTCGGTCGCGTCCCCGGTTACCGTCGGAAAAGTGCGTAAAACGTCATTATTTTTTAACCGATCTTCTAGATTAGAGTATCATTTTGTCAGGGAGAAAATGGCGATTCTTATGATACCAAATTTGACGGGATTGGTTTACTAGATCGTTTTTTTTTTAAGTTTCCAAAATTAGGGTGTGTTCCAGATATGATTACTTTTTTATTTTTGTTTTGTAATTATTTATATTGGTTAGTAATTTGTAGTATCCATATCTACATAAGAATCATGTGTGATTATTAAGCTTTTTTTGGATGGCGCTCTTGGAATATGAATGCGAAAATGACCACCAAATCGAAAGTAGCCATTTTGCTATCAATTCTACCGGAAGTAGTAACAAAATACTTATAAAATATTATTAAAACGAAGTTTCCTTGTTTATTCATATATAGAAAATGAAGCAAAAAAACTCGTATTAATGCAGATCTATATTTAGTTAATAATAGATCTAGAGAAGCAACAGATAATGTAGAAAAATCAAATTTATTGTTTTAATCATACACTTGAGTGTAGATCTAGGTCTAATACTTAGATTTAGGCTTAGGCTTAGTTTTAGATCTATTTTCTAGAATAGGAAGAGAGATGCATAGAATGAAATCTAGAATTAGATAAGATAGATACTAAGATAGATTAAGACTTAAGTCATAGATCTAGTCATAATCATTTAATCAATTAAATTCAAATAAAATAAATCATTATTCATACATAACTGTAACCATTTCATAACGTCAAAATAAATACTAGAGTTTAGACTAGTACTAGTATGAGTATACTACTATATAACCACTACTAGTGTACTAGTTGAGTACTACTTTACTAGTCTAGTAACTAGCTAGATCTAGTAGTAGTACACTTATCTTCTTCTTATCTTATATAATACAGACGTTACTTCAAAAAAGAAGATGATTACGTCCTACGCGTCATGCATATTAACCAATGACTTAAATTCTGCCAAGTCACTGGTTTTTCTGGCTAGCTCAGGCAACCCATTCCATGCTCTAATAGCACTAGGGAAGAAGGAGTATTTGTACAAATTTGTCCTAGCATATGGGACGAGGAATGTGCCTTTATTTTTGTGTCTTTGAGTATTTTATTAAATTTTGTTTTTGTATTTGAAGATTATGGTTCAGTGTTTTATGTATAATTGCTACTTTACTTTTGAGTCTTCTGTCCTGAAGGCTTTCTAAATTTAGTGATTTTACTAATGGTGTTACCCTAGTCAAATGTGAATATTCGTTTGTTATGAATCTCACTGCTCTATTTTGTGTTTGTTCCAGTTTCTTAATGTTTTCTTGAGTTGAGGGGTCCCACACGGTGGATGCATATTCTATTATTGGCCTAACCAAGGTTAAATAACATTTTAGTTTTATGTTCTTATTTGATTTATAGAAATTTCTTTTAATAAACCCTAATGCTTTGTTGGATTTTTTTATAGTTTCATCAATATGTGGATTCCATGACAGTTTTTCATTTATTATAACACCTAGGTATTTTGAGTTTTTAGTCTGTGTTACTGGTTTGCCATGAATAAGATAAGCGGAATTAATTTGTTTTAGTTTTTTTGTTACTCTTAACAACTGACATTTTTCTGGGTGGAAAGACATGCTCCAATTTGATTCCCATTTCTGTAATTCATCTAATTCTCTTTGTAAAATATCTGTGTCTTGTTTTGTTTTTATTGTTCTATATATTATGCAATCGTCTGCAAATAATCTGACTTTTGTTCCTGAACTAATGCAATTTGGTAAATCATTTATGTAAATTAAAAATAGCAGTGGACCCAAGACTGTTCCTTGAGGTACACCTGAGTTTACTGTTATTGGTGTTGATTTAGAGCCATTTATTATTACAGTTTGTTCTCTCCCTATCAGAAAATCTTTAATCCACTGATGCAGTGGACCGTTAATGCCGAAATATTTTAATTTTTTAAGCAAACTATGGTGGTGAACTTTGTCAAAAGCCTTGGAAAAATCTAGTAAGATAGCATCTATTTGTTCACTATTATCTAAACCTTTTGAAAAATCATCAATTAGTCCTATTAGTTGTGTTTCACATGATCTATATTTCCTAAAGCCATGTTGGTATGGGGTGAGGACATTATGTTTGTCTAAGTGGTTTATGATATTGCTACATATTATGTGTTCTAGTATTTTACATGTGATGCTGGTAAGTGATACTGGTCTGTAATTTCCTGGATCAGATTTTTCTCCTTTTTTAAATAGGGGGGTGACATTAGCTTCTTTCCAGTCCTTTGGTACTCTGTCCTGGTTAAGCGATGCCTGAAAGAGTATTTTGAACACTGGAGCTAGCTCATTGCTTAGTTCTTTGAGTAATCTAGCTGGAATACCATCAGGTCCAGACGCTTTGTTTTGTTTGGTGTTGGCTAATAGTTTTTTAATTCCATTTTCTTGTACTACTAAATCTTCTATGTTGTCTACTTGGTTCAAATTAAGAAATATGTCTTTGTCTCCTGGGGCTGAGAATGCTGATGCAAAGTATTTGTTTAGGATGTTTGCTTTAGTTTCATTATCATTATGTATTATGTTATGTTCATCTTTTATTGGCGCTATGCCTGTTGTTTCCATTTTCTTAGACTTAATGTATGACCATAGGTTTTTGTTGTTATCTTTAGATATTACATTGTTTATGTATTCACTCTGCAGCTGTCTGCTTACTTTTTGGGTTAGGTGTTTAATTTTTATATACTTTTTGTAAACTCTTTCTGCCTTGGTTGCTTTAAATTTTCTATATAGGTTTTCCTTTTGTTTACAAAGCTTCTTTAGTCTATTATTAAACCAGCATTTATTTATTTTGTTTGATGTGTATTTAGTTGGTATATGATTTTCTATAATGCTTTTAAGATGGTTTTTAATGAAATTCCAGAGGTCATCGACTGGTTGGTTAATGTCTTTTTCTAATAAGAATGTTTGTTGAAAGTTTAATGCAGCTTGGTGTAGTTGTGTTAGGTTACATTTATTCCAGAGTAAGATTTTTCTTTTGGTTTTTGTATTGGCTTCTGCTTTTATCTGACTGTGTATTTTTATGATCTCATGGTCTGATAGACCAGGGATAATATCATAATCAACTACTAATCCAGGTCTGTTGGTTAAGAAGAGATCTAATGTGTTGTTTAATCTAGTTGGCTTTTTAATGATTTGATCTAAACTTAGGTTGTGTAAAGTTTCTATGAAAAGCTCATTTATGTCCTTAAGGACACTTAGTAACTTACAGTACATATAATAACATAGGTCATAGTAACATACATACTCATCAGCACACCATCATTATCATGTTACTGATACTGTACTAACTGTAGTGTAACAATAACATACTATTTAATAACATTTACAGACAGTAACATAGTCATAAGTCAAAAATGAATTGAATGACTATAAAGTACACACACAATAAGTCTCATAAGATCATTAGTTTAATTAAGACTAGGACTGTTTAAGTAGATCTACACTAGGTAGATTAAGAATCTAGTCTAGATACTAGATTCTTAGATGGTCTATATATCTATAAAGTATTATATAAATATATGACAAACATATACCCAATCTAAGTATAATATTGTAATCTAGTAATATCTAGAATCTATAATAGATACGCAGAATCAGGTTTCTGTTTTTAAGTAAATCAGTAGATCTAGAACTAGATTATTTATTATTAGAATAATTACATCTTAGATCTAGAATTATTAGACATTTATCATTAGAATGATTCGATTAATTGTCTAAATCGGACATCTTGACTCTAGCTAAGCTACTAGAAGTAGTATAAGTACAGTCAGTACACTAGTACATTTATTATCCTAGATAATCTTTATTAACTAGATGGTATATTAGGTCGATCATCTACATCTAATGATTATAATACATATCATAATTATTATCATAGTAGTCTGTAGACACTGATTTGATTGAGCACTCAAGATACCTGTTGTCTTGGTGTAAGGTGGGTTGAGCAAGTATAAACTACACAGTAATGAATAAATGAATAAAAGGTGAAACACTGTTCCTAGTTATCTATATCTATTCATTATATATATATATATATATATATATATATATATATATATATATATATATTTATATATATATATACATATATATATATATATAAACATTTTTGACTTGTGTAAGTTTCAGATAATACTTCAGAAATGGAGATTATCTAATTGTCTGATCCCAGACCTCTAGGCAACAGGAATCAGGATGGTGCTGCTAGTGGGCAGGGATTGAATCTGGGCTCATCAAGATGACAGATCGTATGCATACCACATGACCAGGCAAACTTCTATTGTAAAACACAAGTGTGCTTGTTAATCAATAGTCAACAAATTTTTTGATATCTAGTTTGGAGTCTTCCTTTAATTTAAAAAAATGACATGTAAGCACCTTTTTTTTTTCATTTTTTTAAATTACATCGTTGACATTTTAAAATAATAATTTCAGAGTCTCCTGCTTTAAATCATGTCTGAAATGGAAGAGAAATGCTTCAAAGAAGAAAAGGATATAAAAAAAGAAATTGTGCCAGCTTGGGAACCTGCAGAAATCCTTTCAAGCAAACTCAAATTACGTAGGCAAAGTGTTTTTAATGTCATCAAGCTTTTAGATGATGGAGCAACTATTCCTTTTATTGCCAGATACCGTAAGGAGCAGACGGACAACATGGAGCCTGATTTGCTCAGAGAAGTTGCAACAGGACTAGAAGAATTAAGGTTTGATAGTACTAATTTAAAGGATAAATCATATTAGACAGCTAAATGAAAACAAGGTTACAAAGACAGTTTGTGTGGAAACACAAACTCAAAATCGGCCCCTGAATTGGTCCATCCAGGCAGGTTTCAATATTTTCAGATAAAATATCAGAATGAAATTCAATCAAAGGCAAATGGCAGAGAAGAATGGAGAAAGAATGTTGACAAATCATGTGTGATGCCCCAACAGTCTAGCAGACCAAGGGATAGGTTAAAGTGAATGTGAAGTTAGATGTGAACCTGGCCTAACTGATGTGTTATAATGAGTATCTAATTGGTGTAATTGTTTTGTAAAGGGTCAATCTCTAATTCAAAGCCTCAAGAAAAAAAAACATTTTCGTAAAAAAAATAATTTCTTTAGTTAAGTGTTCCATGGGCATAGCAATGCTCTGCAGTTTACGCGATAATATTAAAAACTACTTATTAATTGTTGTTTTATATATCTTCCACTTATAGCTAAATAGATTTTTTCTCTTTAAAAAAAAATGAAAATTTATTTTGTAAATGTAGTAGTAAGTATGACAGAACTTACTTAACTTCGAAATATATATTATTTTTACAAAAAATCTAAAACTGTTTGCATAAATGTGTTAAAAATATGGTAAAATTGTCATCTCCGATACTAAATAGCCTCCTGTGTTTGTAACTATTAATATTGAATAGTTGTAAAAAAAAAAAAGGTGTATTTTTATGGAAAAAAACTGCTTGCATAGTTGATTTTAAAAATTATATTTTTCACTTCCAGAAAAGAAAAAAGTAGCCGTTGCATCAGAACTTTGAATGGTCTAAAATATTATAATGTCAGATTTTCACTATGTTTTCTAGTTTACGAGATCTAAATGGGACAGACAGACCACACAAAACTAATAGCGTCTTTTCCCCTTTCGGAGGTCAGCTAAATTTCCCTTATAGGAACTTAAAAGATTGGTAAAGAAGATTTTCTGTTCTGTGGTCAATAGTTTTTGCAAGGATAATTGTGAGACTGACTGACATTAGTCATAAACAACTTCTTATCCAAGAATCAAATATTTGGCATATTTTGTTATTTATGGATATTATTGTAGAGAATACAAATCATGTATCTAATTTTAAAAGTTTCTACGCTTCTTTGAAAACATTTTCCCTTTTTTTTGTTGAAAGTTTAGAAAAATTTAGTAGCACAATATAAGCAATGCATAAACCACCTGTCTGATTAATTATTAATAGGACATTGTAAGTGCCAGGTCATGTTATAA
The DNA here is from genome assembly GCA_030265305.1 of Biomphalaria pfeifferi. Lineage (NCBI taxonomy): Eukaryota > Metazoa > Mollusca > Gastropoda > Planorbidae > Biomphalaria > Biomphalaria pfeifferi. Next base: position 2,095,029 of record JASAOG010000039.1, on the reverse strand, counting down.
GGACAAAATCCAGATCTCAGCCTTCTACAGCCAGTCCAACTTAATATTCTAAAACATAAGTTTGACATACAATAATGTATAATTGCAGATAGGTAATATCTACTTTTATGTTTCTCACCAGAACTGTAGAAAGTAAAATTCAAAGTGTCTACAAGTCAATAGAGAAAATGGGGAAAATGAATGAAGAGCTGGAAACAAGTCTCATTTGTTCCACATCCATCCTGGACATTGAATCTATTGTAAGTAAGCAATTTATAAGCCTGCGTCTTGATATTGGCTAAACAATTTTAGGAACTTTCCAGAATCTAAGCATTTAGCATCCTTTGCCTTGTATTCACTAAAGTAGGCTAGGAATAGAAAAATGAAAGTATTGGCAGTAAGAAAATGTAATGTTAAGTACTTGCAACACTTCTTGTTAGACTTACTGTTTGTATCTTAGTATGCGCCCTTCAAACCTGGCCACAAAGGAACATATGCAGAAAGGGCAAGAGCATTAGGCCTGGAAGAAATGTCACAGGATGTTTTAAATGGCAGACATTTTGATGTGAGGCAAGCTCTTGATCCATGTCAAAAAGGTATTACTTGCTATCTTTAAGTATACAAAAAAATAGAAGCACCTGTTTGCATTTAGAAAGCCCATCAAAGCTGAATTGTGAAATATAAGTGTGTTTGGGAACCTTGAAAGTGTTTGACAATGATATTTAACTTGACTTCCCTATATCTTTGAACTCTAATATTGAGTTACAGTTTTTTAAAAGGATTTCAGGATGGTAAAAGCAAATCTAAAATTGTATGATACAAAAAATTCTGTTACATCTTAGCAGTAGTTCTTTAATATTCAAAGTAATTTCTATAAAAGATCTAGCTTTAAAAATATTACTATAGTTGCCACATTGTTTTTTTTTTAAAGAGTTATAAAAGCAGATTTACAGACCAACATAATGTATTTGTTTTTTTGTTTGATTGACACATTATAATAGCTATATATTTTGAAAACAAATATCCTAAGGTCTTGAGAATGAGAAGGCAATTGAGAAAGGCCTCATGCACATCATTGCTGACATTGTGTCTAAAAATAAGGACCTCATGGATGAAGCAAGAAACATGTAAGTTAAAATAAGCAATAAGATATTTTATTGATAAATGTTTATCCCTAGCTAACAATCCTCAACTGATTGGTTTGCTACCTTACCCTGTTGAAAAAAACACTGGCTACAGAAAGGTCAAACAGGAAACCAATAGACATGGGGACGTGGGAGAAGGTGGTCATCCAGCTGGAAGGTGTATGAAGCCATTCAGTGAAGGCCACAGTTGTCTGGAAGTTGGCAGGCTGAAGACTATTGTCTCTACCAGGATCATCATCACCAGACTAGGAATACAGTGCTAGTGGCAGCAGACATGAGAAAGTAGAAGCTCACCATCCTAGGAATTATTAAATCAAGATTGTGGGCAGAAGTGACTTCCGTTGAGCTACTACTGTTCTCAGGACATGTAAAGATGTACTGGTTATCAATACTAGTTATGCGAATGTCATGGATTCTGGTTTGAGCTATATCTAGACTAAGAATAAACATAAATGACCAAACAGCTAGAAATTACTTTATGAAGTCCAAGTTAGCAGAAAATAAGTATCAAAATGTGCACTAGTGAGCTTTTTCAGTTTTATATACTGGATACATAGAATAAACTTCCAACAGTAGTATAATAAAATAACATAATCAATCCACAGAAATAGGATATACTTTTACATCAATAACTTCAACTAAGTACAAATAAGTCCACTAGAAAAATAAATGTACTTCCCTTTTCAGGACTAAATTATAATTGTTAAATAGTATTTGAGGAACAAGTTACAACTACCATATCAAAGAACTCCACTGAAAATTACATGTCCTTCTTCTCTCAGGACAAAATTATAACTTTTGAAATTGCACTATTGTTCTCTCACTGAGTACTTTACCTCATGCTTTAAGCCAGATTTCAATAGGTGATTCAAAAGTCATAACATGTGAGGCTGTGATAGGACACAAGCAGGAGGATACTAAATACATCCAGGAACTAGCCCTGATGCTATCAAAGCAGGCAGAAAGAGTGCTTATTGGGTGGAAGGTGCAGGCCACAGATCATAACAGCTTCCTTCTTGCATAGAAGAAATTAAGTTGGACATAATCCACTGCTACCCTTCAAGGAGCAATAGTGAAGAAGAGGAGAGAAAGACACATTTTATTACAGGTTGCTTACTATCTTACAAGACAAACTCATTATAATGAGCAACTTTATGCCAAGGTTGGCATTGACACCAGAGTATGTGAGGAGATCAGGGCAGGGACTAGGTGAGATGAATAACAATTTAGAGAGCTTTGCCAACATGTGTGACATAAGCAACTTAATTATCAGAGGAACTGTCTTCCCACACAAATAGATACACAAGGCAACTTGGTATAACCATACCTGTTAACAGAAAACAAAATTGACATCTCTTCTGGACAATCATGTCAAACAAGGAGCAAATGTTGCTTCAGACTATCATCTTTTGGTCGCCTGACTGAACTGAAGTTGAAGACGAATTGGATATGAGGGCGTACTTAAGACATGTGACTTGTATTTATATATATATCTTATCCAACAATTTCAAATGCTGCAGCTTGAGAGGTAAAGGTGGTCTGCATTGTACTGATAGCATAGTCATAGCATATTACCTTTAAAAACTTTTGGCCATAAATTAGGCTGAGCTCCACTTCCACAACTTCTGCTAGATAGAAAGCTAACTTTACTTTTTTATGTGAGTCTGTTACAAAGGAGTTCTACTGTATGTTTTAAGCTGTGAAAGAGGTACTATAATGTTATCTATTGTATCTTTTCAGCTATGAAATATGCACTATAATGTTATGTATTGTATCTTTAGCTGTGAAAGATGCACTATAATGCTACGTATTGTATCTTTTCAGCTGTGAAATATGCACTTTAATGTTATCTATTGTATCTTTTCAGCTATGAAATATGCACTATAATGTTATGTATTGTATCTTTTCAGCTGTGAAAGATGCACTATAATGTTAGAGAGTTCAAAAGCTAAAGAGAAAACCAATCAGGAGAAAGTCACTAAAGACAAAAAGAAAAAAGAAGCTGCTTTATTATCACCCAGGAAGTTAAAGGCCAAAGCTGATGAAAATGTTCACAAATTTACACAATTTTTTGAGTATAAAATGCCTTCTCAAAATTTAAAACCACATCAGGTAATCTCTTTTTTTTTATGTCTTCTTTAAAAAATATAACAAGAGAAGCTCTAAATGGAATACTATTAACATAAATTTATGCCTTAAAAAAGGTTCACTTAACACCGAGGTATGGTAAAGTTTTCCTTTCACAACTTAGAAATTGTATTTGAAACAAAGTGATTTCTAAAAAAAAAAGCAGCAAAAATCACTTAAGTGTCTGAATAGTAGAAACTATGAGTAAAACAGTTAGCCTTTTACAAATACCTTGTGATGTGAAGGAGTTGAACCGGAGATCTCTAATTCATCAGTTGAATTGCATGGTATTCTTTTCATTTCTCACATTTCTGATACTATAATACATAAACCTGAAATATTTTTTAGGAATAACTTTTGTAATTTTTTTCCCTCAGATTTTGGCCATTAACCGAGGAGAAGATTTGAAACTTCTGACAGTCAAAATTTCAATACCTGAATCAGCCAAGAAAATGTTTGTCAACTTTGCTTTGTCCAAGTTGTTAAGGAATGTTTACAAATTAGAAAACCAGAATCTGATCACTAAAGCTGTGGATGATGCTTATGACAGGCTCATTGAGCCCATGTTGAGTAGGACTATAAGGTAAGGAAATGAACACATATAGTGTCTACAAAGTCTACAGCGTTTATTGCATTTCATCACATTTATTTTGTCTATATTATAATAAAAGTAATATTTAATATTTTTCATAAAAGAAGCTATTAAAGTAATTTCAAGTTTTACAAGTTAAGATATAATATGCCAACAGTGATTTTGTTGTCTACCAGCAGTTTGGTGCTGCAAGTCAATGACCGGTAACACTTAACCAATTATTTCATATATTTTGTTCTAGAGCAGAGTTAACCAAGTGTGCAGAGAAAGCCTCCATTGCAGTGTTTGTTGCCAATTTAAAGAGATTGTTGTTAGCTCCTCCAGTGAAGAGTAAAACTATCCTTGGCATAGACCCAGGCTTTACCAATGGATGTAAGGTAGCAGTCATTTCCTCCACTGGTGTCATACTGGAGACAGCAGTTATCTACCTTCATGACACTAGGTCTAATAAACATGTAGAAAGGAACAGAGTCGCTTCTCTTGTTCGTTCACATAGGTAATTTTTGTTGTTTTCCTTTTGGCTCTATAAAAGGTAATTTTTTTTTTCAAAGTTTCGTTCTAAATTTGTTGATGTGCCTTTGCCATGTATTATTATTGTAGTGGATGGATTGGTGGTGTTCACTTAAGAGTTCTAGACCCGTGTCTTGAATTTCTTTTCTCTTGATTGTTCTTCCAACCTAACAGAAGTTGTGGGTTTTAGCATGTAGATTTATCTCTAAAAACAAGTTTTTATACTATAAAAACTGATGGGTTTTTTGTTTTCCAATGTTGGTTAATTTGATTAGAGTTTGAGAATGGCTGCCTGCCCATGTGGTATGTGCTCTGGACTGTTTTTCGATGGTCTTGACTATCCTGGATCACAACCCTACCCACCATTTTGTGGAAGATTTGGGCTAGGAGGTATTAAATCTTAAGAAAAATTTGAAACTTGTAAAACAATGCTGCTGGAATAGCGCAGTGACTTATATGCTTTTTTTTTTTTTTTTTTGCTTTTTTTGTTGCTGGATTTCCTTTGCTTTATTGAGAAAACATTTTATCTCTTTATTTTTTTTTTAAAGTTAACACCAAGACAGAAAGAACATAGAAAATTGTATTGTTGATTTACTTTGATTTCAGGGTAGACATCATCACCATTGGTAATGGCGTCGCTTGTCGAGAAACTGAACAGGTTATTGCTGACATGATTAAAAATAGATATTTTCAGCCTCTCTCTATAGTCTATTGGTAACTATTCTTAGGATACCAAATACAAAGTTTTACCAAGTCTGGATGATATAATAAACACCACAAAAAAATTAAGGAACATAGAGCATATTTTTATGCAGACTCATTGAATATTAAAAAATTACATTAACATTTTAATTTGTTATAAATATATATATTTATTATATTCAAAAGAAATTAATACATTAATGTAATTTATATTTTATATTCTATGAGTCTACATTTTCAGTTTACAAAAATAATTGTTAATAAAAATTGTTCATAAAATTATTTTTTTAGACATAAAGTTAACTCTGATTTGGTTCCAAACAGTATTGTAGATGAATGTGGTGCTTCTATATACAGTATATCAGAAGAGGCTGCAAAAGAAATGCCAGACCTTGACCCCACTCTCAGAGGAGCAGGTCAGTTCACTTGACATTGGTTTTGCAATCCATTTAAATCTAAAATTATTTTCACTTGAATTTCTCTTGGTCTCAACATGCAGCTTTTGTAGCCATGCTATTTATCTCAATAGCTAAATCGCCATATGTATTTCCTTGTGTCAGCTAGTTAATCTGAAGGTTTGGTTATTTCAGTATCAATTGCTCGCAGGCTTCAAGATCCACTTGCTGAGTTGGTCAAGATAGAGCCTAAACATCTTGGTGTTGGCATGTATCAGGTATAGTTTTGATTTCGTTCTAACTGACATTTAATATCCCTACATTAATTAATGTAGATGAGATTACACATTACGATGGAGATTTGTCTGGTGCCATTACTTTTCGAATGCTGCCTGGTTGTGCGGTTTGCTCGCTGGACTGTCGTTCGGATTTATCGATGGTCGAGGGTTCAAATCCTGCCCGCTCCCATCCCCCGTTGTCCTGCGGGAGGTTTGGACTAGGAAGTAAACTATCTTCAACTCTGAAGGAACATCCGAAACATGTAAAACATTTTACAAACAAAACATTTTTTATTTTTTGCTTCATCAAAAAAATTAAATAAACTAGGGAATGTTAAAAAAATGTGCTCACACTGAAATGTCTAAAATTAATAAAGAACCTTTAAAATTTTTTTTTTTAATTCATATAAATCATGGCCGAGTAAGATCAAAGCCAAAATCACAATTTATGGCACAAAAATTACCATCAAACTTACGTTTCTAAGAGTAATACCGAAGATGTAGAAATTTAGTTATTGTTTATGGCCTTTAAAACTCATGATTTTTATCAAAATTCTAAACCAGATTTTAAGAGGTGAGAGTCAAAGTTTCTACCTCTTAGCCACCTTGTTTTTTTTCCTTTTTAATTTTGAATTACAATTTAGATCTTCTATTTGAGAGACTTATTCTTTGTTTTAAATTTGGTTGCTTAGCATGATGTGAATAAAACAAAGTTACAAGCTGCTTTGAAGTCAGTTGTGGAGGAATGTGTCAGTTTTGTTGGTGTAGACCTCAATACTTGTAGTGAATGCCTGTTAAGGTAAGTTTGTCAAAGTAGATCTCAATACTTTTAGTGAATGCCTGTTAAGGTAAGTTTGTCAGAGCAGACCTGTAATGAAAGTCTTGTTAAAATTCTTTTTCTTTGTAGTCTGCTGACTTAGGACTTGTAATTAATAGAACTCTGCTGGTATTTTTGCAGTCTTTTTTAAAAATATTTTTTAATCATCTTTTTAAAATAGCATACATATTTATCTATATATATATTTAATGTACATTTGTTTTGTGAAACCGTAAATTTCTCAAACATTTAGATGTGTTGTAGGCTCAGTGGTTGAGCTGTAAAGTGCTTGGTTTTGAACCAGGGGTCCTGGGCTTAAATCCTGGTGAGTCCACCCAGTTCTAAATGGGTACCTGACAATAGTTGGGGAAAAAGTAAAGTTGCTTTTGTGCTGGCCACAGAAACAGATGATGATAAATTATTGATAATTTTTTTCTCAGGAGTGTAGCAGGCTTGAATGTCGCAAAAGCCAAAAAGATCATTGAATGGAGGACATTAAATGGACATTTCATCAACAGAAATCAGTTGCTTAGTATCAAAGGTCTTGGAGCTAAGGGCTTTGAGCAATGTGCTGGATTTGTCCGTATTTGCAGACTCAAGGATTCTGAATCTCAAAGGTTAGTAATGTTAAAATAATGTTTATTTTGGAATGATATTATCATGTTATTGAATGGTTTATGTAAAAACACTGGTCAAAGAATTGTTTATTTTCTTCTTTTGACTTTTTCTTTATATTTATTTGAAGCTTCTGTAGCTTGTCTCTTGAAAGCCAACTATATTCCTAACACAACTCAATCCAACTCCAGTTAGTTAACGAAGGAACAGCACATGTGCCAGACACTAGTTGTTTACTTCACATTGTATACCTGCTGTGACTTCTGGTCAGTTTAACAAATGTGCTATTAGTTAAATATTGTACAGTTTGAATGTCATCTAAAAACAGTTCATTCAAATCATATTCTCTCTAGTGATTGACATATTCAATAACTGATCACCCCCTCGACTGTCTCTTTTTAAATGTTTTGTACATAAATCAGCTTTAGTCATTTTGTAGTTTATATACACATTTGATGCCCATAGGAAATTCCTTGTAGAGGACAGATGCAAAGGAAATTAAGAAAACTTAAATAGACCCCCAGCGGACACCGGCTATGTCTGCATCAGATGTGAAAAAATATGCAGGTCGAAACAGGGTTTGCATAGCCATGTTAAAACACTGCCTTCATGCTTAAACTTCAGAATCAAAGACCTTCTTATATTAGATCTTCAAATATACATTTAAAAGCTGTGACACAGTTTTTCATTTCATGACGCAAACCAATCTATTTAGCTCTGACCTTATAAAATTTAATTTTTGACATTTTTTAACAGCAGCAGTCTATGAGCCAGTCAAATGTTATTTTAAGAAATAAATATTAGAATTTTTTTTGTCTTATAACTCAAGTTATAACAGTCTCCAGCAGACTGGAAGCTAGTCCAATGTTAGTTAAAGTCTTGGTAAGAAATAAGGGCTTACATAATGCGTCAATAAAGGAAATATTTTATAAAATATTCATATCTATGATCTTGATGCTTATTTTACAGTGGTTATATTTATGATGGTTAGTAGAGTGATAATTAATGTTAATAAACAAAAAGATGTACTATCCTTCTATTAAGCATTTACATGCAATGTTTACAATTGTAGTGATGTTAAAGATGAGGTGAAAGAGGAAATAATTGCAATACAAGAAGAGGAACCAAAGAAAGGGAGAAAGAGAAAAGCGGAGAACTCTTCTGGAAAAGGAAAAGCCAAAAAAAAGAAAGCTGATGACAATACCTGGAACCCCCTTGATGCTACCTCAATTCACCCTGAGTCATATGAGATAGCACAAATGTGAGCAGATAGTTAGAGCTGGTTATTGATTCAGCAATTAGTTGTATTGAGATACTATTGTGATTTTTGAATATTTTATATATGAACATTCTGTTTTGGTCTAGGTTAGCTTCCTATTTAAATGTTGACCTTGCACACATTGGAACACCTGATTTCATCAGTAAGGTCAAGGAGAGAGCATTAGACAAAAGTAAGCTTAATGCAGTTTGTTATGTTCTAGTGCTATGGCCACAACTGATTTCTCACCGGTTCAAAATAAGCATATTTCTCTTTTATTAGAAGACATTTTATTCTGTTTTCTTTGTGATCTTTTCTGATAGATCTCTTGGTGTTTGAATTATTCTTTAGTTTGGGTTTTCTAAAGTTTAGCATCGTTTGAACCTAAAAACAAAAAAAAAAAGGTCTGAGAAATGACACTTTGAAATGTTGACCCATTCAATTAAAAAAAAAAAGAAAGCTTCCTGAAGATAAGTTGGGATTGGGTTGAAAGGTCACTTTGAGGAACTAAAGAGCTGTAGTTCATTCGTCCATACCAGCCAAATTATTTGAAACTAAGCTCTAACATCTTATGTATTTGTTTTGTTTGTTTTACACGTCAGTCAAACACTTCATAGGTGTGTTTGACCTAGTGTATAGATGTCTTGTTTCTATCTCATTCCAAATAAATTCAATGTTTAAACCTGTAACCTTTAAGAAAAATCTTAAAGCTGGGACATAGTCACATTACTTTTTATTATGTGTGGGGTTTTTTTTGTTCTTCAGACTTGCATGCATTTTGTCTTGAAAAGTCAACTGGCCTGGCCACAGTGATGCTCATAGCTGATGCCCTCAAACAGCCTCTAGCTTATGACATGAGAGAAAGTAAGCTTTTATTATTTTTAAAACTTGTGCTTTTTAAAGGGAAACTCTGATATTTTTTTTTAAAATTTATTATTTAAATTCTGCATAACAAGTTGTAATTGTAAAATACCATTTTTTAATTTAGACACTTAGAGACATACATATTTAATAAATAAAACATCAAATTCTTCTCTTAAAAATCAGGATAATGAGAGATTTTGTTTTTTAACTGACGTCTATCTTCCCTAACAATACTGAAAGCACATTTATATCTAACCATTTGATATCACATCTTTCTTATAATGACTGCTAGAACTAGTCACAATAAGCATATTTTTTTTTTCTTTAGTCTTAACTCAATGGTCATAGATATATATCTAGATCTAGATGCTAATTTTGCTATTGCTAAAGTTTAATAGTATCTACATCTAGATAAAATTAGTCCAAACCCTAGCAAGATGAGTTCCAATATGGACCATCTAGACCACAGTTTAAAACCACACAATCAGGCAGGCAATATTAAATGGAATAATTAAAAAAGCTTTTTACATTTTACTCTAAAACAGGAGATGACTTTAAATCTTACTTCACTACAAATCTCTTCATGTGTTATTGCATTTTTATTTTAAGTGTTAACATATTTTTTGCACTAGAGCTAATTTCACCATAAATTAGAATAAATGCTCACCAATGTCATATAGAATGATTCCACTTTATTATAATTATTTATTTTAAACATTTTTCAGGTTTCCAAAAACCTTTGTTTAAACAAGAGATTCAAAGTATAAATGACCTCCGCCTTGGCTCACAATTAACTGGTCGGGTCACAAATGTCACTCACTTTGGAGCCTTTGTGGACATTGGTGTGGGTATGAATGGTTTGATACACACAAGCAAGATGGGGTCTAATAGAGCAATAGGAGTGGGTGACCATGTGGAAGTCAAAGTCCAGAATCTTGATGTTGCTAATGGTAGAATAAGTTTGTTCTTGTCTAAGGTGTTATAGCAATAAAAGGCTAACACCAGTTTATTTGTGATCTAGTCATTTGACTGATGTGTGACACAACTTGAAGAGTTTGTAATATGTACATTTTCTCCTTTATCAACCCAAACAAAGTGAAGTATTACAAGTCTTCTTGTCTTCATATTGAACTCATATTGAATGATTCCCTAAGTTTTGTTTAGCTCTTGTCATGATCTCATTAAGCTCTGTCAATGGAGAGATCACAGTGCTTGCCCATTCAGTCATACATTGAAAATTGTGAATCCATTAACTTGTATAACTTTAGACCTAAACCAGATCTATTTTTTTTTAAATTAGAAATCTTATTTTTTTGAATGACAGACATTCCTTTTAAAGAAAAGATATTAAATAAATTATCATGACCTATGTATCTCTGCAAGGTGTTTTTTTTTTTTTTGTACAGTGGTCTTAAAATATTTGTTTTTGTTAACATCACAGCTAAAAATAAATTTCTCATGCACAAACATGATAAAATAAAATAAACAACTTAAAATTTGTGTCGATTAATACAGGGCTCAACATTTGTGTTAAAATATTTTTTTTTATATTAACATTAACAAAAAAATATGTAAAAAAAAAGTCCCAATTTGAGCCACTATGGTTTTAGATTATTTATAGAAATTTCCAGAATAGTTATAGAAACATGGCCTGAACAATATGATGTGCATTGGTCAGTATCACAGAATTTGCTGTTTGACTACACCTAATCACCCCTTCTCTAACCGCAATAATGGCTAGCCAGTTAAATTATTCTTTACATTCCTCAATTCATTGTTTGTAATCTCAGTTTTTATTGTAACTTTTATTCTGATTAAATATTTTTGTTTGTTTCATTTTGTTGTTCAATGCCAGAACCTACAAAATAGTTGCTCAGAACAACTACAACTAATGGTGCAATGTATTTTTAAAATGATACTTACTACAATACACAACTTATAAATAATGTGGGAAAATGTCATAACTTGATTTTGAATGTTAATAAAGACGTGTTCATGAACCTAAGAAACCTTATTACTATTTTATTTCATTGTTCTGTACTTACAAAACTTATGTTCAAATGCTTGTTCAGTAACTCTACAATATCTAATGTCAAAAATAGGAACAATATTTTGTATTTTAATTAATTTTTTTCATGGACAATTTTTAAATATTTTTTTTATTGTACTAAAAAACAGTGAGGAGAGAGCAGGTAATCATTTGTAGTTGTATAACGTTTAAATATTTACATGTCTGATTGCATAAATTTAAATTATTCGGCACATATGATCTTCTTGGCAGTCTTACAATGCCATGAGCTCAACTTGTTTTGGAGCATTTTTTCTTTAGCTATAAAAAGAAAGGATTGCTTTGGAGCTGTAGGAAAATGGAAAAAAATGTTCAAGGCTTTCACCTGGATGTTTGATGAGTTATCCTTTTTTTTTTTTAATCTTTCTTTTTTGGCATTGATCATCTTGACATGGCTCTCATCTTGAGCTAGATGTTCCATATAATTTAAGTCCATGAACAGTTCAAGTTTCTCCTACTTTACATCTGTGTCTGATTAGACCTTTCAAACCAGAAAAACTTAACTCTAAAAGCTTCAAAAATGTTTTTTTGTATTCCTAAGTTTTTGTAAGTCCTAACTTGCTCATCTAAGGTTATGACTACATCAATGTGATACACATGCCTGGTAGGTCAGTTAAGTAACTACATCCATGACTGCCTGCCATTTAATATTCAATGGAGTTGTTAGCTCTTCTAGAAGTTTGACTGCAGAGGTATTATATTCAGCAGTGTTGGAAGATCTAAAGCCTGGTCAGCTTTGTACAAGGATCTGGTGCAAGGATGCTAAGCTTGGTCAGCTTTGTACAAGGATCTGGTGCAAGGATGCTAAGCCTGGTCAGCTTTGTACAAGGATCTGGTGCAAGGATGCTAAGCCTGGTCAGCTTTGTACAAGGATCTGGTGCAAGGATGCTAAGCTTGTTCCCTTCATTTATAATTAGTTAACACTTTATGTTGCAAATTCACTTTCTGTGAATGCAGCTAAGAACACAACACAGAACTTAAAGTTAAATAAATATTTAATGCAAAGTTGGTGTTCAAACTTTATGTTATACCGGTACAAAAAATAGGCACAAGTTTTTTCCCTTGATAAACTTTTATTTGGTTACATTTTCTTTGTCTACAAGAACCTATTCTAGGCCACTATACTTAAGAAACTGCTGGTAAAAGTAGATTTAAAAAAAACAACAACACAGCTTTCACCATTTTATTTCAAATATGAAAGGCGATATATTTTTGTATTACCAAATGTTGAAATACATCAAAATAAACTCTTCCTGAAATAAACTAACCAGTTAGATACAATTAACACACGTCAATAAATCTAGGCCTTTCTGAAAAGTATGCACTATTTTATTTTTAAAGAATATGTGAACTTTTAATGAACATCTTAAAGAGATAATACACATTTCTGTTAGTATGGACAGAATGAAATTATTAACTATTGTTGCTGAATGCTTCGCAACCATCCATTCAAACACACCTATGGTTACTAATATCATTTACGGCTGATGTCCACTCACTAAGAAATCATTTTCTTTTTGGCAGATTGAAAAATCTCCTAATACATGGTGTAGTGCACATCCTGGAAACAAGGGAAAATTTGTTGTTGTCAACTAAAACATTTATTGTACAAGGAAAAGTCTGAATTCTACAGTGAAATAAAAGCAATAGAACAGAATGTTGTTTTGAAGTTGTTCTAGGTGAGGCTTATTCACAAATTCAAAATGAATAGTTTGTTGGAAAAAAAATAGAATCTGATCATTATTTTAAGGTGGTGTGATAATGACTGCTAGAACTAGGCACAATAAGCATTTTTGTTTTCTTTAGTCTTAACTCAATGGTCATAGATATATATCTAGATCCACACATTTAGGCCTATTCATTACGCAGCTGATTTATTTTCTTTACAAAATAAAGAAAACACAGTCCATGAAGGCATCTTCACCAGTTATTATTTACTTTCAGATTTAATGGCCAACAAAACGGTCAATGATACATACCATTTACTAAATGTTGGTAGATATGTCGTGCTAAAGGTAAATAGTAAAAATGGAGGGATGCTGATCCAGACCTCATACATTCGGTTAGCAATGGCCAGACATGACAAATAGGCACATCTCTCAGTGCTCATTTGTTTTCGAAATATCTTGGAATTATTTGTAAGTGGCTAGAAGAAAAAAAATTAGATTTTAAAGTGTTTTTTTTTTCTGTTAACATATTAGGCTTGTTGTAACAATTCTGTAACACCTAACACACTAAAGAAAACGAAAGAAGGGGGAAAAAAGTTATAGGACTTTGAAATATCTATTTGAAAAATTTAAATATCTTTGACCAAAAGTGAAATTACCTCCTCTTTCTTTCCTGTCACTGCATTGGTCAAAATCTCTGATTTGACTGGGCCAGGGCAGATAATTGTCACATCAATGTTATGGGCGCATAACTCAAAGCGTAGGACGTCATAGTAGCCCTATAGCATAAACAATAGGCCTAAATATGTCAGCATGCTACAAAGATGAGAGTCAAGTTTGAAATCCAAGGCCAAGAATAGAATAGAATAAGACCTCCACATAAGACAAAATAGAAAACACCAAATTGTGGGAGATGAGCGGGCAGAAAAATATAGAGAATCAGATCTTAGAAAGGATGTGGAGATGGATTGGTCACACCCTTAGAAAAAGATAGCAGCAACAGAGCTAGACGGGCCTAAGAATGGAACAAGACGTAGAGAAGGACCAAAAAGAACGTGGCGACGAAGTATGCCAGACGAAGCCGAGAGCTGGGAAGCCATAAAAAAAACTAACAAGAGACTGTGGAGAGTGGCGTGTTTTTACTGAGGCCCCAGGTTCCATGAGGAACGCAAAGGAAAGGTGATGATAAGACCTCCTAGTAGACAAGGAGGGAAATTGCGGCATGTAAAATAATATAATAATAGCACATTGTCTTTGAGTTGGCGCAGTATTTAACCAGGCTACAAATATCCAACCGCAATTTTAATGACTGATATCCAGGCTGCTGACAATCTAGTTATTCAATCAGCTTTTGTTGTTTGTATACAAAATAAGATACACAGCAAAACAATAACGTCTGACTTTAGTGTCGTTTGGTCTTTAACGTCACCATGCTTTTATTAAAGCAAATATGTTCATCATGACGAATTAAGTGTTACCAGACTCATGCGCGCCAAAAGGAGGACATTAAATGACAGTAAAAAACAAACAAACTAGACTTATAATGAAAAGGATAAAACATGGCAGTAAATCAGTGGTTCTACACTTCTATTTGAAGTCTTATATTTATCAGTCATTCTCTAACGTACAGGGGAGGGAGCGCGATGAAAGGGTCATCCAAAGAGAGGCTGGCTGGAGAACGGAACGGACTGGCCCCTCTCTTGATATCCTGCTAAACAACAGCTGCTGACCGGGTAAAGTGAAAGGATTTTGTTACGCTGTCACAGCACCCATACGGCGAAAGTCAATGGACAGATGAGAAAGAGAGAGAGAGATAGAGACAGAGAGAGAGAGGAGATTTTTCAGACGAAATGACTTTTTCCAGTAGCTCATCATTCTGGTAAAAGTGTAGAATCCTATGGAGAATCCTATGCAGAATCCAATTCTGTCTTATGTCCCATGTGCGATGATACGCTCTATCAATGTTAACCTTCAATGAAGCTCATTGGGGACGAGGCCGAATTGGCGGTGCATTATCTCATATTCCTATGTTGTTACGCCGCTATCCGTGAAGGGACCGCTATTCCATCGGCCAGCTTTGACAGCCCCTTTGTGGAACAGCGTGGCGGATTTTTCAAACTGGTATACTGAGAGTTTGCAAGTGAGATAAAAAAAAAAAACAACCTAAAAATCTCACCCAAGCTACTTTACAGGGGCCTCGTTAGTTCGCATACTTAGCCTATCTAGTTCCACTACTAGAGGCGCCACGCTGAGGTGAAGGGAGATGCAAGCCTCCTGTTCAAATGTGAACTAAATGCTTGGCGCTTGGGAATACAAAAGAAACGTTACATTTCCAAAAGATGTAGTAACATAAAAAAAAAACAGCTTCGAATGTAAAAACACTTGTTCATAAAGTAGGTTGTTCAAAACTTGTCATCTTTCAGCTAGTTTATAAGTGAGTTAGTGTGAGACATTGAATTCGATTGATGGATAAAATGTTATTGGAATTAACAACAAGTAAAAGCTGGACATTTTTACACTTTAACTAAATGCCTGCCTTATGTCTGGTAACCCTAATCAAGAAGTGCAACTCTGTAACGAAGCTCCTTTATTCCGTCACAAAACAGCACTTACATAGAACTATTATGTCACAACTGACAGACCAAAGTTTGAGCTGCAAGGAGATGGTTCATAGCTTCGTATAATAAATGATTACTGTCGTCTTTGTTTTTTCTTCTTCACGATCCTTAATAGTTGAAGGTCTTTGTTTCTAGTTCAAGGTCAAGAATTAAACCAACTCAACTTTCTACTTACATGTAGTGCATGTTTACTGCCACAATATGACCTTGACCCAGGAGCAGCTAGAGGGAACATAACAAAAATATTCAGGATTTAAAAAAATAGTGTAGGCCTACAAAGCTAAAGAAATTTTAGAGCATAGAGGTTATCAAATACTTTTCACAATCAATCCGTGCACAAGCTACAACCTACTGTGTATTTTATGTTTCCAATGTTCCTGATAAAGTACAAACAAGAATCTGTTTTAGATCTACATAAATTATAAGCAGACCTCTACAAAATAGGTCATAAAATATACATAGGAATGAAATCAGTTTGTTTCGTTTGTTAGTTTTATGTTTAGGACTCTCCTTCAGAATTAATACTTATTAAAGCCTAGCCCAAACCTCCCACAGGACAGAAGAAGGGCGGTAAGCAGGGTTCAAAACAGGGATTACGACCATCGAGACGACAGTCCAGAGCGCATACAACACGGCCAGTCAGCCAGAGGAAGAAAAAAAGAGAGAGAGAGAGAGAGAGAAATATAGTTCTAAATGGACAGTCAGACTTTTTGCAGTAAGGCGGGGCGAATAGCCCTCCCCAAAGCAATTTTACTAGTAAAATAAAGACAATTAATACATTGTTTTCTTTAATATACTGTTACGAATGTCACTATCCAGGCTCTCTGCAAACTGCACCATACACCACCAACGTAAAGAACTTGACAACTCAGGGCTCCAGAGTAACGTAACACTTTAATAGTTGAATAAATAACAGCCAATACTGTACAATTGGCAACACGTACACTGTACAAATATCTCTTCGATAACACCGTACCGCCGTATCAACTCTTGCACTGGCCTCTCCGTCTCGTTCAGGGCTTGCACTGGGTTCAACAGTTCAGGACTGACATCACACACTGGGATCGTTGTGTCGGACTCGATCACAGACCAAGATCAAAACGCCAGACGTCTCAGCTGTACTTGACAGTACTCCGCACTGAACCGTCGTAATGTTCCGTAAAGAACCACCCCGTTGAACTGTGCTGAAGTCAACCGTGTTCTGAACCCCTGCCGTGAACCTTCTCTCGTGAACCGTCTTGACTGCGACACCTCCACTCTTTATATAGGGTCCCTGCTGGCCTTCTAGAACCGGGCAGAACGTCGCTCGACCATTCTGGGTGGTCATATGACTACATCCCTCGTGACGCTCCTGAGCTCTGTTCACGACGCCGATCCTTCATGTTGACACTCGTCTCGGCTGACCGGCGTAACTCGTCACGGTTGACCGCTCATCTAGCGCTGGCCTGGGCTGACTACACTCACACCACTACCCCCATCTGTGCCACCACCAGGTTTATAACAATACTATTAAAGAAACACTCGTTTATAAACTTGTCTTCAAAAATATTTTATTTCAAGGCATTTTAAAGTTATTCAATTAAAAAAAACCCAACAAAGGGGCCCCCTACCCCAAGGAGTACTAGAAAGACCTATGAGAAATATAAATGTAGATGTCTATACCTGCTTTGCCAGCTAAACTACTCATAACTGCTATTTGTCCTGCTTTGCGTTCAATCATATGTGGCAGCACAGCCTGGGTCAATGACACTGGCCCTAAAACATTCAACTCGAAAATATGTCGATCAACATCTAAATCAATGTCTGTCCACCAAGCCTGTTGAAATCTGCCAGCATTGTTGATTAGGATGTCAATCTAAAAAAAACAACAACATTTATTAAAGATCAAAATAAAATACTCTATTATTTTTGCGAATAAAAAATAATCATACAATAAACACACACTTTTGTTATTGTCACAAGTAAAAAAAATACAAAAACTTTGAATTATTAATTATGACAAATTTTTATCATCTTAAAGAGTCGACATTTCGTGCATAAACCCGTACTGCATGAAAACATATTTTATTAAAATGTCAGAAAGATAAATAAATAAATTAATTTTTTGTTCAATTTATTGTTTATCATATAAGGGGAGCTAACGAATAGATTAAATTTTTGTTTTTAATGAGTATCTATATATATAATTCTCTTCTTCCCTCAAGAGTTTGGACGAGAAGCAAGAAGTAAAGGAAAGACTACTCTCTTATTTCTGCGGATAGTCACCCCATGATAAAAACAAGAGGGGGAGGGGGGAGAACACGTTTTCACATCTCGCTGGACTGTCAAACCCTGCCCGCTCCCATCCCACTTCGTCCTGCGGGAGGTTTGGACTAGGAAGTAAACTAGTAAACTATCTTCAACTCTGAAGGAACATCCGAAACGTGTAAAACATTTTACAAACACTAAATAGCAGCGCCGGACTCAACCATTGTGACCAAGAAGTCATGGAAAGAGAACAGGTAATCTAATTTGTATATTTACAGGTCACTAAATAGCAGGGCCGGACTTAACCATTGTGGGGTCCTATGGGAAACGGATTTTGCGGGGCCAAGTTTGGCAAAGTCTTTCTTAAAATAATTATGATAAATTCATGTGAAATTACATAAACTCTGTCTGGAAAGGGGAGGGGCGTAGAATGAAAACTATTAATCCTCGCTCCTTTTTACAATTTCTGCTAATGATTGCATTTTGCATTAAAGAATAGGTTGGGGTGACTCGATATAAGAATTTAATTTATAGCATATATAAATTATATTAGTGACAGATTTTTTAAAATTATTTTGTAATTTCTTAACTTAAATACAAAAAGAAAAAGTATTGTTTTGTTCGATGGGTGAAAGGCGATTGCATGTATCGCCCCTTCCACCTGGTACAACCCTTTTTCATTGTATATTTACTAATGATAAAATTTGAGATTAGAGTGTGGTGCAATATAATATTCAAATGGGTTCACATATCAATACGTAGTTTTTATTATATAGATATTCAACTAATTTTGTTCACAAACTATGATTTCTCCATAAAAGTAGGACCACCCCCCCCCCCAAATCAAAGGGTTTTAGTGAGAAGGGCAGTAGAGGTATTCGCCCCCACCCCATCCCAATCGGCAACAGGGGAACGACATAATATAAAGATCGGTTAAAATATCATAATAAGCTTAAATCATGTAGGTATTTAATTGATTCTGTTAGCAAGCTGTGATTTCTACAAACAAATTGGACCGCCCCCCCTTACTCGAAAGTTTACGGAGGGGGGGGGGAATTGATGCCATCGCCTCCTCCCGACCCCACCAAATCGGCCAACATTCTAGAGGGGGGGGGGGTGAAATAATCTAAAAATTGGTTGAAATATAAATAGTTAGTATATATTATTAACATAAGTAATAAATTCGTATACAAATTGTGTGAAATCTATACTAAAATTCGTCCGCCCCCCCTTTCGAAAGGGGGGTCGGCCGAGTGGGGGGGGGCGATCGCCCCTACCGCCCCCTGGATCCGCCAGTGTCTGGGCGCATCCATTGTCTTCAGAGACGGAAGGAGCCATATATATGATATGTTACATTTAATTAAGTGTTAAAACGTATCTTTGGATCGAGGTTACAATTTCGGCTTCAACTTTTATGTAGATTGAATTACTCATTTTAAATTGTGCGAAAACACTATTACCAAAAATATATAAATAACAAAAATTTCGTGTGATTAGAGATTTGAACCACTATCTCAACCGACTGAGATAACCGGGTGTTATTAAAATCTGTGGAAATTATATCTTATCTTCTTATCTTATATAATACAGACGTTACTTCAAAAAAGAAGATGATTACGTCCTACGCATCATGCATTTAGTCATGCATATTAACCTATGACTTAAATTCTGCCAAGTCACTGGTTTTCCTGGCTAGCTCAGGCAAACTATTCCATGCCCTAATAGCACTATGGAAGAAGGAGTATTTGTACAAATTTGTCCTAGCATATGGGACGAGGAATGTGCCTTTATCTTTGTGTTTTCTGAAATTTTATTAAATTTTGTTTTTGTATTTGAAGATTATGGTTCAGTGTTTTATGTATAATTGCTACTTTACTTTTGAGTCTTCTTTCCTGAAGGCTTTCTAAATTTAGTGGTTTTACTAAAGGTGTTACTCTAGTCAAATGTGAATATTCGTTTGTTATGAATCTCACTGCTCTATTTTGTGTCTGTTCCAGTTTCTTAATGTATTCTTGAGTTGAGGCGTTCCAAACGGAGGATGCATATTCTATTATTGGCCTAACCAAGGTTAAATAACATTTTAGTTTTATGTTCTTATTTGATTTATAGAAATTTCTTTTAATAAATCCTAATGCTTTGTTTGATTTTTTTATAGTTTCATCGATATGTGGATTCCATGACAGTTTTTCATTTATTATAACACCTAGGTTTTTTGCGTTTTTAGTCTGTGTTACTGGTTTGCCACGAATAAGATAAGTGGAATTAATTTGTTTCAGTTTTTTTTGTTACTCTTAACAACTGACATTTTTCTGGGTGGAAAGACATGCTCCAATTTGATTCCCATTTCTGTAATTCATCTAATTCTCTTTGTAAAATATCTGTGTCTTGTGTTGTTTTTATTGTTCTATATATTATGCAATCGTCTGCAAATAATCTGACTTTTGTTCCTAAAGTAATGCCATTTGGTAAATCATTTATATAAATTAAGAATAGTGGTGGACCTAGACTGTTCCTTGAGGTACATCTGAGTTTACTGTTATCGGTGTTGATTTAGAGCCATTTATTATTACAGTTTGTTCTCTCCCTATCAGAAAATCTTGAATCCACTGATGCAATGGACCATTAATGCCGAAATATTTTAATTTTTTAAGCAAACTTTGATGGTAAACTTTGTCAAAAGCCTTTGAAAAATTTAGTAAGATAGAATCTATTTGTTCACTATTATCTAAACCTTTTGAAAAATCATCAATTAGTCCTATTAGTTGTGTTTCACATGATCTATATTTCCTAAAGCCATGTTGGTATGGGATGAGAACATTATGTTTGTCAAAGTGGTTTATGATGTTGCTACATATTATGTGTTCTAGTGTGTTTACATGTGATGCTGGTAAGTGATACTGGTCTGTAGTTTCCTGGATCAGATTTTTCTCCTTTTTTAAATAGAAAAGGGGGGGGGGTGACATTAGCTTCTTTCTAGTCCTTTGGTACTCTGCCCTGGTTAAGCGATGCCTGAAAGAGTATTTTGAACACTGGGGCTAGCTCATTGCTTAGTTCTTTGAGTAATCTAGCTGGAATACCATCAGGTCCAGACGCTTTATTTTGTTTGGTGTTGGCTAATGGTTTTTTTATTCCATTGTCTTATACTACTATATCTTCTATGTTGTCTACTTGGTTCAAATTAAGTTATATGTCTTTGTCTCCTGGGGCTGAGAATGCTGATACAAAGTATTTGTTTAGGATGTTTGCTTTAGATTCATTATCATTATGTATTATGTTATGTTCATCTTTTATTGGCGCTATGCCTGTTGTTTCCATTTTTTTAGACTTAATGTATGACCATAGGTTTTTGTTGTTATCTTTAGATATTACATTGTTTTTGTATTCACTCTGCAGCTGTCTGCTTACTTTTTAGGTTAGGTGTTTAATTTTTATATACTTTTTGTAAACTCTTTCTGACTTAGTTTCTTTAAATTTTCTATATAGGTTTTCCTTATACACACAATCTACACATTCACCAATCGTAAACAAACAACATTTAGCCATGCGATTCTCTATCTCTTCTTTACAAATTACGTTACACACAATGGCTATCACGGGACAGTTTTTTTTCGTTGTTTTATCAATATTATCATGTGACTAAATGTTGTTTGTTTACGATTGGGGAATGAGGTCCATTAAAACATCAATCAACGCTCAATCCACCAGCACTAAGCTTCTAGAGACGATATTCTACCTTTTTGAAATGATCCAAAACATGTTTTACTGCAGACTTGTGGCTTTCAAATTTGACTATGTCCAAAGGTAAAACTAAAATATCATCATCTGATATTGTACCCCTATGTGGACAAAGAAATAACAATTAAACAAACAAACAAACTTTAAGATCAACAGTTCATAGTTCAAAGAATTGTTCCGAGATCCCATTTTTAAAGTTTGTTCAGAATTTTAAGTTGCCCAATTCCCCACCTTCCTTAAATATTTCTTATACTCTTAAAAAAAAAAGAAATGACTGTCACATAGTCAATTAGGAGTTAATTCCGATTCCAAAACGTTTCTTGGCGTTTGCTTGGTGACGCCTGATGGCCCTTGTTTTAGAGCAATGTGGGATATGTAGAGCACACAGGTCATCCACTGCACCCCCAAACCAGCTCCAGTTGTCTGGACTCTGTTTTGCCACTGGATTTAGCAGGCAAAGGGCGAGAGAGTGATGCTGATGCAGCGCAAATCTCCCTCACTTAAATAAATTTTCATCGCACATTCTCATCTCCCATGTTATTTCATCTTTTTAATAGTCACGAGATTCACGACTAGTCCCGAGATCCGAATCTTGTTGCTATCTACTGTTTCGTCCTGCAGGGCGAAATATCAGCTCTGTGGGCATGTTCATTTTCTAATGGGACGTCTCAGACTTCTACAGCATCTGGAGCAGGCATGTCAAACTCGTTAAGGTGTATGGGCCGCATGAAAAACTTACTATGGCCTGAGGGGCCGCAGCCAAAAATCAGTTGCAAAACAGCTTACTAGTATTATGTAATTATAAATAATACAATAGAATACAATAATTAATGACATACCTGTCCCTTAGTTAGCTAAATTTGTAGTACAATTTAGTAATTAAAAATTACTATGATTGCGAAAGTTTTTCTTTGTTTTGATGCTTGACATCTTTCTGGGATACAAATTTATTAATATCGGGTGGAAGCTTGTTTGCCACTGACATAGTGTCAATGACGACAAATTTTGATCAGATAATCTCGAACGGTGAGGTGATTTGTAGCTTTCATTATAGAAAAGAACTGCTCACAGAGATCAGTGCTTGCAAAATAGCTACAAATAGCAAATGAAAATGGAGATAAAAACAACAAAAATTCTTGCTCGTATCAAACGAAGTCATGAAAACGGTCATTGAAAGCATCTACTAACGATTCTAAGTCGAAGCAGGACGTTTTGGCGCCGCCGTTTTGGCGCGAAGGTCGTTTTGGCGCTGGTCGTTTTGGCGCTAGCCGTTTTGGCGACGGGACGTTTTGGCGCTAAATACATTATGTATGTTTATTGTATTATTTCTTTCAAAAGAATTATTCATATCTATGTTTTGCATGAGTGTTTGTGTTAAGACATATTTTTCACGTACTAAATGTAAATGTGTGTTTGTTTTTCGCATCATTTTCTTTAATAAACATTTTGGCTTGTGTATGTGTTTTTATTAAGAGGCACACTTTTAGTTTCAAAAAAGTTTTTTAAGATATTACTTTAAAATTAAAAACAAAAATAAAAAACAAAATGAAACGATGATAGACTAAAAATCGATGCAATTATTTGTTGACATTAACATTTGGTTTATTTATCTGACTTATTATAGGCCTATATTCATGAAATAAGCAAAATCTTTATAATTAAAAAAAAATAAATTCGCTGAACGGTGTTAGAATTCATACTATACATACAATATTATGGTAGAGTGAAATAAAAATTGTTATAAAAGCTACGTGCTTATTAAATAATCGTCAAATGATATCTCGCGCCAAAACGGCTCGCGCCAAAACGTCCCGTCGCCAAAACGGCGGGGCCAAAACGGCGTCGCCAAAACGTCACGTACCGATTCTAAGTGTAGGACATATTTATTAAATGTTGAAGCCGTATTTAATCTTTTTAGTCTCTGACACGTTGAGTAGTGAACAAGATTTTCTCTTGATATTTGGTTTATCCACAGTCGTAATTTTGCTTGAAAGCACTTCACATCATCACACGCAGTTGTGACAATTTAGTCTTTACTTTAAAGTTTCAAATTCAAGTCTTGCAGGTGACCAGTGAGATCAATTGCAAATACCAAATCCTGAATCCATTCGTCAGTTTGGAAATGTTCAACAAGTTCACCTTTCATGTTCTAGAAACAATACAATTTCTTCACGCAGTACAACAAATCTCGTCAATTCTTTATGACAGTAGAGCCAGCTAATTTCGTGTTTAATGTCATTCAGAAACAGTGAACATTGGCGATGATTTAAGCCACAGGCACGAATAAACTTGATAGTGACTTAAACCAGTCTTATGACATGTTGGAATTGTAATTGCTTTGTGCGTTGTTTCTTGGTGAAAGATGCACTGAGAATGAGCAAATTTAAAATAAGCATTAGTCTCTCTTATTTTTGCAAGTAGCTTTGCATCAAAACCATTTCATAATGGTTAGTACGCCATCCGTTGTTAGAATAGCTAGCTTTACCAAAGGTAAATTGTACTGCAATATCACCTGTTATTTCTCAAAAACATCCTCGCTTGTTATGGTGTTAACATATAACATATTTCAAGTACCTCTTCTTGTATCTCAAAATTCCTCTCACAGGCCCTTATGAATATAGCAAACTGTGCTACACCCGTTACATCAGTTGACTCATCGAAAGTCAATGAAAATAATTCAAAATCTATTTTGTTCTTTAATTGTTCACGCGAGCTGATTGGCATGTTATTTATTATATCTGCCATAGTGTTCCTAGTTAACGCTATTTCTTTGAATACTTTCACCTTTTCTGGACAAATTACTTCAGCAGCTTTAATGATACACTCCTTCATAAAATCCCTTTCACTAAATGATTTGAAAATTAATTAATTAAGTTTGAAAATGTAGCTGGATTTCACTGTAGATTCAATCTCGTTGTTCAGTTTAACAAATACTATTTTTCAATTCAAGTAGCTTGTCATCTTTTATTTTCCAGCGTAATAGTTTAATATTATTTTGATAATTTTTTGGGGTGGCCAAGCGGGCCGCATGCAAGGTAGTCGCGGGCCGCATGTGGTCCCCGAACGCCGTGTTTGACATGCCTGATCTAGAGGAACATTCCTTTCAGAGTTGACTCAATACTAAACGTTACATTTGAAGTATCAAAGTATAGACTATTAGTACAAGAATGCACATTTATCATTAGCATTTGAAAATGCTGTTTGATTTATTGAATGAAAGATATATGTATAAATGGACTTAGGGTACTGTGTGTGTGTTTGTATGAAAAGCTTTTTACAATATAGATATATATTCCAATATTTTCTGACCTACTTAACCACGTTACCGGAATTTTGAATCAATGTGCAATAGAGCGTTACAGTTGGTGTAAGCAGAAAACTGAATTGGTATCTACTTATATTTTTCTTAATTAGCAATTTAAAAAAAAAACATTCTTTGATCAACATCAATGTCGTATGTGGGACGTGAGTCTCCGGCATGAGTTTCCACAACATAGTCTAGATCTATAGATTTTGTTAAGAAGAAACAACATGTTTTTCCCACAAAGCTTCTATCACCTCAATCTGTTTGGTACGATTAGTGTACGTTATTTCTCCCTCACCCATCTTGTTTATTATCGAACTATGAAAATAAATGCTACTTCTTGTGAGATATGGTTGTATAAGAGAAGCTATTTCCTTTATTAGGTTTTGTACACGTTATTTTTTCAAATTGCCATAATCAAGTTGAAACTTCATAGTCAATGACAACACATGAATCAATCAGTAATTAAAAAATAAAATTAGTTAATCAATCAGCGGTAACAAATTAACATGTTATTTTATAGAGAAAAAGAGGGAGCTTATTCAAGTTGTATTGATATATATTACAGTGATTTTGCGGCTAGTTTCCTTAGATATGTTTTCGTTCCAAAAAATTAATTTGCTTGTTATTTAGTAACGTGATGATCCATAAGAAATAAATATAATTTGCTGTGTACACTATAGCAGCTATGCAAACATAGATCTAGAGCTACCTGTTAGTCATCAAACAAGTTTGTTTGACTCTTTCTAGTTCTTCCTTTCTTCTTGCAGACAAAACCAGTTTACACCCAACAGAGGCCAACTGGTAAGCAATATGTTCCCCAATACCACTGGAAGCTCCTGTGATCCATACAACTTTACCAGACAGACTTTCTGTTGAAAATATTTGAAATTATTATTATTTTTTTTTTCTAAATTAATATTTTGGATAGTTGATACATCACACTAATTCGCAGGATACACTTTAAGAATTTATCAGGGGAAATAAAAATATTATTAAATATAATGTGCTTTGCCTCAGATATGGCTGATCGATTCTTATCTTATCTTATATGATGCAGACGTTACTTCAAAAAAGAAGATGATTAAGTCCTACGCGTCATGCATTTAGTCATGCATGTTAACCAATGACCTTAACTCCGCCAAGTCACTGGTTTTCCTGGCTAGTTCAGGCAACAAAAAAAAATTAAAAAAAATTGGTAAAAATATTTCTAATCGCACATATTTATTATTGTTAGTCTAGATCTATTACAAATTTAATTACATGACTGATCCAAACTATTCATTGAACCACTACACACATATCTGTCAATGATAAAGAGCCAAGCTTATTACAGTTTTTGTTATCGCCTGTAATTTAAAAAAACAACAACTAGAGGCTATGCCTTATCTGGTATTTTCACAAAGCTTTTATTAACTCACTCCATCTTTCTGTCTGGTATAAATTTTATACATGTTATTTTTTCCCAGTCTTGAGCAAGGTGAAACTTTACACAATTGTTCACTGTGCCAAACAAAACATGAATCAATAAAAAAATATTTAAAAAAGGAAATAAATCTTACTGTATATATGGATGTAAATCTGCAGTTCTTTCTCTTATACAAGTTTATTTTTAAAAAAAGTATTTTTTGATATTTTGCTAGTTAATTTTACTAAGGCCTACAAAGTACCATAGAACAAGGAAAACGACGAGCTTCAAATAGATTCTTTTAAATTAACAATATGCTCTTTTCTTTTACACCCACCGAATATAATGTATTGTATTAACACCATGTTCAAAAGTTAACTTTGTAGGCCTTCTTGTTGTATTTTATATTAGTATTATTTTACATTAAATACTTTTTAAGTACTAACTTAAATTCACTACTTTTAGAAGGTAAATCCACACCAGATCTATATTTGTAGGTGTGTAGCTATGCATAGTAGGTTAGACCGGCTTGGTAAAAATTTAAAAAAAAAGTTAATTTATCTTATCATTTGTACAATAAATTCCGTAGCAAACAAAAAAACAACAACAACAACAAACACTGAACCATAATCTTCAAATACAAAAACAAAATTTAATAAAATACTCAGAAAGACACAAAGATAAAGGCACATTCCTCGTCCCATATGCTAGGACAAATTTGTACAAATACTCCTTCTTCCATAGTGCTATTAGAGCATGGAATGGGTTGCCTGAGCTAGCCAGGAAAACCAGTGACTTGGCAGAATTTAAGTCATTGGTTAATATGCATGACTGAATGCATGACGCATAGGACGTAATCATCTTCTTTTTTGAAGTAACGTCTGTATTCTATAAGATCAGATCTTGTTCAACATAGATCTAATATATTTCTAATTAAAGAAGTAAGGCAAAGAGAAACCTACCTATTGGCTTGCCCCACAATGACCTAACAAAAACATTGATGTCAGCGTCATAAACACACAGAAAAAGGATCAGTAGGGCAAATAAGAGGAAAGGATATAAACCAATGCACACTAGTCCCAAACACATTTTCACCAAATGAAAGGAAATGTATCGCTAGCCCCTTGTTTTTCCTTTGACGTATTTATGCTAATTATCAAGTTCGATGGATATGTAAAAGGCGTCTCAAACTGTTCTGATTTTAGTTCGTTCTATTTTGAAAAAAAACAACAAGTAAAATATAACATACTTTTTAAAAACCTCGCTTATGTTAAGTAAAATTGTACTTTTGAATCAATCACGTATGTATTTTTTTTTAAATTATAAGGCCCATAAATTAGAACATTTTCCATATTTTAAAAATAATTAATTACATCTAATTGATTAACTAACTGGTTAATTAATTAACTAACTGGTTAATTGATTAACTAACTGGTTAATTGATTGATCCACGTGTTGACTGCCATTGACAATGAATAATTGTGTAGAATTTGAACTTGATCCAAGAATTGGAAGTGGGGAAAATAACGTGTACAAGATTTTGACCAGACAGAAATTGAGGCAGAGTGAGTTAATATAAAGCAAGGTAAAAAAGGAGTTAGACCTATGACTTTAATCTACTCAGAGGTTGCATAAAAATTGACAAAACAGAACAAAATGACAACATCTGTATTCACATATTGATTGCGGTTCCCAGAAATATTGTTTTAAGAAACTTGTTTCTTCAACAAACATGTCAAATGTCAATAGATATTGATGTTAAACTGGTAAGAAAACAACACCGCCAGACCATTCAAGTTCTTTATCATAAAAGTCAGTGTTTCCCAAACTTGTTCTTTAACGGAACACTTCGCACATTCTCAGTATTTAGCGGAACACTTTGTTTATTTTTTTTTTAGAGAGATTAATTCACGAAGTGGCCTACTGGTTAATCTTTCCAGTAGTTCGTGGATCGCCTATTCAGGCCTCGCGGAACACTAGGGTTCCGCGGAATACTGCTAGTCATTGGACCATCGGTGTTTATTTAAGTCTCTCAGATCATTGAACTTTTACTACTGGTAGAAGAACACTGGGAGGAGTGGAGTAGCTTTTATTTTAGACATGGAAGAAATAAGTGGAGTAGCTTTTATTTTAGATTCTGACATCTTTGATCTTTGTGTGTGTTACCGTTCAGTGATCTCTCCCAAGGAAATGTATGGAAAGAAGAATTCCAAGAATGGTCCCATAATTCAAGTGATGAGCGTCGTGTTTAAAAGACATCCCTCTACAATGTAATAATAATTTTATCTAACAAATCTGAAATAATGTAATAGCGTATATCCATAGACTGTAGACAGTGCTATTAGTAGGAGTCGTTTACGGCCTACACTCTTAGCGATTAAAAAGCAACACAAGGCCTATATTTCTTTAAAAAATAGAGCTCATTTTGTGAATGTGTACAGTTATCGATACTCAGTTTATGCAGTTTATGGGCCTGATTGTATAGAAATGCTCGGGCCGATTTTGACACCCAGTCCGCCCCTGGCTTATACCAAAGCAGTCCAAGCAGCTGGTTGACTTACTCAAGATGAAAACATGGGTGAACGTTTTGAGGTTGATATAAAGTTTGGTATACCGTTTAGGATTTTTTATTCTTTTCTTTTTTTAAATCGGCTTTTACAAGAGTGCAATGTTGTCCTCCCCAAGTTCTCATGTGGGCCCCAATCG
This sequence comes from Biomphalaria pfeifferi, assembly GCA_030265305.1. Lineage (NCBI taxonomy): Eukaryota > Metazoa > Mollusca > Gastropoda > Planorbidae > Biomphalaria > Biomphalaria pfeifferi. Next base: position 2,065,994 of record JASAOG010000039.1, on the reverse strand, counting down.
GTCATGGGCCAAAGCGCATTGAACCTCTTTGCGCCATGGTTGCTACGTCACAGGGTGTGGGTCCCTAATGATCGTGGGTTCATTGAACCACTTCACGCAATGGATGCTACGCACGCCACTGTATTGAAACTATATTAATAGACATACATACATCGACATACATTGAATGAAATTAATACATTTCAATGAAAAAAAAAAGGAAAAGTGATATCTTTGTGTTTTTGTTGTTTAAATGTAGCCTAAAATCATACAAAGACCTATTATACTAGCCCAGTGTTTCTCAACCCTAACCCTAACCATCAACCTTTTACTAGTGACGTTCACTAAGCTGGGTGACCTGGGACTATGGAAGAGCCCCACATGATGAGAAACGCTGTTTTAGCCTAAAATAATGTACATTCTTAATTTTCTAAATGTTCTTTATCGAAAAATCCTATTATGTTAATGAGTTAAGCGTGCTTTGTACATTATAATAATCGTATACTAATTAGACTCACAATATTAAAGGCATTGCTTAGATGTTAACCCTTTTAAACTACTGTAAACAGGTAAAGCCCAACCTTTGTTGACCTGGGTCATGTACATCTATGAAACATGTGTCACGTGCCTCATTACCATTTAAAAAAAAAAATGTTGACTCCCGTGGAACCGAGTCCGCAAAAGTTCGGTTCCACGGGAGTCAACATTTTTTTTTTATATATATATATATAAAGCACCGCGTTACTAGCCGGATGTGGATAGATGCATTCGTAAGTCTAACCTCATTTCGACGGACAAGTCAACAAGAAAACGTAATGCTTCTTTAAAAAAACAAACACGTTTTGATGTATAATTTAAATCTTTATCACGATCCTGTAAAATAAAACCAATGCAATAGAAGAACCATGTTACCTTAATGTTCGTTGGGCCTATTTTTAAGTTGCAAAAGGATCAGAGAGAGATTACATGATGACAGAACTGGCCTAAAGCATAGGCAAACTAGGCCGACGCCTAGGGCCTCCAATCAAAGGTGTGTGTGTGTGGATGCGCTTGTCTGTGGTCTGGTACAGGACTCGCGAGCACGCTACTCTGCCTCATCGTTGCCCTCGTGTGGAAACGGCCATTGGAGGAAGTGGTTAGGCTAAATGGGTAGCAAAACAAAACTCCCGTGGGGGTGCCCACGGGTAGACGAGAGTCCACCCATTGCACGGCGCGGAGTTGTAAAAGAGTCCCCACAAACCTGTCACAAATCCATGCGCCGTTTCTCAAGGGACCGTTACATAAATGGCGGGTCCCCCACGGTTAGCTTGGTATAACGAAGGAAAATGGTGGAGGCTCCCGGTGCTCTCGGCCTTCGGCCATGTCCAGCCAAGCATGCGTCCGGGGCCAAAAGCATCGGAAACAGCAATGCTTTACATAGGCATTTTTACTGTTTGACGCTCAAGCAGGTTTTAGAGATTGAAGAGCCTTCGACTCAACTCTTAAGACGATCAAATGGTACAGGACTAAACTAAAAAAAAAAATAGAGAAAAATAAAATAGGATCAGATCTCAAACGTAATAGAGCACTATGTTTACTAGTCTAAGTGCTAGAAAAGTATCGCTTCTCTTGACAACATCTTGGTATTCTGATTCAATAGCCTAAATGTGGTTCTCGGGAAGAATGCGTTCTTTAGTGTTTCAACATAAGTTAGTTAATTATCCACTGAGTGTTGCATCCACTGCTCTTGATCAAAAAGACGAACCGAAATTTTGAGTATAAAATTGTTGGTGCTACTTAGAATCGGGTCTCAAACAGGGAAATCCCATGCCGAACTGGGAGTCGAACACTTAGTGAGGTTGTGACAGAGCGTCGCATGATGTTTGCGGGACATGCTCTCCGACAAAATGAACTACACATACCAAGAGTTGTGATGACATGGAAGCCATTACGAGGAAAGCGCAAACAGGGACGTCCTCGTATTAATTGGCGCCACGCCTTCATGGAGGACCTCAGAGCAGTGGACACAAAGTGGGAGGTAGCCTCAGACATTGTCAGTGACAGATCTTTGTGGAGACAGCTTTCCGCCCAATGCGCCGAACGACGCGGGAGGACCTAAGTTCCAAGTAAGACTACTTAGAAAACGACCGATGCCTGGGAGTCAAAGTCAGCAGTAACATCTAAAGGGGTGTAAGTAATATAGACACGGTTTATTAAATCAAACAGATGCAAATAAATGCCATGACAATTTGTAAAAATCTCATTGTACAGAAAACAGCTGCAGTCATTAAGCTTCTCTTTCGGCCAGTTTTTTTCTTCGCGATGAGCCGGAATGGAGATTTGCCAGCATGCAATGAATACATTCTAGGACTGTGCTTCGTGGTTGCTGTTGTTTTCTTTTTGGTTTAAAAATTCGATGCATACAAAAAAAATGACATTTATTAGAAAAGGGCATAGAAGGGCGAGAAAGAGCCCCAACCCTAAACTTCATTTCTATGTCTATGCCATGGTCTGTATTACTCTGTACAGTGTGAAAGAAAATCATCAGTTTTAAATTAAAGTGAAAATGTTAACTCTTTAAAAAAAAATTTTTTTTTAGACCTTAAAACACCTTATGCTCTGCTCACAATTCTTCTTAACATTCTATTCAGTGTTTTTAAATTGGGAACATTTTTTGCCTCTCAAACTCTCCCGCATACAAGGATAGATGTGTATAAAGAACTCTGAAGTGAAAACTAAGCGAATGTTAATATTCAAAATGAAACAAAGACCCAGATATGGTAACTGCATTGTAATTGCTCATAGCAATCACCGTAGTTTACATACATTTACATATTTGCACTGTTTCCATTGATCTAATTATGAGTTTGCATATTGTGTCAAGTGACTGAAGCTTTTACAGCATACACCTAGTTTGGTCCTAGAGTGAAGGATTTTTCTGTAAGTGATGGCCCTCGCCTACTCTCTTCAAGTTTCAATAGAAAAGCACGTGTGCACTAATAACATTGCTATGTGTAAATGAGAAAAAAAGCAGCTAGAATACTTTGTACATTTAATATGTTTGCCTAATTCGCTTATATTCGATATGCATATTTTTGAAGAAATATATACTTTTGAAATTTGGAGGCCTCCCCTTTAACTTAAGAGCGAGGCAAAGTCTTGCATTATAACGCCTGGGAACAAATCAACTGGCGTAGCCCATGGGTAATGCTAGTATAGATTATAACTACTAAAATTTCTCTCCCATTCCATTTATATTATCATTGCATTATCATTAAATCATTAAGCCTTTCATAGAATTTGACTTTATTCTCCAATGCTTTGTGCTATAGGTATATTGTCAATTTTGCCATGGACGATGCACCCCGCTTTATTATTTTTTTTCTTATGACAATTAGAATGAAAAGGCCAACTGCAGATTCCAATATCTATTACATTGCATTGGACCGACTTACCCCTATCCCCCCCCCCATCTCCGCCTTAACAAATAGTCTTGTTTACATTATCTGACTAGGGCCGGTCCAAAACAATGTATTACTTATTAGAATTCGCTGGCCAAAGGAATGCATGGGGGAGCGTTTTCTTGTGGGCCTTAAAAATTTTTAAAAATGTTCTAAGTAAAAAAAAAAAAAGGACGGGTCCATGGTAAAATAAACAGCATATAACCTTGGAACAAATCAATGGGCTTAGGAGGTGGGTAGGCCTAATGCAATTTTTAAAAAAATAAAGGGTAAAATAAATTATATTATCATATGAAATATAGACACTACTTTAAAAAAAAAGAAGATGTCAATCTAGTCTTGCAATGACTTAAATTCTGCCAAGTCATTGGTTTTCCTGGCTGACCTAATCTGCTATTCTTACTTATTTAGTTCTACCCCCCCTCCCCCCGCGCCGTTCGGCGCATTGGGCATCAAGCTGTTTCCACTAAAATCTGTCACTGGCAATGTCTGAATCCTCTTCCCACCTGCTCTGAGGACCTCCATGAAAGTGTGGCACCAAGTTGTCCCTGTTTGCGCTTTCCTCCTAATGGCCTCAATGTCATCGCAACTCTTTATTATGCTTAATTCATTTTGTCGGAGAACAAGTCCCTCAAACCTTGTGCGACGCTCTGTCACAACTTTACTAAGGGGTCGACTCCCAGTTCGGCATAGGATTTCCTTGAGTAAGACCCGATTTGTATAACTGTCTCCTAAAATCCGTCTTAGCCATCTTTGTTCAGCCATACATTTAAGCTTTTTCACATTTCGGTAGATGACTATTCACTGCACTTTAGTAATGGAGCTCAGCTATTGGTATAAATTTGTAACCTCTCTTGGCTACGCTTTTGGAATTGAGTAACTGTAGTTTGCTTTAGATTTTATATCAAAAAGGGAAGTTTTATCGTTAACATCATCTATTGGAGGGTTTTAAACTAAAAAATCTCTGGAGTTGTTTTTTTTTAAAATTAGAATTTAAATTTAGAATAATATTGAAGAGATAGGTTTTCAACCTCAAAACTCTCTGTAGGATTTCGTTACTATTTGTGTTGAGATGGTGTACTAGGAATGCTAAAATTGTTTTGTTGGTTTTGAACTGATCAAATCTGTCAAAAAATTCATCTTTGATTTTTTCTTTTAACTGTGCTGAAGTAATTTGTGTCAACATTCGCACTGGTTTTAGACATTCAAAATGAAGTAATTGACCGCTCTGTAAAAAGAATTAATTTTCTTCAAAACAAACCAATTCTTCTACCAAAACGTAGGATGGGTTTTCTTTTCCTTCCAGTTTTAGATTTAGCGCATTTAATTTCTCTGTTATATCAATCATAAAGTAAAATTTTTTAACTATTTGTTGTTCTCTAATTTTGTATGATAAATGCCTTTTTCATTAAAAAATGTATTGATTTCGATCAAGCACAAAGCAAAATATTTCATCACCATACCTTTGGAAAGTCATAGCACTTTTTTGGGAAGAAGGAGGTCGAAATACCTAGTCTCCATTTCGTTTAAGTAGTAGAGTGATTTTAACAAGATGCTGCTAATAATCTTGATTACCAAATTCATGACCTCAACTATATCGGTCGGAATCGTTTAGGGCACAAAGCGCTTCTTGATGTATTATTCTGTGAAACGTAAGAATTTATTGGTTTATTTTGCTCCGACGAATCGTTGTTGCCCTTTTATTTTTTCCTGTAATACTTCAATCTTATCTTCGCTCTTTCGTTTGTCATGAGAGCGGTAACAATCCTTTGGAAGACATATACCTGACTAAATGGACAACTTGTGCCGTGTCTTCATGTCGCAAGACTAATCTAGAGCAAGTGATAAGGCAGACGAAAGTTGAATATCTTCCACCTGCAAATATGTTACATTGAAAGGCATTTTAGCTAATCTATCTTGTACTGTTTCAGCGGATAGTGGCAAATCTTTGATTTTTTTTTTCAATATTTCTGGTATTTTTTTGAAATCACGAAACAGTTCTTCGGATGCAGGAAGCAGTCTTTGACATAGGCCTACTTATCATCTGTGAAATGTTTGCCTTTTTGTGCAATTTCTAGTGGTGCCGCAAAGCTTGCCAGAATAGCATTACTTGTAGATTGCTTCTAACTTTGAGAAGTTAATTCGCTGCTAATTTATTTACTTGAAACAACAAACTATGCGTCACAGTCAAAACACGTGGTTAAGATGCCAATTCGTCCTGGGTCAAAGCGAATTAAAACCTACATAGAAACATCCGCCGACGGCGTCATCTGAGAGCTTCCGACGGACTAACAACGGTGACGACACGTGTAATGGGGGAAGGTGTGGTGAAAAGAGAGTAGGCCTACAAGTGGCTGAGAGATCGAATCGGCGCCTAATCTTCGTTAAAAGATTCAGAACTATTTTTTTTAAATGTTTCGATAAAATAAATAATATTTGCGTATGGAACTAAAGAGCAGCAGCTTCACATTCACATCCAAAGAGCCGCATGTGGCTCACGAGCCGCAGGTTGCCGACCCTGGGCCTAGACTAGTCCGAATTTTGAAAAGAAAATTAAAGGCCAAGATAAACTGCTACGCATTGCGACATTGTTAAAATTCTAGCTCAATACTTTTTATTTAGTTGGCAACAATGAGGTTAGCGTCCTTGACATCGTTTACTTTATCGTGAAAGTATAGAATAGTATAGGCCGAGAGATCGATATAGATTATCTTTTGTTTAGTCACACAAGAAGTTGCAAAGGAAAAAGATTGTCTCTCTAGATGTATAATGCCACAGAGTAGATCTAGATTCTAAATAGTCTAGACTCTACTGAGTCTAGTATCTAGTAGACTATACTAGATCTAGAGTCTATATATTAAATAATTTAATATTAAAACTACAAACAACGAAATTGTGGAAATGTTTTCAACTTTGCTGTCATACTTTGATCTATCATCATCATGTATTCTAGGAAGAGGCCCACTTGTTGCATTTTCCTTCTTTGCACTTTTGACGTTATGTTTAGTATTGTCAGATGGCAACTTAATGCTGATGTTCAGAGCAAAGTGTTGTCCTAACTTAGGTAAGAATAAGAAATAGACAGGTCACATAGATGACATAGTGTCATAGTCTGAGTCTGACAGACAAGTCCATTGTCAAAGTTTGGATTGTGTAACCAGTGCGTAGGATATTAAAATTAAATATTATTATTAATTATTTATAATTATAGATCTAAATCTAATCTATATAGATCTAGGACTGCATTTTAAATTATGATTATGTTCAACCTAAGACTAGCATCAGGACTTGCAAAATTTTAATGCCATTTGAGAGTCACAGGCAATAAGACTGGAGGCTGAATAGATACTAGATCTAGATTCTAGAAAAGCGTACATCACTTAGTAAATGATCAATTGTCCATAATCTTCAAATACAAAAACAAAACTTAATAAAATACTCTGAAAGACACAAAAATAAAGGCACATTCCTTGTCCCCTATGCTAGGACAAATTTGTACAAATACTCCTTCTTCCCTAGTGCTATTAGAGCATGGAATGGGTTGCCTGAGCTAGCCAGAAAAACCAGTGACTTGGCAGAATTTAAGTCATTGGTTAATATGCATGACTAAATGCATGACGCGTAGGACGTAATCATCTTCTTTTTTGAAGTAACGTCTGCATTATATAAGATAAGATAAGATTGTCTTTGAATTATCAGGAACCAGTCATATCTGAGAGCTGATTCTGCCATGGTAGCCACAAAGTGTATTTCAGTCACTCATATCTTGGAAATAGCTTTTTTTTTGGTCTAGGAAAAGTTCAAAAGCAAAACATAAGTGTTTATGTCGTTAAACATCATAGTGCCTTATGGTTATTATCTTGCATTTAATAGTCAACTTTTTTTTTAAGTAAGAATTTTTTTTTTTACTTTTTGTTAAAAAACAAAAAAGGCTTCTTATAGTATCAGAAGAAAATTAATTGTCATGACTGAAAAAAATTTCTTTTGTTTTAATTAAAATAACAAAACAATAATCTAATGAATTTGCTTTATATATACATTAAGTTTCATTGTTACTAATTAATTTGTAATTTCCCACAGAAAATCTGTCTGGTAAAGTTGTATGGATCACAGGTGCTTCCAGTGGTATTGGGGAACATATTGCTTACCAGTTGGCGTCTGTTGGGTGTAAGCTGATTTTGTCTGCAAGAAGAAAGGAAGAACTTGAAAGAGTCAAACACACTTGTCTATTATCAAGCAGGCCTGTTACAATTTTTTTCTCTACAGATTACACTTGAAGTGTACTATAGAAGGTTTCTATACAACTATTCTATACATTTTTTATACTTTAAAAAAAAATGTAAAAAATTATATTAAATTGTATAGCCTAGTTGTATGCCTTTAAATGCCATAACTTATGAAACACATTTTAAGGCTCATACAAAAGAAAAACAAATGTTCACATGTTTTTTAGACAAATTTTAGTCATTTTTTATTTTCCTTATCAAATACCAAATAGTCACTTTCTGCTAGTAATGCTCAAGGTCTACATTCTCAGTACAATCTTATCTCCATCAGGATATGAACTTAGAAGCTGCATGTGCATTGCTAATTTACATCTGAGTCACTTATTCAGCTACACCTATTAGTTCTCCAAACATTTCTCAATTTAATAAATGATTTTATAACTCTTGAAAGATCATTTTATTATTATATTTAACACAGAAATAAAATCTCAGATGAAGATGTATTAATACTACCCTTGGATATTGTCAAGTTTGAAAGCCACAAAGCAGCTGTGCAAAAAGTTTTGGATCATTTTCATAAGGTTTCTTTTTTTAAATTGAATACTGGTATTTACTTATTGAAAAGTTGTCATATTATATCCCTTGTTAATAATAAGAATAAGCTCAGCATTAATTTTTTTTTTTTTACTTTAAAAACCCCACCTCATTAAGGATTCAAAACTCTTGCCCTATTATAGCCTAGATATTAAAGTTACATCCACACTGAAGAATTTAATTTAATCATCAAGCTAATTGACCAATAGGCTATAAGCTGTAGAGACATAAGGCACATAGCTTTAAATCAAATCGAAATAGGCTAACAGGAGCAATTTTTAAAAAGATCGTGCAACTATTTGAACTCACTCAAAACACAGTATAGAATATTTTTCCTTCAGTTATAGGCCTTCAAACTCAATTCATTAAAACAAGTCGTCCAGTGCTGAAAAAATTGAAATAAACATAAATCCCTTGTACAAATAGAATAAAAACTTGACTAACATAAAATATTATTGTTGAATAAAAAAAGGACAGAGAAAATACTGATGATCACTAACTAACACCAAATAATGACACTAAATAATCTACTTGAAACAATGACCTCAACAGTCAGTTTTGCCTCCCTTATACAGTATTGTAGAAAGACTTTGTTTGGTCATCATTGTTAGTCTTTTCCTCAAGCTTCATAATCTTTTTCTCTAAAATATTTCTAAATTATGCATGTTTACATCTATTCAAGGTCTTTGAAAAATCTGGTATGACATAAACAATTTGTTTTTTTATACATACACAAACGTGACCCAATACCCCTGTTTGTTTTCTTATGTAATGCTAGCTGTAAGATGTTAAGCATGACAGATTTTTTTATTGAATTGTAGATCTGTGTTTAATTTTGCATTTTACAGATTGATATCCTTTTAAATAATGCTGGCAAATTCCAGAAAAGTGGTTGGAAAGATACAGAGCTGGAAATCGATCGTGAGATTTTTGAATTAAATGTTCTTGGGCCAGTGTCCTTGACCCAAGCAGTGTTGCCACATATGACTGAACGTAATAAAGGGCAAATAGTTGTTATGAGTAGCCTTGCAGGCATTATGGGTGAGTTGTATCAAAATATTGTATTTTTTAATTAGAATTTCTATTTCATGTTATCTAAGGATATTCTCTTATTTATTCTCTGAATTTTTATGACAGTTTTTACATTCTTTAGACAGTTTTCTTCATTTATCTGTTTTTTTGTTTCATTTAATGTTGAAGGTGCCCCATTTTCAAGATCTTACTGTTGCAGCAAGCATGCACTTCAAGTGAGTGGATGTAGTTTCAGTGTACTTAATATTCCATCATAACGTAACAAATGTAACTAGATAATTAATTTCAATAATGTAACTTTTCTTTTTTTTTAAATGTTTTTCTTGATTGGTTACACCATTTTGTACAATGATTTTTTTTCTTGTTGATTGTGGTAATATTTTACATCAGCAGAAATGTTTTTGACTTGTTTAGTGGAATATTCATTGCTAGAATATTTAGGATGAGCCAAGGAGTTAAAAATATTTATTAAAAATTACAAAAATTAAATTTTTGGGTCATTTAAAAAACAATGAATTTTTTTTAGTAAAAATCTTTTTGAATTTGATTTCTGTATTTAAGGATTGGAGTTTGATAATTTGGGTTTGATACTTACATTTAATTTCTTTATTTCCATATTAAAGGGTATTTATGAGAAAAATTAGAAATAAAAAAAAACAAAAACAATAAGAATTTTTCTTTAGTTTTGTATCTACTAAAAACTTATTTCAGAGGCTTTTATTTTTTTTTTTTACCAACTTTTAATCTTGCAAATAGAATACTTACAAAGATAGACAGAAAAGAAAACACTTCACAAAACACATATAATTTGAAACAATACTTAGCTTTTGCTTTTAGATATTTTCTTTAATGTGATCCATGGACCATCAATACATTTTGCAAAATTACTTTATTAGCAGCTTTTTGTTTAAATGTTGCTTTTGTTTCTTTGATATGGTTTTAAAAAAAAATGTGCTCCTATATGAAGAGGTTTAAAAAATGGTGTATCAAAGAAAAAAAAAAGCATTCTAATTCATCTGTACTTTATATTGTCTGCATTTACTGAACAGGGTTGTTTTGACACTTTGCGTTTGGAAGTTGGAGAGCACAATATTGATGTGACTGTTATCTGTCCTGGACCAGTTGTCTCTCAAATTCTTGAACATGCAGTAGGCGGCAGACAAGGGGAGGTAAATGCTCCATTTTAATCTAATGCAAACATTGTTAAAACAAATTGCTAAAAGTTGAACAAATAAATTGTTGGTTGATAAGATACTAATGAAATCAACTGTTCAAAATAGAATTTATTATTCATAAAATGTGCTATTTCATTGCTTCATTAAAATTACAATAAATAAACCTATTTGGAGATACAGTGACCAAAAATGCTGCATTTCTAACTTTATTTAGCAACAGCTGACTGTTAGTCCACCCATCTCATCGTTTCTGACATCTGTCAGAGAAAGTAGAAGCCGTCATGTCATAACATCAAAAGCTCTTCTTTGTCTTCCTCCAATAGGAAACATCAGATTTCTAAACTTAGGAACAGAAGGTTTAGCAGACTACTGTTGCTTTTTTATTACTAGAAATATAAACATACAAAAGCCTCTCAATCATGATAAAAAATATTAACAAGTAAAAAGAATTAAGTTATGTGTTGCTGGCTTGTATAATAAACATGTTGGTCAATATTTTGTTACAAAATGAAACTCTTTCACATGTTAAAAATGTGGTCAAAGGTTATTTGGCCATTCTGTTTCTGTGGAATTATTTAAAAGCTTTATTTAAATGTGGTGTGACTTGTACAATGCAAGCTACCTGGTCGTGTGGTATGCTTTCTTGACTTGGTGGTCCTGGTTTTATACCCTCCCTGCTGCCATCCTCCATTGTCACCTCTCTCATCCTGCAGGAGGTTTAGGATAGGATGTAATAATCATTCAAATCTGAAAGAACATCACAAACATGTAAGACAAACAAACAAGCCACTTCTTTTTTAAAAATGTTTTAATGTCTAAAAAAAAACTTCATCTAGATCAATCTCCTGCCTTGCCATATATTTAATTGTTTAATAGTTGATTTTTCACCTTCAGTTGTCTCATGGCTAAATGATCTACTGAACAACTTATCATGTCTCTTGTCTACATCTTTATTCCTGGTATTTCTTATAATCACAATGTTTTCCTCCTCCTGAATGTAGCTGAATGCAACATGAAAAATAATTTAAAATGAAATACCCCTACCGGTTCCTGTCTGTGAATGTTTACTCAATTGTACTGTAAAAACTTTGTTTTCTTTCAGGCTGTTCAGAAAGGCTTAGACATGAATTTATCTCACATGAGCACAGAGCGATGTGCTTATCTTTCCTGTGTTGCCATAGCCAACAGGATGTATCAAGTTTGGATCACTCAGAATCCTATACTGATAGTGACTTACATTTATATGTTCTTGCCAGACTTGGGGAAATGGTAGGGATAGTTTATTCTTTTTATGCTTGGTTCTTCTTACTTTTTATTTTATTGTTTCACTATGAATAAACCTGGACCAGAGGAGTTTGCTAGTTTTAGGAGATACGGAGTGCAGGTTGATTCATAGATATTCATGTTTTTATAGAATATCTTTTCTTTTGTGGAATGTGTGTCTGAATGAAGGCATAAACAGTTTGGCTACTTATATACAAGGGGGCTTGATCTGAATTGTGTTAGCTAAATTCCTTAAGGCAGCTTGGCTAGCTTAATACAAGAGGGCTTGATCTGAATAGTGTTAGCTAAATACCTTAAAGGCAGCTTGGCTAATTTAATACAAGGGGCTTGATCTGAGTTGTGCTTGCTAAATACCTAAAGGCAGCTTGGCTACCTAAATACAAATACATTTAGATAATGTCATGACAGGGCTTAAAAAAAAATAAGAATCATCTTTTATACTTCATTATAAACATCAGGAACATAAATTGCTTATAAGATTTTTTAACCGTTTATATTAGCAAGTTCCATATATATTTTTATATTATTATTCAAAACACTGAACCATACCTTACAAATACACAGACACAACCTAATAAAATAGTTAGACAGACACAGAGGCTAAGGCACATTTCTGATTCTATAACCATGTGAATGCTGATACGATGATGATGGTGATGAAGAGATTTATGACCCAACTGCTGTTGCCAACATGCTTTTCTTATTGGAAGAAGACAGTGAATATGATACAATTTTCAAAGGCTTCACTAACTATAGTGAGGACAGTGACATTAGTGAGACTATTGATTGTGGATGCATTGCAGTCTATAAGTTTGACATTAATGATATCAGCAAATTAGTTTAGGTGCTTACTTACTTGTTACAATTGATATTAAAAGATAATTTTTTTGTTTTCTTGAGGATTATAATGAGATGTTTGTAAAGCTTTCTTATCTTCATCTCACAACCAACACAGAAGCCATTCATTTGTAGAAACTTAATTTCATGGCCTAAATAAATAAACATTAATGAAGTATATAGATTAAAAAATGTTTTTAACTTGTCCTCAGGATGACGCTTAAAGCTGGCCTGAAAAGAATGCTCAAGGATTGAATACAGATTTCCTTCTACCAATAAATGTGTTGTCACTAAAATATACAAAAAAAGTAAATGATTGTTAAGTTGTTATTCAGTTACACCAAAAACATGCTTTCTTACCTGTGATAACATATCTGTGACTTAATGATGGGATAGAGAGCAAGTTGTGCATTTTGTGTTCTTAGTTGTAAAAAAGTGTTTTGAAATAAAATTATTTTTTTTATTTCAGACATTGTTTACATTTTTTTAGAAATATTTTTGTATTTTAATGAAATGTTCATTTTTTGGTCCTATCTAATACTTTAAAATAATAATGATCCTATTGACAAGTTGTATTGTACCTAACAAGCCCACATCACCACACTCACAACCTGCATGAGAAAACTATTATATTCTTTTAAACATTTTGTAAAAATAAAGTAAACAATTTTTTAAAATACTTTCTTATTATTAAACTTTTGTCCTGTTCCTATGTTGATAGCCAATAACATTTTTGGATGCCAGTTCATTTCACACATTTAACTTAGTTTTGTAATTATTTATTGAAATTAAACAAAAAATGTTTTTTGAAGGAGCGAGACTCTAAACAGTATGAAAATTTGTTAGTACGATCGTGTTTTTTTTGTTGAGATTCAAAACAGCATTAAAATTTTTGTTTTAACTATCATGTTTTGTGTTATCAGTTCTTTATTAAAATATTGCTTACTTTTTTTTTTAAAATCTTTTTTCCAGACTAAAATTTTAAGAGAATAATAGGATATAGAATGGGCTAGTAAGCCTCTAGTTCATTGTTATGGAGTGTGTGTGTTTATACAGTGGTGGGAAATTGTAGTGAAATTTTCTTAAAGATATTTTTACTTATGTCTACTACAGTTATTTCATTTTAATTACAAGTTGATTTTGTCTACATTATAAATACAGTTCTATTTAGTTTGTTCACAAAAGTAAGTTATTCAAGTTATTTGAAGTTTTATTAGCTAAGATACATTATGCCTACAACGGTTTAGTTGTGTACCAGCAGTTTGGTGCTACTAGTCAATGACTGGTAACAACATTCATAAAATCTGGGTAGACTTCAGGTTTATTACCTGGATTTGATATTCAGACTTTTCCAAGAAATTTTTATTTTTATTGCTCTTAGCTGTGTTGCCTGCTATAGTTAATAAATAAACTGCATCCTAAAGCAGCTGGTTTTGTAACCCCATAAGAACATGATTTATCTATTCTTTTAAAAAGTATATATCTACCTTTAGAAAAAAGTTACTTTTTAAAGTCAAAACCTGAATTTGGCTGCAAGAGGCACAAAAATGTATGAGCCAGGCTAGTAAAAATTCTAAAAGTAACAGCAGTGAATGGGAAAGGCTTGACAAGTAGAATGAATACATCAGTTTATCATTTTTATATTGAGATTGAAAAAATGTAGTATCTTTGATAAGAAAGAACAAGAAATACACAAAACATTTACTATTTAGAGCAAATATTTTGGATGTCAACACTACAGACTACACTTTATGTGCAGCTTCATCATTCTCCATAGACAAAGAGATCTCATTATCTTTCTAATGCCAAGAACCTACATGATCTGATAGATCATCAAAATATTGTTTTTTAGTTAAACCTTCTTGTTGACACTTGAGCATCACACCAAACATTTCTCTAAATAAGATTAAACAACAAAATTTAGATTACTTTTTTTATTTTTTTTTTTAGGCATTATGGATCAATAACAACAATAAAATGGGAAGCAGTTCAAAAAATCCACACACACATACACAGAGTTAAACACAAATCTGAGTAAAGGATAACCAAAACGAAATACAAAATGAGTTTCCACTCAATTTTGTGAGTTTAAAAAACAACCCTCTAGTTTATCTGATCTGGTTAAAATATATTTTTTTCTGATTTATTTTAATCTAAAAAAAAGTAAGCAATATGCAGCTGTTAACCCTGTTATTAGTTTTCCTTTTACTAAGGTAATACAATTTGCATAAATATTCATAATTTATTCATTCATAATCAACAAACACTTAAACACACATAAATATTTAAAAATTAAATAGAAAAAAAAAAAGATAAAATAACCTACTTTTGTTATTCTTAAAATAAGGAACATAAATACACATTATTTGTGTGTAAAATAATAGACAAGTTTAGGCATTTGGATGGCAAAATTTAATTTTCACAATTTATATCATTTTCTGCAGTCCTGAAAAAATAGGGCAGGGGCATAGAGGTAGGTGACCAAGTGAACTAGGAAAATATTAACAATATCTTAACCATAGCTAAAAATAACCCTTTAAAAAGTGACTCTTTCTTTCATATGTAAAACTTTTTTTTCTGATTGACTAATAACAAACAAGATACTGAAGTAAGATATATCAACAGAAATTTATAATTAAAAAAAATTCCATACACATAAAAAAATGATAATCTAAAATCTGAAGTGTATGACGGCTAAAAGGGTAGAGTGGCTATCCAAAATGGTAGAGCATGTAATTATTTGGGGGTCTTACATGCTTTGTTTCCCCTGTAATACTGTATACATTTACTCTCAGCTGACAGATTGGCATTGACAATAATAAGAAGTGATTTTAATAATGGATCTGAAAAATATTGCTGTGCACTACTCCATAATGACAACATTGTTCTTTGGTTACACAAGTAATGCAAAAATTGTGATTAGGAAGTTCTGAGGCTTCATAAAAACCAAGGCAATAAATTCACCAAAACAGAAACAAGGAGCAAATGCGAACTGTTGAACCCAGTGCAAGCCCGGAACGAGACGGAGAAGCCGGTGCAAGAGTTGATACGGCGGTACGGTGTTAACGGAGAGATATTTGTACAGTGTACGTGTTGCCAATTGTACAGTATTGGCTGTTATTTATTCAACTATTAAAGGGTTACGTAACTCTGGAGCCCTTAGTTGTCAAGTTCTTTACGTTGGTGGTGTATGGTGCAGTTTGCAGAGAGCCTGGATAGTGACATTCGTATTAATATCTTAAAATTTGCTTCTAAGATAACAAAAATGTATGTAATAATACTGTAATACTAATGACTTTCAATTGATAGAAAATACTAATTAAAACAATGACTAGTAGTTTTACACCAAAGAGTTTAAATAAACTTTCTATAATTAAAAAGTTATCATTAAACATTAAAGGCTAATTGCAATGTTCCACTCCAAGACAAATATGGAAAACTACTTTCTTCATAAATGAACAACTTGAAAGATGGAAAGAATATTTTCAAGAAGTGCTCAATAGACCTAAACCACGAAATCCACCAGATCTAAATGCAGGACCAACACTAGACATAAACATGGAAGAAATAACAAAAGAAGAAATAAGGAATGCACTCAAACAAATGAAGACAGGTAAAGCTGCTGGAATTGACAACATACCACCCGAAGTCCTAAAAGAAGGAGGAAGTGAAATAGTTGACCAAATGCACAAACTATTCAACAAAATTTGGTTAACAGAAACACTTCCGGGTGAGTGGAAAAAGGGCTTGCTAATAAAAATACCAAAGAGTGGAGATCTATCACAATGTGAGAAATGGCGAGGCATCACTTTGTTGTCAGTACCAAGCAAGATTTTCAGCAGAATCCTACTAAACAGAATAAAGGGAGCATGTGATGAGCACCTAAGGGAAGAACAGGCCGGATTCAGAAAAGGGAGATCTTGTGCTGACCAAATAGCTACACTCAGAATAATTGTAGAACAATGGGTCGAATGGCAATCTCCTCTCTATGCAACTTTTGTCGACTTTGAAAAAGCTTTTGACAGTGTCGACAGAGAATCTATCTGGACTGTAATGAGACATTATGGGATCCCCAATAAAATAATAACCATAATAAAGAACCTTTATGATGATTTCACCTGCCAAGTAACCCACTGGCAAGCTGTCAGAGGAATTTCCAGTCACAACAGGAGTCAAACAGGGATGTCTTCTTTCACCACTCCTGTTCCTTCTAGTATTGGATTGGGTCACAAAAGAAGCCTACTCTAACGCAGGGAAAGAAATCCAATGGACTCTCACACAAAAGCTGGAAGATCTGGAATTCGCTGATGACATAGCCCTATTATCACACAGACTACAGGATATGCAAGAAAAGGTCACAGCTGTAAGCGAAGTAGGAAAAAGAGTAGGCCTCAAAATAAACCACCAAAAAACTAAAGTTTTTAAAGTAAACAATAAACAAGTTGGAGACATAGTACTGGATTCTCAGACAATAGAACAAGTAGAAAATTTTATATACCTTGGGAGTGTAGTCAGTATATCAGGTGAAACAGATGAAGACATTAAAAGCTGTATAAATCTAGCGCGTCAGACATTTACACAGCTAAAACCAACCTGGAAATCTCCTCACATCTCAAACAATACTATAAGAATCTTTAACTCCAATATCAAGGCTGTCCTACTGTATGGTTCTGAAACATGGAGAACAACTGAAGCCACAACAAAAAAAAATACAGACCTTCATCAACAGATGCCTGAGAAATATCCTAAAAATACACTGGTATGACAAAGTAGAAAACACCAAACTGTAGGAGATGAGTGGACAGAAAAATATAGAAGTGCAGATCTTAGAGAGGAAGTGGAGATGGATTGGTCACACCCTTAGAAAAGATACCAGCAACAGAGCTAGGCAGGCCTTAGAGTGGAACCTCCAGGGAACAAGACGCAAAGTAAGACCGTAAAGAACATGGCGACGCAGTGTACTTGAAGAAGCAGAGAAGACTGGGAAGAGCTGGGAAACCATCAAAAAGCTAGCAAGAGACCGTGGAGAGTGGCGTGTTTTTGTCGAGGCGCTATGTTCCATGAGGAACTCAAAGAAGTGATGACTATTTTCGATGATAATATTATGTAAGAGGCCTACTTCGTATAGGATTAATAATACAATGGACCATTATCCTAGACCTACATGCACATCATAGAAAATTTATAAGCAAAATTATTTAATAATCCAGCATTAAAATAAGACATATCCAACACATCATATCATGACTTTTTTTGATAATAAAAAAATAAGTCTCAATGTCAAATACCAATCATGTATAATCAGAAATAATCTGCAATTATTTTTGAAGACAAAAGACTAGATTAAATGTTTCTGTTTTAATATTTTCCGTATCTTTTAAAAAATTGTCAAAAATGTATAACTTTATTTTTATATAAAGTTAGTGAATTCATTTGTATGAAGTAAAAAAAAAAAGAATATAATCTAATACATAAGAAAATGCCAAAGAGATTAAAAAAAATTATATTTGTAATTAAAGTTTGAATCAAATAACAATAAATTTAATAGAATTTGCAGAACTAATTCAATTCTTGAAACAAAATACTGATAGTTAAAAATATTTTTTCTTTGTACAATTGATGTAGTTCCAGTTATTTTCCTTCTCTCATTTTGAGAAATTGTTTTGCACCTATTTTACTAGCCAGCCTAGAGAAGATTGAAATAAAATAGTAAACACATTACATTAGATAGCCCATAATAACTATTACTGTTTCAATGATAACCCATTGTGGCTATTATTGTTTTAATAACTGCTGTATAACAGATCTTGTTTTCTTTTTTTGGTAAACAGTTCAATATGAATTACAAAAGATGGCTGCTTGGTCATGTGGTAGGTGCACCAAACTGTCATCACAATGGTCCCAGGTTCAAACTCTGCATGTTGCTATCCTCAGCTGCCCTGCAGGAGGCTTGGGCTAGGGTGTAATAATCTTCTTACAGAACACCTGAAAAACTCTCAAATCGAAAGCTCTTTAACAGAAGATTATGTTAAATGTATTTATATCTACTAAATATTAGTAAAATACCACTCATTCATTGATCAAGAGATCTTTAAAACCATCATACAGATCCGCATGGTTCCTTTTACCTCCTAGACGCTCACTAAGAATGGTTTTTGACAGGTTCCCAATCTGAGGACCATTATATGCAAAAAAAAATCAAGCTTTCTATTAAGCCTTTCTATTTTATTTTCTTTATTTCTCCAAAACCCTGCAGTCTACATATGAAAGTAAAGTTCCCTTTCAGACCTTGCGATCTATAAAGCAGATGATGTTATAAAGGTCATCTGTTTCTGTGGCCCATGGTTAATGAGAGTGTCGTGATCAGCACATTGACCAACCACCTTTACTTTATGTAGCTATTATATGGTCCAGTATGGTATCTTATAAAAACAAATATTTTTCTTACCACTTTCCAATATCAGGCAGGAAAATAAGCATGTAGGTCATAAACAGGATGGGGTTCTGACTGACCCACACCTCATACATCCTGTTGGCAATGGCCACACAAGACAAGTAGGCACACCTCTCAGTGCTCATTCTTTTCTCAGAATTTTCCATATCTCGACCAAGTAACTGAAGCATATTCATTAAAATAGAATCAAATTTCAATAAGCTAAAAAAAATTTTTGTCATGCCCACTACCGGAACATAGAACAAAGGAAATATTTCTTTAATGTGCTGGCGTCATTGTTTCAAGTGCCTTGCTGGCTCTTTATTTTTGTGTGCAACCTTTGTTGATCCCCATTATAGTGTTAAGTTGAATTACATTTCTAATTTAATCTTTATGAAGTTGCTCATCATTATAGTTCTGTGGAGAAAGGATTATTAATGAATTCATCTTTGTCTTGTCTTAGGGGTATCAGGCTTTGGAGTCAGGGTGTAGACCCAAATGCAGAAATACACTGTAGGCTGTGAAGGAGCATTATTTGGTCTTGGGGGAGTTGTGAGCCCAAATTATATCTCTATTATTGTGATCAAGGTTTGCCTTTATGTTTTTATTCAGTGATGCCCAAAGTATGGCCCGCGGGCCAGATCTGGTCCGTGACAAGGATCCATCCGGCCCGCCAAAACGTCGGCACAAAGTGTAGAAAATCTCCCCACCCCTTTAAAAAATATAAAGGTTGAAAAATGTATCTTTATCTACCAGAACCATAGAACGGACCTTTTGTTGTGGAACATGGTAATAAGCCAACAAACTTTTTCTTGTAAAGAAAGTCTAGTTGTTTCAATAAACAACATATAGTAACAGCATCCAAAAACAGTTATGACGTGGAGGATCCATGAAAATATTGACCAAAAAGAGACAAGAACATGAATTAATGGCGAGGCTAATTACTAAGTTGCTCACAATTCAAATAGAGAACTACAGCCATTTCCAGACACGTAGATCTAGAAAAAAATAGATTAAGGATAAACTTCAAATATACCAAATTATTAATTTTATTACTAGATCCACGGCTTTTTAATGAGATAGTTTCAGGTCAATTTCAAGTTGTTGTTTCTTAACCTTTTTTGGTCATGTGGCCCGCGACACGAGTGTTGGAAATTAAAATGGCCCGCATGTTGAATTAGGTTGGGCATCACTGTTTTTATTGATATGTGGACACTTGAATGAAGTTCCCCTTTCAGACCTTGCAATCTATAGGGCAGATGATAAGATGTGTTTCTTTGGCCAACAGTTAACAAGTGTCAATGACCAACCGCCTTAACTTTTCCCTCAACTGATGTCAAGTTGAGCTGCGTGGACTTAGGGGCGTCTTTTAAATCCTGATGACTTATAGGATTTAGTCAAAAGGAAAAACAATTCTATTTACAGTTATTATTTATCTATAAAGATTTATTATTTATCTATCTATAGTTTATTTTTGCAATGATACTGAAGAATGTTTCCAAAACTTTTTGATTCAAAATAGTAAACTTCCAATATTGAATAGTGTAATGATTCCAAAAGTCATAAATTATAGTGCTTTTTTAAAATGTATTTATTTTCAAGTTAAAGGCTTACTTCTCCTTGTTTGCCTGTGGCCGCATGTTGGAATAAATTTGAAAAGACTGGGCCAGGGCAGATCAAAGTTACGTCAATATTGTTACCCAGTTCTGTGCGCAAGCTGTCAAAGTAACCCTAGTAGTTGAAACAGATATTAAAGATGAACAATATGGAGCAGAAAGTCATCAAAACATCAAATTCAATTATTTTTTTTGTGGCATAATTTTAAAATGTTTACAATAATTTTAACAAATATTTTTATCTTTAAGAAGAGCAATAAATTATGGGCCTTATCAAGTGGTAGGCACTTCAAACTGTCACCATGATTGGCATGAGTTTGAGAATTGCTCACTGCTCTCCCTTTGCCATCCTGCAGAAGGGTTAGACTAAGATGTAATAATCTTCAATTTTGATGGAATGCCCTAAATATAAAAAAAACAAACTTTACCAGATTGAAAAGAAAAAATTAAAATCTAAGATAAAAAAAAGATTTGAAAGTGTTTTTTTATTCTTAAAGTGACTTTTTCCTAGAAGATGAAGAGATTGAAAGGCAGGAGAAGTAGACTGCAGGCTTCTCTGGCAAGTGGTTCACAAGATTACCAAGTGTCAAACACAATGTTCAGTGAATTTGACTCTCTTCAGTAAAGGATCTATAGCTATTTCATTCAAAAACAAAGTAAGAACGTCTATCCCCACCTAAATTCTAACTCGGGGTACTCTTATCAGTGTTTGGTGTTTTACATTACTTACATGCACTGCATGCTTACTACCACAATATGACCTTGACCCTGGAACCCCTGCATGTGAAAAATGAAACAGTACAAAATAAATTTATTATTTTGGAAATATGACAGACTTAGAGATAAAATCTATGTCCACTTGCGCAGTACATCTCACTTGGTATCCAGAATTCCTCAAAGTTCATTTTCTGAGACCCAACATTATAACAATGTACTAATTAGTGCCAAGGGGAGTGCTGGACAATCCCAATTCCTTTTTTCTTGCTTTGGATTTCCAATTAAGGCTTATTGTGGAATGTCTGTGATACTGTATTTTTAAAATAAAACCTGTCTTTTGAACACATCCCTGTTTCCTCATTACTTGAGTGCCACATTTTGGCAATATTATTATTATGCCCAGTTTAACAAGAATAAATAACACACACAATTCTTCTGAAACACTTTTGATGAAAGAGATTCAAGCAAGAATGTGCTATTTTTGTTGTCCTCCAAGGTGAATAGGCATATAATGCTTTTGTAGATGCAAAGTTCAATCATACTGTGAAGATCTTTTATATTTGAGTTGTAGATGTGAAGATGTCTTGATGTTACAATGAGATTGTGTTGATCAGACAATGTGCTTCTAATAGTATAATTTAGTGTAGATTTCTATTTCAAACAATTACTGAACACTTAAATAAGATCATCATGCAGGAGATTCAAATAAACTATAATTAAAAAAATTAAGCTCCTTCAACAATAAATACAAAGCTTTAATTCTGGAATTAGGAATCGCTTGTTCAAAATACTCACTGTGCAATAAAATTAAACAAGTTAAATATCTTTGTTCAAGCTCATAACTTTCGTGCATGCATGAAGTTTTCTTTGCATTTAATATTGGTGTTTTAGCGTATAGGAAGTAGTTTCTTGTAAGTGCATTTTGTTGTCTAGAATATTGTGTATGTGTGTGTTTACGTCATCCTTAGTTCCAGCAAGAGAGAGAGAGATGCTTTTATGAGCTGGGTAGCTGGTTTTTTGTTTCCCCTTGTAAGAGTACGTAAGTACATAGTTTTATTAAGTAGGCTGATCTTTCGGTGTCGCTATTGAATAGTTCTTTGTTGTAGCAGCCTTTTTAGATCTAGGTTTTCTTTTCGCTTCAGGGTGTTAGGTTTGGGGCTATGGGAAAGTGTGTCGCCTTTCCGCCCTTGGAGTCGGATAGTAACTATCGTTGTTGAGGTGTAAGAAGTTGATGTTCTGTAGGGCGCAGAGATGGAGTGTGAGCGTGAAGGTGTGTTATTGAAACTTATTGGTGTGATATTGGCTAATTATTAATCAAATGCTAACATCAATGATATTGATGTTTATGTAAATATGTTGGTAACTTTCAATTAAGTATTATTAAATATTGTTCCTGTTGACAACTGTTGTTATTCACTAAATGTTCAGTTGAATAATTTTTATTCAATGTTCGTATTTTACATGCTATTACCTTTAGGTTCTTGCGTTACTCTGTTCAGGCTGGGGATACGGGACCATAATATCATACCCTAGCTTATCTGTTATCCCACCCTGACAATAACTACGACTTAACTCGACTAGATTTTTTCTACAACTGATTTTGTTTATCCTTCCTAAACTTTTGATTCATTAACCTCTCTCTCTGCATTTGCAAATAAGCCATGCCTTTCACCTTGTCTAAATCTCCGCTTCCTTTTATGGTCATAGAATGTTGGTCCCAAGAAAGCATGCTTGCTGCAAGAGCTCATTGCTATGGAAATGGTTGCAGAGAATGAAAAATAAACTTCATTATGCTATGTAACACATCCATTTGTGGAAATGTATTTGGATGTTCATGGGGTCAAAAGTTCAATTAATCTCTGGACATCAGATTTTGCACATCTAATCAATAGTAACATAAGCCAGAACATAAGTAATATTAAAGCTCTATTCTTCGACAGAGGTCTCCATTCTCCTATATGTTTCTGAGTGATGAAGCTGAAAGAATTCAAGCCTTTGAAAGTAAATGCTACAGAAAAATGCTGGGTATCAGAAACCAGGAAAAGAAGACAAATGAGTTTGAATTGTTTTTAAAGTCTGGCACTCTGGCTGGCAAAAAGGTGGAACTCCTCAATACTATGAAGATAAAAGCTTAGCTGCTTTGGTTATATTGTAAGACATGTCAAAAGTCATTCTTCAAGGTTCAGTGGAGGTAACACAAAGAAAGGGTGGTCTCTCAGCATCCTTTTGATGAAAGTCAAGTGACAGATGAGATGAGAATGAGCTTAGGAGAAAATTCAACTTTGAGGCATTCAAAGATCTTAATTTAAATTTTTAATTCTATAAATTTATCACATTCGTCCTCTAATCGCTAGAACAATGTTTTGGTATCATATTATTTCAGCAGAACTAATATTACAGAAAAAATACTTGTGAAAAAAAACAAACCTTTTATTAAGTGTAATTGTATCAATTAGTTTGGATCAGTCATATAATTAAATTTGTAATAGATCTAGACAAAAAATAATAAACATGTGCGATTAGAAATATTTTTAACAATAGTTTTTGTTTAGCAAAATTTCATGCTTTTAACTTTCTCAATGTGCTATGATCCTTTCACTTGTCTGGACTAGTTGAGAATGGATCGCTTTTTAAAGGGATTTAAACGTATATTTGTATGACTTGAATTTAAACTAAGGGCTCAAGCCTCCTGAAGGGGAACTAATTCAACTAATGCCATCATATCTGTCAAGTACAATTTCATTCCCTTGTTCAATACCAAACAAAATAATTAATTAATTATAGTTTATTAAATAATTGGTTACTTTTAAAAATGTGTTTTTTGTTTTGTCAGGTACAAGAACTAATTGTGCAAAATTTCCACTACATCCGAGCTTGGATGTGGGAGAAATAACATGTAAAATCTTTTTACTAGACTGAGTGACTCATATAAACTTTGTAAAAATGAAGTTAAATTCCTTGGTCTCAAACATTTCATGCTGGGTAGCCAGAATTCTCCACTTCTCAGATTCAATAATTGCGTATCATCAAGTCTTACAAGTTGCTCTCATGCATGGGTTTCTCTTTTATTATTGTATACAAATTCTAGTAATTCTAGGGGATAGAGTTAAGGACATAACTTATCCACTTAACCCTTTAGTGTTGAAGATTCCCCCACTGACAGTATGTCCCTTTGTTACAGCAGAACCTTATTCCTAATAAAATAAGAGTAGTGGAACCAAAACTTCTCAGACACTTTTAGTGGAAGACATTTATTTATTGATTACATTCTGCAATGACCATTTTTATAATGCCAAGTAGCTGTTATATTAAAAGAAAATTCAATCTAGTGTTAAAAATATTTTTTTTTTTACAATAATGCAATTGCCCATCAAAAAAAAATTGCATATAACAAACATTGTTGACAATTAAAAAGAAAAGGTATCAACTGACCTAAAATACCAGCTAGGCTGCTCATAACTACTATATGCCCTTGCTTACGTTCCATCATATGTGGCAGCACAGCCTGGGTTAGTGATACTGGTCCAAGGACATTGATCTCAAAGATTTCACGGTCCACGTCCAGCTGAACTTCTGACCAAACTGCCCTTTGAGACTTCCCAGCATTATTGACAAGAATGTCAATCTAATACAAGAGAAATTTATGAAAAGGAGTAACATTTTACTTTTTAGACACTGAATGAATAGAATATATAATCTTTTGGATCATTTTATTGAATAGTTATAGACCAAAATATATAGAATAGAGAACAAAACATATTGAATAGACATTGACCAAAATATATAGACACAGAACACAATATATTAAATAAAGGATCATACTTTTTTTAAATGGTCTAAGACTGATTGAACTGCTATCTTGTGATAGTCAAAGTCAAGAACATCCATTGGCAGAACAAGAACATCTTCATCTTGTAGATGACTTCTACCTTGAACAAAGATAGAACAAAAATGTTAAATTTAAACAAACAAACAAAAAACAACAATCACCCTAAAAAAACAAACAAACAACAACAACAACATTATTAAATGAAAATGGAAGTTTTAAATTAAATTGAAATTCTAACTTAAGAGTGCATCCTTTAGTCACCAGAAAAGGGTTATTAATATACAACAAAGATAGAAAAAAAGCTAGATTAAACAACAAAATGTAGTTAGCTGTCATGGTTTAATTATCAGAACGAAATGTAAACAAAGTAAGTCAAATGTTTTTCACTTTTAAAGAAGTTTCTAGTCATAGGCTGCAAGCCTAAAGCATTTCTTTCAACATCAACCCTCAGGTCTTATACTAAATACACAGAAAAGAACTGAAAATAGAATAAACAGCTAAGACATGGTGTGTGAGCAATACAAGTGTGTGAAAGACATGTGCAAGACATGATGTGTTTGTATGAAAGATATGCTGTGTGTGCAAGATGTGTGCATATGGTGTATGTGAAAAACCTGTTGTGTGTGCAAGACATGATGTGTGTTCAAGATAATGTGTGTGTGTACAAGACATGTAATGTGTGCACCATACATTGTATGTGCAAGACATGTGTACTAACCATGTTACATGTGCAAGATGTGTACAAGACATTTTATGTGTGAAAAATATGTGTACAAAACATGTGTGTGCAAGTCATGTTGTGTGTGTAAGACGTGTGCTAAAAGGCACTCATGCAAGCAGAAAATGTTGTAAAAGATAATAACAATGATCTGTGGCATTTTAGGTCTAGAGACAATCTTTTCCCTTTGCAACTTCTTGTGTAACTACAGAGGCCAATCCTTGATACACATCCTAGGTCACAGGTTGGGCATGTGTAATCGCTAGGCGTCATTGCATTTTTACCCTTCTTTCTGCTGCTGTTGTATATGGCATCTGCAATCCGAGACCCTTCCTTTATGCTCTCTCTCCATGTGGATCTATCCAGTGCCACTTTTCCCAGCTGCTAGTGTTGATTTTGAAGAGATTCATGTCAGGTTTGCATACATCCATATACTGTAAAAGTGGGCGACCAGCGGCTCTCCTGCCTTCTGTTAGATCGCCATACAGAATGTCTTGTGAAAGTCAACCTACTGGTATTCTACGAACGTGGCCAAGCCAGGCAAAGCATCTGCTGCCGATGATCAAATACAAGGTAATGGGATTAGTGCATTATTTGGTTCAAGCAGGTACAAGAGAGATTCTTTAGGCAACTAACATCTTGGAAATGAACTACAATTTTCTATTGGAGGAAGTATACCAATGAAATATTATTTGATAATATTGCTTAACAAAGTCTATGAACACTTACCTAACTTTAAACAAGTTTGTTTGACTCTTTCTAGTTCTTCCTTTCTTCTTGCAGACAAAACCAGCTTACACCCAACAGACGCCAACTGGTAAGCAATATGTTCCCCAATACCACTGGATGCTCCTGTGATCCATACAACTTTATCAGACAAACATTCTGTTGAAAATATTGTTCAATTTAATACAAACACTGTCTTATAAGAAAAAAAAAATTCCTTATTAAAAAGTAACTCAAAGAGACTAAAGACTTGTTAAGTGGAATACAGATTTCTGTAAACACAACTTAATGAAAAAGTCATGCGGCCAGTGCAGGAAGGATGCAAGATAACTATTTTAAGAAGTATGTTCTCTGGATTCTTTTATAGCTGTAAACCTAAATATCAGTCAAATTATTATTATTGAAAAAATATAAGTGTACTGCCAAAATGTACAAAATAAAAAAGAATGTCTATGCAAGTTTTCAGTAAATGTGCATGGTTAAATTGTTTAATAATTAATCATCATATAAAATAAATATTAAAAATTTATGTTGTACATTTGCCAGATATTGTATACGTTTTATGTGTGGCCAGTACTATAAAAGGGTGTGGTGTGGTCAGCAGTATTTTAAAAGGATTTATTGTAAACAGTACAAGTATAATAAAAAGACTGGGTGTGGATAGTATTAGTATTATAAAAATGAACAGCTCATATTTTTCCTCAGCTACCAAATTAGGCAAACATTATACTACAAGTTTACTAATGCCATCCCTCTATAACAAACACTCAATATAAGAAATTGCAGAATGAATTGCAATTGTTAATAACTTTTTACAAACATTCTCTAAAAAAAAATATTATTCAAGAATGAATTTAGTCGATTATTTGAGATCCACTTTCTCTCTCTCTCTCTATATATATAAATATATATATATGCCAATTAAAAACAACAACAACTAAGAAACTATTTATTGCATGGATTAAGTTTTTTAAAATAGTTAGTTCATTTTTTACCAATTTTCTTTCCAAATTTAGATTTTACAATTAGCATTAGATTTGCATCAGCCAGAATAACAATCAGACTTGTCACAATGATGATCCCAAAGGACACAATACATAATGGGCATAGAGAGATGCAAGCCAACCCAATAAATTCTAACATCTTAAAAGGAAATCTTAGGAAATAAAAATGAGTCATAAGAGGAAGATAATAATTATAATATCCTTTTTAATAATAATAAAAAATTAACTAAGGGAGTATAATTTACTATAATAGGCCTAATTGGCTAATATTATATTATTAGAGCTAGAGGCTAAAGAATTTTTCCACCGAAACTGGAACTGAAAGTATAGAATCTAGACTAGGCATGTCAAACACAGCGTTCGGGGGCCGCATGCGGCCCGCAACCACTTTGCGTGCGGCCCGCTTAGCCACCTAAAAATTATCAAAATAATGTTGACCTGTCACGCTGGAAAATAAGAGATGACAAGCTACTTGAATCGAAAAATAGTATTATGTTAAACTGAACAACGAGAATGAGTCTGCAGTGAAAGCAATTTAAACTAAATTGTGTCAAATTTAATTGCAGCCATGGCAAATCATTTAGTGAATGTGATTTTATGAAGGAGTGTGTCGTTAAAGCAGAAGTAATTTGCCTAGAAAAGGTGAAAGCATTCAAAGAAATAGTGTTTACTAGGAACACTGTGGCAGATAGAATAAATGATATGTCAGTCAGATTGCATGAATAATTAAAGATTAGGAATTATTTTCATTGGCTCTCCATGAGTCAACTGATGTAACGGGTGTAGCACAGTTGGCTATATTCATATGGGTCTGTGACAGGAATTTTGAGATGCATGAGAAACAACTTGAGCTTTGTTCTATGCATAACACCATAACAAGTGAGGATGTTTTTTGAGAAATTAGATGAAGTGATATTGCAGTACAATTTATCTTTGGTAAAGCTAGCTAGTCTAACAACGGATGGCACACCAACCATGAAATAAAATGGTTTTGATGCAAAGTTACTTGCAAAATTTTTAGTGCATCATTCACCAAGAAACATTCTGTGCAAAGCAATTAAAGTTCCAACATGTCATAAGACCGATTACTGTCACTCTCAATTTTATTCGTGCCCGTAGTTTAATTAAATCATCGCCAATTTTTCATGTTTCTGGATGACCTTGGACATGAATTTGATTGTCTGCTGGCTCTCATGTCATAAAGTATTGAGATTTTTTACACTGCGTGAGGAAATTGTATTGTTTCTGAACATGAAAGGTGAACCTGTTGAACATTTCCAAACTGACGAATGGGTTCGAGATTGGGCATTAGCAGTTGATCGCACTGGTCAAATGCTAGACTTGAATTTGAAACTTCAAAGTAAAGACAAAATTGTCACAACTGCGTGTAATCATGTGAAGTGCTTACAAGCAAAATTACGACTGTAGATTAACCAAATATCAAGAGAAAATCTTGTTCACTTCTCAGCGTGTTAGGAACTAAAAAGACTAAATACGGCTGCAACATTTGGTAAATATGTCTTTCACCTGTAATCGTTAGTAGATACTTTCAATGAATTTTCGTTGTTCGTATCTCCATTCTCATTTGCTCCTGAAAATGCTGCTGGTAATGTGCAACTAGAGCTAATTGAATAGTAGTCAGATTCTTTGTTGAAATCAAAGTATATAGAATCGATACGTTGAAATGCGGAAATTTGCAGCCAGAATTCTTGCTGTTTGCAAGCACATGTCTCTGTGAGCAGTTTTTTTCCATAAAGAAAGCTACAAAAGCATCTCACCGTTCGAGATTATCTCATCAATCTTTGTCAACAGTAATGCAAGTGTCAGTGGAAAACAAACTTCAACATGACATTAATAAGCTTTTATCCTGTAAAAGATTTCAAGCATCATAACAAAGAAAATAATGCGTAATCATATTAATTTGTAATTACTAAATAGTACTACAAATTTAGCTAAGGGACAGGTATGCCATTAATTTGTGTATTTGTTGTATTGTTTCTAATTTACATAAAACTAGTAAGTTACTAGGAGGAGGTTCTTATATTTTGAACACTCCATCGAATTCTCCTTTCTTGAACGGGTTGCTTTTTTTGTGTGTAATTCATTTGTTTTATGTTTGGAGCTAAAAACGACGTTTCGGGACTGCGCATGTCCAATTTTAGATAAGTTACGATAATTTTGTTCCGTTTTTCCATAGCAGATGGAAGTTATTTAGATTCTCGGTAACCATGTATGTAAAGCTGTTGTTTTAACCTCCCCTGGCCATTCATACCCATATAAGGGATGAAGGCTATATTATGAGCCTGTTTGATCGTAGGCTGATGGGCATATCAAAATAAACTTCGAAACATCTTTAGAAAGACATTGCAATCACATTTATACCGTTAGCTGTTAAATAAAATTTAAAAAGGGGGTGTCCAAACAAATAATAATGAATTCAGCTCATTCTCCTTTTTGAACACAGCAAAATCGTAATAAGAAATATTATTGGGATTAATAAATCTATGATTTTTTCAATGAATAAACATGACCTAGATCGAGCTATCTAGAATATAAAACTTATGAATGAAAGAAAAAGTGCGGGCTGCTAATTTGAAGCCAAAGACCATGCCCACTGCAGGTGATCACGCCTAATAAGCTGGCGGTGAGGAGAGGTATACACTCAGCATGTAGTGTCACAACCTATCCAACAGGCAGTGGAGGGAAGGGGGAGAGAGTCATGAAAAGAATTATAAGCATCTATGGGAGGGAGGGGGATGTTAAGGTGTCACAAAACGAACATTCAAATTATGAAAACAAGAAGAGGGTCCTTGGATGGGAATTAAAAGAAAGACAGAGAGAAAATACAAGTAGCCTAGTTGAAAAAAACATGTTTATTAAATTAAAATAATTAATTTTTAGCTCTATAATCTATATAAATTTATTTCTGTCTTGCTTCTACACATAGATTATGTAGGTATGTATATATATATATGTTGTTTGTTTGTTTTACATATTTCGGATGAAGATTGAAGATAGTTTACTTCCTAGTCCAAACCTCCCGCAGGACGACGGGGGATGGGAGTGGGCAGGGTTTGAACCCTCGACCGCTGATAAATCCGAACGACAGTCCAGCGCGCAAACCGCACGACCAGGCAGCCATATATATATATATATATATATATAGAGAGAGAGAGAGAGAGTATATGAGGAAATAGACTATAAATACATATTGCAAAAGTGAATCTACTTCTTTTACTACAATCTAAATAACACAGATATAATTTATTAGCAATTACATAGTGGTGTTCAACAACGGTGCTCACTGTTCAACTGAAAGAGAAAGCCCAAAAACTGCGTTCAAAATAGGAGCATGAAGTGACCCAATTTATTTTAAAATAAAATCTTGACTATGAGTGGTAATTCAAAGAAACACAGCTATTTTTATAGTCCTTTAGTTGAAGAATAAGAATCTGCTTTCATTTTTTTTTGTAAGTTAAATCGTCACCAAATAAAAAAATAAAATAAAAATTGACCTAGTTCCCGAAAGTCGGTGTTCAGTTATAAGAATCTACCATAGTACGCTGTTTTGCAACTCAACTGATTTTTGGCTGCGGCCCCTAAGGTCATACTAAGTTCTTATGCGGCCCATATACCTTAATGAGTTTGACATGCCTGATCTAGATTATATCTAGTCTAGGCTAATCGATCTAGACTAGAAATGATAATGATTATCAACATGATAATATATAAAAAAAAAAACAACAGTTGAAACACTAACAAAAACAAACAGTTGAAACAGACTTTGACCGACCTAGAATAAGCCAAGGTAACGTATTAATAACTAACATGTAAATAGAATTCTATACTTACGTACACGCTAACAAATGTGTTGGCCTATTGCTAGCTCTACTTTGCTGAGAGTAAACGCCATACAATAGCTGCTGTAGCAAAATCCAAAGGAACGGCAGTGCCGATACAGTTTGGGGTCAGCGGCGTCGCAGGTTCTGCCAGAGTGTAGCACTGGGTGCTGCAAACTGCCTTAGGGTTGCCAGCTCCTGATTTTTCCTTTGGATACATCAGCTGCGTGATATGGGGGGGGGGGGGGGACTGATGTGTGGGCGACATCGTTCCGACCACAGCTAATGCCCAGGCATTCATCTCATTTCCATGAGATGATCCATAGTCGCTTCGCGACTGAAGGAGGCCATAGAGATAGCAAAATCACTAAACTTAGAGACATGGACAGGACAGAAAAGGTAAAGTAGCTATAGAGTGTAATAATTATAATGTAATAGATAAAACACTAAACCATAATTTACAAATAGAAAAACAAAACTTAATGAAGTACTCAAAAAGACACAAATGTCACAAAGGTACATTTCTTATTCCATACGCTAGAACAATTTCGTACAAGTGCTCCTTCTTCCTCAGAGCCATCATTAGAGAATGGAACGGGTTGCCTGAATCAGCCAGGAAAACCAACGACTCACTCTTATAGTCATTGATTAACATGCATGACTAGATTTACACATGAATGAAATGCGTATTATTATTATATTTTTTAAAGTAACGTCTGTAATGGATAAGATAAGAAGATAGATGTAGGCCTAAATAAGCCTTAGTTGATTTAGATCAGTGATCCTCAAAACTACAGTCCGTAAGACACCTGGCCCTTGGCGAAGCTATTCGGCCCAATCAAATTTCTGCTCACAGAATCTTTTTGCATTCGCGTGGCCTGTATCCTATAGGCCTATATGGCCCACATGCCAATTAGATAGATAGATAATTATGAAAGTAGACGATATGAGACGTCTTCGTTTTTTTTTTAGCATGACATCTGATGCTCAGACAAGTAAATGTTGACATACATAACGGGGAGGTAACAAAGAAATTGTCAAAGTACGTGAAAATGTTCCTTTACCCAGTGTAAATATATTATATATTTTTATATAAATATACTTATTTATCTTAAAATACTTTTAACTAATTCTATAAAATAACTTTTAATTGCTGTTGTCTGATAACTAAAAGAATAATATTAATTAGCAATTATGTTGTATATATTTTAAAAACTCTTTAAACTTCTTTTTATTCAAAATAAATAAAGTTGAAAATAACTTTACAAAAATAGGTATAAGGATTTCAAAATTTAAAGTTTTTATAAGTCATAAATACATCAATTGCTTTTAAAAAATTTATGGAAGCGCATACATTGCGCAAACGCATGAACTCATCATTTACATAAACCCAATTATTAATAATGTTTCATTACTGTTGTATCATCACACCATTGTCTTTAATTATATTGCCTTAGGTTTAAAATATGATTGTTTTGATTTCATGTACCCTTACAATGTATATACACCGTAAGTTAAAATACCCTCTCTTCATAAAATGTTCTTCTTTTTTATGTGTTTTAAAAACGAAAGTCTGTGCTAAATTTTACATTTACACAGACTCAAGTTTATGTTTTATATACATAATTGTATCTGTGGCATTTTTACGTCTCGAGAGACGATCTTTTCCCTTTGCAATTTCTTGTGTGACTAAAGAGGCCAATCCTTGATACACAGCTGCGATCGCAGGTTGGGCATATATAATCAACAGGCGCCGTTGCATTTTCACCCTTCTTTCTGCTTCTGTTGTGTATGACATCTGCAATCCGTGACCATTCCTTTATGCTCTCTCTCCATGTGGATCTGTCCAGTGTCACCTCTTCCCAGTTGCCAGTGTCGATAAGATAAGATAACCAATAAGGAAGTGCTACAAAGAGCAGGGTGCCAGGACATCCGCTCTGTTATCAGCAGCAGACGCCTTGGCTGGCTAGGCCACGTTCGTAGAATGCCAGTAGGTCGACTTCCACAGGACATCCTGTATGGCGATCTAATAGAAGGCAGGAGAGCCGCTGGTCGCCCACTTTTACGTTATACGGATGTATGCAAACGCGACATGAAGCTCTTCAAAATCGACATGATTGTATAACATTATACTATTGCGCTCCATCATCGGGAGACGAACGTATGCCAAAGGCAGTCCTTTTGAAGAGCCAAAAGGTGGTCGACGTAACAGAAGCGCCCCACGAAACGCTTCAAAGACCAGCTTAGGCGTCAACTTTCCTTGGCTGACATAGAAGAGAGCACCTGGTTGCATGCGGTCACTCACGAAGGCCGAGGGATACACATTTGAGACCAAAAGAAAGTCCGCTGCCGAGGACAAACGCAGACGGCAAAAAGAAAATCTAAATCGACCACCTGCGGACAATGGTTATGCTTGCCCTGGATGTGGCAAAATATGTAAGTCGCAGCTGGGGCTGCACAACCACGGTAAATACTGCACTCCTCACTAATAGTCGGACTCGAAGACAAGCCTTATTATTATTATACTATTGTTGGGATTTTTTAAATTAGAAAAACAAAATAATGTATTGAAATAGGAATAGCAGATCATTTACAAAAGTGTATCAATTTTTCGCAAAAATTGTGTAATTTCTCCACAGAAATATCAAACACCTTACACACCACCGTCCTAAAGGATTAGGGTTGTTTGAGGGGGGGGGGATAGCATCCTTAGTTACTGTGCAAATATATTAATATTGCGTCATTGTTTATTGTGAATGTTGTGAGAAAGTGGGATGTGGCGTTATAAAAAATGATAGTCTTCTATGTCTACTTGTATAAACACAAAGTCTCTGTTATTATTAATGTTATTATTAATTAATGTCTACAGTAATTTATTTATTTATCTGTGACAACAGAACTGTTACTTTTCCCTTGTGCAATGAAAGTAACCTTTAAATTATTTATATTTTTTGTTATTTATCCTAATTTTTTTAGCCTCTGCGTGGGCGCGCGCATGAGGGACCTTTTACATTTTCTAAACATTGGTGATGACGTCATTTTTTACTAGATTATGCCAAATGCTAAGTATGTATTTATAAATATAAAGCTAAAGTGAGTAAAAAAATGAAAACTCCTTTGCACAGAGGCGTAGCTAGAATGGGGGAGGGAGGCGGAGAATTTAAAAATCCATTTCAGACCCCACTTGAGGGGGGGCCCCCAAATGAGTGTTTTTTTTACATTAAATATTACACAAATTGCAGCCCCCCCCCCAAAGAGGTCAAGCTCCTCGTACCCTTAAATGATGGCAAATTCCTAGCTACGCCACTGCCTTTGCATTCCAACTTCCCTGACATCACCCTTTTGCATCCTAATGAGGTAAGGGTTAATTCTAATAGTAGCTAGCTATTTAGATAGTTTGTGGTACAAATATATTTAAAATTACAATTTAAACATAATTTTAAATATTATTGAAGATCTAATATTTATCTACTAGTATCCTGTTTGTAGGCCTTTTCTTGGTGGTAAATGTACCTTACAATGTTTGAATTGTCTCATCTTATAAATTATAGACACAAAATATTTGCGCCATATGCGTATTCAAGTGTTAATGCATGGTTAATCTAGTCATACAGATTACAAAATTAAAATATGCTAAGTCATTGCTTTTCCTGGCTGATTCAGGCAACCTGCACCAGGCATTAATCATCTAATAGGCTACTAATGACACCACGGAAAAAAAGAGCACTTGTATAAATTTGTCTTAGCATATGGAATAAGTTCTCTTTATTTTTGTGTCTTTCTGAGTATTTTGTTAGTATTGATGTAATTGCTAATTTCTTTGTGTGATTTGTGTATGAAAAAAAAAAATAGGAGTCCACAATCATTGGATTGGGATTAACTGGACTAAGCCAGGCTAGCAGGGAGAAACGTCTAAACGTTTTATTATTGAGTAGTCTCCTCTGATTTGATGTCTACCGGAAGTTATGGTCGTTCAGCAAAGCTAACCGAAGCAAAGAAAAAGATAAAATAAAGGGAGAACACTAGCCTAGTCTAAAAGAGATGCCAATTGTAGAAAACTTCGATGACTCATATTTTAGCTGATGCATCTGATTACAGTAAACAACATGGGCAGAGCAGGTAGATACTAGATGCTACTAGACGTAACTAGACTAGATATCTATTTAATCTATCTAAATCTAGCCAGATCTAGATCTACATACTGATAATCATTTATTTTATGGCTAATGCCAACTAATGGGTCATAATTTTAATAATTATTGTCCCAATTTATTTAATAATTATAATATTAATAGATTAATATTTTATTTAAAGTTTTAAAGGTAGTATATTTCACTATTTGAGACATCATTTCATGATTTTGTTATGAGGGTTGGAGTAATTCTATTGTAATTGTCTCTTTGAGTAACTCATAGATCTGCAAATTCTTTTTGTAACACACTGCAGTAAGGCAGTGTTGAAATTAAGTTGAGAGAAGTTTTTAACTCAATAATATGATTAATGTATATAATCCAACAATTATTAGAATCTATATTCTATTACATATTAAATGATATTACATTTTACATCAAATAAAAATAATTAATAATGATTAATGTGTGTAAATAAATTATATAGATCTATCTATCAAAATAATTAAGTAATTAAGTAGATTGGCTGATAGAATGATGACATGATTAATAGTACCAGTGAATTATTCTATTTATAGTTTCCCATTAAAAAAAATTCTAGAGATACTAATCTAATTATTTTTAACCCTTCCTCTAAATATCCTTTGGGAATTTTTTTTTCTGATGGCCATTATAATTGTTTACACAAGATTTCAAGGCCTCGACCCACAGTTTCTTTGAAGTTTCTCTTGATGACCAGAATGTTTAAAGTAAACTATCTTTTTTAAACTAGTGAAACAGTTTACTGAAATTGATATACAGATGAGTACGAATTAAATCTTAGGATAATGTTGAAAATCTAAATCTTTAGATAATCTTGTTTAAAACCTATTGAAACATAAATGGTTCTCTCTAACTCTCTAACTCTAGTGTTGCATTGCAGTAACATCAGTTAGAAATTTTAAATAGTGATTATATATTTTTTAGTCTAGAATGTTTAGATAAATGTTCCATAGATAGAGTTTGTTCAGCCATTAAAAATAGTAAAACACTAATAGCTGAGAAAATGACCCCATAAAATAAAAATAAAGTCACTTTTCTAAATAAGAGCCAACACAAAAGGGTCCCAATAGTGTAGTTTACATTGTAGGCTGTAAGGGACAACCACATTTAAATCAATGTTAATGACTTACAACTACAGACCTTGTAAAATGTCTTCATAAGACGACCAGACAATAGATTAGAAAAGCTTAGAAGTTACAACCTATACTTAAGGAATTCTTTGAGCTTAATAATCTAAACTTATAAACTGAACACATTTTCCATGCTTGCTTTCATTTAGCGACTGAGATTAATGAGTAGTCTTGAGTGGTCACAATGGAGCGCACTACACTAGAGTGTGGAGAACACCAGACAGAGCTACTGGAGGCTTTGAAAGGTATGTTCGAGGAAGGCCAACTAGTGGATGTCACAATGTGCATTCAAGATCATCGAATTCCATGCCACAAGGCTGTGTTAGCTGCAGCTAGCCCCTATTTTAAGGCTATGTTCACATCAAACCTTCATGAATCTAGGCAGCAAGAGGTCAGTAGAAACTTTTTATGATAATTGTGAAATTTTATAACATAAGGCAATAAGAAAGGCATATGTATGTATATATTTATGTCCCGAAAAAAAACTGTAGTGTATGTTTAATGACCCTCACACAACCGTAGGGCTCTAAAAATAGACAAAAAATACCTAATTGTATCTCTTTTAAAGAACAAAACTTTTAACAACTTGGGTAAACCCGTTTTCACACTACATACTTTTATTGATTTGATATGCATATGGCGGAATGGGTAAACCCATTTTCACACTCTACTTTTATTTTCATGAGAAAAAAAAAAACAAATGTGAAGGAATAAAAAACAAATGTGAAGGGAACATTACATAACTTTGTTTGTTTTACATGTATGGGATGTTCCTTTAGAACTGACCAGGCAGCCATACTCATTGAAAGCTATAGCTGTTGTTAAAATGCTTCTTTCCTTGTGGCAATTCTAAAACAATATTTCATACTAAATCCCAGGTAACTTGCATCACCTAAAATACTTTACTTGAAGATAAAAAAGTAAAGAAAAAAGTATTTGACAATTTATTTTTAAAAATTATAAAAAATAATCAAACATATTGTATTTATGCAAAAAAAATCCAGAACTTATTTTTAATGCTTTGATCGGAATGAAACTTCTTAAATCTGCAAAGTGAACTCAAGACATGTGATCTTACTCTTGTAGATATATTCACTGTATAATTAAAAAAAAGAAAGAATTTTTGTTACTTTTCTCCTTCTTCTGGTATTTATCTTGTTTTTTTTTTAAAAAAAAGGAATTTTGAAGTGAATTAAATAATAAAGAAATATTTAATGGTTCAATTTTGATGCCACATTTTTTTCCTTTTCTAATCTTTTTTTTTTCTCTGAAGTTATATTGGTTTGCATACACATATTGCAAAGGAAATTAGAAATTAAATTATTAATAATTCTACCATATTAGTATTTTAAAAAAGATAATCAGCCCTATAATGTAACCAAACAAAATAAAAACAAACAAATATACCATTTGAATAATTTATATAGATATAAATTTGCAGGAAAATTAATCATTGAAGTTCATGATGCATGATAAATGATGTCAAACTTTATTTAGAATTGCAGGATTGAATCTGAAATGTTTTTGACTTTTGCTCATTAGTTTCAAGAAAGTTTCTTGTTTGATTTTAACTGCTTAACCGGGTTCTTAATTATAATAATTATCATGAAAAATTATTGAAAAAATTTACTTTTCTTTGTTCTTTTTTTGTTTGAGTATAATTAGCTTGTTTATTTTTAAAGGTGGCTAATATATTCTTTGTTTTTATTTGTTGAAGTAGGATGTTGCATATTTTTTGTTTCTTTACTACGCTATTCTAACATTGTAATTTTTTTTTTTCCTTTAGGTTTGGCTTAGGGAGACAGATCCTGATGCTGTGCGATTACTAATTGGATTTGCGTACTCAGGCAAACTAGAGATAACTTCAGCTAATGCACAGAGTCTGCTGTCAACTGCTTCCTTGCTTCAGATGTCTGCTGTCCAGAAGGCCTGCGCCAAGTTCATGGAGACCCAGCTTGATGAGGCTAACTGTGTCGGCATCCAGTGCTTTGCCTCTGTACACAACTGTGAAGAGCTGTGCACCAAGGCTAAGGAATTCATAGAGAAGAACTTTACTTCTGTTTGCAAAACTGAGGAGTTCTTAGACTTACCATTGGATAAGGTTGTGGATATTGTTTCCTCTGATGAACTTAATGTGGAGAAAGAAGAAACTGTGTATGAAGCGATAGTAACATGGGTGACACATGATTTAAAAAACCGGCGGCAGCATCTTGGGGAGCTCATGTTACATCTTAGATTTCCTCTAGTGAGTGTTAAATTCCTTATGGATGTTGTTTATCAAAACTCCATGCTTCTGGAGACAGAGAAAGGAAGGGTTCTGATTCGGAACATTCGTATGTTCTTGGAAAACCCAGAAAAAGTGTACAGCGCAAGTAATACAAAAGACCCATTCCCCTTGCGTTCTGGCATGATCCAGCCTGAGCACTGCATCCTATTGGTAGGAGGTATTGATCAGAATAAACCCTCTGCAATAAACTGTTACAACCCTCTTACCCGTGAAGCTTTCTTCATGGCAACATTCCCTGAGTGTGAGGAGCGTTCAAGGTATTACTGTGTGGAGGACCCCGCTGTCATAGTGACGGAGGACAATTCGATTTATGCAGCTGGTGGTAATTATATTTATCATGCTAATTACGGAGAGTCCCCTTCTGATGAGGATTCAGTTTCATTTGATGATTTTGAAGATGAAGAGTCTGTGCGAAAAGATGTTTATTTCTATGACAATGACCATAACAAGTGGATAGCAAAAGCTCCAATGTTGTTTCCCAAATCTAATTTTACATTAGCATCTGTGGACAATAAAATTTATAGTTTTGGGGGTCTTACATTAAACCAGCATCCTACAGAGATAGTGGAGAGCTACGATATTGATAAAAATCAATGGAATTATGTTGGAATGATGCCAACGACGCTGGTTGATCTAAGTTCTGTTGTCTTTCGGGGAGAGATATACCTTCTTGGAGGAAGAACTGGGGTGGGGGCTCACAATATTGTCATGAAGTTTGACCCCCGAAAAAATGAATGGACTTCCCTGGCTGGGATGCCCACACCAAGGTTTAATTTTGGTGCCAGTGTCATTGATAATGAGATCTTGGTTGCTGGTGGTCAGATATATTCGCATTCCACCAACACTATCCGGAGGGATGCCATGAGATCCTGTGAAATTTACAATGTTGAAGCCAACCAGTGGCGGCAAGGCCCTGAACTCACTGAGGAGATGTACAACGTTGGCCTCATGCATGTCAATGGCTGCGTCTATGCCATGGGGACCTCTGAGTACCAGCGGTCACCTTTTAGAATCTACCGCTACAATGTTGTGTGTCGATTGGATCTCTGTAGGAAAAGGTGGGAGCAAGTGGAATCTGATCTGTGTGATATTCGCAGCTATGCTTCTGTGGCTGCCAAATTGTATACCAGGAAGTTGTCTCAGGTGTTTCGACCTGAGGTTGATACTTGATATATAAGGTGCACTTATCACTCTATTATATTATATTCCTTCAAAATTCAAAACCTTTCAAAACTTTGATTCAATGCAAGTTTTACTATTTGGATTCGTTAATATTTTTAAATAATATAATGCTATTCATTTTACAGTATTCTGTTGCACTGTATATCTGTTGACAGCAACATTTAATAAGTTGTATTAAACAAAAGGATTCAGTGAAAACTGGTAAATATGAATAATGAAAATAATATGAAGAAGTTATGAATCATT
Source organism: Biomphalaria pfeifferi (assembly GCA_030265305.1). NCBI lineage: Eukaryota > Metazoa > Mollusca > Gastropoda > Planorbidae > Biomphalaria > Biomphalaria pfeifferi. Next base: position 2,025,528 of record JASAOG010000039.1, on the reverse strand, counting down.
CACTCCATTATTTCATAAGTTTCATGCCAAATGTCAAGAGAAAGAAGTGAAATCTTCATAATTTTACTTTAATTGTGATTTAAATAATAGTTCTTTTTACTTTATTGTTTATTATAAAGTTGTGTTAAATGATTCTAAATTATTATTTTAATCACTGGTAAATTTGTGATATCTAGATAATATTCAGTATTATTTCAATTTATAATTATTTAAATGAAGGTATTTATCATAATGAAAAAAAATTCTCGTTTAAATTTTAATGAACAATAAACTAATTAATTATGATATTTCTTTTTACTTTAATCAGGATTAGTATTAATCTGAATCATGATAAAAATACATTCAATTATTTCAGTAAATAGATTTTGTAAAAAAAAAAAAAGTTCACAATTCACAAGCATCTACCAAGTAAGCAAGAAACAAAAAATTAGAACATTTCATGAGAGTCAATATTGAAAACTAGACAGGCTTAAGTTTCCCTGCATTTGTAAAGAAAGTGAAATGACAACCATTAATCCACATTTACCTTTAAACTGGTTATTAAGATACGTCAAGTTTTGTTTGCTTTCTAAATTAATAACATGCTTACTTTTGACTTTAAAAAATTACTTATAAATCTTATTGTTTTTTTAGCACAGTAGTCTATATAGAACAGTATTTTTGTCCTTTATGTGTGCCATGAATTTCAGATTTTGTCAAAGTGCTGAGAAATCAAGGATGAAACTTTTAGTAAGCCCTTGCAATGAATCTTGACTCAGCACTATTTATTTAAATTTTGTTTGTTTAGATTGGAAAGCCAAAGAATCAAAATCTTTTATTCTAAATATGTTTATATTTTATTGACAAGGATATTAAAATCCATTTAGTCAAAGTCGAACACACTTTATCAAGAGAGTACAACATTGTCTCCATTGGTTTATTTATATACATCTTTTGTTAGTCAGTATTATAAACTGCCATGCCCTAAGTCAGCCAAAAAATTGGATGGCAAAGTGTAGGGCAAGAAACCGACTGCAGAATCTATCTGCTTCGGATAAATGAGAGATTAAGAAGATTGAAGGCTTATTCTTACAAGATAGAAAGGATAACTCAAAATTGAAATCTTGCTCATACTCCATCTGTAGAATAAGTAGAATGCCAGTTTCACCTATTGATTGAGGTTGAGATTTAAGCAGGGCATCAGGTTGGTTTTATTCATGACATTCCATGTTCAAACTTTGAATCCCATGAATAAATCTTTAATATACAAAGCAGCTTACCAATTGAATAGCTTTGATATGTAGTGCAATAGAACCAATATATGCATCAATAAGCTTTTTATATTCTGTTTTATAGAATTTTTTTTTTTCAGTGTGTATTCTAATTTAAATATATATATATACAGGGCTTTTTTTGTGACGGTACGCACCCACGCACCGGCACCATTTTGAAAAAATTATTACTTTTCTTGTATTTTAACATATATTATTAATTTTTAGTAGCTAAAAGTTAGGCAATCAACTACTGAGTACCAGCACTTATTTTTTTTTTTTTACAAAAAGCACTGTATATATATATATATATATATATATATAAATATATTTATTTTCCATATTTAGAAATTTTATTGAAATATTTTGTGAAGTTATACCTCAACTATTTATGTTTGTCTGACATGATTTTTATTTTACAGTAGTTATTGTGAAAATTTAAGCAAAAAAAAATATTATTTTTTTGATACATGAATTAAAAAAAAAAAGAAGTTATTCTAGAATGTACTTCAAATACATGCAGATAGCTTCTTGTATTATTTTCTTTGATTATAATATTATATGCAAGAAAGATTTTACAAAGAGCAGCCTTTTTATTGTACATTTCAAAGTTAGAATTTTTTTTTATCCATGTTTGAATAGTGTCATATTATTACAAAGTAGCCTAATTTGCTTGTGGTTTTGTTCCTGTATTGTGCAAGCTAATGCTGTTTTCAACATAAATTGAATGTTTTTTCTTTGAAAAAATATAGTACAATTACTTTAGACTAGTTTTTTTAAAATTAAGTTCCACAATGGTACAACTATATATTTTAGTCTAATTGACTAGTGTAAATATTAGTTATTTACTATTTTACAGGTTTTTTTACATTTTCTTTGTGTGTCTTGTTGACTTTTTCTTGAATAGCTTCATTGCCCTTGGCTTTTACAGCACACAAACTTTATTGCATTTATTATACATTATTTTAAATTTATTTTGAATGTATAACTATTTTATTTTCTTTATTTCAATAAAAGTTTTTGTGACACTTTTTTTTTTTTTTTTTATTAAAAATTATGAAAAAAAATCATATGCTCTTAACAAAAATCAAATTTTTACAATTTATTTCTAATTTGTATATTACAAGTTGCAAGTAAGTTGTTTTTAATTCGAACTTAGCCTTTCTGGTTTGATGGTTTGTGCATCCACTTCAAGTTGTTCTATTTGAAAGCTTAAATTTTTTTGATAAACAGTTTAAAAAAAAATTATCAAGAGTATTTCAACATGTTTTAAAAATCTGTGTTACTTGGGCTTGCTATTGTATGTCTGCTTTATAGATGTTTTAATAAACTGGTTGAAATTTGTAAAAAAATATTTTAAACTAAGGGAATATAGATTAAAATATGATCATTAGATTTTATCAGAATCTCACAATGTCAACAGAAAATGTGCTGTTACTATTTGACTGCACTCAGAGAATGGATACATTTCATTTCCAAACACAAAATATTAAAAGTTTATGTGACTTTTTTTTATGCTCTTGTTCTATTCTATGTTTTCTTGAGCAATATAGCTTGGCTTTGAAGGTAGAGGCATAAAGCTGTAAATAATGACAATGCAATAGACTGAATGTGTGCAAGTGTGACCTCTGGGTTTAATCTTTGGCCACTCACTTGATGCAATGACTAAACTTACAACTACACAGATTTTCTTGGCATATGATTAATTTGTGGCATAACATTCTCAAACTTAAATTGGATGTGCTGCTAGAATTTAGAATTGATATAAGTCAGATGCATTCCCAGATTTCCATGTTCTTATTTTGAAATGAAACAACCTTATGAAGATTATATTTATCATGATAAAAGTGAATTCAGATTTGAATGTTGTGTTGATTTAATGATGATCAGTTTATGACAATTTACTACGCCTTATACATCACAAGTCCTTGTTTTTTTTTGATTGCTTTTTTTTTTTTAGAAACTATTTTGTGTTGTATGATATTTTTGACAACAATGCCTTGAAGCTATGTTTTGAAAGCATCACACTGTAAGCAGAGTTTAACTATTGCCACTTACATATTGCTTTTATTGGCTTGCTGTGATTATTTACCTAATTATTTGGTCACTTGATAATTAAGTGTTTTTTTGTTTATATTCCTATTGTAATGTTGCTAATTTTTTTTTTATAAATTTTTTATTATTTCATGAATTAAAGAGTTTAAAAAAGTTTTTGACAGGCGCTTTTGTTTTTTGAAGTTTTGAAATATTTTTTAAATTGCTTCTCCACATTTTTGTTACTTTGACATGGATCCTACAGATCTTAGATTTGTAAGGAAATAACTTGTAATTAATGAAAAACCTGCACAAAAGTGTGCAAAGAACTTACTGGCAAAATTTAAAGAAATTTTGGCACTTGCCACTTTGTATTGAAAGTTACCAGCCCATAGTAGTTATTACAAGCCTGGATATTTAAACTATAGTTATATTGCTTGTCTTCAAGCTCAAAGATGAAGACAAGTTCACATGCCTATGCAGTCCTAGCTAGGATCTATATATTTGCCACATCCCGTGGAAACAAAACTGTTGTCTGCAGGTGCTCGATTCTAGTTCTTTTTTCACCTTCTAGCAATAGCTTGAAATTTTAGTTTATTAAATATACAATTTATAAATCTTTTACCAACTAGTCAATCACTTCTCTATATTCTTAATCTTTATGCTGTTAATTTTTAAAAGTCGAGTCTAAATCTTTTTCATTTGTTTGGGACATCATCCCAATGTTCTCATTTGTGTAATATAATTATTGTAATTTTTAAAACTTAATTTTTTTTTGGTCTGACCTTCTATATCACATTTGGATTTGTTTGACTCTTTATATAATCCTCTTCCTTCCTTTTTTTTTCTTTTTCTCTATAAAATTGAAATCACAAACCTATATAGATATAGTGAGAGAGACCAGACTAGGCTTGTATGTAATCAATGGCACATTTTCTTCAGTTTGGAAGATGAATTTTCAAATTAGTATGTATATTTTTAAAAGATAAATTTATCCAATATAAAAAAATGTCTATACTTGATGTAGGTGTTAAAATCTAGGTGTTGAGAACTTGGTCTAGACATTACACTGTTGTTGAAAATGACTTTAACCTAAACAAATGACCCCTTGATCCCTTGTAGTGTTTGAATCATGTGGCGCGGCATTGAAAGTCTGAGCGCACATTCTGCTCATTTTCCTATTAGATTTTGACTAAACTCTAGACTAGATTAATTTATTATTTCCTCAGAAATCACACTAAAAATATAATGACTTCATAAAATTTGTTGAATTTATAAAAACTCCTTTTTGATGTAGGATCTGAATCAGAACTATGGGAATTGTGTTGTATTTAGATTCACTAAACCAAAGATAATTTTCTATGGGGTGAAGAGCCAGTTCACAGAATCTCTAATGGCCATTATGTTTTCCACTTTCAAGTTAAACATTTAGATAGCTCACTAAAAGGAATGAATCAACATTGTCTCCCTGGCTGCCATTATATTTTCCCACTATCAAGTTAAACATTTAGATAGCTCACTAAAATGAATGAATCAACATTGTCTCTCTTGCTGCCATTATGTTTTCCACTATCAAGCTAAACATTTAGATTGCTCACTAAAATGAATGAATCAACATTGTCTCCCTGGCTAGTCTATATATTTGTATGTTAATTATTGAAATTACTTTCTTCTGACACCACTGAATATCGTTGATGCATGGTACTCTCTTATTTTTCAGTTTGTATTTGTTACTAGAGCTATTACTTTACGCTCCATTTGGTTGTTATTTTTTGTTTGTCAAAGTAGAAAGTAACAAAAATGTTATTTTGGTAGACAACAAAATTCTGATACTGTCAGTCGATCTTGATGAAGTCTGCTTGTAATAGGATCTTACACTTCAGTAATGTTAGCCAACAGAACATGGAAACGATGTTAGCCAACAGAAGTCCCATAGAAGTATTTTATGTTCGTTTCATAACTTGTACACTTTGGTTTGCCAGTTTGTGTGCAGCGAACTTTTGATTTGATCCAAGTGCTATTAAAATAGCTCAAATATCACATCTTCGCATTGTCTGTCTTACTTTTTTCTTATATTGTATTATGTATAATTCGTTGACATTTTTTTTTGACTATCGGCGGAAAAAAAATCAAGAATAGAGTTGTAAACTATTTAGAAGAACTAGGAATCAACAGGCTAATATGTAGGCTACAGTATAAATGAGAAAAACATTTTCATCACTTTCTCCCTTGTTAAGTCAAGTTAAGTGTATCTCCAGGATTTTAGAACTAGTGGACTAGGCTATCTGTGACTGTTATAGTTAATACTGAATGTCAAGAAATTAGTTTTAATCAGTCATGGAATTGAATTTGTAATAGATCTAGACTAACAATAATAAATCTCAGCGCTTATTTTTACCAATTGTTTTTGTTTAGCGCAATTTCGCGGTTTTAGCTTTCTCTCTGCACTATGATCCTATCACTTGGACCAGTTGGGAAAGGGGTGGGGAAGAAAGGGAGATCTGTGTGAATATTAACGTGGTCGCTTTTTAAATGCCTTTATAAAAAACAATAAAAAAAAAAGTTGAAAGATATGGATTCGAACCCGAGAGCTCTAGCCCAGTGATGCATAATTACGGCCCGCGGGCCACATCCGGCCCGCGACGTTGGTTTATCCGGCCCGTCAAAAATGCTAAGTATAGCAAATCTACCTCCCCATCCTTATTTTCCCTCCCCCAAAAAAGGTTGAAAAAAATGTATCTTTACCTACGTTAGGGCCCTCAATTTTTCTCTAATTGGCTGGTACCTTAATTTTGTCCTTTAACATATGTGCGTATATAAAATGAGACTCTGAATGTTGAATCTACCAGGTAAAGTGACTTTAACCTTTTGTGGAAGATGATAATAAGCCAACATATTTGTTTTATAAAGAAAGTGTGGCTGTCAAAAACAACTTATATAAAACACAAAACAAATATGACGGCATTCTTGGTTTGAGCCGCGAATAAAAGATTGTTAAACTAGGCCTAGTATATACATACGGCTTCTTGTACCCGTGTCTCCTCCTTGTACAAAACTAAACATTTTGTTGAAATAGGACTAATTAAGTCCGCAGTGTAACTCTGAACAGTTTCTAATTACATAATATTGTAGGTACAAACGTATTTCGATCTCATTTTACTTAGTTATTTCCCTTGTACCATTCATCAACCCGAACATATCTCTCTGTGTTTTCACACTCATACTTTTAAACTAGAATATATAACTCTAGATGCAAGCCAAAAAATTAAAAACGTATTTTTTACTTAGGAATCATAACAAACCAGTCCTGACAGGATGGTTCGTGCTACAATTCATGTAGGCCCAAACACACACCAGAATGTAAAACCGTATAAGATAAGATAATTTTATTAGCCCAAACTAATGGAAATTCAGTTTGACTACAAGTGCCCACATAAATACGGACACATAATGTCTCAATCAGAGTCTGTAGCGTTCACGTTTTCTAGATTCATTCAATCAAGAAAATTCTCCAACTAGAATGCCCATGGTTTCACCAGAGTGCAATGGAGTACATGACGTCTGCCTTAGTGGGCAATGCTGCTTCTACATTCCGCACTAGCACCAATTTGTAAAGATCTAGATGTAAGATTGAAAGTTATTCCCATAAACCCATTTATAGTATATATATATATATAAGTCCGATTTAGGAAGCTAACAGCTTATGGAGTAATCTACCCTTGATCACATGTCTTGCTCAGATTCTTGACCATATACATTTTTTCCATAAACATGTCAAGTTTATTCAATATTTTACTTTGTAACAAAGCGAATGCAAAATGAGTTACTTGTTAACTGAGTAGCCCGCTCGTAACTTTAATTACCATCATGACCTAAAAAGTAAAAAGAAATATACATACTAGAAAAATATCCTAAAATATTTACTTGGAGGTCTACCCATGAAGTAAATGAATATTAACAGCATCCGTTTATTGTGAGACACGGCTTCTTGAACCCCGTCTCGGTTTCCTCATTCTGGAGAGGTCGGAGGCCGAGTACAAGAGAGATTACTCCGTATTCCTATACTGTACCATCAATATTCGTGAAAGAGCAGTCACCGCAGCCTAAGACCTGGTGAATGGTACGGTTTAGCGAGCCTTTCTTTCACCGTCTATAACGGCAATGCGTGGAACGTGCCGTGAAAGCCCATTGTAGGAAATGTATGCTCTCCTGTGTCTCCTAACAGACGTTTCTATGAGGACGCCACGATGAGACCGGGATAGTGCCCTCTTAAGAATACAACCATGCCTCGAAATAAATTGAGTAGGCCATAAAAGGGAAATAATTCATGAAAAAAAAAACAGTATTAAATTTATTTCAGGGACTGCAAATTAATTTTTTCAAAGTTTCACTCTGTCTGTCCGTCTCTCTGTCTGGTAAAAAGTGTGTACACGTTATTTCTCCCACACCCATTTTCTGATCAAGTTGACGCTTTGCACAATTATTTATTGGCATAGACAAGGCATAAATCAATAAAAAAAAGTAACCAATTAGTCAATTATATTACTGGTAATTAATTTTTTTTATACCAACAAGGGAAACTAATCCTTCAGTATTTACATATATGGCTAAATTTATTGGGTTTAGTCCCCGTAAATAATTGTTAACGCTATTGCTCCCTCGCTTTTTCTCTGATCAAGTTGATACTTTAAGCCATAATTTATTGTACCTCAAAAAACAAGAATAGATTCTAAAAAATAACTAATTAGTCAATTAATTATTGGTAGGTCTAATTAATTATTTTGTTTGATATCAAATAAGGGAAATAACTTGCACATTCCTTTTTTTTTTTTTTTTTTTTACCTTTACCTATCCTTAGTCTATTGGACCGTTAGGGCACCATGCAAGACTCGTCGACCGTCTTTCTCCATTCCTCACTTTCTTTTGACTTAGTGCATTATTGATAGTTCGTCCCCTGTAGATACGCTTTTTAAAATATTTTTTTTTTAATAAAAAAAAAATATTGTGCTTGTTTTATGTATAGATCTATAATACTATATATATATTTGCATTGTGAGTCACTTTCAGGCCTGTAGTTTTTCTACATTTAGGGTGGTTATTGTAAAATGGCATGTCTAAGTCTATTTAAAAAAAATAATAATGAATAATAGTAATTAGGCTTGTCTTCGAGTCCGAAGATTAATGAGGAATGCAGTAGGCAACTATTAACACACACACGCACACACACACACACAAATAAAAAAACCCACAGACCTATATAATATATATATATATCTATAGGTCTAATTGAAAAATATATATAAAAAATCTTTGACTAGAAGAAACGAAACATTCGAAACAAAAATAATACTGGCTAGGAATGTTTCACCATGGATTCACAACAGTTCACGCAGATACAACACGAACCTTAGAGTGTAAATCTTTAATGAACACAAAGAATCAGTTTCACACATGGCTAACGTAAAAAATTCTATAATATCACTGGCATATAACCTTTTATCCTGTAGATCTATTTCTATAATATCACTGACCTATAAGCTTTTATCCTGTAGAGTGTAGATCTATATTCTAGAAAAAAAAGTGTGGGGAAAAAAAGGAATTCAAGAAAAAAAAAGAAATAATTTAATTTCATAGAAACATATTCATAAATTACAAACAATAGATGTAATTTTCATTTTGTTATATTGAAGGACATCAATATGGAGCAGAGAAGAAAATAATTAGATCTAAATCTACAATGCCTCTAAGCTCAGGGCTCAGTAGGCTACACATCAGCCCGGCATGGAGGCAGCGCTAATTGCAACATATATTTCTTGTGATGATTATTGCCTTGTTGTCTTTTTAAAGGTTTCAGCCAATCTGCGTTAAAATGAAAATGCAATTTTCACCCGAATCGTTAGAAATGGGCCTGGTTCAGAGGCAATAATAAATAAATAAATGAATGAATTAAACAACACACTTTGTGCTATTTAATGACAGAACACTCCTCCCCCCCCCCCCCCCCAAAATGTTGAAAGGAATTTTCATAATTAAATTAGTCACAGTTATCTTCGCTTTATTTAAATTGTTACTTTTAAGACACTAGAGAGAGAGAGAAAAAGAGAGAGAGAGAGAGAGGGAGGGAGGGATGGATGGAGAGACGGAGGCAGGGAAAGAAAGAGGGCGGGAGAGAGAGGGTGGGAGAGAGAGGGTGGGAGAGAGAGAGAGAGAGAGAAGAAAGAAAAAACTGTTGTTAGCTAAAAATTGTACAATTATTATTATATGATTTTTTAATTGGCTAGCTTAATAACTGTATTCTGTACAGTCGCCAGATCATTTGGAACTAGGCTGTTGTGTTTCGAGAGGAAATGTGTAGGTCACAGCAGGGTCTTATCTCTCTCTGTGTAACCCTAACCCTATTACTTACTATCACTGTTTTTTTAACGTATGTCGATATTACCTTTTCTTGTATCCTTCCTCCCGCGATCGTATACTATTGCATAGACACAATTGTCTCCATATTTACAAGAACCATTACATGTTTTATTTCGAGTGACCTACCTCTTAAATTGATAATCATCCAGACAATTGTCTGGACTTAACGATGGATAAATTAGAAAAACTAAGGAATGAATAAAGTAATACTAGTAACAATAATGATGTGACATTATAATAATAAGCGACGTCTGTCATTTTAAGATTTATGTTACAGAGAGACGCCATGAGTTTGTCTGCTTGAATAAAATCACGAGCGACCATAAAATAATTTTGCTAATTTGTCCACTAACAGGTAAGAAAAAAAAGGGGTAGATAACAACAAACAAAAGATCATATATAAGACATTTGAGATCATTATAGAACCTGCTTTCAAAAAAAAACAAAAAAAAAACTAATCGAAGCATTGCACATTGGTACTTTATTTTTATACATTTATTTGTCCCATAAATATTTATTCTCCAAAAGGTTGAATTATGCCAACACTGCATAAAGACTATCGTAATAAAAATACATGGTAGATCATTAACATCCTATTAGTTTATGCGTAAAGGGGAAATAACTATTAGTACTAAAATACATGGCGTAGCCAGGATTTAAAAAAAAAAAAAAAAAGGGGGGGGGGGTGTTGGTAAATTTTTCTCCCCCCACCGGCAAAAAAATATGAGAATGTGTGTGTTTGTAAAAGTGTGTACATAATTATCTTTATTACATTCTGACCCTTCATTTTTTTAAAGAAAACTTTTATTTTATCCTAGAATAGGTTCTTCCTGGAGTTAGTGGAAAAGTTGTAGTCTGGGGGTCTGGGCGCCGCCAAGCACTATTTCCGGTTTTGAAAGCCAACAAAATGCATATTCTGAGGTATCTACAGTGCATTTTAATTCAAAAACCTAATGTGCTCTTCTTACTGACTTAGATCCTCTCGCCACGTTCGGCGCATTATGCAGCAAGCTGCTTCCACACAAATCTGTCTCTGGTAATGTCTGAAGCCACTTTCCACCTGCTCTGAGGACCTCCATGAAAGTGTGGCGCCAAGTTGTACTAGGATGTCACTGTTTGCGCTTTCCTCGTCATCAGTTCATTGAAACCAGTGCTTTTTTTTTGTAAAAAAAATAAGTGCCGGTACTCAGTGATGGATTGCCTAACTTTTTAAACTAGTAATAAAACTTCCATATCTTTTCTTTTTGTATTGGTGGAGAGCTAGGGTTGAGGTAGTTGGTAGTTTGTGCTTCATAGTTTCTGATATTCATAGAGAAAATATTGAGATCTGCCTTAGTACGTGCCTGGATGGACCACCTCAGAGGCTATTTTTGAATTTGTGTTTGCACAGTCTTTTTAACCATTCTGGTATCAGGTTTAGTATATTTTTCAAATATAAAAGTTTCTAAAAAATAATTAAATTTTATAAAAAAAAGGGAAAAAACAACAACAAACAAATGTCTATTTGCGATGGTAATGTAGACATTCTAAAATATAGACATTGTTTCTTTGACCAAAGTCACGAAGCACTTTTTAAATACTTAATTTGAAGTAGTTATTAGATTTAATCAGACCAAAAGTGTAGACTAATTACAATAGGCCTATGCCTGCTAGAAGTACAACAGATTCATCTCCATAGAATAATCCATTGAAATCTCAAGTGTTCTCCTTATTATATTTCTGACCATATAGATGTTTACATAGTCACGTCATGGTGTATCACTATTAGTTGGACATCGACTACAAGCTAGACTATATATTTTTAGTATTAGAACTCTGAAGTGACCATTAGATGTTTTCAAACAGTAACAAATTTATACAGAAATGAAACATGTCACCGTGGCCGACCTTATGCATAGGCAAACTAGGCAGCCATCTAGGGCCTCAGATTGGTAAAGGCCTCGCAAAGTACTCAAAACAATTATTTTATAGAAGAAATAGTGAAACTTGTCCTTAATGTTAATGTTGGACTACACTAGGTTTTTAATAAATTGAGAATTTTTTATTTTTTTTAAAAATAATATTTTTCTATTTCATTTAGGGCCACCAGTTTCAATTCGCCAAGGGCCTCCAATTATCTAAGGCCGACCCTGGTATTAATTTTGGTTGTAAATCGACTACAAGCTAGACTACATATTTTTAGTATTAGCATTCTAAGTATCCCCCCTCGCCTATTAAGACAAAGGTATGAAGTCTAAATACCCTAACAAAATTAAATACGAAAGTCAAGTTGGACTTTTTACTCCATTCAGTAATATGTTTTGACTAGTACTTTCTTGACTATCCTTCAAAAATGAAAATCAATTAACTAATTAACTTAAATTTTGCTGATTTCAACGCTGCTGGTTAACATTGGCATGGACTAGTGTTGAATTCATAAAAGAAATTAAAAAAACAACAATCAAGAAATGTAAATTTCAAGTGCAATTGATTTTTATTGACTGAAAAGGAAATCTGAAACTTGGAAATCTTGCACTCAATACAAACGTCCAAATCCTTGAACAAAAAATATTTCTCGTGAAAGCAACTTGCACACAACGATTTCTGTTACAAACACATAGAAGAAATAGACCAACAAGAAAAAAAAACAAAACAAACAACTAACAGACAAGAAAAAAAGAAAATAAAACACCAGAACACGGGGGCGCGGTAGCTGTGTAGTAAAGCGATTGACTTTCGAACTGAGGGGTCCTAGGTTCGAATCCTGGTGAAGACTGTGATTCTTTAGTGTGCCTCTGAGTCCAGCCAGATCTTATGGGTACTTGACATTAGTTGGGGAAAGGTAAAAGCGGTTAGCCGTTGTGTTGGCCACATGATTACACCCTCGTTAACCGTGGGCCTCAGAAACAGGTCCATAGATCGCAAGGTCTGAAAGAGGAAGTTAACTCTTCCAGAACACGAATGTATTTAAGCAATCGACCTATCTGAAGACGAAGAAAAGATTGACCAAATTGGAACACACACAAAAGAAACCTACAAGTATAAAAAAAAAAAAAAAAAAGGAAACGGCCCGAAAGGAAAGGAGAGGCCTAGCAGAACACAAACAAAAAGAAACAAACTATCGTATTGTTTTATGTTTGTGGTAATTGAAACAAAATGTTTTTTTTTAAAGGGGTGTGGAGATAATGTCACATCAAAATCCTACTTCTTCCTCCTAGCCCCTAGCACACATACTTAGATCTCAACACTAGAAAAAAAAAGGTGCCATGGGACTTACAATTATTTGACACAAGAAGCTGATCAGAAAAAAATAAATACAAAATACAAACATGTATGTAATTATAATAAAGATATATATGACAGAGTCAGAGCTAAATATTTATATATTTTATAAAATTAATTATTTTTAATTACCGAATTCTGAGAAGCACAATATTGTATACAGTATATTATATAGAGAGAGACCCAGGTACATATATGCGATGTTGTACATTCATAGTTTAGACAAAAATTACTTGAGTCTAAATCTAGATAATAAAACCAATAAGTATCACTACACCAATGTGCTTTGTATCACTATACATCAGTGCATTGAACGATCAATTTTAAATCAATAAGTTAATTTATCAGTATCATGACCAAAGTGAACAAGAAGTGCGAAATGAAATTAGTGAACACATTAATAAAGTCATGAACACACGTCAAGTTTCTAATCATCTTCATTGACCAGACGTAGGCTCACAAAATGTTAGTGATAGTGTACCTATATATTTTTTAAATATACGAACGAAGGCGATACCTTTTTATTTTAACCCTTAATCTTTTAATGAATAAGAAAGCAGTCTTTCTCTAGCATTCTTTTTAATGTCTCAAAATTTAATCGAAGTAGGAGACAATTCCCAAGATACAGAACTCAACAAAATCTTTCTTAACTCTTCTTCTTATATGCCTTGATTCTATCTTTATCTCTTTCTCTCCTAATTGACGATACCAACGAAAAGAGTAGCTTTTTTTTTCAAGCATTATATTTCAGTTGCATCATGATGTTTTGTTTTCTATGCTGATGCTGCACAATTAGCGCAAGTCTGCTTCTTGTGTCTATCAGTAGGGCTTATGTCTCTAGATCTGACGGCCAGATAAATTTCCCATATATCGCGGGCCGAATAACCGAAAATGAGATATTTATCGTCAAGTCTCATGGAGCTGAGCCTATGTACCACGGGCAGAACTTTCGAGAAATCGAGAGCACAGAATTACAGGCCGAATATAGCTCGAGGGGCCGAAGGTTGGTCTATTATGACAAAGTCTAGCTCAGAATGGATACGGTAGGAACTAGTTGAACACCTCTCCACATCCTTTGGTTTCGTTTCATCGATTCTAATCATCTCAATAAATAAGTCTGTGCGTGTGTGGGTGCATCATAATATTTTAACAAATTGTTCTTTGAAAATGAGTTCTTGTGTAAACAAAGATGGAAATCTAACTGCACCCCCCCCCCCCCCAAAGTTTCTAAGCAGTAGGTTTTTATCTACTTCACAAATAAGATAAATAAAAGCAGTAGCATTTAGAAAAATATTGTTTTCTTCACCCCCCCCCCCCAAAAAAAAAAGATTATTATGTATACACAATTGGTGATAGATTGTAGCATCATGCTGGTCACGTGGTAGCGTCGTCGTCCAACAACTTTCCGTCAGGGTCGGACATGCCTTTTTTCATCTGAAAGCCAATGTAGTTGTAGAGCCTCCTCCAGGCCTCCATGGTCTCTTTGTTGTATTGTTCCCCAAGCATCTTAGTGAAGCCTTCGTTTAAAGATGGCCACAGTCGCTGTATCGAGTAGAAGTAAGAGTTATTTTAAAAAAAAAAACGATCATGGGGGATAACTCCCGACGTGCTAGATATTTTAAAAATATCATTAACTTTTTTTTTTACATCTAGGACTTATGCAACTTATAATGCTCTCCTAGAACCAAAGTCTATCCATAAAACCTAATAAGGTTACAAAGTTTTGTAAACATTATCGGATCAAGCCGAAACCTTTTACAATTACACATCGAAACAGACATGACATGAATCAATACAAAAATTAATAAATTAGTTAACCAATTAGTTAATGAATTAATGTATATAAATTATTTTGTTTGATATCGAAATAAGGGGAATAAATGCAACTTAATGAGAAATATGAATGTATTTATGGATTTAATTCCCTTATTACGTTGTGACATTTTTCCCCTCCCTTTTCCCTTTCTCGGATCATAGTCGATGACATGACACACGAATCAATCCAAAAATTAACCAATTAGTTAATGTGTCAAATCAGTGCTAATTAACTATGTTATATATAGCAGAAAATGAGCTAAACCTTGCCATTTTTAGATCAATGGCAGTAATTAGCGGTTCTTTTCATTATATAAGCTTTGTTTTTGAAGTCATATTTTTGCTATTGCTTGTTATTTGTTGATGTTCGTTCATGATACACACAGCCTAATCTGATTGACGATATTTCCAATGTTTACGTAATATAGAACTAGCTGGTGTGTGTGTGTGGGGGGGGGGCTGCATTCCAAAGCGTTTTCTTGCATTCTTAACCGAGGTGTCTCGGCTTCGAATCTCGGTATTTTTAGGACGCCCCGCATCCAACTCAAATGGGTACTTTACGTTATTGGATAAAGTAATTGTAGTTAGTTTTTGTGCTGGCCACCTGACACCCTTGTTAACCGTCGGCCATAGAAACAGATGGGCTTTACATCATTTGATCCATAAATCGCAAGATCTGAATGGGTGCCTTACATTAATTTTTGTAAATTTTTAGGTCGCGTTTGTTTTTCCTTTTTTTTTCTAAAACCTGATGTATTTTCGCGTATGTGCTATTATTTCTTTATGTTAATAAATTGTTTATATTTCCGATGTTTTAAACGTATTATTACAAATAAAATAGAGTTCAAAACTAAATCCTGTACAAAAAGAGATTCAAAACATAGTGTCCCACACTAAACCCTCATAGAGCAACAGAAGGAATTCACTGTTGGCCAGTGGGTGAGTTGAACTGTTACCTATAAACCATTGGACATTTAAATTATAAAACAGTCTCTAGACTGAACCCCACAAGGGACAAAAATGCCGAGAAACCAAAGCAAACATGGTAGAGATCAGTAGAGTAAGAAATCAAGACGACAAGTTGGACATGGACCCAATTGAGGGAGAGTCCGATGGCGAAGTACTGTAGGAGCCCCAAGTCAAGTAAGTCAAATTATAATGAAAACCAGTTTTATGTAGTACACATAACACATCACAATAATAAAGATATAGATATCACTCGCTGATTTGATTTGAGGAAAGGGAGAGGGCGATTTTATTAGAATTTAGTGTTTCTCAATTTTCGGCTGATAGATTACCGATACGTTGGTACATCTCCTGTATAGACCACCAACACTTTGTTTTTTTTCGGAAACAATCCCAGAAAAAAATATTTTCTATTCCAAGTGCCATTACAGCAAGGGAAATGTTGCCAGTAGGAGCCAACAATATACTGCATGTAGAAACCAACAACATGCTGCCTGTAGGAACCAGAAAAAACAAACCAACAACATACTGCCTGTAGGAACCTGGAAAAACAAACCAACAACATACTGCCTGTAGGAACCAGGAAAAACAAAACAACAACATGCTGCCTGTAGGAACCAACAACATGCTGCCTGTATGAACCAACAACATGCTGCCTGTATGAACCAACAACATGCTGCCTGTAGGAATCAACAACATGCTGCCTGTAGGAATCAACAACATGCTGCCTGTAGGAATCAACAACATGCTGCCTGTAGGAACCAACAAACATGCTACCTGTATGAACCAACAACATGCCGCTTGTAGGAACCAACAACATGCCGCCTGTAGGAGCCAACAAACATGCTGCATGTAGGAACCAACAACATGCTGCCTGTAGGAACCAACAAACATGCTGCCTGTAGGAACCAACAACATGCTACCTGTAGGAACCAACAAACATGCTGCCTGTAGAAACCAACAAACATGCTGCCTGTATGAACCAACAACATGCTGCCTGTACGAACAAACAACATGCTGCCTGTAGGAATCAACAACATGCTGCCTGTAGGAACCAACAAACATGCTGCCTGTATGAACCTAGGAACCAACAAACATGCTGCCTGTAGGAACCAACAACATGCAGCCTGTAGGAA
This sequence comes from Biomphalaria pfeifferi, assembly GCA_030265305.1. Classification (NCBI taxonomy): domain Eukaryota; kingdom Metazoa; phylum Mollusca; class Gastropoda; family Planorbidae; genus Biomphalaria; species Biomphalaria pfeifferi. Next base: position 2,008,652 of record JASAOG010000039.1, on the reverse strand, counting down.
CCAACAACAAGCTGCCTGTAGGAGCCAACAAACATGCTGCCTGTAGGAGCCAACAAACATGCTGCCTGTAGGAACCAACAACATGCTACCTGTAGGAACCAACAACATGCTGCCTGTAGGAACCAACAACATGCTGCCTGTATGAACCAACAACATGCTGCCTGTATGAACAAACGACATGCTGCCTGTAGGAATCAACAACATGCTGCCTGTAGGAACCAACAAACATGCTACCTGTATGAACCTAGGAACCAACAACATGCTGCCTGTAGGAACCAACAACATGCTGCCTCTAGGAACCAACAACATGCTGCCTGTAGGAACCAACAACATGCTGCCTGTAGGAATCAACAACATGCTGCCTGTAGGAGCCAACAAACATGCTGCCTGTAGGAGCCAACAAACATGCTGCCTGTATGAACAAACGACATGCTGCCTGTAGGAATCAACAACATGCTGCCTGTAGGAACCAACAAACATGCTACCTGTATGAACCTAGGAACCAACAACATGCTGCCTGTAGGAACCAACAACATGCTGCCTGTAGGAACCAACAACATGCTGCCTGTAGGAATCAACAACATGCTGCCTGTAGGAGCCAACAAACATGCTGCCTGTAGGAGCCAACAAACATGCTGCCTGTAGGAACCAACAAACATGCTGCCTGTAGGAACCAACAACATGCTGCCTGTAGGAGCCAACAAACATGCTGCCTGTAAGAGCCAACAAACATGCTGCCTGTAGGAGCCAACAAACATGCTGCCTGTAGGAGCCAACAAACATGCTGCCTGTAGGAGCCAACAAACATGCTGCCTGTAGGAGCCAACAAACATGCTGCCTGTAGGAACCAACAACATGCTGCCTGTAGGAGCCAACAAACATGCTGCCTGTAAGAGCCAACAAACATGCTGCCTGTAGGAACCAACAACACGAACCTTAGAGTGAAAATCTTTAATGAACACAAAGAATCAGTTTCACACATGGATAACGTAAAAATATAATATTCTATTTAAAGAAGCGTATGTGTGTGTGTGAATGTGCTCGTGTGTTTGTGCGATTCACTGTTTCAAGTACTGTCTAAGAAGTAATTAAAGGCAAAGTCCAAAGCGACCGTCGCTCATTAAAAGATAACTCTTCCAATCTGTACAAGAGAACTTATCTGGTTTTACTTTTTCTTTCCTCAGTTTCTCATCATCATCCAATCTAAGAGACCAGCCATGAGATGCGAGTTCTTATTAGAACACAAAGCTAAAAGTTAAAACATCTTTAATTAAAGTCTACAGATAGCGGACATTTACAAAAATAGATTTTTTGTTGTTCGGATTTCATTTCACGCTTAAGATTCAATCCAAAGATATTCCATGGTTCCAGTTCTTGCACAGAAATAATAGAAAAACAAGAAAAAAACAACTAAAAAAAACCCCTTTAAAACAAAACAATCACAATGCTAATACGAGATGTAATTGTATCAATTAGTTTGGATCAGTCATGTCATTAAATCTGTAATACTTCTAGACCAGGGTTGAGCAATCTTTTTCTATGGAGGGCCGCATACAAATATTTTTCAGAGAAAGAAGGGGCCGCAAAAGAGGGGTGGCAAATTGTGATGAAATGTTGAGTTTAAATGTTGATGTTATATTTTAATGTTCCTAACTTGTAATTTTTAAATATACACACACATACACTTCCATAATATATGATCCTATCTGTCACGTATTACAAATTGAATTCTACTTTTAAATGGCTTGCCTAGGGGAACGTGACAATAGAAAAAGGTAGTTGTGTCACTTATCTTAAGTCTGAATTTAATCAGAGACTTACAATGAATAACAAAAAAAAAAAAAATGACACAAGAAATCGGAAGGTAAAATATCAACTTAATGTTTAATCATAATATAACTCAATACAAAATGGAAGGGTTGACCAAAACCCTTTTACAAAAATGGCATGTAAAAATATTACAATACTAGAGTTTGAAAATATAATTACAAATACAAGCAAGCAAGGCCTTGGAAAAAAAGAAAAATCTTAACTTACACGATCAAGTGGTTTACCACGTACGGGTCAGGCAATGTCTCCGCTATTCTGTCTCACGGCTGTCTCCGTATGTCTGTCCGTCAACGTTACGCGAGCGGTCTTTATATAATCTACCGCGCGTCGATATCTGGTAATTTCTAGAACAGAAAGTCATCAACACCCAGATCTAGAACGCTCTTCAAAGAGACAGAAGAAAAGAAAAAAAATCACCCTCCTTTCAACCAGAGGTACACACATAGGTCAAGGACCGGTCACTGTCTGTGTGGCTTGACTCACCGTGAAAAATAAAATAAAAAAAAAACTTATTACACAAGGGGCAGACAACCTACAGGTCAAGGAAAAAAAAAAAGTATCTAGGTAACAATGCCTAGATACGTAACACCTCCCTCCTAAAAATAAAAAGTTTACATTTCCACGAAATGGAAATCTTTTTAGAACAATTACAAAAATGATATTTACATTACAGAATGTATTTATCATGATATATATAAAAAAAATATACATCAAAATACTTTTTACAATCTAGATAAGGCATCGGCGATAACATTTTCGCTGCCTTTTATGTGTTTAAGATCTAGGTTGTTCTCTTAAAATAAACTCCACCTGAGAAGTCGTTGATTCTTGCCAGACATTTTGTGGATAAATGTAAGGGGATTGTGGTCAGTAAATACAACCAGTGGCCATCTGGACCCACTGATATAAAAATCAAAGTGTTGTATAGAAAGAATCAACCCAAGACATTCTTTTTCCACAGTAGAATAATTTCTTTGATGTCTATTAAATTTCTTGGAAAAGAAACAAATAGGGTGCTCTACTTGGAAATTATCTTCTTGGTAAAGGACTGACCCAACACCTGTGTCACTGGCGTCAATAGCTAACCTAAAAGGTTTTCCGAAGTCAGGAGCCATCAAAATGGGGGAGCTAGATAATATCTGCTTAATTTGGTTAAAGGCTTTCTGACATTCATCCGTCCAAGTAAATCGGACGTTCTTTCTCAGGAGGTTTGTTAAAGGACTGGCAATGACAGAAAAATTTTCGCAAAATTTTCTATAATATCCAGACATTCCCAAAAATCTTCGGAGTTGTTTCCGATCAGCAGGAATAGGGAAAGCTTGGATAGCTTCTACTTTGGCCATTACAGGTTTTGCCTGGCCTTGTCCTACAATATGGCCTAAGTATTGGATGGAAGCCTGGCAAAAATCACTCTTACTCAGGTTTACAGTAATTTTTGCATGTAAAAGTTTAGTAAAAAGACAATGCAGTTGTTTACAATGGCTAGAAAAATCTTGGCTAAAAATTACTACATCGTCTATGTATGCGTGGCAATTCTCCATGTCAGCTAGCAGGGCATTTATCATTCTCTGGAAAGTGGCAGGAGCATTCTTCATGCCAAATGGCATCACTTTGTATTGGTACAGACCATCAGGGGTGACAAAGGCGGAGATTTCCTTTGCCCTATCAGTCAGGGGAACCTGCCAATAACCTGAAAGTAGGTCTATTTTGGTGATGTACTTAGCTTCACCAATACGATCTATGAGATCGTCTATCCTAGGGATAGGAAACGAATCGGTCTTTGTTACAGCATTTACCTTACGGTAGTCTGTACAAAAACGATAAGTCTTGTCCTGTTTAGGTATCAAGACACATGGGGAGCTCCAGCTACTGGAACTTGGTTCAATGAGGTCATTTTCAAGCATATACTTGATTTCTGACCTAAGTATGGCAAGTTTTTCAGGGTTAACCCTGTAAGGATGCTGCTTGACTGGAGTAGCCTCGCCAACATCTACATCATGCATTATAACATTAGTCTGTTTTGGTACATCAGAAAAAATGTCATTAAATTCATTAATGAGTTTCATGATAACTGGCCTTTCTGTCGAAGACAGATGAGACAGTTTTACATCCAAATTCTGTAATACAAAAGAATTAGGTATTTTGTATTGTCCAAATTTCTCCTTTACAATATCATCATCAATAGGAGAAACATGGCTATTTGAACAACTTTTGACTGTATTTAAAACACAATTATTCTTCTCTGAGTGATCTGGCCGAGATACATAAGGCTTCAGCATGTTTATATGACATAGCTGAGTCTTTTTCCTACGGTCAGGAGTTTTGATTGTGTAATTGAGGTCACTAATTTTGGTCTCAATTTCATAGGGACCAAAGTATCTGGCTTGCAAGGGTTGACCTGGTATGGGCAAAAATACAAGCACCTTATCCCCGGGAGAAAATTCTCTAACACGGGCCTTTCTATCATACCAGCGTTTCATGCTGGATTGGGTGTTTTGTAAGTTATTTTTGGCCAGAACACAAGCATCATAAAGTCTAGTTTTAAACTTACTTACATAGTCTAAAAGTCCTTCAGTGGCTGTTGGTGACAACAAAGTCTCTTTTATACATTTCAAGGGACCGCGCACCGAATGGCCAAAGACTAAGTCAAAAGGGCTGAATCCCAACGATTCCTGGACGGATTCACGGGTTGCAAACAGCAGCATGTGGATTCCTTCGTCCCAGTCTTTTTCGTGCTCAAAGCAATAGGTTCGGATCATGTTCTTGAGAGTCTGATGGAATCGCTCAAGAGCGCCTTGCGACTCGGCATGATACGCACTCGACATGCAGTGTTTGATGCCTAACTGAGTCATGACTTGCTTGAAAAGATTGGCCGTGAAATTCGTTCCTTGGTCCGATTGGATGGACTTTGGTAGACCAAATAGAGTAAAGAACTTGATTAAGGCCTTTACAATGTTTGATGCTTTTATGTTCCTTAGAGGAATAGCCTCAGGAAAACGAGTTGAAGCACACATAATGGTCAACAGGTATTGGTTGCCAGCTTTTGTCCTTGGGAGAGAACCAACACAGTCAATAAGTACTCTGCTGAAAGGTTCTTCAAAGGCTGGAATCGGCTTCAGAGGAGCAACAGGGATCTTTTGATTTGGCTTGCCAACCATCTGACAGGCATGACAAGATCGGCAGTACTGGATGACATCTTTCTTCAAACGTGGCCAGACGAAGTGTGACATAATCTTGTGGTATGTCTTGTGGATGCCGAGATGACCTGACATTGGTGTGTCATGAGCCAGATTCATGATGTACGCTCGGTATCTTTCTGGTACCACGATTTGATGGCATATTCTCCATTCTTCTTCGTTGGATGCGTCTGGAGGTTTCCATTTCCTGAAGAGCATATCATCTTGGATGTAGTAGCACGTTGATGCTAGCTCTGCCTCTTGTGATGTCATTGCGGTTTCTCGGAGTTTGGCGAGCTCTGGATCCTTCTTTTGGTCCTCAATCAACTGTTTTCGAGTTGATGCCGGCTTTTCAGAATTTGGCGTTGGTTCTTCTTCAAGAGAAGCAAAGAATGTGGTGCTCAAGTCCACATCATCGTGGTTACTGTTGGCTTTGATAACGTTCTCTTCTTGAGATGCTTTCAACCTCATTGCCCTTGTTACTGCACACGCTGGATATAACTCTATGTCTTCCTCGGGTGTGGCAGATAAGTCGGGTGTTTGAGTGACGATGGGTTCGGCTATCACCTTTCCACCTGCTAAGTCATTGCCTAACAGCAACGAGATGCCTTCCAATGGTAATGTTGGTCGGACACCTACAACAACCGGTCCAGTAATGAGATTGGACTTTATGTCGATTAGATGTAGAGGCACATCTATACATCCAAGCTCTACGCCTCGTAACAGGATGCTCTTCCCAGTCGATGATGATTTTGACAAGGGCAAGATACCCTCTAAAAGTAGCGATTGTGAGGCACCTGTGTCTCTCAAAATGGTGATAGGTCGTAGACTTGTAGAATCACCGGGTAGTGATACGAATCCTTCCGAAATGAAAGGCTTAAAATCCTCTAATAAAACATCAATTTTGGTTGATGCAGACTGGACTTGGGTCGAACTCTCGCTGGAGTCATTGACATCTCTAGGAGACGCAGTGGAGAAACTCTTTCTTGAGTCAGTAGAACATCTTTTGGATGTATTTGGAGAACTCTTGATGGAGTCATTGGAACATCGGGGTGATGTCTTATGGGAACTCTGGATAGAGTCATGGGAAAATCGGGGTGATGTATTATGGGAACTCTGGATAGAGTCATTGGAACATCGGGGTGATGTATTTGAAAAACTCTTGATTGAGTCATTGGAACATCGTAAAGATGAATTTGAAAAACTCTTGTTTGAGTCATTGGAACATCGGCTTGATGTATTTGAAAAACTCTTGTTTGAGTCATTGGAACATCGTGGAGACATTTTCGGAGAGTCTTGTACAGTCAATACATTTGAAACAGGTGGTGTCGAGGTATTCTGGATATGACTTGATGATGAGGGAGTAAACCTCGCCGACCACTGTACTGTGCAAGCGCTGACTTTTGAAGGAGCTTTTTCGTTTCTCTTCCTCAATTTCCAGCAATCGTCAATTTTATGGCCTTCTCGTTTGCAGTAGGAACAAGTAGCTTTACTTGTAGTAGGTTTTCTGTCATTTGTACTGCTGTTCTTGATGGAGTTGCTAGCAGTGGACTCAGGCTGTTTGACTTGTTTTGGCTTGACATCCGTCGTATACTTGGCAAATTGATGTGATATTATATAATCGTCTGCCAACACTGCAGCCTTGTGCACATCTTCCTCGCCACGATCAGCTATATGCGTACGGACGTCCAGCCGCACACAACTCTTGAACTCTTCCATCAGCATTAGGTTCTTGAATTTTGCAAAGTCGGTGCCGATTTCCCTGGAAGTGAGCCATTTCTCAAAGCGTCGCTCCTTTTCCCGCAGGAATTCTACATGGGTTTGGCCATCCGATTTGCGACAATCCCTGAACTGCTTTCGGTAAGCTTCCGGAACAAGTTCATATGCCTTAAGAATTAAGGCCTTAACAACATTATAATCTTTTTGTTGTTCAATGGTCAAAGAACAAAATACCTCTGCAGCTCTACCAGTCAAAACTGTTTGCAGCAAAGTGGGCCACAAAGTTTCAGGTACATTAAAATTTTTCACAGCAAGTTCAAATTGTGGAAAATAATTGTCAATTGTGGCTTCATTAAAGCGTGGAATTATTGTCAAAAATTTTGTTGCTTCAGCAGTATGACTGGCAGGGGAAGAATCTGGTCTTACATTAGCAGCTAACTCTAATTTTTTTAACTCTATTTGTAATTTCATTTCCATTTCTTTCTGCTCTCTAGCCGCTGCAAGCTCTAATTCTTTTTGTTTAATTTCTTGCTCTCTAGCCGCTGCAAGCTCTAATTCTTTTTGTTTCCCCAAGATAATTTCCTTCTCTTTTAAAGCTAACTGGGCTTCTATTTCCATTTGTTTTAATTTTATCTGAAGTTCTACATCTGATTTACCCTCATCGGGTCTAAGGGTTTCTAAAAGGTCTTCAGAAAACACTTCCTCGTCTACATAATGGATTACAATGTTATCTCTGATTTCTTGTTTAAGGGCATTTGATTTTATTTTTAACCCTAAATGTTTAGAAATAAGGACCAGTTCCTTCCTAGTAAAAGCATCAAGCTCTTCCACAGAGGGATTTGCAAGAAAAACCTGAATATCCATGACTAACTAACAACTATTACAAGCAAAAAAATATGTATACAATGAAAATATACAGTACAAAATCAGTACAACAAAAAAACCTTAAGAGAGTTTGGTCAATACTATTGATACTTTACTTCCGACTCTTTGAACAAACAAAAAAAAATTTTGTTAAAGTCAACTTCGCCTTTACAAAATTACTCAAGTAAGATGAAAATAGGTTCAGAAAAATATCCGGGACGAAAGCCCTCAAACTTCTTTTGTCACGTATTACAAATTGAATTCTACTTTTAAATGGCTTGCCTAGGGGAACGTGACAATAGAAAAAGGTAGTTGTGTCACTTATCTTAAGTCTGAATTTAATCAGAGACTTACAATGAATAACAAAAAAAAAAAAAATGACACAAGAAATCGGAAGGTAAAATATCAACTTAATGTTTAATCATAATATAACTCAATACAAAATGGAAGGGTTGACCAAAACCCTTTTACAAAAATGGCATGTAAAAATATTACAATACTAGAGTTTGAAAATATAATTACAAATACAAGCAAGCAAGGCCTTGGAAAAAAAGAAAAATCTTAACTTACACGATCAAGTGGTATACCACGCACGGGTCACGCAATGTCTCCGCTATTCTGTCTCACGGCTGTCTCCGTATGTCTGTCCGTCAACGTTACGCGAGCGGTCTTTATATAATCTACCGCGCGTCGATATCTGGTAATTTCTAGAACAGAAAGTCATCAACACCCAGATCTAGAACGCTCTTCAAAGAGACAGAAGAAAAGAAAAAAAACCACCCTCCTTTCAACCAGAGGTACACACATAGGTCAAGGACCGGTCACTGTCTGTGTGGCTTGACTCACCGTGAAAAATAAAATAAAAAAAAAACTTATTACACAAGGGGCAGACAACCTACAGGTCAAGAAAAAAAATAGTATCTAGGTAACAATGCCTAGATACGTAACATATCACTTGTCTGGACCAGTTGGGAAGAAAGGCCGGGGGGGGGGGAGAAGTCGGTATCTCTCTAATGATACCTTGATCGCTTTTTAAATAGTTCTTAAGTGCATGGATCCTTCGAGGTTGGGGTCTATGGAAAACGTTCCATTTACCACTTATATTTAGCGTCTGATTAAATAAAGAATAGTATAGACAGTATGGAGGGACTTTTTATGGTCTAAATCAACCACCTGCGGACAATGATTATGCTTGCCCTGGATGTGGCAAAATATGTAGGTCACAGCTGGGGCTGCGGGAAATACTGTATTCCTCACTAATCTTCGGACTCGAAGACAAGTCTTAAATATATATAAATAAGAATACAAGTATTTTGAGATAATGATGTAGCATTATAAAATATCTAGACGCTACAACCTCAGTATGTGAAAAATAATCCCTATAAGAATTTGATTAAAAAAGTAAATTTAATTTCTCCTAACATTTAAAATAATTAAACAATAAACTAGTCAACAAAAAAACTTCGCAATGTTAAATTTATCGACATTTCTTCCTTTAACATTTAAACATTTTTTTTATTCAAACATAATTGAGTTATTGTTCTGCTACAAATCTGGAATTGTGCCTGGGGCTGTTGCAGCAGTTTGCAAACATTCAGACATGAACTAATGTTATTGACGCGCATAAATTTTGTTTCTATAACGCCTTGAGTTCTATTAAAACTAACTCCCCCCCCCCCCCCGGCTACACCCGGAACCTCTACTCAATGCATTTTTTTACTTATTTTTAAAAATTAAAAAAGCATTTTGTAAATAGTGACTTTTCGAGTTCAATTGTGTTAAAGTTTTTACATTTATTACGAGCAATACATTTTTAGTTACTTTGATATAATATGTATGAGATATCTCGTGACAGACGTCTCCTCTCTACGCCATTATTAATAAATGCCATCCACATTTCTATGAAAGTCTAAAACGTATTGATCTGTTTTAAACGTATCAATCTAACAGCTTTCCGAAATAATTAACGAGCTTTTAACAATGTTCTTTTGAATCCTGTTCAAAGCAAACAACACTTAGGAAAGGAGGAGGGCATTATCTGTATTGTAGAATGCCGAAAGAAAACAAAATGATTTTGGAACGGAGGTGGGGTGTGTGTGTGTGTGTCTTGACAGACTTAGTCATACATTGTCTGAATTCAGAGGGTCTGTTTAGGTTCACGTTGTCAATATCTGGGTCTTGGGTTGAAGTTTATTGCCTGTTTCTATTTTCCCTCCGATTTATACAGAAAGTTAGGAGCAGACGAAACGATTTCTTTCTTTTTTTGTAAATGGGATCACTGGCCTATATCTCAATAAAAAATATCTCAAGCTGTAGTTGTATTGATATTTGAAAGAAACATTTTGTGTAAGATTTTATAAATTACATTTACAAATTTTTTTTTTCAAAATGTTGATCATAAATTGTCTATAATATCTGAGACAGATATTGTATTGGCCTTCTTTCTTAAAATATTTCTCATCTTCTTCTCTGTCTGTCTGTGTCTCTCTCTCTTATATTTCCTTCTTTCTCATTTTGTCTCTTTGTCCTTTAGCATTGCTCCATTCATGTTTTTCTTTCTCGAAGAAGTGATGGCGAAGTTCAACATTCAACAACTCGGGTATATTTTTCTTAGCAAGCATTGACCACTGAGTTTATACATATCAGTGCACAATTAATAATCCTTGTAAAAACGCACAACGAATGCGTTACATTATCTGATTGAATAGACTATTGCTTTACTTTAAAATGAGCCATTTTTTAATAAATTATTTTTAAAACATTTTTTTCATCAATTGTAAGCCTGTACATTTATATTTTAAAAAATTGAACACAATTGACAGATTTATTACAAAATGACTAGCTGGTGGTGTGGTTTGCGCTTTGGAATGTCATCTCGAAGGTCCCGGGGTCGTAAACTGTATGCCATCACCCCCCCCCCTCGTGTCCTGCAGAAGGATAGGGCATCGATATGATTATCTTCAGCTCTGAAGAAACTTATGAAACATAAAACAAAGTATGAAATAGCTGATTAAAAAAACCTAGAAGATATGTAAAACTATTGCAGAGCTATCTCTTTTGAAGAATGAAAAGTAATATTCCTTAGGGGAACTGTTATATTATATTGCGAATTTCCTGACCTTTTATGCACACACCTGTTCACCAAATAAACTCGTGGTGCGCTTAACACAGGTTACAGTCAGTTTGATAAAATAACATTGGGAATGTTACTAGTAAAACAACAACAAAAAACCTCAAACGTAAAGATGACAAAACTACAATTTACGTTACAGAAACGGCCCGTGGTTATGTCTACTGAAATAAAATCTAGAACGACGATAAAATAATTTTGATAATTAGTCTTTAATTGATTGGATGGACAGACAAGGGGAGGTAAAAATAAATGCCAAATCAGATTCATGGGATTGAATAATATAATATAATACCATCTATATTATTTGACATTAAGTTGTTATAATAATTTTATTGCTAACAGCACAAGGCTTGACTTTCAACTTTCACAATATTGCTTGGATAGCTCAATTGTTAAAGTTAACCCCAAAGTTTATAGTACAACAATATAAAGATTAAAGATTTAATAGCACAAACCTTTCCATTTCTCACAATGTACAAAATATTTCATATATATATAATTGAATGTATGTCTGTATATGTGTATGTATCGCATAGAAATCAAAACCCTTTAGACCGATCTTGATGAAACTTGGCGTAAATGGTCCTTAGATCTTGGCGGAGACCAAGTACTCACACAACGGGAGGGCCTTAAAATAAAAATAAAGTACCTGAATTTATCTCTAGTAAAGAACGAAACCTTTTAACAAATCGGGTAAACCCACACTTTTATTTTCGCGGCAAAATTTAAAAAATGCAGTACATCAGTAAAACCCAAAATAAGGCCCGCAGGCCACGGGATATATCCGGCTGGTACAAAATAAAATTATGACATGTGACGTGGCTATGTGGGTAATCTTGTGATATTTATAGGCGGTGCTAGGTCTTACCCGCAACATCTGTGGCTTGACGTTTCTCTTGATGTGAGTCTGACCTATAGAGATCAGCACACTGTTTAGGAAGTCGGAGTCGTCCAAACTTTCCACTGCAGCCCCTAGACCCTCCATGACAGTCACAGCATGTCTCTGAGAATGAACACACAGATAATTAGAGAACTAATAAGATAGGGGGAAGCTAGATATTAATACAAAGCGGAAGCATGCAGACAATAATAGAACTAAGAAAGCTTTGAAAAGAATACTGAACTAGGCATTAGAAATACGGTATTCTAAATGGCCTCCCTAACGTTTGAACATTATTTTTTATTACATCAGTATATTACGACAACACACTTTCTTTTACAAAGCTTATATCACTCACTGTCTGTCTGGTATTATTTTTGTACACGTTATTTCTACCACGCACATTTTCGGATCAAGTTGAAACTTTGCACAATTATTTAATTATTTATTGGTAATGAAATATTTTTGTTTGGTATCGAAAAAAGGAAATAAGTGCTACTTGTTAAGAGATGCGGCTGTATTTATGGAGCTATTTCCCCCCCCTTTTTTTTTTTTTTTAGCTTTGTACACATTTTTTCTCCCACTTGCTAGGGATCATTTTCAAGACAGTTTAAATCGCACACCACACGACCAGGCAGGCAGCCTGGCTGATTTCTTTTTCTTTAGATAACTGGTATTTTAACTTTGAAGGCCTGTTGGTAAACTACATTCATCACCATCACTTATTGAGCTCTAAGTACACAAATAACTAGGTATTCAGCTAAATACATTATTCGTTCATTCTCTGAGGTACATATGAAGTGATAAGTTCACTAACGTACGAGGGCATTTGTTTTATTGACAAATTGTGGCCACCTTGTAGTCTGTTCACAAGGACCCAGTGGAGTGTACACAGCAGGTCCACAGGTAGCCGATGGAGTGTACGCAGGAGGTTCACAGGTAGCCAATGGTGTGTTCGCAAGAGGTTCACGGGTAGCTAATGGAGTGTACGCAGGGGAGTAGTAGCAGAATCGAGTGGGTTTTTTTTTTCGTTGTTCTGAATTCCTTGCAGCTTAGCAATTTTGTCATCAGGTATATCTGCCTGTACTACTTTATGGAGCAAAGACCCGGAGAACCACCGCCATCACCAAGAATAAACCAACGTATTCATCAATATTTGTCTCAAGAAGATTCTTATGATCCGCTGGCCAGACAAGATATGGAACTGTGGCAAAGAACAAAGCAGCAGCCTCTTGAAAAAGACGCTGGCGATGGATAGGCTTGCATCCAACATCACAAGAAAAAGTCCTCACCTGGAGCACAAGGAAAGAGGCAGAAGGGATGACCCAGATGGCGCCGAGATTCGGAAAGAGATGAAAAACAAACGGGCAAGTCGTGAAGACGTTGAGAATAACCCAGAACTGAGACGCCTGGAAGAAGCTGGTTGGAGACCTATTCACCAGAACTGAGACGCCTGGAGGAAGCTGGTTGGAGACCTATTCACCAGAACTGAGACGCCTGGAGGAAGCTGGTTGGAGACCTATTCACCAGAACTGAGACGCCTGGAGGAAGCTGGTTGGAGACCTATTCACCAGAACTGAGACGCCTGGAGGAAGCTGGTTGGAGACCTACTCCCTCAGAAGAGAATACAGGTATAGATGAGAGATATCTGTCAGCATGTCATTGCAATCGTCAAGGTAAGAGAGTATGAATGCAAAAGCTAGCTTTTTTTTGTTGACTTCTTTGTAAAATGTGGTCGGATCTGGCCTAATTAGCGCAGCTGCAAATAGAAACACTGGCAGAGCTGACTTATGTGATTCAAAAGTTGAATCAAAGAAAACTCCAATATATAAACGACATGGAAGTGGGAACCCACAGTTCGTTATGAAAACTGAATCTGTCTTTTTCAATGTTGTATCGAGTACCCATTTTAAATACTTCTCTTTATCTTGGTTCATGTTCAATGTATTCTTTCTTCTAGAGCTGCTTAACCTTGCCAATGTTCGTGTTTACAGCACTTTAGTTCTGTGCAATAATTCAAACTCCCTATTGATCAAGCTTGTCGAATCCGTTCAATCAAGTTTAATGTTGCAAATTCAATCATCTAGACTTCTTTACGAGTCTAATGACGACGAGTAATTTGACGAAGTCTAGATTTCTGTAAGGTGATTTGGTTCATTGAAGTTAGAAGTTAATTAGTGAAAGCAAACTTTGACGAAGCTATTTTGAAACGGATTACAATTTGTTTTTAATAGTTGAAGTTTGTTCTTCACTTTGGTTTTAAAAAATGCATAACATAAATCTTTAAAAAATACTAAATGATTTCAAAACAAAAACGGAAGAAATCTATTCTAGCGTGATAATATAGAAAGTACACATTTGTAAGAAGTGAATTTCTTTGAAATAATAAATATCGATAATGTAAGTAGGCTCAGGTCAAAGGTCACTTACTTGCAGCATGTCTCTGTCTACGTCCCATTCCAACTCGTTCTTCTCATTCATTTGAACAATCTTAGGAAACAATCTCTTGAGATCTGGCTCGTTCTGGAATAGACTGGAAATGGAGTCGTGTCAAGGACGAACATTTGGCGCCATTTTCAATTTAAATAACTATTTAGGCCCACATATTTCTATCATTTTAATTTATTTATATGGAAAGGGGAAGGCCTGGCTGCGAATGACTTTAAAGTCAAGGCGGAGGCTAATTTATATTTAATCAGCACTAATGAGTCATGCACGTGCATCGCCTTGGATTTTGAGTAGCCGAATTCAAGCCAATTTTTGCACCTTCAAATCCATTAACTTCTTCTAAGTAGCAACTGTAGTGCTTCCACTAATATCAATAATAATAATCCTTATTATAGAGAAGGAAATTTTCTTACAAATTGTGCACGCATTACACCAAGCAAAACTAGCGTGGGCTTATCAGGAATTGATGCAGACCATGTACGTGCACCTCTGTACTCTCTCCAAGTAACCAAATTTTAGACAATCTTTTGCACCTTCAAATCAATTAATTTCTTGAAAGTAGCAATTGAACCAGCAGTTTCGGTTGTAATTTTTTCTTTCGACCGTATGTAGGCACGAGACGCACGGATAAACTTAACAACGTGGACAGCAAATAATTGTTTCGCTTGTTTCGTTTTTTTTCTTTGTTTTTTTTTTTTTCATGAAAAAAGCATTTAAAGTGCTCTTAATATCACAAATGGCAGAAAAAAAGGGAGGGGGCGCACTAATTCTTTTCTTTAAAAATCTGCGTAACTAGAAAGTGAAAAGAAAGTTAAAGCTATGACTAAAGCCATAGGTCGCTACTTGCACACTCCTGCTAAAAATCCTGCTGGCGCCCCTGGAACTTGGTTGAGGAGTTAAAAATTAACAGAGTTTGAAAGAAAGATTTTGTTTTATTTCGTTACACAGAAGAGTTTTAACTTTGGGAAACAGGTCACGAAAATCTTCTTAGGGATGTGTCGGCCAGGCCAGTTGTCACTATCCCTCGAATGATATAACAGGGTATATTATTATTATTATTATTTATAACCCTAATGTTTGGAGTTTAAAAACACTCGTGTGTGTAGTGAGTGTATTTTGTCTGTATCGATGTCTGATTGTATGTGTATCGATGTATTAGTGTGTATATATCCTTATCTGTGTTGCTATCCATTAGTCTGTGTGTGTGTGTTTGTGTGAATGTATCGATGTTTTTGCGTGTCACACTGTGTCTATTTCTGTGATCTTGATACATCATCAAAAGAAGATTAACATATCATTTTATTTATAAAACAAAGCAGAAACAAGATTACAAACACACACACACACACACACGGACATGCGTGATAAGCAAAGTTATCTCATTAGAAAATAAAAATTTAGTCATATGAATCATTCACCACTGCGCCCCCTCTAGTCCGATAACATTTGATTTCTGTATAAGTACACTAATCACATTGCAAATTGAAACAATACTCTGTGATAACAATTTGACTTTCCCTACCAATCAATAATCGAACTTTCTCTGCACTAGACTTATAGGTACGTTGTTTGTTTTCTTATTAAAATACCTTGTATACACTTGTTGAGTTGGGAGTCCAATCAAGACCATTCTTTATAGAAGGCCTCAACACGTCGTACAGCCCTGTTCTAGTCATTGAACATCAAAAATAAGAGTACTCTCGTCTCATAACTATTGTTTTGCAATTTTTAGATACATAATCTTCTTTATCAAAAGACTGAATGCAACACTAAATTGTGTTTTTTTGTTTAATTTTGATAATCAATTACTAGATCTAGATCTAAAAAATAAAATTATATGTTACATAGGTTAGGGTTGAAAAAAACAACAACTTTACATCTTTTAACTACTTTACAAAACCGCCAACTTTCTACAAAATGTTCACGATCGATCTGTCGCGGATAAGAATTTATTTCCGGTTTCCAGTCTAGTAGTATATATAAGTCTATGGTTTGCATCAATTGTATTTTAGCGAAAGAAAAAAAAAAACAATCCTAAATACTTATCTAGACAAATTTAGTTTTGATTCCCAAGCTTCCTAAAAAAGACAAAAATCAAACCAAAACCAAAACAAAACAAAGAAAAAAAACCAATAATGAATTGTACAAAGAAGTCATATCTAATAAATGATCGATACCTCGGTACCACTCTTTGTCCCACTCTAGTACATCAAAGAATTGATTAAAAACTGTAATCTAAACTCAGTTATGAGCACTGACAGAGTTACAACAATACGATACACAGATATTTTATAAATGTTACGACGGAAGACAGTGCTTATTCCATCTTTGTATTTCCAGAAGTCCAATCCGATCATCCAAAATCAATTGAAACAGCCTTGATCTTGACAATTATTAATACGTGACAATAAATGCACACAAAAGAGTTAATAAATACCCCACGCCATGTCACATCATGGCGAATAAGAGTATATCTCTTTCTTTTTGTTTTTCAGAAGAACCTGTGGAATAAAAATGAAGATTGCAGTTGCAGTCATCTGCATTGTGATTTTCATCACTGCAGAAACACTAGCCTCTAGTTACAAAACTCGTCCAAGAACTGGACGTAGTGATCCAACCATCAGACCAGCAACAAGCAGAAGTGATCCAACCATCAGACCAGTAACAAGCAGAAGTGATCCAACCATCAGACCGGTAGCGACTAGAAGTCCTTATCTCTCTTGGCTAAAGGCTAAGAGCAGAGGCAATCCAGCTAGGTGGCTAAGGCCGAGCTCTACTCAAGGCGTCTATGAAAGAACAACACAGGGTCATGTGGGAGTTACCCATCGAGACAGCACCACGAAAAAAAGTCACCTCAGCTTCGTCATCAGTTCACAGCAACACGTGTCCGTGCCCAAAGATCAGAATGTAGAAAACACCAGCCAGAGATCTATTGCAACGACAGTAAAACAGCATGTCCTAACACAGAAGTATGCTATCAGTTCCAAGCCTAGTATGATAACAAGCGGACACCAAGCAATCACCGGACATCGTGTTGTGACGAATGAACACAACATGGCCACAGCTCAACGTCACGAGACGACCTACCAACATCCAAAGCCCAGTTCTACTAGCAGAAGTGTAGATCTAAATATTACAGTATTTAACCGAACGGCAGATGCGAATTCAAACCAAATAGTTAAACCAACACCAGCCCCAATTGTTCCAAGCTGCAGTAATTGTTTGTATTTCCAGTGTGATGATGGGGCTATCGTGCCAGGTCTTGCCTGTAACGGAATCAAAGACTGTACTGATGGAAGTGATGAGCTGGGCGCAAAGGGTTTAAGTTGCTCTGATGTGAAGGTCCAGTGCGACACCTACATCTGCGTGAATCTGTACACTGTAACATTAATTCCCCAATTATGTAACCCCAACTTTTCAAAAGAATATATTATTGTTACGGAAATCAACAGCATCTCGAACACGACTCCAACTGCGGTTTACGAAATATCTACCGAAATAACGGATCCCAGGGTTCAAAGCTGCAGTAATACTTCGTTCTTCCAGTGCAATGATGGGTCAATGGTGGTAGGACTCGCCTGCGACGGAAT
The DNA here is from genome assembly GCA_030265305.1 of Biomphalaria pfeifferi. Lineage (NCBI taxonomy): Eukaryota > Metazoa > Mollusca > Gastropoda > Planorbidae > Biomphalaria > Biomphalaria pfeifferi. Next base: position 1,991,012 of record JASAOG010000039.1, on the reverse strand, counting down.
TGACGACTGCTTTGATGGTAGTGATGAATTTGGAGGTTTAGAATGCGCTGATGTTAAGATGCAGTGCACTAAAGACACATGTGTCAACCAGTTTATGATAACGAACTTCGCACAACGCTGTAGCCCTATCTCGACAACGGAAGCCTCTTCTTGCGACGATGAGTCCATGTTCCTTTGTGACGACAAGCTATATTGCGTGGTGGCTTCCTCGAAATGCGACGGAGTTCAGGACTGTAATGATGGTTCGGATGAATCTTTCCCTCACTGTCCGTGCCAAGAGTTCTCGTGCCAAAATGGTAACTGCGTTCCAAACAACGCGACTTGCAACGGAATGGATGACTGCGGCGACAGATCCGATGAAACTTGTGCGCTGAACGATTTACCCAGAGACTGTCGCGGCAGTTTTGCCAGCGGGCGTTTCCTCTGCGACGATGGAACCTGCATCGAAAAGAGCAAGCAATGCGACGGGAAGTTTGATTGCCTGGACTCCTCTGACGAGCTCTACTCCCTATGCCACCCTAAAATAGTCACGTCGTACTGTGGTCCAGGTCATTTCACCTGCGACAACCGAATGTGCATTGTAAAAGAATCCGTGTGTGATGGAACCGACGACTGTGGTGACAATTCTGACGAAGACTTCTGCTTCCAATACTATCTTCAAAGTGAAAATTTTCCTATCTACCTCATTATTAGCGTCGGCGTGGTGGGTCCCCTCCTCTTAATATTAATCATTATCGTCACCGTATGTTACTGCAAGAGAAGTAAGGCGAAGTCAGTAATATACAGAAGGCCTCCTTCCTACGAAGCGTCCATTCGAAACATCAGGACAGAACACGGCTTTGGAAACCCTCTGCATGAGTTGAAAGTACCAGTAGCTCCTTAAAAGTCAACGTTATCCAACTTCGTTTTATCCCGACGTGATTCTAGCAGTGAAGTTTTGTTCAAGAAAAGTGAAATAGTAAAACAGGGAATGAGAGACTCTCTAAAACATAAGCTGCAACCATTGAGATGAAAATATAAAACGCACTTATAATATACATTGATATTAATTTACTATGATAATATTAGATCACTAAAAGCAACGTCTATAATTTACTAGCAGTACACACCGGTTAGGCACACCTGTTAGGCACACCTGTTGCTTTGTTCCAATCGTCAGGTTAACATTTTACGGAACAAAGAACATTCGCTCATATGCCTGTCATGAAAAGTATTAAAAACAAACTGAGCTCACGGAAGCAAAACAAAGTCGAACAAACTTTGCTAAAGCTAGTTATATATATATATTGCCTGCATGCATGAGAACTTGTTTAAAATTTAAAATTGCTAACACTGTTCATCAATTATTATTAGTCCATAGGCTATACAGAAATAGTTATTAAAATTATAAATACAATCTAAAAGTGTTAACAAAGACAGACTTACTAAGTAAAGTTTATCTTATTTTTTTTAAAAATCCCTTCCCCTCAATACACACAAATATGTACAACTGACCTAATACAAATGTACAACTGACCTAATACACATGTATAACTGACCTAATACAAATGTACAACTGACCTAATACAAATGTACAACTGACCTAATACAAATGTACAACTGACCTAATACAAATGTACAACTGACCTAATACAAATGTACAACTGACCTAATACAAATGTACAACTGACCTAATACAAATGTACAACTGACCTAATACAAATATACAACTGACCTAATACAAATGTACATTTGACCTAATATAAATGTACAACTGACCTAATACAAATATACAACTGACCTAATACAAATGTACAACTGACGTAATACAAATGTACAAATGACCTAATACAAATGTACAAATTACCTAATACAAATGTACAAATGACCTAATACAAATGTACAAATGACCTAATACAAATGACCTAAAACAAATGTACAAATGACCTAATACAAATGTACAAATGACCATACTCTAGAGGACTGAAACTTGTAAAATGAAAGTGGCGCATCTGAATGAGATTAGAAAAAAAAACAATTGGCGCACGAAGCAAAAGGTTGGCGACCCCTGGTTTAGTGCGAATACAAATGCAATATATATGTTTTGCCCACTCTGCCCCTACATTTATGGTTCCTACCAGCGCACTCATCAACGCGGGACATGGATTGGGCGGTTTAAATAGAGAGACAGAACTTCTTCCGCCCGCCCAAGTCTAGTAGCTGAGATGGTAGCTAAGAAGAAGAGTGTGAAATGCTTACTATTTTGTATGTTTGTGTATTTATCTGTTCGATCTCATTAGGGTCAATAAACATACTCAACATCTCTTAACTCCCTTTCGTTGAGTTGCCTGCCATAGAGGTATAACAAAAATTACAATATATCTAAAGGGGACAAAATATTTCAATTATTCTTCCAGACATAGAATCCTAACTTACTTTTTACCTTTAACAGAACTATCAACTATATTGAATCATTAGTGGAAGGACTTGTAGGTTCTAAAACACATTTCGATCAGTTTTTTAGCGGCACCCGAAAGGGGAAAAGACGCTATTAGTTTTGTGTGGCCTGTCTCTCCGCCCGCCCGTCCGTCCGACAGTTTAGATCTCAGAAACTAGAGAAAATAAAAATTAGACATCACGATCATTCAAAGTTCTGATGCAACGGCTACTTTTTTCTTTACCGAAAGTGAACCATCAAATTTTTAAAATTATATATGCAAGCAGATTTTTCAAAAATTACACCACTTTTCAATGAAAAACTTCAGGGGAGGCAACGTTTTTAAAAACGTTTAGGACTTCTTCTTTAATAACTCAAGGACTTTAGGAATGCATTTAATGAACAATTGAACATGATCTGTAATATGACGAGGAGCATGATGTGGAACAAAGTTGATAAAAGTGTGTTGCAAGTAGAAGGCCAAATAGACCAAAGTGATAAAATTGTGTCGCAAGCAAAAGGAGGAATAAACTCATTAGGGAAGGAGCAGTTGCCTGGTCAGGACTGTGGTTGCACAAACAGTGGTGATGGAGGCGCTGGGGATTGGAGCGCTGTCTGTGACTGTGTTGTGGGCAAGTCTGGCGGGGGTGACTTTCAGGACGAGAAACGTGACAACGATTGCTGCGACGATCTCAATGGGATATACAGAATTGGAAGAAAAGAAACAAATGAAGAAACTAGAGAAGTCTGTTATGTGCCTGAAACTTTTGTTCCTGGTATACCTGCAACGGGCCGGACAGATCAAGACAACGTTGGATCTGCGTCCAAGCTTTCTGCTGTGGGCCTTAAAGACCTCTGTTTATCTGTCAGTACATTTGACGGGACCTCGAACCATGAAAGCCTCAAGACCGTTTCTGATTCCTTGCCTTGGATGACGTCGGGTGAAATTGTGAATACGGGCCCCAACAATGGTCGAGACAGAAACAACGAATTAGACTTTGGCGTCGGCATAAGAGAGAACTTGATGCTTGGCAACTGCTTCCAGACGATTGACAAGAACTGTATATGCGACGCCCTGCGGGGACAGTGCCCATGCCAAGAAACCCAGCTACAAGGTCTGAACTTAACAGACATTTGTACTTCTGCCTACATCAGTGAGAGTGACTTGAATGATGGTGAATTAATTCTTGCAGAACCTGATGCAGTGATGGATGAACATTTGCTTATGGAACATTACAGGGATGCTTCATGGGCATACCTCACAGATGAGGCTGAAAATAACTACGTGTTTGAAACCATGGCTACCTGTGGGCCTACAACTGTGTCACGAGACGTCCATGGAAAACGTCCGTTGACTTGGCGTCTTAAAACAGCGGACATGCTGAACCCCGAAATCTGCCCAAGAAAATACATGCATTCCAGTAAAACCTAGAAAGGGCTAATGATGACATCACCCTGTCCCATGGCGATTGTCCTAGCAGCGAAAAAACATCCATTTGTGTTAAGTGGCTGGCATCAGAGACTATCGTCATGAAGTCAAAGCAGCGACTATGAAATCGTCTCAAGCGTAGACTGGCCAACTGGAAGAAGAGGAAGCGACGGCCGCAGAATACTGTGCAGATGGCCTCGTGGGCAACAGGCTCCCTGCCGTCTGTGGCTCCCACCGATCGACCTCCACCTGAACCGGCAAACATCCACGCACTGTTTCTTTTCGAGACGAAAAGCTCTAAGAAGGGTTATAGCTATAGTTATAGTTATACAATGTTATAGCTCTGCCATTCGCACCGCCATCTAAGCTAGAAGGTGCGCACTGTGATAAACTAGACTGGAAAGGATGTCAACATTAGAAGAGGAGAACGATTTCCGCCCAAGTAAAGAGCCAATATGGAGAGATTGTGCCTAAGATAGATGTTGTTTTGTGTACCTGTGATGTCGTGTGAATAAACGTCTATGTCTCGTTGAGTTGCCTCACTTAATTAAGCTATTACAATATATATATATATATATATATATATATATATATATATATATATATATATATATATATATATATATATATATATATATATATATATATATATATTTATGTCTGTAGTTATAAGTTTAAAAACAAACAAACTACTTTTATAGCGCGCAGTTTTGACATATCCTCATTATAGGGGGCTACACTTGACAGTCTAAATAAGACTAAATAGAGCCCAGATCTATCTATCTATCTATCTATCTATCTATCTATCTATCTATCTATCTATCTATCTATCTATCTATCTATCTATCTATATATATATATATATATATATATAATTATATATCACTGGCGGATCCAGGGGGGAGGCGGTAAGGGCGATCCAATTTATTTGTAGAAATCACAGATTGCTAAGAGAATCAATTAAATATATATATGATTAAAACTTGTTATTGATATTTTGACCGATCTTTATATTATGTCGTTCCCTGTTTGCCGATTGATGGGGGGGGGGGGGGGGGGGGGGGGAATACCACTACTACCCTTTGAGTGGGGGGGGGGGGGCGGTCCGTTTTTATGGAGAAATCATAGTTTGATATTGATATGTGATACATTGTGTATTATGTCGTACAACACTCTAATCTCAAATTGTATCATTAGTAAATTTAAATGAAAAGGGTTGTACCAGGTGGGAGGGGCTATTCATGCAATTGCATTTACCCCATAGGACAAATCAATACTTTTTCTTTTTGTATTATAGTTAAGAAATTACAAAATTTAAAAAATCTGTCACTATTATAATTTATATATACTATAAATTAAATTCTTATATCGAGTCGCCCCACCCCTATTCTTTAATGTTAAACGTAATCTTTAGCAGAAATTATTAAAGGAGCGAGGATAAATCGTTTTCAATCTACCGCCCCTCCCATTTCCAGACAGAGTTTATGTAATTTCACATGAATTTATCATAATTATTTTAAGAAAGACTTAGCATTGGAAAAGATAGAATTCAAACGAAATTTTTTAAGTATAAGAGTCGTGATTGAGATGTGTTATAAACTCGAATAATACTCACATAGTCGCCTTTTCCCAACCTTTACTCAATCTGATATTTTTCTAGTTAAATAAATTTGGGACTATAACTCACAATTTATACTTCAATTTTCTTGAATACTATTTATCGAATAATTTTTTTTTTCGGCGGCGATCATCAAAACCAAAATCTAAACATCTTATCTTTTCAAGGAACAAATCGGTTTTATTTGCAATGTATTTAGGGCCTATAAATTCATATTGGAATATTTTTGAAGTACAACATTATTCAAAAGATCCTCATTTAATAGTATGAATAATGAGCTTTAGGTCAGGAGAATGCCTTTCTGCAGTGAAGAGTGCAAGAAAACGTTTTTGGCGTCGGGGCTTCGCCCCGAACCCCACTAGGGAGCCTTATAGCGCTGCCCCAGTTGTTTTGTTTTTCGCCGAAAGTTGAGAAATGCTACTTTTTTAAATTCTCAAATATATATATATATATATATATATATATATATATATATATATATATATATATATATATATATATGTGTGTGTGTGTGTGTGTGTGTGTGTGTGTGTGTGTGTGTGTGTGTGTGTGTGTGTGTGCTGTACGCACGTTTATGCATAGGGTTAGGGTTTACTGGGCGTTAGGGTTAGGGTTTGGAAAAAATCGTCCCCCCACTCCAAAGTTCTGGACCGCTAGTGATATATATATATATATATATATATATATATATTAATACATTAATGTATTATAAATGTATTAATCATTTGAACAAAATTTGAATTATTGAAGCAATAACTTATATTCTGACAGCTTAGGGGTGCAGATTTATTTATTATGTAAACAGTAGTATGATAGTATCACTAGTATAACATTCTGAAATGAATCGGATATGAACAGCATAGTAACCTACACCTTAACCTGGTAACAAAAGGCTTACTATTCATGGTCATAAAATTGGCCTAGGTCTAGTAATTTAAATAGTAAACGTGAACATTCAGACGATCTAGTTCTAGACCTAGACTAAGATCTTGAATCTAGTTTTAGATCTAAAACTAGGTCTAGATCTAGCCAGATCTGTGACTAGTTTGTATGACAAATGACAATGGAGATATTAATTTTTATTTGCGAGGGGAAAGTCTTGTTGTACACAATTGTAGCTTAAAGTAGGTCAAAATTTTTGCTTTCGCGTTGCAAATTTATCTAATTTTAATAGAAGAATAAATCTTTTTTAGTAATATGTTATAGATATTGAATGTATGGATAAGGTTAATAAGTATTATTTTAAAAAAATTATAAGTGTACGCTAAATAAATATATGGAGATGCTTTGGCTGAGGGGTAAAGCACTTAGAACCGGAAATCCCGTGTTCGAATCCTGGCGAAAACTCTCGGTGTACCACTTCTGGGGCCTATTTTGAGTTTGTGTTTCCACACAAACTGTCTTTGTAACCTTGTATTTTTTAAAAATATTTTGCTGGATCATATTTTTTAAATAAAAAAAAAAGATGTCACAAAAAAGGTGTTTCTGAAAGTATCCACAGTTTTAATGAAGTGTCAATATCACAGCGATGTGAGTATGTGGGCGTCTAAAGATGTTTGGCCAGGTTTTTGTCCGACATGATCTGGTTGCCAATTAACGTTCTCTTGCAGAGAAAACAACCAAGAAAACTTGGAAACCTGAGCTTCTGGACTTCTGGCTACGTAATAAACAAAGAGAACAAATCCCACACACTAATACACCCACACAGCTTCACACACTGAAATAATTTCACACTCTCACTCTTTTGAAATACACTTTTAAGTTGACCTTTGACATTTCCCTCCAATCATTATTCTCCTACTATTTTGATTTTGGGCCTTAAGGGATGGGTAGAGGTGGGAGGGGGAAGGCAAGGTAAGAAGCTGGGGGTCATCTTCTAAAAATAGATTTTCTGTTTTCTAGCCCACTCTTCGTAAATATACAAAGCTTGTGAACCCATGTCAAACTGTCACAAAGTTGCTTAATATATAGTACAACTCTAAACAAGCGATTTCATTATGCTACACTCAACAAGACCATAGAACATATAACCTTACAATGGGGCTTTTTTTTTGGAAAACTACTTGAATATTTTAACGGAAACACAACAGTTTATTTCTGCCACCAGATATAGTCAGTTTAACAAAAAGAAATTTGCACCATTAGGTAAGAAACGATAAGGTCATACATAAATATCTTGAGATTTAGGTTTAAACTAAGACAAGGCGTCACCAGTATCTTGAGCCTAAGTTTAAAACAAGGCTAGACCTAATCAGCATTTTTGCAATCTGGCTTTCAACGAAGGCTAAAACATAAGAATTTGTGCTATACATATTCATCTAGCATGTGTAGCTATTCGGATTATTCAAAGCCGGATTTAAGTAACAGGAGGCCCCAGGTCAGGATTTTTTTTGTGGAGGCCACTACACTTTTCCGAAAGCCAAAAATAAAAATCCACTTATTAAACAACAACAACTGATATTCAAAAGCATGTCATAAATTAGAAAAAAATAAAGTAATTGTAAACTATATATACGTGTGTGCGTGTTTATACGTAGGGTTAATTTTACAAGGGGGTTAGGGTAATAGTTTGAAAAAAATCTCCCTCCCCCCCCCCCCCCTCCAAAGTTCTGGATACGCTAGTGATGGTTAAGGCACTGGGTTGACGCATTGTCGTAGACCCGGAGCTGCAATTATATATTATGAGCAAGCTGTCACGCAATCAGACAATTCTAAAGCAGACATTGTTGCCAACTGTTTGATTTCAAATATTATCTGTAAAAATGCGAAAAAAAATGTTAGTAAAATAAAACATAAAAGGTTGTGACCTTCGAAATTTCGGATATTAAAAAAAAATCTTTATTGTGGGGACCCTCTCAAGTGATACCCCTGGGCAGTATCCTCACCAGCCATCCCTACATCCGGCCCTGAGTGTATTGAGTTAATTGCATATATTAAGCTCACTTTTAACTTGTAACATTAAATCTTTGATTACTTTGAACTGAATGTAACCCCTAGGACGCCTAGGTTATGATCTCACAATGTGTGTCGGAGACAATGTGGTCTTTAATTTTTCCTAACAATGAATGGGGTTTTATCTTAGCAAACAAATAGGAAAAACATTTCTTATTAAAAAAAAATAATTAAGAAAAATTACACTTCTCAACCAATAATTAGAAATGACTAACCGCTGTTTGCTACAAATCAATTGCTGTTTTTTTTTTTAGTAAAAAAAAACATGGATAGGTTTTATTTTTCATTTAGTTTTTGTTGAGTGTGTCAATGGAGCGGTAGAGTGTTTTATTTGATAATGTCAAGACACTTGAAGCTCACATAGGGCCAAGGATCCATGTCTCAGCTAATTACATTTTTAAAAATATATTTTAATGCGTATATTTTTTTTTATCCATTTTACAAATAGAAATCTGAAAGCGAACATTTAATACTCTCGATTGGTTCTCATCAACTCCATCAAGTCTTTAGCTCCATCAAGTCTTTAGCTCCATCAAGTCTTTAGCACCATTAGATAGTCATCTCGATTATGACATACTAATTAAATTAAAAAAAAACATTACTAAAAAAATCGATCAGTAGCTCGATAGATAATAATTTTAAAATGCAATATGCGGCATACTTTCGGGCAGAATAAAAAGTGAAATGCAAAGTTGAACAACCATTTTTAATGCAAAATAAAGTTAAACATACTGTAACCCAAAAAAAAAACACACCACGGCGGTGGGTGTCTAAAGAGTATAAACTAAACTAAAAGGAATAGAGGACACATAGGTCTTGAACAAAACATAATAGAATTAGAAGATACAAAAGATTATGAACAGAATAGAACCAGAAGATAAAAAAGGCTATGAACTAAACAGAATAGAATAAGAGGATAGAAAGAATATGAACTTAAAGGAATAAAATCAGAAGATCCAAAGGCTAAGAACAAAATTAGCAGGTAAGTGGACTAGATAAAAAGACATCCACGCAATGTCTGGGACACCTAATGACCTGACGAGGACTTTGATTGGCAAACGATTGGGATGGAACAATAAGAAATGAATGCTGAAAATAGCATCTTATTATGTGGTTAGGCCAATCGAAGGTTGAGATCAAATAAACGTCATTAATAGTAGTGAGATAGGACTAAGTAAGAGAACAAAATATGCAGAGACGTCATTGAACTGCTGCCAGGAGATATCAAAATGAAATTCCGTCACCATTATCTGTGAAATTTCCAATCATCAATTGAACTAAAAAAAATGATAGCTGTTACAGGTTATGTAAATCTTAATATATTGTCCATTTCAACTTGAAAGTAAAAACCAAGACAAGGGAATCGGGTAAGAGTAATAATCAAGTTTTTTCTGTTAATCTTTCTTATTGCCCCTAAGAACCCAAAGACCTGATAACCTTCCTAGATTTTTTGTATATTGATACCGAGATTCCTGGAGTGATGACGTGCACATCTCCACCTCACCTTAACTTATCAATCTCTTATTCTGTTGAATAGTTGTGCACCATATAAGATTTGTTGATAGTTTTTCTCTATTTCTTTCTTTCTTTCGCCTTGGACAGACAGGCTTTCAATGACAGGCCCGTCCATTCTTTTAGGTCGTTCTACTATCGATTTCTCTGACTGCCTCTTCTTCTTTTTTCTCTTACTGTTCTCTTTGGGAAGGTCTTTGCGAGCTTTGAAGACCTTGTGATATGGCCATAGAGTTTTAAGTTTGCGTCTTTTTTCCCAGTATTTGGCAGGTCATCGTGGGGTCCGATTGCTGTTTATCAATCCTGTTTCTAATCTCTTCGTTTGTGATGCAGCCTTTGTATGTGACACCTAGGATCTTTCCGTAGAATCTCAATTCCATTGCTATGACCCTCCTCTACAGATCTGCAGTCAGCGTCCAAGATTTGCAAGCATGTAGGCCTAAGAATATTGCCTTGACTATGGAGCGCATCAGTTTGATTTTAGTCTAAGAGCTGTGCCTTTGTCTTTTCAGAATGTTTTCAGTTTTGCAAGTGCTCATGCGAACTGTGCCATTCTAGCCAGTAGTTCAGGTTTGGTTCCATTATCTGAAACGATAGCTCCGATGTATTTAAAACTACTTAAACATTAATACATTCTTTGTTAATGTTTTGAACAATGTCAACTTTAATGTTTGGTTTCGCTTCTTGTGAAACTGTAACAAAAAGATATCTCTCTCTTTAAATTTTCTTCTGATACAATCTTATATCGAAATTTTAGCGTTTAATAAAAATGACCGATATTCCCTAGGGACTCGAACACAGGGTAGTCGTCGAGATAGTCGATCCATCTAACCACACAGCCTATATTTGTATTCCCTCTCCACCCAGTCTCATTTCTTTTGAAACTTCTCTCTATCCCCTGCGCTTTTTTTTTTATGACCACAGGACGGTATGGAATCGAACTGAATATGAAACGAATTTCCCCATTGACAAAGCCAGGATTGTGTGTCTCTACTGACTTCACCTTGCAGTGTCAAAGTAAATCTTGTCTCTCCAAGGGATTGCACCACGCAACTTCCTCCCGTTAACACTTTCTTGATCATTAGCCTCCTCCCCGCCCCACTTTCTCGGGCACATGTGAGATCAAAGTAGTCTCTAGGTTTGATATCTCTTCCGTGAGCGAGAACCCCCCCCCCCCCCTCTCCTTTTCCCGTTTCTCAAACACACAGCACTTATGCCCGAGGTGTCTGTGAGTGTGGCACTGGGAAGCTGGTTCGTGGCTTTGACGCTGTCCTCAATATCTGATCAGGCGTAGCTTCAGCTATTTCCTGGATGATTAAATATAAACAGCTTGGTACAAGCGTTGACAATTCATTTTCTCCAGTTTTTTTTTTTTTTACTATTTCTCTACTTTACCAAAGTAAAAATTACAGGTAACTATAGAAACTGGTTTTTTTTTTTCCCAAGGCTATGGGAAATTGGAATAATTTTTTTTTTTTTTTTTTTAGCGATTTGAGCTAATATCGTCTCCACAATTGTAATATAAAGATTAGACTGGTCAGCACTGGTACATGATTTGGATAGGCCAAAATGGTTAAATAGATTGAGACGCCAGACACACAGACAGACAGACAGACAGATAGACAGACAGACAGACAGATAGACAGACATTCTCTCTAAGCTCTCTCTCTCTCTCTTACGTCTTTCTTTTCTTGGTCTTTTTTTTTTTATAGTTGTCTCTCGTATCACACTCTCACACATCAATCTTTCTTCCCTCTCTCCTTCTGTCTCTCTCTCTGTCCTTCTCTCTCTCTCTCTGTTTTTTTCTAACACACTCTCAAAACGTTTAGTGAACTAGCGGACACTTCCATTTATTTCCAAGTGTCTATAAAACACTTTCTACATTGGAAGCCCTCGGACTGAAATCTATAAATGTTTTCACAAGAACCAAATCTGTGACTAAGTTGATACTCTAGCAAACACTCTAACATGTACTCGTTGGGTATTTAAAAAAAAACGCGATAAAACACTTTGAACATTAATAGCTTTTAAAAAACTTTCCATTTCATAAAATTGTGTTTTTTTAAATACTATTTTAAAAATATTGTCTGTCTTGTTTTTTTTTTATTTATTTCCCAATAATTCCTTCAAAGGTTTTAGTGGTAGAGAATTAGTAATAGTATAGTATTAGTAATAAATTAGTGTGTCGTTTAGAAACAAAAACACTATGTTGTTCGTGTATAGTTTAAACCAACTGGAACTAAAGATCTACTTAGATCCAGTTCAATTTGTAAGCGCGACACAAGAAAACTCTGCGACACAAGATTATTTTGCGACACAGAAGTAGTCTGGACACAGGATTACTCTGCGACGAGATATTTGATCTGTGCAAGCACTAAACTTGAAAATATACAATGTCTCTTTACCCCCGTGTTATGGAGTGTGTGTGTGTGTGTGTTTCTATGATTGCCAGGGTGAAAAGACGTGTTATTGTAGTGAGTTCGATTATGTTCGTAATACTATTTTATATTGTTACTAAAGTGAACTACATTTATTTCATTTAATCTCAGGTTGAATTTATTTATATTGTAACTAGCCATATATTACCCGTGGCCCGCAGGTCTTAATTTGCGTATAACTGAAATAGTTACTGATATGTGCATTAAAAACAATTCAAGGAAATAATAATGTTATAAGTAAAGCGAATGCATGAATTCAAGAACATAAAAATATTTGGAATGGAGCTAAAAATAGCTATTCGACCTAGATATCTAGATCCAATCATTGAATGAAAACATTGGCTTGTGTATTTAGAAGTCCACGATATCAAGATGTCAAATATATTTTATAATTAAAGCGATCGCGTAAATGTAACTGTTAATATAACATTGTTAGTTTAATATAATGTAGATATAGATCAAAAATCTAAAAAAAACTTGAATGCCATAGTAGTCTAGTCAATAACTAAAGACTTTAAATCTAGTAAATGACGTGTTGACCTAGATCTAGCTACACGCTATCTATGACGACATGATGAATAAAAAGTTTTGTATATAAGTAGATATGTTAAGAGGTCTTAATGCGCATAAGTAAATCTTAAAGAAAAAAGTAAATTGAAAATAAAGACTTAAATTAAAACCGAATCGGTAGTTGTAGGGTTCAATGCTTTAAAACACATTGGAAAGTAAATTGTATTGTGTAAGTAGTTTATTAGTTTAATAATATGCCTTTTAATGCGCGATATTATGACCTCTGACGTTCATTTCATTTGTATCACTACGCGGTTCATGTAATAGTGCCGCGAGTTACGGAAAAGTATGTCAAGACGTTTCAAGCTATTGACATTTAGAGCGAACGATTTTATGTAAAAAATGTTTTGTAAACTTAAATTTGAAGGTTGAATTTCATTAAATAATGAAATGAATAGATTCTTATATGTATGTTCATGTGTAAAAGTAAAAAATTATGTTTTCTTGAATGAGAGCTAATTTAGACCTAGACATTTTTATCTCTGCGCATGCGTGACCTCTTCGTCTTGATGTAGACGGCTTTGTGACCTCGATTTATAAGATACAATACTTTTATAGAGTTGGGCAACTTTTTTTTTATAGGGTCTTAAGTTTGTTTTAGGGCTACTTTACATAAGTCACTGTTCAAGTTAACACCCAAGGAACATTTCTGCCAAGTTTTATCACGATTGGTCAAACGGTTTTGATTTCTTTATGGCACATACATAGGCCTACATACGCCTTACTTTCTACTTTATATTATAGATAAAAGTTCTATTTAGTTTTGTTCACAAAAAGTTATTCAAATTATTTCAACTTTAACAAGATAAAATATAATACGCCTACGGCGGTTTAGTTGTCTACCAACAATTTGGTGCTACAGGTCAACGAACGTCCACAACACTTCGCAATCGATTATTTTTCCCCAGAAGTTTCTCAACATAAATTGAATTTTAACGAAAAATATATTTTACACACAAACAATGGGATTAAAAGAAATAAAAATACATTAAATACAGAACTACAAGCTAATTGGTAAAGTAGAGAAAGTCAGAAATGTTTCTAAGTAGTCTGTAACATCAGACATATTTAGAAATGTTTGCTAACGAAAGATACACACATACAATTCTTTTCCAATATAAATTTTAAAAAAATCGTTACACGACCCACTTGAAGGCAGTATAAAATGACACAATTGGCAGCTCATTACTTGATGAGTGGCCTTGACATAAAAACTGATGCCAAGTTCCGAAGACAAAAAAAAAAAAAAGTAGTTCTAGGAAGCATCCATTCAGATGGTTGAGGGCGTGGCGGAAAGGTTGAGTCGATAATGACCCTTGAGGGAAAGCTCGAAATAGACGCTGACAAATAACATTTTGATGAGCAGAAGTGAACCAGTCGTAATATAAACAGCCTGCTGGTGATTTCATAATATAACCTAGAAGGTAGATGCTGTTGAAACCAAGATATCTGATCTTAGAGAGTACAGACGTTAGTTATTTAAAAAAAAGAAGATAATTACGTCCTACGCATTTTATGTGTCAATCTAGTCATGCATGTTAGTCAATGGCTTTCACTCTGCCAAGTAGTTGGTTTTCTGGCTGATTCAAGCCACCCATTTCATTTTCTAAAGGCCTTACGGAAGAAAGAGCACTTTTACGAATTAGTTCTAGCGTATGGAATAAGAAATGTGCCTCTATCCCTGTGTCTTTCTGAGTATTTCATTAGGTTTTGTTTTTCTATGTGTTAGTTCTGGTTCAGTGTTTTATTTAGTATAGCTACTTTACTTTTTATTCTTCTGATTTTCTATCAGGAGCTTATGATATTTATGTTTAAAAAAAAACAATTTTTAATTAAACCCAGACAATGTTCACTAACATTTGTTTACTGGCTTATAGATGTTTTACATTTTTTCCGCTATGTATATGTATCATGGTTTCCTTCAACAGAAGCCTAACTTCTAGAAGGCAATTTGAATAGCCTTCAGAAACAATAGACATAAATCTGCAGTTAATTGGGTCATTAAAAAAACTCTTATTTTAGCATGAAACACTCCTCACACAAATATTTCAGACTTTGACATTGAAAACTGTTCATTCAAACCATTACAATGAGTAGGAATGAAAACCGTTTCAACAAACTTTATGAAACTTTGCATAAATGTTCTTTAGATCATTGCGGAAACCGAAGAATGTATTAGAACCTCCACCCCCCCCCCCCCCCCCAAGCCACCATGGACAACAAAAACACCTGGTACATTTCTGTTAGTTTGAATGCAAGTGACCGCCACTTTGTCCGCCTATTTCCACATTATAGTTTTTGCAAGCGCAAAATATACGTATTATACGTATTTATTGTATTATAGTAGTCCTGTTTGTTATAGCTGGTCAAACACATTGATCTTACTTGTAATTTTGTTAATGGTGTTGAATGAATTATTTTTATAATTTATTATGATTGCACATTTTCTCTGTTAGGGCATACTGTTTACTAGTTCATGAAGTCATTCAAAGGGAGAGAACTTCGCTGTCCTAATATAGTTAGAATTTCTATTTTGGAAACGTTCGGATATTACGTAACGTCAAAAAACAAAATTGCATTATTTACCGTCCATCACCCCTTTGTAACAAATCATAACAAGACTCAATAGCCCCCCCCCCCCACACACACACACGTAAAGTAACACAGCAAAAAAAAACAAAGAATTTTACAAAAGATTTGTTTATTAATAATCATTTTCCAAAATCAAATTTTTCATAAATCTACGAAACAGTATGCACACCTTTATGCGCTTTGATGACGTATACAGTTGTTGTTTTTCCAATACTGTACATATACATCGGGCTCCCTTCCAAAACTGTACATATACATCGGGCTCCCTTCCACTACTATACATATACATCGGACTCCCTTCCACAACTATACATATACATCGGACTCCCTTCCACTACTATACATATACATCGGGCTCCCTTCCAAAACTGTACATATACATCGGGCTCCCTTCCACTACTATACATATACATCGGACTCCCTTCCACTACTGTACATATACATCGGGCTCCCTTCCACTACTATACATATACATCGGACTCTCTTCCACTACTGTACATATACATCTGGCTCCCTTCCACTACTGTACATATACATCGGACTCCCTTCCACTACTGTACATATACATCGGACTCCCTTCCACTACTGTACATATACATCGGGCTCCCTTCCACTACTGTACATATACATCGGGCTCCCTTCCACTACTGTACATATACATCGGGCTCCCTTCCACTACTGTACATATACATCGGGCTCCCTTCCACTACTGTACATATACATCGGGCTCCCTTCCACTACTGTACATATACATCGGGCTCCCTTCCACTACTGTACATATACATCGGGCTCCCTTCCACTACTGTACATATACATCGGGCAGCGGATGTTTTCTGGAATCTACATGCATAAATAAAGACAGGATGTGACGTTTCCTCGCGTGTTGTTCCAGAAGATACTAGAGTGTTTGTGCAACTTTGGAGGAGTGATTAGGGACTCTATATAAGCCAGAGAGTTAATGTGAAAGTCAGTCGTGAGTGAGCCGTTACAGTCGATACAGACGATGTAAGACGTGTGCGGATCTGATTCGGTAGACTTGAGTACAACTTGGTTCAGCTTTGGGAGACTTCGAGCGACAATGGGAAGTGTGTCGTTGGTCTGTTCTGTGGAATACGGATCGATGCAAGTTGAGAAGAGATGAATTGCAACGAAGTATAGCTAACTGTAAACTGACAGATATTGTACAGTCTTCTACGCTACATGTTACAGTAACAAATTGTTAGAGTTAATAGTCAATAAAGTTATATGAAGCTGAAAGTTTAGTCTTCAAGTTCTTTACAGTGTTTTTATTTGTGTGTCTACTAATACATTTAGCCAGAAGATTCAGAAATACGTAACAATTGGTGTCAGAAGTAGGATCTTTCTGGCTAGAATGTATTCCACCAAACTTCTTTTTGAACTTGACATGAAAGAACTTAGACAAGAGCTTCGAGAAAGAGGTCTACAGCTTAACGGAAATAAGGAAACGCTAACAGCACGTCTCAGACAAGCCCTGTTGGAGGAAGATGAGAACCCGGACACTTGCCAATTTGAAATCAAACCTAATATAACGGAGCTCCTGAGAACTTTGCAATACAAAATGAAGTCGGTGAAAGAGAGCATTAAGAAGATAGAATCAGAAATCAACACCAGATTTTCTTCATTTAACCAGTTGTTCAAAGCCATGAAGGAAAATGAACAACTAGTTACCACGCCCAAGAAGACAGAAGAACAAACAGATACGATAAAAGATCAAACTAGAATCATGATAAACGAGCTGCTGAACACCCAGCAGGATCAGATTGAGTCGACCGATGAAAGAGCTACACCACTGATGAACAACGAACAATTGTCCAACCAAGGATCTGGCTATGCAGACATTTACGATAGGGATGCTGGTGATGGTTGTGCTGTCTGTGATTGTGATAGCAAACCAAACAAATGTGGACCACAAGAAATGAAAAGAGACGGTAGCTGTTACTATTCCAACGAGAAGCAGAATGAGACAGCTGAAGAAACAAGAGAAGAGACTTATAGTTTGACCGAAGCTTTAGCTACAGATAAACCTGATATGAGTACCTCAACCAGCCAGACAGATCAAGACAACGTTGGGTCTGCGTCCAAGCCTGTTGCTGTGGGCCTTAAAGACTTCTGTCTATCTGCCAGTGTCTACAAGAGGAACTCGAAGCTTGATTATTGCACCCATGCATTTAACAAGAACTGTAAGTACGTAGTTTTACAAGAAGACTGTGAATGCCAAGAAATACATCAGCAAGGTCTGGACTTAACAGAAGTTTGTCCAGCTGTCAAGATCAGCGCGAGAAGCCCTGGTGAAAGTCAAGGAAACACAATAGAATCTGATGCTGAAGTTGATGGACCTTTGCACGTTGAATGTTATCAACCTGCCGCAAATTCGAGTCCTCCAGACTCGGATGAAGGTGATGACGTGTTTGACAACTTGCCTTCAAGTGGACTTGCAGCTCATTCGCAAAGCACCCATCGAAGAATAATGCTGAAGCAACTTGTTAGATCAACAGTCTTGATGACTACAGCTATGAAATGCAATACCTTCCTATGTGCTAAGTGGCTACCATCAGCATTGATCGACAAGAAAGCAAGACAACGACAACGACATCAACGCAACCAAAGAAATATCAATTGGAGGAGGCGGAGAAAGCGACACATGCAGAGTGCAAAGTGGATGGCTCCAACAAGATCAAGATACAAGAACACCCCTTCTCCCACTGATAGACCCCCACCTGCACTGATGAAACTCCACAGCCCATGTTGTTAGAAAACAAGCCCACCACTTCTCCCACTGATAGACCCCCACCTGCACTAACGAAACTCCATAGCCCATGTTGTTAGAAAGATTCTGTCCGGAACCATCAGACCAAAGAAGAAAGCCTTACAAATCAGTTGAAAGTGTAAAGCCAGCGCAGCGTTGTTCATGTTCTCATGTGAAACCGCTAAAGAATAATCTAAGAACATTCATGAGAATAGGTTTGATGAAGTATAACAGAAGTTTTAGAAGAACGATAATCAAGTCAGAAGCAAGAAGGACAGAACTAGTGTAAGATGCCAGAACTGTGAAGTGAGTAGCTCTGTGATAGAACTGTATGAATAAAACTGTACGAGAAAATCAACCCAACAGGCATCGTACAAACACAAAGTCAGTTGCTGTTGTAAGAAGAGCATGTGAATGTTGCTGTACTGTGATGAACCTGTGTATCTCTGAAGAAGCTCTGTAAAAAGATGCTTGAAAATGTAAAACTCAGCCAGTGAAGCACGAACTCGTTAGAATGCTGATGAATATCATGATCTCGGATTTTCAATATCTTAAGTTCAGTATATCAAATTTTCGCGATCTAAATTTGACAGACGAACGAACAGAGATAAATAAACGGACAGACATACTACACAAAACTAAAAGCGGCTACTATCCTTTCGGTGGCTGTGTAAAAAAACAACTGAAATGAATGCTAGTTAAAAACAAGAGCAGCTGGAGGTAGATAGAGATAGAGTTGTGGGTCTTTCACTCAACTCGTGAAGATTTGCTGGGGACAATGACATGAACGAGCACATTGTCACGACGTTTGGAGCTGGACCTGTAACAGCATTGGAACTAAGAGAAAGTGTGAACTGTGATATGCCAGATCTAATTCAATGAATGGACCAGTCTGGACCATTAAGCAAAGCCTTGACCTAGATGGTAGACTAAAAGTATTTAAACATGAAACAAAATCCTAACATTTCAGAAGTAAAATATTTGTGTAGTCTTGATTTTGGTAGTTAAGAAGTCCCAATATTCCATCCATTTTTTTCGCTGGTCGGCCAATCTGAAGCACAGATTACAGCTGGGGTGAAGAATATCCAGTTATAGCAACGAAGTATAAATAAATACACGTCAATCAGAAGTTCAATAGAAATGTTTTCAGTAGATCTGAGTATGTATTACATGGAATAGTAACACAGCGACGTTCACTGGTTATAATTGCTTGAAGACAATAAAAGCTCAAAACTTTCCCACCAAAACAAAAAACGAATGTTTTCAAAACCAAAATGAAAAGTGTGCGAGCATGGTACCACATGTCAAGAAGTCCAAAGTTAGCTGTTAATCTCTGACTGAACTATGTCGTAGTAATTGAATCCAGATCTGGTCTATCGTAGTCCAGTTTTACGTAATAGATACAAGGTCGAGACTGTTTTGGTCCTCTTCGGTACTTAAGCATGGTCAAGTTAATAATTTATGGGCGTAACGATGGGTTTGTGCAGCTTACATCACAAGACAATGGGTGAATTATTGATACCTTACGTCACGTGACAATTGGTGAATGAGTGATTCCTTACGTCACGTGACAATTGGTGAATGAGTGATTCCTTACGTCACGTGACAATTGGTGAATGAGTGATTCCTTACGTCACGTGACAATTGGTGAATGAGTGATTCCTTACGTCACGTGACAATTGGTGAATGAGTGATTCCTTACATCACGCGACAATTGGTGAATGAGTGATTCCTTACGTCACGTGACAATTGGTGAATGAGTGATTCCTTACGTCACGTGACAATTGGTGAATGAGTGATTCCTTACATCACGCGACAATTGGGGAATGAGTGATTCCTTACGTCACGTGACAATTGGTGAATGAGTGATTCCTTACGTCATGTGACAAAAGTTGAATAAGTGATTCCTTACGTCACGTGACAATGGTTGAATGAGTGATTCCTTACGTCACATGACAATGGGTGAATGAGTGATTCCTTACGTCACGTGACAATGGGTGAATGAGTGATTCCTTACGTCACGTGACAATGGGTGAATGAGTGATTCCTTACGTCACGTGACAATGGGTGAATGAGTGATTCCTTACGTCACGTGACAATGGGTGAATGAGTGATTCCTTACGTCACGTGACAATGGGTGAATGAGTCATACCAATGAGAGATGAGGTCAGTATTAAGCTTATAGAAGTCTGCAACAACAAGCAGTGCCCTCAAAAATATACACTGGAATAAGCATGTTTTGTTTTTGAAAATGTGGCAAAGATTTAGGACAAAGTCTATAACAGGGTTGACAAACAACAACAAACTAGACCAGCGATTTCTCTTGGCATATTCTGTGCCTCAGGTCTCATAAATATAAGGTTCTGGCATTAATTTGTAGAATGCTTTTACTCTCCTGAAGATACAGAGGCCTACTTCTTAGGAAGATTTGGTCAAGCACACCCCATAACATCATCTGGCCTTTTTTTTTGCCCATCCATTGATTATAGAGTATATATAAGCTATTATTACAATCTATTTAAGGGGGAAAACATCTCCTACCTTCCCCCTCCCAGCCTACCACAGTGTATAACGTTACAGAGATTCTCAGATGTGAGAAACAAACCCAGCTTTACGTTGGATGAAGTGTAGGGGGAGCAAAGGCCAAACGGTTACACTCATTTCAGTAACACAGATCTCACCGTTCCGTGTCTCTGTTTAGAGGCGGGAGAGTGCCAATGGTGAAATGTTAATAGAAAGAAGTCTTTTTTTTTTCTTGTTTATGATTCAAAGCAATAGTCAGTGTACATAACCCTGGCTTTACTATGTTGGAAAAGACTATTTGTAAGGCCAATGTCTTTGAAAAGGCCAGTTGTAAAATTGGTGTGTGGGGGTCTTACTGTGTCTTGTAATATTAAAATATTTTTTTTTTTTTTTTACTTCCAAAGCTTAAATTAAAAAATCACACAAGTTGCTAAATGTATTTACCAAGTGACCAGAAAGCAGTCAGCTTTGTAGCTTTTGTTTCTGGGATAATTGGATTTATTCTCATTCCAAGAGATCGAATTATCACGAACTTCAAGGATGAACATTTCTCTTTGGTATATGTCATTTATAATTCTATGACGTTTTGATGCGATCAGTCAAGAAGAAGTAGTTTCTGTGTTCTGTGAATAGACTTACAAGGAGATGAAGATGCCTGAGTGATTAGACTGAAATAACTTCACTCTTCTGAACTCTGTTTCGCAATTATAGTGTAACGACTTAACAATAAGACGCGTAGAAGTTGGATTTATTTGAGTATTTTCTTAGTGACGCGACAGTACATTAAAAAGTAAGAACGGAAGTAGGCTAGAGACCAAAACGGACGACGGACGAAGAGACGGCTTGTGGTGAATATGGCGGCGTGGGCTGTGCCCTTCTTTCTGTGGCCAGTAGTTTCTGTAGATCTTGTGCTCTATCGTCCTGCAAGACGTATTCGTTAGGAAGTAATAAACTCTATTGTCCTGCAAGACGTTTATGGGTATAATCCAATGTTTCGATTCACATATGCAGGTCTATATTCAAATGTTTACGTTTCAATTCAAATGTTTACGTCTGCATTCAAGTGTTTCGGCCTAAACTCAAATGATTATCCCACAAAAGAACTGAGTTAAGAAATGTATTACAAATCACTGAGCTTAACAAGATGAAATTGTTTACATTCAAGATCAGACAACTAGCAGACGGTAAAACTGGAACCTTGGACACCTGGAGCAGAATGCGAGTTGTGATTTAGACACTGTTGACCTTAGACCGAAATCAGTCCCCAGTGGAGACCATATTTACATTGACTGACCATGTGACAGTACTATTAACAGAGATTTCATGGGTATATTTCAAAACAAATCAAGATATACTTTCTCAGTCTGGACGACATTTTGTTTTTATTTAATGATTCATTATGAAATTGTAACATTCAAAAAGTATTTTTAAAAATGTTTGTCTCTTATAGAAGCAAGAGTGTTATTGGCTATCTTATATTTATACTAACATGATCTTTACACAATTTGTATTTAAATAGCTTATTGCTATGACTTGTAAATGCCTCTAAAATGATTTATTGAACTGAACTTATTCATATGTTGGTTTACATTCCTTATTATATTTCTACATGCAGATAGTCTTTGAGGCAATAAGAAATATAAATGTTAAAATAAATCCTCATCAAACTAATAAATCACAGTGGTTCTAGTGTTAATGACCATTCATGTTCTCAAGGAACCGTCTGAAAGTCAACATAAATATCATGTCACATGCTGGCATTAGTGCACCCAAGTCTAAATGATTATTATTATTGGAATTACGTCCTGCTGACTAGGACTTTGACCATGACATTTTGTCCATTTTGAACTTAGAATCTAGAGCGTTGTTCACCTTCTATTTGTAAGGTTGGATTTTTGTTTCTAGACACATGTTATGGAGGGCGCGTGATGGATCAGTGGTAAAGCGCTTGGCTTCCGGATCGAGGGCAGGGGCGTACTGGTTATATGGGCATTCGGGCAAATGCCCGGTGGACCGGTACCCAAATAGGCCAGTAGGGCCATTGAAAGGGACGCATGTAAACCGCTATGACACCTATTCAATTGTTTATGGTTTTATAATAATCGTGTTTAAAAATAATCTTTTAAAGACTCTAAATTAAATTGCAATTTAATCTAACACATTTTCTGATGTAATGTAATAGCTTACATCCTTAGAAAATGCTACTAGTTTGCTTTAGAGGGCCTACACACTTAGCGATTAAAAAGCAACAGAAGGCCTAAATATTTCTTGTAAGGATATAGATTTAACTTCATGCACGTGTACAGTTATCACTACATTATCAAAATTAGAATGATTTTGAGGACAGATAGGCCTATAATTAGATGCCCATCATATGATATACAATTTATGGGTCAGATTTTATGGTAATGCCCGGGCCGATTTTGACTTCCAGTCCGCCCCTGGACTCAGGTATGAAGAAAGGGTTATTGAATTTCGGGATTTTTAGGGCGCCCCTTAGTTTATCCAACTTTAATGTTTACCATACAGTTTGGGAAAAGTAAAGACGGTTGGTTATTGTGCTAGTCCCATGACACCCTCGCAAACCATTGGCCACAGAAAAAGATGATTTAAAAATTATCTGCCCCATAGATCTGAAAGCTTTACTTTACTTTCACATAATTGTGCTGACTCTGCTGTTCACAAGTGCAGCAAAAGAAAAGATGGCGTGAAGGATTATAAAAAGTGTTAGGAATTTGAACACGATTTACGGTTAATGTATTGTTTGACTTGGAAACGTGTTCCAACGCAATGCTTAGCTTATTACCTCCCCTTTGTCTATTTCTTCATTTCTTCCACTTTTAAAAAAAATTTCCTGAACAAAACAAACAAAATATATTGATTTCTATTTCGGATTATTTGTGCGTGTGTCAGTTTCTTTTGTTACAGAGTTACTTAATCAAAAGTTTTCAGTCCACTGTCCTGTCCTCATTTGTAACAAAAATCCTTTTTTTTTCCTTTCTGTTATTTCTAAACCCTTATACCAAAGCGACACACACACATACAGTTCTACCACATCAAACACACACCCACAGAGTTAAAACACGAATATACAAAGCTTTATAACACGCACACACACACACGCATGCTCACATACACGAAAAAGACCTAAAACACACACACACACACACACCAACACTGCTTATTAGAGATCGGCAGACTCTGTTTCTATCTTTAAAGTCTTCCAAATTGAAAGTCAGAAATGATTGTTTGGACTATTTTCATGATCCAGGGGGAAGACAAAAAGAGTGTGTGTGTGTACTAACATGGCGGCAGTGGGAGGGTTTCTTTGTTTGGGACTGAAAAAAAGGAAACGGCGTCCTTCGTTAGACTCTGGGAGAATTTGGATGACCAAGTTGGTAGATTTGTCAGAAGTCAATGGATGAAGGAATATCAAAGATCGGCAAATTAAATATAACAAACATAAAAAAGAAATGAAATTGTAAATAAGTGAACTATGTTGGCAGTGCTTTTTTTTCTTTCTTCAAACAGGAAGTGGCGACAACACAGACCTATATATTTCGATGTCAATGGTTAACAGTACATAAATCACTTGCATATATTTTCTCTCCTTGAAACGTTACACATACGCCATTTAGCATTGTGGGTAGTTTCCATTGTAAATAAATGATAAGAGAAAATCGCCGATTCGTGTCATGGTAAATCTGCTCCCAGTGAATGGAAAGAAGTGGATGAGACAGTAAATTAATTATCTACTAGAGTTTATGCTTAAGCACGTGAAACACTGCACTCATCTTTAACCTTCGAATCTTGACCTAGAAGTGCTCATATGATTATTATGTTTGAATAAATTGAGAATCTTTTGATTTTATGATACTATTTTTTAGACCTCTACTAATTCCCCTCTCTGAATTTTAGTTTTGACCCCCCCCCCCGTTTTTTTTTTTGTTGTTGTTATTGCTGTAGTTATTGTTGCTTGAAAATATTGGCCGTAAAGTTCGTAAATGCGCCAATATGAGGAAAAAAATTCCAAAAAATATCACTCCTCAATTAAAAGTTATGGGATCCGCCCTCACTACAGTGTCCCCCACCCCTTTTAACCTAAACATGCATCAGGCACGAAACTCTTAACTACAAGTCTGAGAGATTGGTCACGGAATGGGCCGCGACAACAATGCAAGAGGATGCTCTATTTCTATAAATGTCATGGAACGGGAAGCAAGAATGAACACGGAAGAAACATCTTTCAGAGACACTTGGAGCCCAGAGCGTACTTGAGACACGTCATCGGTCACGTGATCCGTGTGGTTGAAATAAAAAGTGCCTGTAGCTCAGCATGATTCAAGTCACGTGGTGCACCGAGATTAAGCCGGGGGGAGGGGGGAGGAACACACTACATTAAGATTTTTACTTTCGAGACAACGTTGTTTATTGCAGACCAAAACTAATAGAATGTATTCACTTCTTTCAGTTATCAGCATGTACTAAGTACTAAAAAGTGCACAAACATTAGTTATGCAATAAGTACTAAAAAAGTGCTGAAATTTATCATATAATTCAAAATGTTTTAAAAATTCCTTTTTTTTTTTCTAAAAAAAAAAACTTCACTAAGAGTAGGAGCTGCATATGTACATTTATCTCTCAATACTGTAGAATTTATTTCCCCTTTTCTATATCAAACAAAATGAATTAATTACCGCTAATTAATTATTTTTTTAAATTGATTCATGTGTTGTTAGGAAACAATGGATTAAGCAACGGTTCAACTTGATCCGAAGATTGGAAATGGGAGAAATTACGTGGACAAAATTTGTACCAGACAGACTGACAGACGAATAGATGACTGACATAAGCTTTGGAAAAAAAACAACAACCACTTATCAACACTTTCTTTTTTTTTTTCTGAACTCCGGATACACCAAAATACAACAACAATAAAAAATAGCTATTTATTTTCCCCCATTGATGAAAATCTCTATGAATAGTCTATGTATGTAAATTAAATTATTATAAGTAGTAGCATTAAAAAATTTATACCGCAGTGAAAATGATAGATATGACCGACCTCTCATCAGCTTACTGTTTGTGACTTGACAGTATAATGTGTACACCCTGTGCGTTCAGTTGAAGGACATTTGTCTTTGGATGTAAGCACTTACAAGAGAAAATAAGGTAGAAGAGTCTGTGCGTGCGTGAATGTGGGTGCGCGTGTGAGTATGATATTGTGTGTGTGTGTGTGTGTAATGAGTGAATCTTTGTATGAGAGTTAGTGTTATACGGGCCTGTGTACTCGATTGAGTGTGCACGTGATTTAATGCCTGTGCACATGACTGAGTGCGTTGTGAGCATGAAATTGTGTGTGTGTGTGTGTAATGAATGAATCTTTTGTGAGAATTAGTGTGGTACGAGCTTCTGTACGCGATTGAGTGTGTGTGTACCTGATTGAATGCGTATTGAATGCATGTGTACGTGATTGAATGACTGTTTAAGTGATTGAGTACCAGTGTACATTATTGAGTGCCTCTGTACGTGACTGAATGACTGTGTACGCGATTAAGTTCCTGTGTACCTAATAAAATACTCAGAAAGACTCGAAGATAAAGGCACATTCCTCATTCTATATGCTAGGACAAATTTGTACAAATGCTCCTTCTTCCCTAGTGCTATTTGAGCATGGAATGGGTTGCCTGAGCTAGCCAGTTTAACTCACTGGTTAACATGCATGACTAGATCCATGAGGCGTAGGACGTAATCATCTTCTTTTTAGAAGTAACGTCTCTATTTTATAAGATAAGATTGAGTGCCAGTGTACGTGACTAATTGCCTGTGTAAGTGTCTAAGTGCCAGTGTACGTGAGTAAGCAGGCTAGTGAATACATGTGTATAATGCCAGTGTCTGTGTAAGCGTGTGATTGAGAATATCATAGATTATGATTCTCTGTATCAAGCAAGACAAAGAAAATACAATTCTTATAAATTAACGAGGACTAGCTGAGATCTCTCCTACAAATTGTTCATTTAACGATTTAACAAAGTTCATTTCAATGTGTCTCTTTCATTTCTTCTACTTCTAACCTCTCCACCTCTCCACCTCTCCAGCTCTCCACCTCTCCAGCTCTCTTCCCTGTTAAGAGTTTGTCTTCATTTCCACTCTTGTCTTTGTCAGGCCTCTATTTGAACTATTTTGTCATTGGTAGTCCCCCCCCCCCCCCCCCCGTTCATTCTCTCATCATTTAACTTTCTCCCCTGGGATGTTGAACTTAAACCCGAATGTATCATCCATCTCTCCCCACCCCCTCCCCAGCTTTTATAGATATTTTTTTCATTTTAGTAACTTCCCCCCCCCCCCCCCCCCCCCCCCCCTGTGTCTGGCTGGTACATCTGAGCAGTGATTTGTGTGAAAGGAATTTAGTGTCACGTTCATGCTTGTTCTAGACACGACAAGTGGTTGACTTCTGGTCAAAGTCTTTAATTTTAGAAAAGGGAAAACAAATTCGTAAAGCAGACCAAGACCAATGACCAAGACCAATAACACCAAGACCTAAGTTCTAAGACCTAAGACTAAGTCTAAGATTTCTTTTTGGTCTTCATAGTAAATTTGTTCTGATGACAAAGGCTCTTTTCTGTATTAAAAACAACATTGACATAAATAGAAAAGACACAACATACACCGAAGTTCATTGACCACACACACACATCTTGATCTGTTTCACGTTCCCTAGTCATCACGCGCTGATACAGTCTGACAAGAGTACAAACGAGTTTTTAACTGTTCGGTCGGATGTAAATGTGACAAAAATTTTTTGACATCTTCGTGAGTAAGAATATGAACAGAAGATTAGAACTACTGTAAATGTCAATGACAAGATGTCACAGAAATTGATTTCGTTGCTACTTGACTGAATGCCGTGCAGGTATGAAAACAAAAGTCCAGGAACAGCAAACCTCACGACCAGACAGCTAATGCATGAACAGGAACAGCAAACCTCACGACCAGACAGCTAATGCATGAACAGGAACAGCAAACCTCACGACCAGACAGCTTAAGCATGAACAGGAACAGCAAACCTCACGACCAGACAGCTAATGCATGAACAGAAACAGCAAACCTCACGACCAGACAGCTAATGCATGAACAGGAACAGCAAACCTCACGACCAGACATTAATGTATGAACAGGAACAGCAAACCTTACGACCAGACAGCTAATGTATGAACAGGAACAGCAAACCTCCCGACCAGACAGCTAATGTATGAACAAGAACAGCAAACCTCCCGACCAGACAGCTAATGTATGAACAAGAACAGCAAACCTCACGACCAGACAGCTAATGTATGAACAAGAACAGCAAACCTCACGACCAGACAGCTAATGTATGAACAGGAACAGCAAACCTCACTACCAGACAGCTAATGGATGAACAGGAACAGCAGTTTCTACGAATAAATGGATTGAATATAATAAAAATTAAACTTAATGAAAGAATGAGTACCGGTACATGTATTTTCAGCTAAGACATTTGAACTGACTAACCCCATTTCTTCTCATTCCCCTTTTATACCATAGCAACGTTGACATTTCCGGAAGATACTAAAATAGTATCGCATTTTATAGACATCCATTTTTATTACGAAAAGATTTTCTTCTCCTTCCGGCATGTTTGTGACAGAAGACAAGCCCCCTTGGTTTAGTCCTGATTTAGAAATAGAAAGTGAACCAAACAAATTGTCCTTGATGATTAAAATAAAAGTTTTCTTTCTGGCCAATTATAAATAGCCAATAGTTAATGTAACTATTACAACGATCAACAGTCCTTCTATTTAACGAAATGTCAGAGGTCAACAAGGCTCTAAGTTACCTTCCGATTACAATCTTCAGTTTCCAGAATACACGACCAGAGACTCGGAAAAAAAAAGATTACCTACACATCTTCTAGAATCCTTTGAGAGGCAAACTTGTAATTCTTTGAAGTTGGTCGAGGCAAGTCTGTTGCTAAATCGTTATAGCATGGTTGAAAGCAGTGGCGTCACTAGGATCGGTGTCACCAGGTTCGGACCGCACCCTTTGCACACTCCTAGTGACGCCACTGGTTGAAAGTGTTGAAAGTGTTGAAAACAATTCTAATGAGACTGTTGACTGTTAGTCGTGATAAAATCCCCAAACACTATAAGACAAATCAGTTAGATATCTAGATCTAGCTCAGAAAAAAAAGATAATTGACTAAGAAGTAAATTCCAATTTTAAATGTAAAATATATTAAAGAATCAAGATCTAGATCTAGATCTTAAACTGAACAGTTTGTAGACGTTAAGTTCCATCGATGAAATATCAATTATTCTGGCGTTACTCAATATTGTGTGTTTTATATTCGCAACAGTACTATTTGTATTAGTGTAACAGTACTTGAACTGAGATGCTATAGAATGCTATAGCCTAGGTATCACAAACAAACAACGCATCACAAACAAAGTTTAGAAACAGGATTAATACAGCAAAGTAATGCGCAAAGTAAAACTCTACGCCATATCAGAAGCTCCTCAGGGTATGCAAAGACCTTCGTTCAGGGAACAGTACCAGGAAAAAGAAGAGGCAGACAGAAATAACGATTAGAAGACAACATAAAAGAATGGACACGCCTGTCATCTATCCAAGGCAAAAGACAGCGAGGAATGGAGAAAGACGGTCAACACATCTTGTGTAGTGTCCTAACGATTCAACAGACTAAGGCAGTGTTTTCCAAACTGTGTTCCGAGGAACTCTGGTGTTCCGCTAGGACTGAATAGGTGTTCAACGAACTACTGGAATAATTAACTAGTTGGCCATCACAACCGAATAACTCTCTCTAAACATTACGCAAAGCGTTCCGCTAAATACTCCGAATGAGCGAGGTGTTCCGTCAAGGAAAAGGTTTGGGAAACACTGGACTAAGGGATAGGTGAAAGTGAACAGTACTATATAAATTACCGCAACAGGACTATTTGTATCAAATGTATCAAATAGCTAATCTAATAAAAACTATAAATACTTCTTATTAAAGTCAAACTTACTGCAAGAAAACTGTAAGACCAAGGGTAGGTAAATCTTGCTTCATGATGTCCCAAGTATCATGCACCAGCTGTAATTGTCTCTGTGTCAGGTACTTATTAAGGTGCATTAACTCCCCAGAGTCAGTCAGACAAGACACTGGAGCGTTGCCCATATTTCTACTGTCAATTAAAGTAACTGAAAAGGGCAAACACTCTTCTGTTGTTAGTATTAATTTATTGCTTTTTTTAAAAACAAACTTTAAGAGATGTCAACACAGATTGTCACTTATTCATCGTGGTTCTTACAAACATGTTAGATTTGCAGATTGTACAGAATTAATTTCATTTTAAGTCTTTCATGTATGAAAAAGATCACCTTGTCCACTGCTTACCCTTTCTACAGGAAGAAAAAGTCTAGACATCAAAATGATACTGGATGATGTCCAGCGTCAGTGACTCTTATTTCTAGATTGTGCAGATTTACGCGTCTGTAAAAAAGATTTTGTTGTTCACTTTGTCTTTTTAATATCTGAACAGAAACTTGTCTGGGATAAATATAGTTCCCATTCTGTTAGTTTGAATTTAGTATCAGGGTTGTTGCCGCTGTTAAAACGGGGACTTTTTCTAGTCTAACCAAAACCTTGTCGCCTCGTGTGATAGTGATAGCTGTTTAAAAAGTTCAAGTGAGAGGAGTTTTTTTTAGGGTTTCAGACTAAAAAAAATATTTTCATAGCCTTGTGTGACATTGGTTGTGTCTGAATGTTTGACTTTCCATCTAAAATATAACGTTATTTCTTCAAATCTGTCAAGTCCGAAGCATTCATCTTTGTTTGACAGAATCTTTGGAAAGAATCTGTAGATCTGCGTCTGAAATAGAGATACAAAAACCTAAGGGTTAATATTTCAAAAGACTGTATAGAAGTTGTGTAGTATTCAAGAGGAACAGGCTGACAGAGAAAGCGATGGGAAGGCAACATGATGAAATGGACGGGCCTAGCATTAAATGAGATTTTAGTCAAGGCTAAAGACAGACAGGAATGGCGATAGACATTTGACAGATCATGTTCGGTGCTTCGACGGTTCAACAGACTAATGGATAGGTGAAAATGAATACAATAATTAAGACTAGTCGACCCGCGGCGTAGCATTCGCCGCTATTTACAAGGACCCAGCACTTTCATAGGACCCGCGCTAATTCTAGGTGTAAATTATTAACTTAAACCATTTTATAACTTATAACAGATTTCCCACGGCCTTCTGATTTCCAGGAGCTCCTGGACATCTCCTGAAATTGCAAAATATACGAAAAAGTCCTGGAAATTTCCTGGTATTATTGAAATCTTTTGATAACTCATAAAAAATTTCTGAAATATAGATAAAATTTTCATGTTGGAGTGTCATTCATTATGAAAACGCCAATTCTACGAGCTATAAAAAAAAACGGCATAATACAATACACGTAATTGTGGAATCTGATGAAAAAAACTTCTCGCGCCTCAAACTAATGAAGAATTACTTGAGGTCAACAGTTCTCAAAGACAGATCGAAACATTTGATAATTCTTGCTATTGAGCGTGATCTATGTAGGAAATAAAATTTTTATGATATACTGTATGACTTCGCTACTCGCAAGACTCCTAAAGTAATTCTGTACGTAGTAAAGAACAAATAACATGCAAAGACGAATTTATTTTCTAATACAAACTCTTAATTTTCAAGTAATATCCGTATTTCTTCCCAAACTGGGCCCTGCACAATCCGTTTTCGCATAGGGCCTCGATATTTAGTGACGGGTAAATACAGAGAAGATTACTTGTTCTCCCCCCCCCCCCCTCTTTTCTTTTTCACCGCGAAAGTTACGTGGGGTAACTCTAGTCCGACTTGCAGAAATAAAAGAGTTATCTTTCCATTGGGCGACGAAGAGAATTATAACCTAAATATAGATATATTGTCACTACTGTCTAAAAGCGTGTAAGGAATATGTGTAAGTCATATAGATTATGATTTTTAAATCAGCTAAATGTATGAATTAATTTAATAATGCATTTATGCTGAAAACAGAAAACTACAACAAATTTAGTATCAAACAGAAATCTACGCAGACACCATTACTGATTGTTAAGCATTATCGGTTTTATGCTTTTTATTTACTATAACAATATAAAAAGAACATATTTCTCTGGAATAGGTTAATTAACACTTTAAAAATAAAAGTAATGGTCAATAAATGCAGTCATAAATGCATTATATAAAAAATCTAATTTAATTATTGAAGTTTCTTAAATTACCATTGTTTTTATCATGGGCGTAGCCAGGGGGGATTGAAGTTCAACCCCCCCCCCCCCAAAAAAAAGAAATCCCCCCCCCCCCCCGCGCTTCCCCAGACCCCCTTGCTGGCAATGGCGGGGCGCCAACAATTTTTCCACTAACTCCAATATGAACCTATTCTAGGGCACAATAAACGTCTTCCAAAAGAATGAAGGGTCAGAATGTAATAAAGATGTACACACACACACACATAATTGATAGAAATATATTTTTTTCGCGGTGGGGGGGTGCAAGGGGGAGAGAAAATCCCCCCCCCCCCCCAACTCCTCCCCCCCCCCCCCCCCGAAAAAAAATTCTGGCTACGGTCATGGTTTGTATAGTCTGATAGTGTTCTGTGTAATTATGATTAGACTCACCAACCCATATTAAATTCACACAAACAAACACAAACATGTTTCTATTTTTCAATCAAAAGAGCTCTACACGAAGCTGAAGATATCAGCGCTGCTTTCTATGAAGTGAGAAGGTGGCCATGGAGACATTTGAGCTTGTACACTCCTCTTATCTCTTCAATACACTCATGCACACGACATACACACACACACACACACAAAACAACCAAAAAATATAAAGCTAGATTTTCTTCTTGACAATCTATGTTTGCCAGTGATAGTGCCTCTCGTGTGTATCAACGAGTACTTCACTGACAGGCCTATGTGCTCTCTCCACATTGAGAAACACTGATACATATAATCGTACAAAGTTGTACCAGAGAAAGCAATGAGATAGAAAATGTGTTTAGAAAATGTGTTTAGTTCATAGAGTATGTTACAAATACTTTTTTAGGTCAAATCATCGGGTCTTCCCGGAGAAGTCTCCATTTAGTCAAGTTGCAAGCTAACAAAAAAAAAATTAAACATAGTGTAGTATGATTCCAGTACTAAGTGCGCTTCAACTTAGCTTGGCTCGGCTACCTAGGAAGGGAGCTCGAGGTTCGGCACCCTACTCAGGAAGAGTTGTGTTTACTGAGTGCCTAAAGGTATCACGGAAAAACCTTCTCCTAGATACCCCCTTCCCCCCTCTCACCGGTTCACAACTGAAATTGGACCAAAGCGCTCTGAACATGCTATAAGCATGAAAGTAGCGCTATATCAAAGCCATAATTTAATTTAATTTAATTATAATTTTATGATGGAATACGTTTAGTATGTCTCCAGAACTATGATAGACTACGTCTCGTATGTTTCCAGTACCACGATAGACTATAGAATGTTTCCAGTAATATATTAGACTAGGTTTAGTATGTTTCCTGTACTATGATAGACAACGTTTAGCATGTTTCCAGTATTATGACAGGCTACGTTTAGTATGTTTCCAGTACGATGATAGACTACGTCTAGTATGTTTTCAGTACTATGGTACACTACGTCTAGTATGTTTTCAGTACTATGGTACACTACCTCTAGTATGTTTTCAGTACTATGGTACACTACGTCTAGTACGCTTTCAGTACTACGACAGACTACGTACAGTATGTTTACAGTACAACGATAGACTACGCTTGATATGTTTCCAGCACAATGATAGACTATGTCTAATATGTTTCCAGTACTATGGCAGACTACGTCTAGGATGTTTCCAGCACAACGACAGACTAAGTTTAGTAAGTTTTTCAGTACAATGATAGGCTACGTCTTGTATGTTTCCAGTACCACTACAGACTACGTTTAATATGTTTTCAATAATGTGGCAGTCAAAATTAGTATGTTTTCAGTACTACGACAGACTACGTCTAGTATGTTTCCAGTACCACGACAGACTACGTTTAGCATGTTTCAAACACCATGATAGACTACGTTTAGCATGTTTCCAGTACTATATTAGACTACGCTTAGTATGTGTCCAGTACTATGACAGACAACGTTTAGCATGTTTCCAGTATTATGACAGACTACGTTTAGTATGTTTCCAGTACAACGACTGACTACGTTTAGTATGTTTTTCAGTATTATGGTACACTACGTCTAGTATGTTATCAGTACCATGGTACACTACGTCTAATATGCTTCCAGTACTACGACAGGCTACGAACAGCATATTTCCAGTACCATGATAGACTACGTTTGGTATGTTTTCAGTACAATGATAGACTACTTTAATATGTTTCCAGTTATAGTATGGCAGACTACGTCTAGTATGTTTCCAATACAACGACAGACTACGTTTAGTATGTTTTTCAGTACAATGGTAGACTATGTCTAATATGTTTCCAGTGCCACTACAGACTACGTTTAGTAAATTTCAGACAATGACAGACTACGTTAGAATGTTTCCACTACTTCGACAGACTACGTTTAGTATGTTTCCAATACTATGGTACACTACGTTAAAAATAAACGTTTTTATTCTCTTCAAATTGGATTTGAAATCTCTTGACGATTTATTTTCTCTTTCTGCAAGAATGTTCCTATTTTGTAATACACAGAAGTCAGTATTAAAGCAAATCATTATTTTCTGAGCTTATATTGTGTTAATGTTGTAGTCGTTCTCTATTGCAATTGTTGAAATCATTTGGTTTCATGGCAACTAAAAGACAATTTGGAAAAAGAAAGCCTTTTTAACGACACTTTGAGTGGACTGCACTAAGTGGAGAATTATTCAATCTCCGGGGAGTTCATATTACAATCTTATTATCATGTTTTCACTTTGAATTTGATTGAAGTGACTGAGAGCCATTTTGAATCGATCCAGGGAGATAGATGAACCTTCAAAATCCATTCAAAATAATAAAAAAAAGCAGTTTTTGTCATTGAAGAACCAAATGTATAAACCACGCTGATACGCATTCAATAAAGGTTGCGTGTTTGTCGCGGGCTGCGTGTTTGTAAGCGACACTTTGTCATGTGGCGAAAGCGTTTGGAAATGTCAAGGTCGAAAATTTCTTCTCTTAAAAAAACAAAAAACAAAAAAAAAACCTATGATCTTGAAAAGTAGAGCATGTTACCGACAGATTTGACTAACATTAAGAGATCACACACCAGAACAATATAAGGAAAGCATGTAAAATAAATAAGTCACGACATTCCTTAACAAATCATAGGTTCCAGCCAAATAATGTGGTGATTTATTTATTTTATAGTTAACATGTTTCGAGCCATGTTTTTGAGCCTGAGGGGACAAAGAGCAAGCAGTGAAGTCGTGGCTACAAAACTATTAAAGAGTTCTCTAAATTGTTGGTATAAAATACAAATACACACACAAATATAGAGGTATGTAAGGCATATAATTTTCTTTTTTGTTTGTTTTGTAGCTGCTGAAGGCCTCGTGGCCCAAACGTCCTTTGCTTTTACTTGGTTCCGCAGGGTCACATATATGCATGTTTATTGTATTTTCTATACAGTCGTTGACCACTGCATCCGTAAATCTTTGTTTTTAAGCCATACATTATGTTAGGGATATGATGACAGTTGTTGTTGTTTTTTGTCTACTGTGCGGGGATGTATTGTACATATCGTATAGTTTTGCTTGTTAGCTAGAAACATTACGCCTAGGAAATATATATATATTTTTTAAACTTATGATGCACATCGATCAAACAAAAAAGGACATATCCAACAAAAGATTGAGACAACTCAATGCAAGTGTAATGATGAATGGATGACGTCAGAGACAAGCAGAGTGAATGAATGTGTGAACATATATTGAAGTAATATTCTCTAGATTTATAGTTTATGTAGATGTCAAACCTGCTAGAGAATATAGTCTGAGAGTAAATGATCAGTCTTAGTACTCAGTACTTAGTACAAATTATGAGAGTTCAAACGTGCCTATCTATATATATCAGGGGTGGGCAACATATTTGTAGCGAGGGCGCATTAAAAAAAATGTGGAAATGGCGGGCCGAATATGTATATACAACTTATAAAGATACTCTAGTTAACTGTGTATAATGGCTTTTTTGTTTTCCACACTCCACGTTAAGGAATTACAACAAGAGTTAGCAAATTTTGAAATCAATCTTACAATTTATTTTTAAATTGCTGTTGTCTTTTTCTATCACAACATCCCCACAAATATACAGTTGTACTTAATGTGCAGTATTTTACTTTTTACACTCGTGCATAATGTTCCGGAACTGTGAAACTAGCTTACTAGTTGTTACCCTTATGACTGCTGTCAAATTACAGGCAGTCAACATTGGCCAGTGATTATATTTGTTTAGTTTCCACACAAAAATAAATGCTTGTTCACTGAATCAGACAATATATGTTCCGGAAGTTAAATCTCGGGAAGAGCGAAACTTGCCCTTGTGGAGCATCACCAGAGAATGCTAACCATGTCCTTCAGTGGTGCATACTACATCAAGAGACCCGAGCAAGACTCTGGCCCCAATGCCCTCCTATAGAACCAAATCTATTCGGAGA
This sequence comes from Biomphalaria pfeifferi, assembly GCA_030265305.1. Lineage (NCBI taxonomy): Eukaryota > Metazoa > Mollusca > Gastropoda > Planorbidae > Biomphalaria > Biomphalaria pfeifferi. The sequence continues at coordinate 1,954,477 of JASAOG010000039.1, read as the reverse complement.
ACTGCCTGATCTGGAAACTATTGTGCGGTTCATCTCAGATATAGGATTACTGATCTGAACCCTCCAACATGTAAAATGAGAACGAGGAAGAAGAAGAACAGATGTATGTTTACCCAAATAGTGTGAACAGCAGAAAATTTTATTGTGTTGAAATACAGCTTCTGGCACCCATAAGACTCCCGTGGAAGTACTGACTGAAACTTCTCTTTGCTTGGACTTATGTTTCTTGACGTCTTGAAATTTGCTTTCATAAATTGCACAATTAAAGAATCTAAATAAGCGTTGTACTTTTAATCATTTCACTAGAAATAGTTTTACCTCTCAGCAAAGAAAAAGAACAAAACCTGTTTTCTTTTGCTTGCTTGTAGAAATGGGAAAGCCTTGTTTGAAAAGATTTAACATGCATTTACATTCATATGCAAAAAACCTTTTGCAATAGTGATTATGAGACACATGAAATATGTCTTCCACTCTTCATTAGAAATATTGGCAACAAATTTAGAGTCAATGTCCTTCAAGTAACAGACAAATTTCTTTCTTGAGGTTTTACATTGTTCTCATGAACGTTACCCATACAAAGTTAAAAACACATTGAATTACTTTTTGGTTTGTAACTCGGAATGTGGCCAACACCTTTAGCTCTAATAAGTTCAATGACTATATTGTTCTGGTCGTTCAATGACTATGCTTTATAATCAATAACACGTTGAAATTTTTGTGCAGCTTTGTGCAAACTTTCCTGTTTAGAGTTTATGATTGGGATATTATTTTTATAAAAAACAACAACAATCAAACAATTCAGTCAAAGGTCGAGCTCCATCAGTTGTTACACTTGCTATCTTGTTCCAAGCCTATCCAACATTCAATACAGTTCTTCATAGCATTGAATAAATACTGATCAGAGATTGTGTCTTGAATTGAGTGTATAGACGTATATCCAATAAGCATAATCTTCGCTTACTTGAAACTTTTTATAATAGACAGTTTCAATAATTTATGTCGATATTATTTTAAATATATTTGAATTTCTGTAGGTGTCGGCGGGTCGCATAAAACACTCCGGCGGGCCGCATGTGTCCCGCGTGTCGTAATTTGCCCACCCCTGATATATATGATGGTATATATCTCCAGTGGCGTAGCAAGGTACACATGGGTTGGGGTTCAAGAATATATAGGTGACTCCCCCACCCTCAATAAGCAAAAAAAAATGGAGTAGTCTGTGTAACGTAACAATTACCAAAGGACATCTCAATGAAACGTTACATTTACCTAAGGACATCTCAATGCAACGTTACATTTACCAAAGGACATCTCAATGTAACGTTACATTTACCAAAGGACATCCCAATGCAAGCAGTGAACCTTTTTCGTAAGTAATTTTGTCAATACGTTTGCTTAATCTGTTATTGCGTACAACTGATAGTGTCTTAAAACTCAACAAATGTTTTAGTAGTTCTTTTTCACATTATATAAATTTATATTCCAAAAATATATCTAGTTAAAAATTGTAATCTAGTTCTATGTAAATTGGTCCAAAATCTATTTATTAAAATTTCATTTTTCTGGCCTTATGAGTAGTAAAGTCAGAAACCAGTGCTGTTTCTTGTCCAATGGAAAGAACAGCAAGTGAAGCCTATCTGCTTTGTCACGGCTTTGTGTCATATTACTTCTAAAATAATTTACGAAACAATATTGTGAAATCGGCTTTTACAAATGTACAATTATTTTTTCCACTTTGCTTTTTACTCCCAAAAATATGTGGACCCTAATTGGTCATGACTCATGGGCCCAAGCGCAATAAAACGCCTACGCGCTTTGGTTGCTAACCACGGGCTATGCCCCCCCCCCCCCCCCCCCAATGTCGTGGGCCGGCTTCATTGGACCCCTTCGTGCCATGGATGCTACACCACTGTATATCACACAGTTCTTAAAACCTATTAGTATTTAATGTAGAATTGCCAATTGTGGTCATTCTGTACTTAATTTTAGTGTCTATTTCGCTTCTGAGTCGTTTGACTCCTCAATGAGCTCTATCCCCATATAAATAAAAAAATATATATCTCAGTTGGCATATTTCATGTGACCGTGGTGTTATATCTTCAATGTTCACCACTTCTGTTCTTAGCCCTTACATTTCCATGAGAAATAAATTTATCTGCCTGTTTTTGTTTCGCACGCGTCGGTAAGACGAGGTTCAACTTTTTTAAATGTCAAGGCAGACGAACCAATCCGATTTAAGCGACCCTTGCAATCTCTTAATGACGTCATCAGTTCAGTTGGACACGTCACAACTGTCTGAGCTTACTAGGCTCACTGGGAGAAAGCCGAAATATACAGCCAACATTTAATCTCACTTTTCATGTTGTTTTTTTTTAAAGTTTGAATAGAAAATATGTCATTAGAAATTTAACATATGAAAATCACATAAGAAACATTGCATGTAGACATATAGTTTAGTGACATTAGGAAACTGCATTTAAGGAAGTAGGGCGCTTATAAAAACAACATCTTTTTTAAAAGAACAAAGCTTATCTAAGAGGAAGAACCAGGAAATCCCTGCATATATTTATATACTCCAGGATAATGTTGAAACAAATCACTTAACCCTTTCTTTCCTAACTGACGATACCAACGTAGGATTCCACCAGAATGTGGTAAATAATAACGGAGAGAAAGAGTTAACACAAAGAGCTAATATGAATAGCTAGCACAAAGAGCAAACAAAAAGAGCTAGCATAGGTAGTTAGCACAAAGAACTAAAACAAAGAGCTTTGAAAATATTTAACACAAAGAGACAGCACAAAGAGTTAATAAAAAGAGCCAACAAAAAGAGCTTACTCAAAGAGCTAATACAAAAAACTATAAAGAAAACAACTTAAAGAGCTAACACAAATAGCTAAAAGCTAACAAAAAGAGCTAACACAAAGATCTAACATAAAGAGCAGAAGAAGAGCTAACAATAAATCTAACACAAAGAGCTAACTTCAAGAGTTAACACAACGAGTTAACCTGAAGAACTGACATGAAGGTCTAACACAAACAAGTAACCCAAAGTGCTAACACAGATAGCTAACACAAAGAGCCTAAGAAGATTACTAAGCACACGTATATACAGAAGGAATCGCTTGTTATGGGGTCAAGAAAGCTCTAGCAGTAAGTTCTTATCAAGCAATTTATCCTTAAGCAAAGATCGAATGTCAAGATTTCAAAAGAGAGGCAGAAGCGCTTCAGCACTTCATTCAACTTTCAACTTTAACTATCAACTTTTAAATTTTAATTTTAACTATCAACTTTCAACTTCAATTATCAACTTCCAAATTTCAACTTTAACTATCAACTTTCAAATTTCAACTAACAGCTAACACTTCTTTCATTGTATACCTAACAGTCATATTCTAGATTTGTCTTGGTCTAAAAATAATTAGATGTGGTAGTCATGGTAACACTGGCTATTGAGACAGTCACGTACATGTAAAATGTCAGACAAATGACACATTGAGCCTAGTAAGATGGTCATTTCTTTGACACGCTTGTTTGTACAACAGGGTTCCAACGTCAAAGGTCTTAATTATTTACATAAGTTTTATTTAAGAGTTATTTTAGTCTGTACACATTTCAACTTGTATTCTGATCTGACATGAGAGAAACCTTCGCAAAGACCAAACTAATAGGACGAGAGACTTGACGAAACAAATGCACGTGCTTTTGAAAGAAGAAATTTGAAATGTTGAAATACTGTAAATTTCTGTTTAAAAAATATATTACTGTAAAACTAAAAAAAAAAAGCTTTAATTTTAAAATAAGAAAATTTGAATTGATGTCCTTGATGAATATATAAAGTAAAAATACATTGCACTTTTAAAAAGAAGCCAATCAGAATGACTAACAAAACCAAAAAGTTGTGTTAACGCACCTCATCTTCCTCCCTACTCCCTGAAGGGCGTCTCTGTGGCGTGCAATTAGATGTGAAATAGATTGTTGTCACGTACACTGTATCTATATTTAGCCGCACAAGGTCACCAGCCAGATATTGTTAGCTCGGGTAATTCCATCACGCGGCAGAGCTATGTGTCAGAATAAATATGATTGGTTTTGAAATACTAATTTTTGTATATTGAGCTGCATTTATTGGTTGGCATTGCAACGAGGTGCGTTAGACACGTGACAACGCTATACCCGGGGAAAGGTTCTAGATTTTTAGTCAGTCTTGTATGGAACGTGTTAGTGAGAACATGTACTAAAGTTTTGTATTAGAACTCAATTATATTATTGTGTAGATCAGTTATGTTATTCAAGTACATTTAACCATTGTAATTATTTGTGAATAGCTTTTTCAAGTTCTGAATTAAAGTAATTGTTTTAGACGAAGAGAAGTTTCTTCATTGAATATAGTAACATACTTAGATCGATTTAGCGATTGGCAACTTCTAGATGATCCTCTTATCAACTGGCAACAATCTGAATGATCGTATCATCAACTAGATCTAGCTACTTCTATACGATCATCTTATTAAAAGACGATTTCAAGATCCTCGGCAACCACGATCATTGATAGTGTGATATAGATCAAGATAATCTTCAACGTGACATCTATCATATCATCTTCATAGATCTTGACATCTGACAGCAAGTTTGATTGTGACAATTGTAGAGACTTGATGATGCAAAGACAAAAACGCCACCAGAATGAAAGATTTTTTCTCAGTTGGTCAGCTGGGTCTAAGGGGAAATAGTTTGAGCAGTGGTTTATGCCTGGGCGGGAGAATAGGTGAGTTGAGCAGGTCTTGGAGAATGAAATACAGGAATACAACACAGTCTACCTGGCTATGATGGTGAGTGAATAGAGAGAGTAGTGGTGAGTTGAGCAGGTCTTGGAGAATGAAATACAGGAATACAACACAGTCTACCTGGCTATGATGATGAGTGAATAGAGAGAGTAGTGGTGAGTTGAGCAGGTCTTGGAGAATGAAATACAGGAATACAACACAGTCTACCTGGCTATGATGATGAGTGAATAGAGAGAGTAGTGGTGAGTTGAGCAGGTCTTGGAGAATGAAATACAGGAATACAACACAGTCTACCTGGCTATGATGGTGAGTGAATAGAGAGAGTAGTGGTGAGTTGAGCAGGTCTTGGAGAATGAAATACAGGAATACAACACAGTCTACCTGGCTATGATGGTGAGTGAATAGAGAGAGTAGTGGTGAGTTGAGCAGGTCTTGGAGAATGAAATACAGGAATACAACACAGTCTACCTGGCTATGATGATGAGTGAATAGAGAGAGTAGTGGTGAGTTGAGCAGGTCTTGGAGAATGAAATACAGTAATACAACACAGTCTACCTGGCTATGATGGTGAGTGAATAGAGAGAGTAGTGGTGAGTTGAGCAGGTTTTGGAGAATGAAATACAGGAATACAACACAGTCTACCTGGCTATGATGGTGAGTGAATAGAGAGAGTAGTGGTGAGTTGAGCAGGTCTTGGAGAATGAAATACAGGAATACAACACAGTCTACCTGGCTATGATGGTGAGTGAATAGAGAGAGTAGTGGTGAGTTGAGCAGGTCTTGGAGAATGAAATACAGGAATACAACACAGTCTACCTGGCTATGATGATGAGTGAATAGAGAGAGTAGTGGTGAGTTGAGCAGGTCTTGGAGAATGAAATACAGGAATACAACACAGTCTACCTGGCTATGATGGTGAGTGAATAGAGAGAGTAGTGGTGAGTTGAGCAGGTCTTGGAGAATGAAATACAGGAATACAACACAGTCTACCTGGCTATGATGGTGAGTGAATAGAGAGAGTAGTGGTGAGTTGAGCAGGTCTTGGAGAATGAAATACAGGAATACAACACAGTCTACCTGGCTATGATGGTGAGTGAATAGAGAGAAAAAAAAAGAAAGATGGGAAGAGAGAGAGAGAGAAAGATATACTAAGAGAAATATAGAAAGGAAGAAATAGGAACAAAGATAAAAAGGAAGAATAAGGTTAAAAAATAGAAAGGAAGAAAGAGAAAATGATAAAGAAAGAGAGAAGAGAAAGGGAGAGATCAAAATGAAAGAGATAAAAAAGGAGAGAAAGAAGTAATCGAGAAGGAAGTAAAGAAAACAAACGACTGTACGTGGCTTGGCAAAAGAATTTTTAAAATACATCCTGTTGACTCATTAAATCCTCTCTCTCTCTCTCTCTCTCTCTCTCTTTCTCTCTCCTGTTTATCTTCAATGTCTCAGCTGGCTGTATTAAATTTGTATCAAATAACAGACTTCAACTAAAGCCCAGGTAATGAGTGTTTCCCACCATTCCAATGTCATCATAACCTCCAGCATTCAAGACCGTCAGTTAATACCAGAACAATGTTGGAACTTGATTTAAAATCACGCTGTTTCCCTCCAATACATAACACTTCCTGGACTGGCCCACTATTTCTGTCATACTAAAACTGGGTTGCCATAATAAACAAGCATCTTTTGGAACGAAACTTGTGAATGCAGCGAGCTTCAGAACTCACCAATGTAATAAATGCACTCAACTCCTAGATCTCTATACACTTCAAGTCTAGGTGTGCCTGGCGAAAGTGCTCTATGACCGATACAGTGCACTGACATATATGTAACATTTTATTACTTGCAGTATCTGTTATATGCATCAATCTTTTGTATGCATCAATCTTTTGTATGCATCAATCTTTTGTATGCACCAATCTTTTCTATGCACCAATCTTTTTCTATGCACTAATCTTTTCTATGCACTAATCTTTTCTATGCTCTCATCTATATGTCTCTCATCGCTAAATGCACCAAACTTTCAAATACATCTAGTTTACTTTAAAATCAAGGCTCATTTGTTAGAGAGTATACACCCAAACGACCTGTTCGTTTATTTCTGTAATTAAATTTTATTTTTATCTCACGTTGAATCTGAAATCATACCTGCAGTTTGTTAGATACGTTTAAGGCATGTCATCAGTATTAGTGCTAAATGAAATTATGGGATAGATTTCCTAGGGGCTAAAAAAAAAAAAAAGAAAAAGAAACGTATCGTTATTGACCATGTAACATTTGTACAGGAACATTTTCACGGTTATAAAAGTCTTGTTTTAAACAGCAGACGATCTAGTCTTGTTTTAAACAACAGACGATCTAGTCTTGTTTTAAACAGCAGACGATCTAGTCTTGTTTTATACAGCAGACGATCTAGTCTTGTTTTATACAGCAGACGATCTAGTGTTGTTTTAAACAGCAGACGATCTAGTCTTGTTTTAAACGCAGACGATCTAGTCTTGTTTTAAACGCAGACGATCTAGTCTTGTTTTAAACGCAGACGATCTAGTCTTGTTTTAAACGCAGACGATCTAGTCTTGTTTTAAACGCAGACGATCTAGTTATGTTATCGCGTAATAGTTCAAGTCTATTTATTGGCACTTTTATTCTCGCTAACATTTCTGTTTAAATCCACAGCGCAAATAAAACTCGGCAGGACTAAACCATTGAAACACAAACGAACACATTATTATGTTCTTCTCTCCAGGCGAGGTGCACTTCCTCTGGAGCCTGGAGCCATTCACAAAATAAAGTAAAATAGAAAAAAAATCCATTTTAAAATCTATATTATAAAGTAGAATGTGAGGTGTATGTATGTATGTATGTATGTATGTATGTATGTATGTATGTATGTATGTATGTATGTTACTTATAGACATCAAAACCGCTTGACCAATCTTGATAAAACTAGGCAGAAATGTTCCTTGGGTACTAACTTAGACCGTAGTGTATGTATTGTAGCCCGAAGATAAGACTCTATTACAGCTATAGTATTTTATGGATCTAGGCCATGGTTAGCAATGTTGACATGAGAAAAGATCGAAAGGATTTAGACCTAGATCTAATTTTAAGAAATACACTTTGCGCACATAGTTTTTTACTTTGACACATGAAAATACAATGAAGATCCATTGATTTCATTATAGAATAAAATTAACCTTCAATTTTGTGTTTCAAAAGCATTTTTTTACATAAATTAGTTCCTGATATCTGTGACTGCAGATTTCCTGGCGAACATTCTTTCATTAGACATTACCAATTGGTTACACATTAACACATCTCTCTACTGAGTCTATTCCTAGGTCTAGGTCTAAAACTCTTATTGAACTCAAGATGATAAAACTTCTTTTCGCAAAGATAGTTTTGTGCTTTAACACATAAAAATACTAATTATTGTCCATTCATTAGATATTTTAATCAATTTAACATTCAAATTTGTTTTTCTAAAGCATTTTTAATACATTCGTTCGCTGTTCGCTAAAGTTGCGTAGCCGTGTTGAGATAGGCCTATATTCATTCATGAAAAAAGGTCAAGCATGCGCAACACAGAATGAACTCTATAAAAGCCAATTTTTAACTCTAGATTAGTGTAGATTTAAATCTATGTCTACCTCATGATCTACTTTATACTTTAACACATAAACATACAAAATTAAGTCTCTTCATCTCAAATTTTAATCAAATATATGTAGGCCTACAAGCAAATGTTTTAATTTGAAAAAATGGATTTAAGCCTATTAGCTATTTTTATTTGATAGCTTCATTCACATTATTTTTACATTGACACATTCGCTTTACTTATTACATTATTATTTCGTTTAATTGTGACTATATCGACAGAAATGCGCAAATAAAGACCCGCGGGTCGCGGGTAACATATGTCTAGTGTTTTTATATTTAAAAGTGAATTTGATTAATGGGTTGATGGGGAAGGGTGGGGGTGCCTACCTGCAGTCCGAGGCAAGTGTGTGAATGTTTTTTTTTCTTCTGTTTGTTGAATGGACTGCAAAAAATGATAACATCATTAGTATTATTTAGTCATCGCTTAAAAGACAACCTTGTGGGTTCTAATTTACTTTGGTCAGTCCTGATTTATATTTTTCAGAGAATTTGTGAACAAAGAAAAAAACTAAACACAAAGTCCTACATCACATCACACATCACATCACACATCACATCACACATCACATCACACATCACATCACACATCACATAACCTCACCTCACACATCACATCACATCACACATCACATCACACATCACACATCACATCACACATCACATCACACATCACATCACACATCACATGACACATCACATGACACATCACATCACACATCACATAACCTCACCTCACACATCACATCACACATCACATCACATCACACATCACATAACCTCACCTCACACATCACATCACACATCACATCACACATCACACATCACATCGCACATCACATCACATCACACATCACATCACACATCACATCACACATCACATCACATCACACATCACATCACACATCACATCACACATCACATCACACATCACATCACACATCACATCACACATCACATCACACATCACATCACATCACATCCCACATCACATCCCACATCACATCCCACATCACATCCCACATCACATCACACGTCAAATCACACATCAAATCACACATCACATATTACACATATCACATCACATATCACATCACATATCACATCACATATCACATCACATATCACATCACATATCACATCACATATCACATCACATATCACATCACATATCACATCACATATCACATCACATATCACATCACATATCACATCACACATCATCTCACAAAAGGGCTTCCTAAAAATAACGGAGAAGCCCGTAATTTACATTTAACAAATACATTTCTACCTTGTGTTTAAATAATATTATAAACAGAATATCTGTATTGTGTTTTTCCCAATACATTAGATATTGTAATAACTGAAGGGAGGCAACTCAACGAGACATAAACGTTTATTTACACGGAGACATGACAAACACAAAGGGGCATCTGCCTTGAGTACAGCATCTCCATATTGGCTCTGTACTTGGGCGAAATCGTTTTCCCTCTCATGTCAACATCCGACTTGTCTGGTCACTGATAGTGCGCACCTTCTTTCTGCACTTATCTTGGATCGCCGTGTGCATGGCAAGGTTATAACAATATTATTATAAAGAAAATTGTGCATTACCTTTACATGGAACAGGACATTTGTAAGAAAAAACACTATATTTGTTATTTTTCTGTGTCCCATAGATGTAAAACTTTACTGTAAATATTTTTGTATTGTAATAGAATAATTAATAAAGTTATCATTCAGAAATTTGAACAAGTGAATATTGTGTACAATATATAAATATATAAATAATAAAAAAACAAAAAGCTTACATAACGGGGAAAAAACGAACTATGCGACATATGGAGCTCCCTTGTTCTATGTAAAACATAATTAATTAATTAATTTTTTTTATTACTAATTGGTTGTTTTATTAATTCATGTATTGTCATCAACTATAAATAATTGTGCGAAGTTTCAACTTGATCCGAGAATGGGAATTGGAAGAAAAACCGTGTAAAAAACGTAATATGGGGGGATGGCTTTACATATACAGCCACATCTCTCAATTAGTAGCATTTATTTCCCTTTTCCTTACCACACAAATAATTAATTACCATTCGGTTATTAAATAATTGTTTTTTTTTTTATTGTTTTATGTTTTGTTATAATTGTGTAAACTTTCAGCTTCATCCAACAATGGCTGTGCTAGAAATGACATATATAAAATTGTAGTGAGTGAGTTTGTGTGTGGATTGTAGATAGAATGTGTCGCCATGCAGCAATAGTAAATGTTTAGTTAATAAACTCGATTGGATAATGAAAAGCTGCTAAAAAGAAAAGTTGTAAAGTTTTCACTTCGAAAGTTCAAAGTTAATAGTAGATTGCAATAAGAACAATATGTATTCAAATTTTTGTCAATCAGGTTTGTTTGTTGTGTGGACAGACGATAGAAGAACAGTCGTTTTTATGTGTACCACGTCAACTAATGCTGTGTTTCGTTTGTATTGCCTCCCCTTGTATGACTAGTTCCATTTCTCCCACTTCAGACATTTCTCTCCCTTGTAGACTACTACGTGTCTTTTTTTCTTGCCTATTATTAGACTCATTCAATATTTTGTTTTATTTCTCCTCTCTCTCTCTCTCTCTTTCTCTCTCTCTCTCTCTCTCTCTCTCTCATCATACACATCCGCTCTCTGCAATTTTTTTCCACTGACTTGATCCAGAACTCATACTACTACTTCTGCGCCTCCTTTTCATATTTATGTTCTTTTGGATTCCAGTTTGGAAGTCTATATGTTAATCTTGTCGTGACTGACGACCTTGACTTTTTAAAAGATGCACATTTTTTTTTTAAATAGTATTTATGGAGTTGATCAGGATGTGAGACTAGGCTACCCAACAAGGAGGCTAGAGTTCGAATCTCGATGTAGACCAGGACATTTAAATTAAGATTTGACCTTAGCAGACTTGTATTGTGTTTTGTTTTTTTCTGAGCACCCATAAAAACTTTTCCCCATTCAACATTCCTCGTTCCATATGCTAGGACAAATTTGTACAAATGCTCCTTCTTCTTTAGTGCTATTAGAGCAATCCAGGAAAACCAGTGACTTGGCAGAATTTAAGTGACGCATGACGCGTAGGACGTTATCATCTTCTTTTATGAAGTAACGTCTGTATTATATAAGATAAGATAATCATTTATAATGAGGTCTATATATCAGATTCACGGAGTCGGACAATGTCTCCAGCTGAGTGATGATATGTTCCATTAGTCACTCTGATGTTTTGGTCATTTGATGATGGTATGCAATCTGAATTTAGCATGGGCGTAACCAGTGAAGTACCGTGTTCAAGACTTTTACTTGATACAAGCGCGGTAAATAAGAAAACATCTTCCTTTGTTCCTCATGGGTGTAAGACATATGTGAGAGGTTGCGCAGAACGGGAACAAGTTTTATTCTTCGGACACTTATACAGAAACATTTGTATGCAGATTTCCCAGGTCACGGAACTCATGAATACATTACGATATTTCGCCATTGTCTGGTTCTGTATAACACAGCATAGAGTAGAAAAACATATTGAGGATAATATCATTCTTTTACGAAGGTTTTTTTTTTTTTTACAATTTCACTCTTGTTCATTCTCTCTCTCTCTCTCTTAGTTCTCTATCTTCTGACACTAATTCTTTATGTCATTATCTATCTATCTATCTATCTATCTATCTATCTATCTATCTATCTATCTGTATATCCATCCATCTATCCATCCATCCATCCATCCATTCACAAATCCAACTACTCCAATATGTCAAGTAACATTATTTCTGTGCAAATAAAATCTCGATTCATTGACTTTCAACGGATTGCACCAAAAGTTTGTTCCCTACGTCTGTAAACAAAGATTTATGATTTCTCTAATAATCTATTTAGTTCTACGTTGATGAACAAAGTAATCAATCATCGCAATATAACCTGCAGCAAGATGTGATCAAGCATTAATTTCTCGTTAAGGAGTCGGGCGTGGACAATTAATTCTCTGCTGATTTAATTAAATGACAGCGCCTCCCTACACAAATATTCTGGGAAGAAATGAATGACAATGATTTTAATGTCTGGTGACCAAGTTGAAAGAACTAAATACATCTACAGGAACTTCACAAACTATAAGGTAGACAAGGTTCCAAAGACAGTTTGTGTGGAAACACAAACTCAAAATCGGCCCACGAAGTGGTCCGCTATGGCAGGTAAAAAATTGGTCCGCTATGGCAGGTAAAAATAGGCAGGTTTCAATATTTTCAGAAAGAATATCAGAAACTATGAACTACAAACTATCAACATCTAGATCCCTACAAGCATGAGAGATTTGGTCTCACGTTCAAATCCCAAAATAACTGGTGTGGACTTTATGGAATTTTCAAACAAGAGACATGCTTTGGGGAACACATTAGCGGACGTAACCAATAGGTAAAGCAAGCATTCAGTGCTAATGAGTAAACATTTTATTAATAGCACATACAACAGCGTCAGATATTCTTCCGACTGAAATATTTATTTTAAAAGAGAATGAAATTCTTCAACTCTTGCAAAGACTTTGACATAATAATAACAATAGTTTGTTCACTCATTGTTACTTGTTTAACCTAGTGAAACATAGTTTGTTCACTCATTGTTACTTGTCGAGTTTAACCTGGTGAAACATAGTTTGTTCACTCATTGTTACTTGTCGAGTTTAACCTGGTGAAACATAGTTTGTTCACTCATTGTTACTTGTCGAGTTTAACCTGGTGAAACATAGTTTGTTCACTCATTGTTACTTGTCGAGTTTAACCTGGTGAAACATAGTTTGTTCACTCATTGTTACTTGTCGAGTTTAACCTGGTGAAACATAGTTTGTTCACTCATTGTTACTTGTCGAGTTTAACCTGGTGAAACATAGTTTGTTCACTCATTGTTACTTGTCGAGTTTAACCTGGTGAAACATAGTTTGTTCACTCATTGTTACTTGTCGAGTTTAACCTGGTGAAACATAGTTTGTTCACTCATTGTTACTTGTCGAGTTTAACCTGGTGAAACATAGTTTGTTCACTCATTGTTACTTGTCGAGTTTAACCTGGTGAAACATAGTTTGTTCACTCATTGTTACTTGTCGAGTTTAACCTGGTGAAACATAGTTTGTTCACTCATTGTTACTTGTCGAGTTTAACCTGGTGAAACATAGTTTGTTCACTCATTGTTACTTGTCGAGTTTAACCTGGTGAAACATAGTTTGTTCACTCATTGTTACTTGTCGAGTTTAACCTGGTGAAACATAGTTTGTTCACTCATTGTTACTTGTCGAGTTTAACCTGGTGAAACATAGTTTGTTCACTCATTGTTACTTGTCGAGTTTAACCTGGTGAAACATAGTTTGTTCACTCATTGTTACTTGTCGAGTTTAACCTGGTGAAACATAGTTTGTTCACTCATTGTTACTTGTCGAGTTTAACCTGGTGAAACATAGTTTGTTCACTCATTGTTACTTGTCGAGTTTAACCTGGTGAAACATAGTTTGTTCACTCATTGTTACTTGTCGAGTTTAACCTGGTGAAACATAGTTTGTTCACTCATTGTTACTTGTCGAGTTTAACCTGGTGAAACATAGTTTGTTCACTCATTGTTACTTGTCGAGTTTAACCTGGTGAAACATAGTTTGTTCACTCATTGTTACTTGTCGAGTTTAACCTGGTGAAACATAGTTTGTTCACTCATTGTTACTTGTCGAGTTTAACCTGGTGAAACATAGTTTGTTCACTCATTGTTACTTGTCGAGTTTAACCTGGTGAAACATAGTTTGTTCACTCATTGTTACTTGTCGAGTTTAACCTGGTGAAACATAGTTTGTTCACTCATTGTTACTTGTCGAGTTTAACCTGGTGAAACATAGTTTGTTCACTCATTGTTACTTGTCGAGTTTAACCTGGTGAAACATAGTTTGTTCACTCATTGTTACTTGTCGAGTTTAACCTGGTGAAACATAGTTTGTTCACTCATTGTTACTTGTCGAGTTTAACCTGGTGAAACATAGTTTGTTCACTCATTGTTACTTGTCGAGTTTAACCTGGTGAAACATAGTTTGTTCACTCATTGTTACTTGTCGAGTTTAACCTGGTGAAACATAGTTTGTTCACTCATTGTTACTTGTCGAGTTTAACCTGGTGAAACATAGTTTGTTCACTCATTGTTACTTGTCGAGTTTAACCTGGTGAAACATAGTTTGTTCACTCATTGTTACTTGTCGAGTTTAACCTGGTGAAACATAGTTTGTTCACTCATTGTTACTTGTCGAGTTTAACCTGGTGAAACATAGTTTGTTCACTCATTGTTACTTGTCGAGTTTAACCTGGTGAAACATAGTTTGTTCACTCATTGTTACTTGTCGAGTTTAACCTGGTGAAACATAGTTTGTTCACTCATTGTTACTTGTCGAGTTTAACCTGGTGAAACATAGTTTGTTCACTCATTGTTACTTGTCGAGTTTAACCTGGTGAAACATAGTTTGTTCACTCATTGTTACTTGTCGAGTTTAACCTGGTGAAACATAGTTTGTTCACTCATTGTTACTTGTCGAGTTTAACCTGGTGAAACATAGTTTGTTCACTCATTGTTACTTGTCGAGTTTAACCTGGTGAAACATAGTTTGTTCACTCATTGTTACTTGTCGAGTTTAACCTGGTGAAACATAGTTTGTTCACTCATTGTTACTTGTCGAGTTTAACCTGGTGAAACATAGTTTGTTCACTCATTGTTACTTGTCGAGTTTAACCTGGTGAAACATAGTTTGTTCACTCATTGTTACTTGTCGAGTTTAACCTGGTGAAACATAGTTTGTTCACTCATTGTTACTTGTCGAGTTTAACCTGGTGAAACATAGTTTGTTCACTCATTGTTACTTGTCGAGTTTAACCTGGTGAAACATAGTTTGTTCACTCATTGTTACTTGTCGAGTTTAACCTGGTGAAACATAGTTTGTTCACTCATTGTTACTTGTCGAGTTTAACCTGGTGAAACATAGTTTGTTCACTCATTGTTACTTGTCGAGTTTAACCTGGTGAAACATAGTTTGTTCACTCATTGTTACTTGTCGAGTTTAACCTGGTGAAACATAGTTTGTTCACTCATTGTTACTTGTCGAGTTTAACCTGGTGAAACATAGTTTGTTCACTCATTGTTACTTGTCGAGTTTAACCTGGTGAAACATAGTTTGTTCACTCATTGTTACTTGTCGAGTTTAACCTGGTGAAACATAGTTTGTTCACTCATTGTTACTTGTCGAGTTTAACCTGGTGAAACATAGTTTGTTCACTCATTGTTACTTGTCGAGTTTAACCTGGTGAAACATAGTTTGTTCACTCATTGTTACTTGTCGAGTTTAACCTGGTGAAACATAGTTTGTTCACTCATTGTTACTTGTCGAGTTTAACCTGGTGAAACATAGTTTGTTCACTCATTGTTACTTGTCGAGTTTAACCTGGTGAAACATAGTTTGTTCACTCATTGTTACTTGTCGAGTTTAACCTGGTGAAACATAGTTTGTTCACTCATTGTTACTTGTCGAGTTTAACCTGGTGAAACATAGTTTGTTCACTCATTGTTACTTGTCGAGTTTAACCTGGTGAAACATAGTTTGTTCACTCATTGTTACTTGTCGAGTTTAACCTGGTGAAACATAGTTTGTTCACTCATTGTTACTTGTCGAGTTTAACCTGGTGAAACATAGTTTGTTCACTCATTGTTACTTGTCGAGTTTAACCTGGTGAAACATAGTTTGTTCACTCATTGTTACTTGTCGAGTTTAACCTGGTGAAACATAGTTTGTTCACTCATTGTTACTTGTCGAGTTTAACCTGGTGAAACATAGTTTGTTCACTCATTGTTACTTGTCGAGTTTAACCTGGTGAAACATAGTTTGTTCACTCATTGTTACTTGTCGAGTTTAACCTGGTGAAACATAGTTTGTTCACTCATTGTTACTTGTCGAGTTTAACCTGGTGAAACATAGTTTGTTCACTCATTGTTACTTGTCGAGTTTAACCTGGTGAAACATAGTTTGTTCACTCATTGTTACTTGTCGAGTTTAACCTGGTGAAACATAGTTTGTTCACTCATTGTTACTTGTCGAGTTTAACCTGGTGAAACATAGTTTGTTCACTCATTGTTACTTGTCGAGTTTAACCTGGTGAAACATAGTTTGTTCACTCATTGTTACTTGTCGAGTTTAACCTGGTGAAACATAGTTTGTTCACTCATTGTTACTTGTCGAGTTTAACCTGGTGAAACATAGTTTGTTCACTCATTGTTACTTGTCGAGTTTAACCTGGTGAAACATAGTTTGTTCACTCATTGTTACTTGTCGAGTTTAACCTGGTGAAACATAGTTTGTTCACTCATTGTTACTTGTCGAGTTTAACCTGGTGAAACATAGTTTGTTCACTCATTGTTACTTGTCGAGTTTAACCTGGTGAAACATAGTTTGTTCACTCATTGTTACTTGTCGAGTTTAACCTGGTGAAACATAGTTTGTTCACTCATTGTTACTTGTCGAGTTTAACCTGGTGAAACATAGTTTGTTCACTCATTGTTACTTGTCGAGTTTAACCTGGTGAAACATAGTTTGTTCACTCATTGTTACTTGTCGAGTTTAACCTGGTGAAACATAGTTTGTTCACTCATTGTTACTTGTCGAGTTTAACCTGGTGAAACATAGTTTGTTCACTCATTGTTACTTGTCGAGTTTAACCTGGTGAAACATAGTTTGTTCACTCATTGTTACTTGTCGAGTTTAACCTGGTGAAACATAGTTTGTTCACTCATTGTTACTTGTCGAGTTTAACCTGGTGAAACATAGTTTGTTCACTCATTGTTACTTGTCGAGTTTAACCTGGTGAAACATAGTTTGTTCACTCATTGTTACTTGTCGAGTTTAACCTGGTGAAACATAGTTTGTTCACTCATTGTTACTTGTCGAGTTTAACCTGGTGAAACATAGTTTGTTCACTCGGTCTCTTGCTGGACATAGTTAACAATAAATTTGATTTGAATTTCTATCGTTTCCTTTTCTATATCAACATATTTCTTGGCACGATTCGTAGGGGAATAGCTTCTCTTCCGAGACACCATCTATGAAGATAAAATCAATAAGAAACTGTCCCAGGCGTAGCTCACTTCAAATGTTAATGTGTTAATGTTGCTATTAAATCTGAGAATGAAGTCTGGCGATAAATCTCTCCAAATGCCTTGTCATTTTGCCTTTTTTGTTTTGTTGTACTTAGTGCAAATGATAATGACCAACTTTATATCTCACACGTATTGGACCAGTATTAAGTACTTATCGTGAAGTGTTTAGTCAAGATAAATCTCTTTTTAACTGCCCAGAGAAAGGGAGAGTCGAAAATTTGTGTGGTATGTCTGTCCGTCCGTCCGTCCTGGTTTGTTTACATCACAAAATCTAAAAGAGCTATTGAAAATCCGATTTCGCCTTATATAAAATTTTGATATTTCTTTTTTATTTATTTATATATATGACTTAGTTTTGAGATTTTTTTAGTACAAAAAAATAACAACCAAGAATACAGACTAAATGCACATATGAATAAACATTTTTAAAGAAGATTTAATAGGCGATGGTTATTGAAGTGTTTTATAGGGAATCAGTTTCGTTCCATCAAATCGTCGATTCCTATTTTATCTTTTTTAATTTTCGAAATTCCGACACTGGTCAAGGCTTTCCTTGCGGTTTTATCGGACATACAGCAAGCATAACGTTTTTTTTCATTGGATATAAGTGATTGTAAGGACTGTGTTCTAAATGTACCGTATGTATAGACTATATATAGAGAGAATTATGGACAAGTGTTCATTGTACATAGTTTCTGATATTCATGACTATGACGGTTTGTTAACTCAAAAGACTCATAGTTCTTTGTATTGACACTGACTTTTGTACTAGATTGCTATCAACCCATTGCTATTGCAACACTGCTCTGTCATTCTACATTCACAACCATTGTGCTCGAAATGTTCAAACGTTTCTATTGGCCAGCATTGCTAACCCAATAGGCGGCCCCAAAACCCTAAACGTGTCGAAACGTAATAAGGGGATCAAATCCATATATACACCCAGTTATCTCATCAAGTAGCATTTATTCCCCTTATTTCGACATCAGACAAAATAACTTATTGGTTACTTTTTTTGTTTTGATTGATTCGTGTCCTGTCAGGTTCGGAATCAATGTGCAAAAATTCAACTTGAGAATGGGAAATCGAAGAAAAAACTTGTTCAAACTTTTACCAGACAGACAGACAGACAGAGTGGGTTGATATAAGCTTTGTAAAAGTGATACGTAGGTGAAAAATAAACATAAATGTTTTGTAGTGAGTTTGTAAGACATAGGATATAGAGAGACTTCCTAGGGCATGATACAATATATAAATATGTGTGTGAATATATCTGTGAGTTGCGTGTTTAAAGATAATAACTTTAAAAAACTAAGAACATTAACTCTAAACAGTCTTTTTACTTTTTTATTATTATAGCTTTTATATAGCGCTACTTTCATGCTTATAGCATGCTCAGAGCGCTTTGGTCCAATCTCATTTGTGGACCAGTGGGGGGGGGGGGGGGGGGGTATCTAGGAGTTTGTTTTCCGTGCTGCCTTTAGGCGCTCAGTAAACACAACTCTGCCCGAGTCGGGTGTCGAACCTCGAGCCCCCTTCTAGGTAGCCAAGACAAGCCAAGTTCATGCGCACTTAGCCTCTCGACCACGCTTGAATACAAACGAGAATTCCGCCACCATCATAACTAGTAGACACAGGTAGAGGCGTAGCTAGGGTAGGGTAGGGAGGGGGAGACTTTGAAAATCCTTCGGGCCCCAACTTGAGTGTTTTTTTTACATAAAATATTACGCAAAAGGCAGGGACCTGCAAAGAGGTCAAGCCCTCCGGGCCCCCAAATGATGGCTAATTCCTAGCTACGCCACTGCTTACATGGCGATGTGAACAATACTTGAACACTAGAAAAGTCAACGAAACGTGTGAACAATGAACGAGCTATTTACATATTGAGACAGCAGACGATTAATTCAGGCAACCACAGTAATGGTAACTTATCTGTTTTTCTCAAACTAGGAAGACATAGTTAATGACAATGAGTTTGCCTTTAATAATATTAACAATAATAATAATAATTATAACATAATAATTATACTAACAATAATAATAATAAACATCGCCGTACCACTATCTCATAATTTAAGAATAACTTGAGTTGGACAAACAACGAACATTTGAGGCTTGGAGATTGAGCGTCTATGGAAGTTCTCTAGAACAACAATATACCCCATTGTTATATCAACCGAGGGGAGAATAAAAAATGACCTCACAGATACCTTCAAGGCCATTAACATTCCTAGGAACATTCTCGTTGCCTAATTTAATAATAATAATACTAATACTAATATCCAACAAAAAAAAAGGAAAACTGGACTTGAAATACGATGTAATCTTAGAGATTAAGCGACCATGTCAGCTGTCTAAAATAACAATGCACCCTGTTGTGATATCAATCAAGGGGAAGATACCAACTGACCTTGTAGACACTTTCGAAGCCCTGAGCATTCCTAAGAGGATCCTCAAAGGGCAGAATAGCTGCAGATCTGCGTCATCATCAGAAAAGTTATCAGTGCATGCTGTTCAGTTGACTACAATGAAGTTTGTTTCCCTTTAACTAGTTACGCTCAACCCTGGCAGTGCCAGAGAATGAACATTCATTTTTATAATATTAATGGTTATTTTATTTTGAAATTCACAATATCATAAACACATCTACTGTAAATAGATAAACTTGTAAATTCCCTTTCTACGATAAAATTTCAAATGTCTAAATTGAAACATAATTAAAACATAACAGCAACAATTTGTTTTACCTGCATGGCCCTCTATAGAAAATAACCTCTGGGATCTATATTATTGCCTAGTATGTTGTTGAGATTTATGGTGTGCTAAAAATTGAATAAAATGTGTTTAAAAAACATTAACACACAAGTATTAGTTTAGAAATGTGTGTTCTTTCATAGCATCATGTCAGAATGACTTCTTGAATATTTCATCCTTACAGTCTAAGTGCATCAACAATAGAAACAATTTTGTATTCATCACGCTACGAAGGTTTGGGATTGCCCGAGAGTTAAAAAAATTTCACTACAAAAAAAAAATCGAACTAAAGGGCTTTTCTGTGAGTGTCTTACTCGAGGAGAGTTCTTCGCTGATTTCTTGTATTGTCTTCAAGTGTGCCGAGTTGGCCAAGTTCAAGGACATATTCAAAAGGCGTAATGTTAGAGAAGCAGGGAAGGGAGATAATAGAAACATGTTAGATTTAAATTGATACAAAAAATCGAGTTAAGCTTTCAAGTTGAGCAAACGCCGTCTACACAATTTCTGTAACATTTGTTTAAAATATTGCAATATAACTATTGCAGCTGATACATTTTTTTTAAATAATTTTTTTTTGTAGTATTGCACACATAAAAACACATACAAACAGGTAATTTCATTGTATTTAAGTATAAAATAATTTTTAAAAATGCAATGGAACGCTGCCAGCAAATATATCATACATCAAAAACATTTAAATAAAAACTCCGATGCCAATGAGGGTTTATTCTATGTGAAAAATGAAAAACAATCGAAAAAAAATATTTTCGTGGATTTCTATGTGAATTAAAAGGTGAAAAGACAAAAAAAGATTTTCGTAATTATGCAAAATAATAAGATTGCGTTATATCTTCATATTGTTTTAAAACAGCGGTTCTCAACCTTTTAGGCTTGGCGACCCCTTTTTACAATCCTCCACTCTGTCGCGACCCCCACCCCGCACACACACACAGCAATAGAAGAATAGACAATAACAATCCATATTTTCGATGGTCTTAGGGGACCCCTGGCAAATCGTCAATCGACCCACAGGTTTAGAACCCCTGTTTAAAAAAAAGAAGTCTAACTTTGTGATTGGATAAAAAAAAAACCCAACAAAAGATAACAAAACAATTGGGGATGGCTCTAAATACAGCTTTAGTTGTTTTGTCAATGACTAGAAGAACGTTATTATCTGAAAGATGAAACAAAAACACAAACAATGAAGGGGGAGGGGATAACAGCAAAATAATAATAAAAAGCATTTCAGGGGGGGGGGGGGGGGTAGAAGAATTCCATGGCCAAAAGTATATCTACTTAGTGAAGTACCAGTACTGGCAAGTGTATTTAGGAAATTCTCTTTCTCTCACTCGAAAATCTCACTCTCTCTCTTTCTCTCTCTATATATATATATCTCTCTATCTCCCTATCTATGAGAAGCGAAAAAAGTGTTTAAAACTACTATTGAAGAGGCTCGTCCATTTCTCTAACAATAAATCGCTTAACCTTTTTTGCTGTTTCTGGCGTACAGGTTTAAGGAAGGGTATGCATTTTAAAAAAGCTATTATTGTGTGCGCCTGTGTGTGGTAATGCAGAAAGAAATTGTTGAAATGAGCTTGTAGCACAAAACAACATGGAAGAAGTGTTTGAGGTTCTCACTCTGTGACAGTGGCGTCGTTACAATGTATTCTATTAAGTAGAAGTAATAACGTCAAGTTGACACGCAGCTGCTACTCTTGAAATACGCTTTCAATTTAGTGCTCTTTACATTGCTTGTGTTATCTATGGTAAACCGACAAAATAGTGCGGACAAAATAGCGCGAACAAATTAGTGCGGTTAAAATGGCGCCGACAATCTAGTGCGAAATTTCCAGACAAAATAGCGCATGGCAAAATAGCGCGGACAAAATAGCGCCGACAAACTAGCGCGAAATTTCCCTACAAAATAGCGCGGGACAAAATAGAGCGGACTTGTATATGATGTGTATAAAAAGTACGAGGTTTAGTAAGTGAAGGTCCAAGGCAGCATTTTTGTTGAGGTCTCTCTCTTCTTCAATATCAATAGATGCAATGGTAGGCCGTATTTTCAGAGAGAGTACTTACTTTACCATTATATCTCATTCTCCTTTTTCAACAATATCAAAAATGCATACCTTGCTAAAAAAAATATGATTTTGAATTTCAGTGACCCCGTTCAAGGTTAAGACATGATGGTGTGTGTGTTATAGTATAATCAGAAATGTTGATTATCTGCGGCATCTCTCTTTGATCTAACCAGGGCGTCTCTTGACAAACGTAGGTGAGTCAGGATTGGTTAAGCTGTCTATCGCCAGAGTTAGGTGATGCCTCCAACTTAACAGACATCTTGCAGCTATATTGCCAAATGTACGGAAAGAAACCACTGATGGAGCTTTTAGGTAACATTGAATAAAATCTGAATTTGTGAATTTTGTGTGTGTGTGTATATATCTGACAAGAATGGAAGTATATTCGCGTGTTTTCAATTGCATTTTCGGATTATTGTGACAAGTTAAAAGCTTGCTGTCAGAGTCACTCAATTTTATCACAGCATTAATTATTATTATTGATTATTTATTTACTTTATTTTAATTATTTTCCCGTCCTATCCCCAATTTCTTCACCCGCCCCACCTTTTCCTTTCCAGGCTAGACTCAGTCCACAACCTTGGAGATAGCTAGGCCGCGTCTTTCGACTTATCTCATTTTGATCGGGGAAAGATAAACACACAATCTCTTTGGTCTTACCCGCCGGATGTCTGACGGCCGCAGTTGACACCACCGTGGGTGGAATGCGAGTCAATCTTTCTTTCTCCCCCACCCTCTCCCACGTCTCTCTTTAATCTAGGAGATCACTCGGACCAACACGCCTATTGACCTTTCCAAGGTGCGACTCCCACCTCGAGTCAAATTCACCCACGTGAGAGATAACATTTGGTCAATCCCATTTCCTGTTTCCGCCCACCTCTTTCAGGACTTTATAAAGTAGATCCGAATCATACCAGACCCTCTTATTTCTCATTCTCGTTGTCGTTGAACAGTCGAGTCTGCACTATTTCATTCACTTTTACTCCTAGAGGAATACCTGGTGGTAAGCCGAACTTAATCACAAGTTCCATCTAAATTACTTTGTGTATATTTCTCACTGGAGATTATCATGTGTATTTTATTACTTCACTTATATTTATTAGTGCATTGTGTATTTCTCACTGTCGTAAGTAGAAAACATAAACATGTCATATGTATGTATTTAAGTATTGCATTAATCTATTCATGCCACGTTGCTCAATTGATCGTTGATGCAACCATGTAGATATATGTACATCTTATTTTATTTCCTTTATCTCGGCTGACCGTCTTGATAAATTTACTAGCGCACTAATACTGCGTTTAGAAAAGAAATATGAATTATCTCCCCTGTAATCATTCTACTTTGACGAGAGTTGCGCCCCTTGAACGGACACTCTCCTTTCAAGCGCACTCCATTGTTCTAGGCCGACGACCATGTGTAAACAAGAGCGTCTTATTTCCCCTTTTATGTACATTTTTATATTGCTACTATCAGCCATCTATTTTCCAAATCCCATTTGTCATCATCTCCCCATTGTACTCTAAAGCAATTTTACCAATTCACGAATGCACCTCAGTCGAGGGCATCGATAAGATGATTTAGAGACATGTCCTAACTTGTCTTTATTTATCCGTCTGCCTATTTATTTGGCATTGCCTGCCTAGTCAACTGCCTATTTATTTGCTACTGAATCGCCTATTGCCTTCGTACTTAGTGCTATTCAGCACTGCACTACTGCCTACTAGCTATTGAGTATCATCTACTGCCTACTTGGATCTACTCAACGATTTACTTGGTGCTATCGGCTCTACTTGCCTGCCTATTTGACAGTCCACTTGTCAACCCATTAGGCACGACGTCCCTATAGACCCAGAGTTTGTGCGAGACGTCATAGCTCGCCTGAACTTCTTAACTCACTGAACTTATCCTGCTAACTACGCTGCCCACGGCAGATCAGCTCTGCCCGCAGTACCCATGTGCCCGCGGTAGCCGGCCACCCGCCCTACTGTGCCCGCTACAGATATCAGAACTTTGGATTGAGACTCCACTAGAACTGTATCACCGGCGTCCCTCTACCCGCTAGAGCGCCACCTCCAGCTGCATAACCTCAAGCCAGGACACAGCCAGCTGCGACCCAAGCAGGACAACCAGCTAAGTTCAGAAGACAAAGTGACAAACTCTCTTATTAAGTGCAAGAGTGATGATTAAATATAGCATAGATTAGAGATCGATGCAAACCTTCCCCAACCCTTTTTTATTCTTCTATGTAAATATTTATGTAAATAAATATTCTTACATTTTTAACTTTGCATAGTTCTATCATTGCTTGTCTCGTTGCGTGCCTACTCCCGATTTATATGCTGACGGGTTGGTGTGTGATAGTTTCAAAAATAATCATCCCCTAGACACTAAACACTCCAAACACACGATCACACTCCCTAACCTGTCACAATTATAAAAAAATTCTTTATTTTGAAATGATCCATTTAGGCTTACTATAATTCTTGCACAATGTTTGAATATTTTATTTTAAGAAATCTAAAGTGTTTCTTGCAAAATGACTGAAAAATAATAATAACATTAGATTTAAAAAAATTATTGTTTCTGTTCGTATTTTACGATATCTAAAGTTTTTTCTTGCGCGCTATTTTCTCGGGTAACCGTTATTTATTTATTTCAAAACATCTTCCAGTCTTCCTTCTTTCCTTCTCTTGTAATTTTCTGTAGAATTATATCACCCTAAATATTTCCCCAGATAACTGTCTCTTCTTTTTCTATGTTACAGTACTTTTTTGTTCAACAAATGTGGGGGATAAAATGACCAGGGCATGACACGACGGGGGATGAAGTGACCAGGGATGAAGAGGCCGGGGATGAAATGACCGGTCACCTGTCTATACACAGGTGCAGTTTATCTTTATTGAATGTCATTTAAAAAAATGTGCAGCTTAAAAATATCTTTATAAAAATTGTTATTTATACCATTGCCACTATTAGCTAGCACTCTCTTCATACCATGGATTGTAACTCATTCATCCTTAAATAACAAAGGAATAATACGAACAGTGCCTACCGTATTTTCGCCTATGTACCCCGCATACCCGTATACCCGCTCACATGTATACTCATTGTATACCCCGCACAAATGAAAAATAAGTAAAAACGAAATCGTACAGCCCGCACCCGTGTATACCCCGCATGTAAAGGGTAGATTTATGACCCAACAGCTTCTGCCAACTTGCTTTGCTTACTGGAAGAATACAGTGACTATGAGACAAGTTTCGATGGCTTCACTAACTAGAGCGAGGACAGTGACATTTGTGAGACTGGCGATTGATTGCGGTGTACCGCATGCATTGCAGTTTATTATTTTTGATATCAACAAATTAGTTTAGCTGTTTACTTACTTTTCCCAGTGACTATTGATTACTGGTGCATTAAAGATTTTCGGCCGCATCGGCTAAAATTGTTTTTTGAAGGTTTATACTGACATGATTATAAAGCTTTCCAATGTACATTTCACAACCACACAACGAACTATAGGAGGTATAAAGTCCCACCGGTATGTCCATAGTCTCCGTCATGCTAGGTTTATAAGTAAAATACATTTTGTAAACCCCGCACCTCTGTGTACCCCGCTGTCACCGGTTTGCACAAACGTGAATAACCCGCTGGTTAGTTAGGCGAAAATACAGTACATGTCACTGACAGGTGATTGGTAGATGGAACATACATGTTCTTGTTCTTATAAAACGGCTCTAATAAGTTTCCTTTAAAACTTGACAGTTTTTACTTCGATCTTTAAAAAAAAAAAAAAAAAAAGCTGTTTTGGCTGTCATCATTTTTTTTATTCAATCATCTTAAAAATTAAATTTGGCTTACGTATTTCTACAAAGCTTATATCAAACTCACTCTGTCTGTTTGGTAAAATATTTGTTCATGTTATTTCTTCCACACCAATTCTTGGATCAAGTTGAAACTTTGCACATTTTTATTCATTGGCATAGACAAGACATGATTCGATATAAAAACAATTATCAATTATTTATTTAATTACCGGTAATTAATTATTGTTTTTGTTATCAAAGGGCATTAATCATTCAATATTCACAGATATCGCTAAATATGTAGGGTTTCGTAAGTTAGATAATTGAGCACTTTATATCTCCCACACCCATTCTCCTATGAATTTAAAACTTTAAACAATTATTTATTGTCTCTAACAAAGCATGAATCAATTAAAAAATTAACCCATTTGTCAATTAATTTATTGGTAATTGATTATTTTGCTTGATATCGAATAAGGAAATTAAATTCTAAATTATTGAGATATGTAGTTGTAAGTGAGGAATTTATTCCCTTACATATTGTTCCGAATAACGAGATAGAAACCAATTACATTTACTGCCTCAACGGGAGAACTATTGAAGTATTGCAAGAAATAAATACAATGTGAAATGAGAGACCACTCTCAGATTTATGAATTGGGAATTGATTTGTTTTCAAACCATTTGTTCATTATTTCACAACCTTTTCCGTTCAGGATTTTCATTTCATTATAAGCAGTTAAAAAAATAATTCTGATATGAACTATAGATCTAAAGTTTGTCTTAAATGAATGTGCTCAGCTGTTTTGAAACTATCTAGCTAAGTTCAGAGTAAATAATAAACTCACCCAAGCCAGAGAATTACTGTCCACACGAGAGCAAAGTCCTTCAACAGTGGCAGGCCGTCAACGGCAGACGTCTAGCCAGCGGTATTCTCTAGCCACTGCTCGACCCGTTCACGTATTCTCGCCTACCCCCTTTCCCCTGTTAGCTGTTTCCTTCTGTCTTCTCTTGTCATTCTGTTTCTTCTTCTGGAGTAACAAAAAAAATTAAAAAAATAGTTTATTGTACGAGATCAGGGGCGGGAACTGAATGGAGAAGGTGGACTGTGGGATGGGAAAGATTGAAAGGTAGAAAAGCTCCTCACTGTGACGTCATTGCTAGTTGTTACCATTCAGACGTTCTTGTTATTAGTGAATCTGTTTCACTTTCACCTGGTCATAGAACATTTTAATGTACCTCTAAGTTTAAAGTAACACAAGAAACCATCGGTGCACGCATGCATTACATTCACACTATCCTCCGAATAGTTTGTACTGTAATAAAAGGGTAAAGTCGCATTGGTCTGTCAGCAAAACACAATGTCCACTCTAAAGAACCCGAAATGTATTAAGACACAACTTTGATTTCAAGCTTGCACTCCTTCTTTCAACTTCAACTAAACTATATTCATATTCAAATGATCAGTGTAGTAATATTAAACACAATATTTCAACATGTGATGTTAAAGGATTTTCAATAGGTTGAATATTTGCATATGCGTACATAACTTTGCCAAAGGGAAATAAAAGCACATTTAAAGTCATCTTCTCCAATGTTCTTCAATCTTCTCGTGCTGGTACACAGTGTAAGAGAAGAATGAGTACAAAAAAGTAACAAGGGAGTTTGCAAGTCCTGTATTTAGTTAGCCTGGTTTTGGTCTGCTCAACCCAATGTCCACTATAAAAATATACAGCGCTGTCTGGATGCCTTACAGTGTTTCCAAAATTCTACGTAACCTAAGAACAAAAATGCTCCCCCTCCCCAACACCTGAAGGGGCCATAAAGATAAACTCTGGCGCGACTTTGCTCTCACTGGCATAGAGGAAAGCAGCTGGCAGTAGATGTACTGTTAAAGATATTGTTGGTGTGATCTCACGAATGTCGCGGGCCCACATTTGCGACCCTAGGAAATGCCCTAGACAGTCGTAGACGAGAAAAGAAAAGTTATAGACCCCCTGCGGACAACGGCTTCGGATGTGGCAAAATATGCAGGTCGCAATTGGGTCTGCTCATGGTCGAATTTACGAATGTAGAGGCAGGATTTTTGTCGAGGCCATTACAATTTTTGGAATGCTTCAATAAAAATCCACTTATGAATGAACATACTTGTATCTAAGAGCACGAGCTATATTTTAGAAGAAAGAAATATAATTCTAGTTAATACAATCTCACTTTCCTTTTTAAAAAATATTCGTATTTCTTGTGGAGGCCCCGCCTGACCTCCCCTAAATTCGACCCTGGGTCTGCTTGTCAAGTGAAATACTGCTCTGATCCTTAGGACAATGCCTTAGTGTTATTTAGTAAGTAAGGATCAGAGTTTGGCTTCTTATTTTGGACAATAATACGAGTACAATTGTATTACAATTGTCTGGTCCAAAGGCTGTGTGAAGCGTCTAGTGTAGTAGCTTCACTTGTTGCCACCGCTGGCTGGCAGCTGTGAAAGGGGAGTAATTTTGTAAGTCTCTCTTGCCAGTACATAGCCTCTCCACATCAGCGACGATTTGTTTTTAACATTTCAGTATACCACAAGGGATCTGTTGTATCACTAATTGTTAGTATAAAGAGCTTAGTTTACCTTTGTGATAACAATAGGAGTATCTGAATCTTAGCATGAGGACATCAAAAACGAGCAACTACAAAATGACCAAAGTCCTGTCCTATCTTTCATTAATACAATACGTGCATTGTACTGAGGTGCATGGATATCTGCGATCACATCCAACGCTGTATTAGTGAATGAAATACATGTGGTCTTGTTTGTCACATGCTCGTATACGGCCAGCGTGACCTAGCTTTTTTTTCTTTTTTAACATATTGACAATAAGATGGACAACTAGAAAGTCCGTGTCAATGACAAGTGACTATTGTCCAGGATCTGCAAATACAAATGTTGTAATAAATTTAAACAAATTACTCCGTAAAACTAATAATCCAGCTTTCATTTTGTAATCGGATGTTCCTCTTGAGTGTCCAAATTTGAAGTAATATATTATTATAACTTAAAATTTATGTTTTGAAAATGGAAAGTATGAATTTAAAATAAAAAGATTGAATCCATTTAATGTAAACAAGAGAGGACTGAATGCTGTGTTAAAATCGAATTTTAAATGAACGTATCAGATTGACGGACAAACTGCAAAAAACACTGACGCTTATTCGTGTTTCGGGCACCTCGGCTTTCTGGAGATGGCTAAAACTCTATAAGTTCCAAAGTAAAATGTTCAGCATTATTTCTGTCTTGAGCTAGATGGTAATCTAGCTTCAGGCCTACAAAAACGTAATAAGTAAAGCAGGAATAGGACTTCAGCATATTTGACAGTTTCCAAAGTTCAATGTTAGTTGGCAAGAGCATTTCCGATGATTTTCTTTCGATACGTGAATTCTTTTAACTTATCACGTGACTCAAAATCAAGATCATGTGATTATATAATAGCTTTTTTTTTTTATTTCGGGGGTGGTGGGGAGGTCACTAAAATTATTAAAAAGTCGGATGTTATGGGCTATTTCCTGGACAGATTTTTGTGCATATTTTGGGGGGTCTTAAGATCACGACGACATGGAAGACCTGATCATATATATTTCTTTTTGTTGCAGGAAATGTCGCTTTACTTTTGTCGTCTCACATTTTGGTGCATTAGAAACTGGAAGGTTAATGTAGTGTTGATGCCTCTAGATTAAATCACTTAATTCTGCAGGGTTAGTGTTCAGATACAAATAAAGAAAGAGAGAGAGAGAGAATGGGATGATGGCAGTGTGAGAGGCACTCATGTTGTGCGCACATTTACAGCAGAGAGAGAGAGACAGAGAGAGACAAAGAGATAAATTGGAAGGGAACGAGGAGACAGAGAGAGAGAGACAGAGAGATAAATTGGAAGGGAACGAGGAGACAGAGAGAGAGAGACAGAGAGATAAATTGGAACGAGGAGAGAGAGAACGTGGATGTGAGATAACATGCAACATTAAGGCAGAAAATGGTTTTGAGAAAATTACAAGACTGAAAAGACGAGCTGTAAATGAGACTTTTTACTTCTGCTATGAGAGCGAGAGAGAGAGAGAGAGAGAAAGAGTAAGATAGAAAGATAAAGAAAAAAAAAGGTAAGACAAAGATAGAGAGCGTTAGAGGTGATGAGAGAATAAGAGAGAGAGATAGTGATAAAAGGAGAAAGAGAGGGTGAGAGAGAGAGAGAGAGAGAGCAAAGAGTGTGAGAGACAAAGTGTGTGAAAGAAAAAAAAGAGACTGAGTGCGAGAGAGAGACGAAGACAAAAAGATACAGAAGAGAGCGGGGGAAGGGAGAAAGAGAGAAGAAATTAAATTAAAGGAAAAAAATAGTTTCGAATGAATTATCAACTACTGGAAACAATGTTATCAAAATAGCAAGCACATCTTCTTCAATGCCCGACATCCATGTTTTATGAACTAGTGTCTCATGGGAATGCAGAGACATGAGTTCGTCTTATTTCAGGTGTATTCAATAAACAGACAAAAAAAAACTTATCTTACGAATATATCATTCCGCATAACAATTGGAGGCCAGTGGTCGCCAGTAACCCCATATTTACGACATTAAACGACATGTAAAATACATCTTCAGACAAGACTCGTCGTTTGTCATTGTCGCAAGAAACAGTTCAACCTTTAAGGTATGTTCACACGAGAGCTAGTCATTAGACAAATAAACAAACTTGTAATCCGATGTTTGTCGCTGCTTATAATTATATGTTGATAATACAAGGGGCTTAACCTAGTCCTGTACTTGTGACGTTTTTACTATTAGTAATGAAAAAATTATTATAATAACGTCATACACTCATTTGCTCTAGAATCGGCAAGAGTTAATGGAACTGACCGGAAGGTTGTTTTCAAGCCTAGGAACATAGGGGCTAGAGTTTCTAAATGTTATGAAAGGGAAACAACCTAGAAGGTAAGGGAACAGTTTGTTTGTTTCAGTAACATGACTAGTTGGATAACTGCAACAGAGAATACACTGTATCAATTAAAACGCAACTTGACAATGTGCTAATGCCGTATTCATGTCGGTATTAGAAGCCTCTCGCTCAATGTGAACATGCCTTTGGTGTTTATACTATTTGTGTGCTGTTCTAAAATGTATTGCCATTGTTATATTATTGGCTTTCATGTATATAAACTTGTGTTTGTGTGTGTGAATAATATACATACATTAAACACGTTTATTTATCTATTTATTTTTCTTTATTTCTAATTATTTTTATATAATAATATAATAATAATATAATAATATTTTTTTCAAAAATATGTGTGAATGTTGTGGGATCTTAGAATTTTCAGAAATGTAATACGATGTCCGAAAGTCAATGTATGTCTTGGAAATAACAGAATTTCTCTTTACAAAAAAACAAACAATTTAATTATCAAAACACACTCTGTAAACACAATATAATCTTTTATATTCTATACTATATTCGCTACTAATTCAGACACAAATAGACATCATGAAGCTTGAAACTTATTGACTGACTACGCTTATCCTCAATTGGGAAGATCCGTTTTTTTTATCACTCCCTAGGCTATTTTTAGCTCTATTGAGAAATTATTGCCGTTTCTTGAAATGTAACCATTACACTTTTAAAAAATTCGTCTTGTAAAATATACAATCTCTAACTACAATACCATTCTACGAGTTATGTATAATTCAATTACATGATACAGAAAAAAATCTTCCTTAACTCCTAGTTTAAATAAAACTTATATAGATTTGAAGATTAACCCCTTCCCTGCCCCTACACACCCATACCACCTAACGTCTACTTACTTTCATTGCACTAACTCTATGGCTACTCTGAGAGATCTACCATTAGGGTTATAATATCACGCTATAAGATGTAACAAAAAAAAACGAAGAGCATTATGTTACAAATAAATTAGTGGTGACCAGCGTTAGAAACATGATTATGTTTCATTGTCAAGCTGACCCCAACTGACGGCTGACCCTCACAGCGGCAAACAAAGACTTGACCACTTCATCTAATCAAACTTCTTTCCCGAGGGCAGACTTCTTTCATCCCTCCCCTGAGAAAAACTGCGGTCAATACGTTGACCAGTCGGTATAAAGTTACACACATTAAGATTACTTTGTCCGATTTCCGGAAGCCCCACCCATCAGACAACTGAATGACTGACCGTTCCGCGACCTACTTACAGAGTTCTCCGTGAACGACTGTTATAGTCGATGTCTGTAATTGCGTCTATTGTCCGTTACAGCGATTCGACAACACCAGAAATTGAAAGAAACAATGCCTAATGCCTAGTTGTCCGCTTGGGAACTTAATTACAGACATTTGATTGGTAATTGACAACAGGCCATGTGACCAATTTATCGATCACACAATAATTACTTTTGAGTTATTCTCTTTACAGTCATTAGTAGGCGCCCAGATGATATTGTGAGTTACTTTAAGGATTCAAATACTTTAACTTAAAATGGCTACAGGGTCGTTATTCTAATAGATCAGGGTGATGGCATTCTTAATGACCTCGTGGATGAGCGTAAAATATAATTTTCAAAAGATATCAGGTTATGAAGATTATGAATAGTTTGAATCACTTTAGAATAA
The DNA here is from genome assembly GCA_030265305.1 of Biomphalaria pfeifferi. Lineage (NCBI taxonomy): Eukaryota > Metazoa > Mollusca > Gastropoda > Planorbidae > Biomphalaria > Biomphalaria pfeifferi. Next base: position 1,921,555 of record JASAOG010000039.1, on the reverse strand, counting down.
GAATTGCTCTTATAATATGTTTAACTGAAGATTATATTTAACATATTTATAATATTTTATTGTTATTTATTTTAACATTAAACGTGTCTACCAAAACTTTAATGAATGAAAATGACCATAAAGAAATTTCTGGACAGATATTGTTATCACACACAGTATAAATTCTAGAATGTCTTGTTCTACAGATATTAATTGATCCATCAGAAACGTTTTCATCTCGTCCTCTCAAGGTACACAATATTTTTTTTGGTGGGGGGAGGGGAGGAGATCGTTAATTTGTATTAATTCTGCATCCCCTTAATCTAGGGTAAATCAGAAAAGTCGATTTCGACATGGTAGCTGGCATACCACCAGCAATAATTAAATGTAAAGACAGACATGGGCAGACATTTCTGTTTTGCTAGTCAGAGTCGTTGTGGTTTATTTATAGTTGTTCGATATTTTTACGGTTTGTTTCCCTTTGATGAGCATGGCGTGAACTCTAAGTGCCTTAAGATTGTCTTTGAAAATCAGAGGACACTTTCAGCACGATCTGTGGATGATTAAATGTGGAAAATAAAAAGCAAGTCCCCGGTCCAGCAAAACAAAAGAATGCCACAGGATCTGAACTGTTCATTTCCCTGAGTGACATAAACAATACAAGGCGCTCTGGGATTCATCTCCAGAATGTTTAGAACTCTTAAGATCTTGTCTAGATCTTGACCTCTTTCTGGATCTGGAATCTAGATGTGATCTTTATTAGATTTAAGTAAAAAAAATACTAGTAAAGCTTAGATATTCTTTCAATAAAAGTGAAGCAACTTTAAATTTACTCTGTTATCCTATAATTTCCGAACACTATGGCTGACTACGATATGTTTTTTTAAAAGTCTAGTCAAACCAAATTTACATTTATTTATTTTTTATTTTGAAACATTATAACTGTCAAACTAGAGTTTCTCCGTGTGGTCTACGAGCTAGTCATACTTTTCTCAGCGATATACAACTGTTAAATCTCAAAATGTCAAAGAAAGGCGTTTTTGAGATCAGTTGTCCAGGTTCCTGGATCCAGGCTCTATGAGGGAATGTCTTCAATAGAGGTATTGTTAAAAAAAACAACAAAAAAACAAAACCGTGTATTGTGATGCATTTAACAGAAAAGGTTCGTGGAAATTCAACAGATATATTTTCATGTTTAAATGTTCAAATCCCTTTTTTTGATAGGAAGCATGTGGATTTGGAACGCATGTGTAGAAGTGAGCTTATATCTTGGATGACCTTCGACCTCTTATTACATAGAATGGTGGTTTTTTTTAGTGTGAGTGGAAGTACCAAAAGAGCCATTACTGTCGACGTTATTAGCTGGGTAAGGTTATCTTTCCCTAGGCTATGACAGACTCAATCTTTTGTTCCTACGTCACTAAGTCTTGTTTAGTTTCAACCTAACGTCTGGGTCTATTGTTTGTTTAAGCCTTACTAAAGTAGTTTTATAATGAAGTGGATACATTTACTATGTAGACATTTTTAACAACTGATAAACTCTTCAAAACTATTTAATGGAGTATTCTCTCCTAATTGACGATACTATCGTTGATTTTACCCCATTAAATAAATTAAATTTTGGTTTTATAAACTTGTATTTGTGATTTATAAATATAGCATGCATAATTAGATCATGCGTTCTCTTCAGTGGCGTAGCAAGGTATCCGTAGGCCCGGTTTCAAGAATATCTTGTTAGGTCCCCTCCTCCAAATAAAACGAATGTAGTGTGTGACAGAACAATTGAGTACTCTGAATGCATGGGTCCATTCACCAAAAGACATTCCAATACTTTCTGCTTGATGTATCGTAACGCTGGCTGCGCTAACAATTTGTACATAACAATAAGAAGAAAAATTGTATCGAATGTTTCTTATTCTCCTCAAAGTGCTGCAGCTCCAGTGTTCTTTTTCTTTCGAAAAACATTTGAGTAATAAACTTTAGTAAATCAAAATATATGAATCTCATTTTCTTAGAGCATAACCTTGTGGGCAAAAGTATTTGTAAACCATGCTCTTCCTAGAGGGATTTAAAGCGCGCCCATCTTGTGATGCTATGAGCAAAAACACATAACAAGTCATAGAAATCTGCAACGTCTTGAGCACAGCTGACGATATCATTTAGGACCAAATTTAAGTCGTGGTTAGCATAGTGAAAATGAAAGAGAACTATGGTGTTGATTGGACCTCGGTACTTTGTCCAGAACTTCATCGCCCAACAGGTCTATTATCTCGTTTTGAATTTGTGCGCTTTGTTTTCCTGTCAAATTTCAATATTCATAACAATTTCAAATAAAGCCTGGTCAGAGGTTTGTGTATAAGTATAATGGTGTTAACTTTCTTTAAGAACCATGAACCAAATACTAAGCATTGGTCAGAGAAAGACGCTATTCCTGATTAATTTGGACATCTCTCTATCTTCTAGAATCTAGATCTTTGTTATAAAGCTGCACCCCAATTTGGTTTTCTCCATCCATTGTAGCAGAACTAACATATTCAACTTTTACAAGACATATGACACATAGGCCTAAAATGGTGTTTAGTTTGCTTGCTAAATATTTACTGTTATTTTTTATATATTTTCTTTTGTGGATTTCATCTCCTTTTTTTTCTTTTCTTATTAATTACATCACATTTTTTTTTACAAAACAAAGACAACAACAAAAAAATGTGATGAAGACTTCCGAGTTTGTCCTAAATGAATGTTTTACACTATTTCAAAGTGTCTACTTCTTTGGCGCGGATACATATCAAATAATAAATCTCTATCTTTTGTATCGATAACCTTTCAATCTTAAACAATTAAAATAACAATTAATATTTTATTTATTAGTGGAATCCCCAAACACACTGGAAATTATTTATTTATTTTTTTAAGGTTTATCATTCGTCACTAGGGATATTATGCTACATGTAAGAATTTTTTGTTCAATGAAGTAGTCCTTCAAACATTAAATATTAATGAATGAATGAATTAATTTGCCTTAATTAACATTGTAAAAGTTTTTGCAAACAGTTACTCATGTATTTCTTGATCTTTCACGTGTGGCTCAAATATTGAGTCTGAGGAGCTGTTTTCACTAACAGGAGAAGGGGTGAAGGTGAGTAAAAATCAGGAGCCGGTGACCCTTAGACAGTTTACAGCACACATCGATATGCCCTTTCAGAGCCTGTGACGCCGCTGATTCTAAACTTGTTTACAAAGAATTAAACAAAAAGCTTTTAATTTTATAACTCATACCACCGATGTGATCGTGAAGTGGCTTGAACTGCATTGTTGCTTACAGAATTTCTTTGAATAATATCAGATGTAGGTTTGTGTAAAAATCTACAACGGCTGATACAATCAATGTTTTACCAATAGTGTTTTCCGTATTTCGCTATAAGTAAAGAGATATAAGACTCTCACAAACCATCATCTTCTCTATATGGTGTCGAAGAGAGATAATGTGGGTCTATTCTGAACTTTATCTTTGAGTGTTCGAAAGTTTTTCAAATCTTATCTAGTTTGTCAGGGTTGCATCGTCTCAGATGATCCTCCAGCGTAGTTGGTTTCATATCGTCATAAAAGTCACTTAGGGCACCGTTTGTTTGACATTGAAGGTATGAATACCAATTTTAAATAATCAACGCTGTACGCTTTTTGTTAAACATTAGTTACAAGTAGACAAAATTAAGCTATTTAAATAAGTATTGAAATTAGATACAACAATTTTTCGTTTGGTTAGCAGGATAAATATTTAAAGGAATAACTAAGGTACTAATCATATATTAGTGTAGGAAAGAATTACATTAATGGGATGTACAAATGTACCTGCTTAAATGTAATCTATTAGTATCGTAGCCCCCTGTGGACATCTCATAGACCCCCAATTTACGTTTTTACTTTCGTAGACCCCTGGGGGTCCTTATGTACCACTTTGGGAATCACTGTTTTAGAATCACTACTGTTGAAATAGTTTGCTACGTGTTAAAACAAACTTGAACGTCAGTTAACACTATCAGCCTTAATTTAATACAGTACTGTGTCAAAATTTGTAAACCAAGAGTCGTTTTAACACATTTTTAATACAGAAAAATAAAAAAACTGATTGAGCTTTGAAAAAATTGAATAATTAGCAGCTGTGTCAAAATTTTAATTCTGAGCAATAGAACTTTAGTGTCATCCGTAAGTTCTAACGTGGGCCCCAACTAGTCAAGAGTCATGGGCCCAAGTGCATCGAACCCCTTTGCGTTATTGTTGCTACTGTGGGCCCCTAAAGGTCGCGGTCCCGGGTTCATTGAACCCCTTTTGCGCCATGGATGCTACGCCACTGGTTCTCTTATAATTCTATATGAAAAGGAACGTCCTCTACTGACAAACAAAGATGCTATTGGAGTCTAAGCATAACCGGGAAGAATGTACAAATGTAAACAAAGAACAAATTTTGTCAGAACGTGGAAAATAATTACAGAGACAAAGAGTTAAATTAAAATTTAAAAAATGTCTTACAGAGAGACAGTAATAAAAATGTTATATGTTCACAGAAATATGTAAACAAGATCGGAAAAAAAGTTTGCACTTTGACCTTACACATTACTCTCTAACAGATTTGCCTTCATCTTGCTGAACAATAAACAAAAAAACTTTGCGTTTACTAACTATAGCAGACCTGCCGCCTGAAAGAATTACACATGTATTCAGACTATTTATGTACCTATTTGTTTATTTACATCACATCTATTCAACTCATCGCCTAACTTCAAGGAACCTGAGCGGGCCTAGACCAATCAATTTTGAAGGCATGAAAACTGGTCTAAACTGCCCACAGGTTATGACGTTGCAGGTCAGGATTGAGGCCTTCTATGACGAATGGTCTCAGGTGGGCTAAAAACTAAAAAACCTGGACACGGATTTAAGAAAACTCAACTCTCACGATTTTTCTAAAAATTTGACAGTTGTTTGAAGGGGGGCAGGAATTAGGTGGGATAAAAAATATGTTCCTTTTTTTAAAACAAAATCTAACATTCACTAGTTCTTAGGAGAAAAAGTATTGAAACTGTTGTTTTTGTTTTATTAAATTAGTCTAGCGTGCTATTGCATGGTGCGCTGTGGTCCGATCTCCTATGTGGACCGTGTTAGAGCGAGGTAAACGGGAGAATGTTTATCAAACACAAATCAGCTCGAGTCAGATTCGAACCTGAGCCCCTTTTCATACAGAGCTTTGCGGTTTATGCCCGACAGAAATGAATTGATTTAAGCAGCTTTCAAAGTTGATTGAAATTTTGATTTAGTCATGTTTTATTGATTTTTGGGTTGACTTTTTTCTACATGTAATGGGAACGAGATGAGATAAGATAATTTTTATTGATCCAATCAGATGGAAATTCAGTTTGTCTACAACTGACAACCTCAGCGTAACTACTGTAGAATTACAATATAGATGCAAAAACGAACAACATTTACACACGAAAACACATACACACATAACCAGCGGTTTATAAATTAGACTTCTATGTACTTCTCGATGACGACAGCTGATCTTGTAACACTCTGATAGTGGGATAAAGGAGTTTTTAAATCTTTCTGTTTTAGTCCTAATGGAAAGGAGACGACTACTTCGTTCAGATCTTATGTAACAGTGGTTTAATGGGTGCAGGTTGTTCTTAAGAACCGGGTGTGTTTTGGAAAGGCATCTTTCATGAAAAAGCTCTTCAAGAGATGGTAGCTGTCTTCGAGTGATATACTGTTTTTTTTAATTAGTCTATTTAGTCTAAGTCTTTGTGCCAGTGAAGTATTACCATACCAGCAGTTGATGGCAAAGTGAATTAGACTGCTGTTCGTTGCTGTATAAAAAAGTTTAATTATTGTTTTGTCGATGTTAAATTTTCATAGCTTTCTAAGATAGAAGAGACCTTGGTGAATTTTGGTGTAAAGGTTTTGACAGTGTTCACTCCATTTCAGTTTGTTGTTGATGTTTGTGCCTAGCTATTTATATTCTTGCACTTGTTCTACGGTATGGTTATTTATCTGAATTTCTGCAAGATGGCCTTTATGTTTCCCTAATATCCATTATCATTTCTTTCGTTTTCTGAACATTTAAAAGTAGAAAGTTATCTATACACCATTAGTAAAAAGTGTTAATTGTTGAATGGTACAGATTTTCGTCACCGGCAATAAGGCCAATGATTGCTGTCGTCAGCAAATTTTATGATGGGAGTGTCAGCTGATAGGCTCTGAATGTCATTTGTGTATATGGTATACAATACTGGTGACAGGACGCACCCCTGCGGCGCTCCAATGCTAAGTTCTCTCGTGCCTGACACATGCCCGTTCACTTTTACATATTGTAGGCGTTTTATAAGAAAGTTTAGAATCCAAGATTGTATGTTTTTGCTAACGTTCAATTCAGATAGTTTTTGTATCATGCAATGTGGTTGGATGGTGTTGAATGCAGATGAAGAATCTACGAATAATACTTTGGCGTAGTGTCTCTGAGTATCAAGATGATGGTATAGAGACTATAGACGATTCAGCATAAATAGTATTGCATCTTCTGCACTTCATTGGAATTGATGTAAGTGCTACGGGACGTAGGTCGTTGTTGGAAGCAATGATCTTATTTTTGGGTACTGGAATTATTTCAGATGTCTTCTAAATGGAAGGTTTGTCTAGATTGAGGGAACTAGATGTGTCAACTTCAATGCAGAGACAAGTTTCTGGGTTTATATTTTGGACTCGACTACGAGATTCTCAGTTGTATTATTTCTTCTTCTAGGAAGCGGCAAAAGATATCCAAAAGATTTTGTTTTGAATAATATTGAATATATTTTTTTTACTAATGTCATCAATAGTGCTAATGTCACGTTGAAGATTATTTTGATCTATATCGCACTATCAATGATCGTGGTTGCCGAGGATTTAGAAATTGTCAATTGATAAGATGATCATCTAGAAGTTGCTAGTTGATAAGAGGATCATCTAGAAGTTGCCAGTTGATAAGAGGATCATCTAGAAGTTACTAGTTGACAAGACGATCTAAGAATACTATTATATATTCAATGAAGAAACTTCTCTTCGACAAATACAAATACTTTAATTCAGAAGTTGGAAAAGCTATTCACAAATAATTACAATGGTTAAATGTACTAGAATAAAATATAAATGATCTACACAATAATATAATTATGTCTTCTTTCTTGAGTTCTAACACTAAACTTTAGTACATGTTATATCTAACACGTTCCGCACAAGACTGGCGGTAATATCTCTCAGCTTACAAAGCTTGGGCGTTACCACGTGACCAACATCTCTCTGCTGCATGGCCAACCAATAAATGCAGCTCAAAGCACAATAATTAATACCTCCAACCAATCACATTCATCCCAAAACATAATTCTGCTGCGTGATGTAAAATTCCCGAGGTAGCTGAAATTCTGCCGACAAGCTAAATATAGACTAAGCGTACGTGACAACTAACTATATACTTCTTAATTAACATGTGTTTATAATTCCTCTAGATGTACGAAAATCACATTTGGCATTAACATATAGATCCTTATTGAAAATAACTTAGGGCCTTATTAAATCTAATCCGATCCTGTAAATGACCAACCATACCGTCTGCGATGATCCAAATTTGCTTTTAAGCCAATGTTGTAGGCGGTCGGTTGAAGTGACATGCGCAGATAAATTGTGATCAGCACTAAAGGAAAGTGTATATTATTAGTGGTTCGTAGTACAAGCGAAAGGCGTGAGCGAAAACTCATCAATGACCTGGCTAAGATTGTGCTTTGTGTGTGTATCAATGACCTGGCTAAGATTGTAGTGCTTTGTGTGTGTATCAATGACCTGGCTAAGATTGTAGTGCTTTGTGTGTGTATCAATGACCTGGCTAAGACTGTAGTGCTTTGTGTTAGTACGAAGCATTCCACCAACCTTCTTGTCTCTATTTTATTTCTTCTGTCCTTATTGATCTTAACTTTCAGTCAGTAACAGTGACCCTTCCACATCTATCACCCTGACACCGCCACTGATTTGTTTCCTTTTGTCATTGCTTTAATCAGGCTTAGCCAAACTTTAAAGTTCTCAATACACTCTTTATTGAAGAAACCACAATCAACTAGGCTTGTTACTTTATAGCAGCTGTGTATGAGCTCTCTCTATGAAATGTAGAGATACACGTGACATTATTCATTTTTACCATAACTTTCTTCCCCCCATTTCTCCGTGAATATAGTCCCTACACTTAATGCAGAGCTACACTTCATAACAGGGACTGTGTTACATCGTCGTTAGATCCAAGTCATACATAGAAGTATTTCAAAGTCGACATAAACATTGACCTGCAACGTCGTAACTTGTGGGCAGTTTAGAATGATAACGTTTTGCCACGTCAGAGGCCTGTACCACGTGGCAACGAGTTATTGGTCTGCACAGCCCACATGCTGTGACGTCTGCTTCTATAACAAATGGTCTGGTTCTGAAACTTGTGTGTATTTCATTGGCTCTAGTAAGTAAAACCTTCAAATATTTGTATTGCTTGGCTACATTCATAAACACACACACACACATTTACATATTCTTCTTCTTATATGTCACAGACGTTACATACAAAGACACACACACACATATGCACATACACACTCAAGCTCATTAGACTATTCACTTGAATCGTAATGAGATCCCTATAGAATGATTCAAGATGTTTACGTTTGGACTGTTTGTGAATTATTTTAGCCGTTAATGTTTTTTTTTATGTTTTTTTTTTTAGGCCTATTTTTAAAAATGTTGCTGATGTCTTATTGTTTGTAATATTTTTACTTTTTAAAAAATGCCTTTTCATTTGTGAATGTGTTTACTATTTGCAATGTTTTCATGCACTGATTTTTTGTTTCTTTTTTTTTTCCTGTTAATAGTTTTCTTCAACTGTGTTCAATGCTTCCTTTTAAGGGGTAAAATCTGATAGCCGCTTTCATCAGCTCTGCACTATTAAATGACATGTACTTGTGGCGCAGACGAGAAGGAGGGCAAACGTGGCAAAATACAAACAACAATCAGACTGGTTGAAACCAACGCAATGTTTTAGGGGGAAAAAAAAGAAATAGAACAAAAAACAAAACAAAACAAAACCTAACACTGTAAGAGGTTGGGTGGGAAATATGCACCGGAAGTAGCTCTGTTGAAAAGGTAGAGATAATAGAAATGGAAAGTTCAGAAACAGTTCATTGCTGATCTGAAATCTGTCGCTAATATTTAGATTTTAATTTCTGCATGTCATGTGACATAGTCCAGAAGTATTGAGGTCAATTGTCTAAACTATTTCAATAGTATTCTAGAAAACAAAATAAAAAACAGAGTTGAGATTGAAATTTCAATTGTCTTGTCTGTTAATTATCATTATATTCACGAGTTAGACTTATCTAAAACGAACTTGAAAAAAGTTATTGCTATACAATTTTGAATTAAACCCCTCAGTTATACATGGATTTCAAGTCTGTATTCTCTGCTACTGAAATACTATTTGAATGGCTGCCAGGTCCGCGGTATGCGCCGGACTGTTGTTCGGTTGCCCCGATGGTCCCGGGTTCATACCTTGCCCGCTGCCATACCTCGTCGTCCTGCGGAAGGTTTGGACTAGAATTATATTCAACTCCGAAGATACATCCTTAACATTATAAACATTTTACTAGCAACATTTTACCATTTAATCCCATTTCTACTGTTGTAAAGTATCTATCTGCCAATTGTGCGAATTTATGTGTTGTTGTTTTTTTTTTGTCTTTGCTCTGTCTAGCGTAGATTTTCTTTAGACAGGAAACTGACAACAATGGATGGAATTAGAAGAACTGAAAGATTATAATAACATTAATTTTTTTTATAAAGCTTTGTTAACAAACGAAATGTGGGCTCAAGGCGCTGTGATAACATCACACGAGAGCTAAAATGACAAACTAATCTAAAAAAGTTTTCAAGACCACAAGGAAAAACCAATTGGGCTGTAATAGTTGTACTGGTGGAAGATTTACTTTCAGCCCAGGCCACTTAGAAACTGATCAGGTGAAACCATTATTATAACCATCGCAATCAGTGTATCTTTATACTGTTAACATTAAGTCAGATCGTATTCAATATTGCTAACATGTGCACCAGATAGGGCCTGCCCTGACACCACAGCAATCAATTATGTTTTTCTACAATTGCACAAGAGATTGGGTGGTAGAGTTGCTGTGCACACATATCTTGTATGCAACAAATCATCTTGGGCTCAAACACTGGTAAGGTAAAAAATAAATTTTAGCCTTTATCCACTCAGTGAACTAAGTGCACGCATGTTACCTCCCCCAGCCAACCGCCTAAATACCTTATATATTGACTTAGATTATAAATTAGATCTAAATAAGGAGGGGAAAAAATACATTTATTTACAAACTTCAATCGGTTGCCAAGAGCAACGACTCCTTGATGACCTTAATAACGATGAGCAATTTTTTTTTAAAGAGTAAATTTTTGTTTGTTCAAGAGTTCGTATTTAAAGAGAAGGGCAACAACTCATTAAGCAGCGGTTGTCTCCCCATCGATTTCCGCCTCATAATCCTTTCACGGGATTTCTCGGCCGAGCAGAACAGAAGCAACTTTTTGTTGGTGAAATTCTCGCAACTTTTTCTCAAGTCTCTTGGTGAAATTCTTGCAACTTTTGTTTTTTATACGATTTGTACGGATTAGCCCCTTAAATATTTTTTTTCCTTACAATTCTTCCAGGTTCAGTCATTGACCTCTTCAACAGAACGCTATGAAATAGCACCCAAATGTAAACTTAGCAGAAGTCTTGGTATTAGATCGTATGCCGCATTTTATTAAGTTGAGGCTCTGCGCTGTTTTTGTTTCTTAGAGTATTTTAGCTTCTTCTTCAAGCTGAAATATAAACTGCACTTATTAAATGACATGTCACGTATGTTTAGAAAGAAAGCGAGTACTGGTACATTTATTTTCATTTTTCCTCTTTGCATATTCTGTTTAGAATTATATTTTTTTATATATAATGTGGAGGCCCCTTTAAGGGTGAGGATCTATGCTACTGCACTTCTTAGTCTTGGCATCGTAAATACGGCCCTGATATGGCCAAATGAGGAAAATGTGGTATTGGAAAGACATTTAAATTGACACTATGCTTTGATTTCCTGTCATTCATTTATTTATTTTTACACTTTGATGTTTAAAGTAAATCAGGTTCAAAGAATCAAATGTATAAATAAAATTTTATAGATTTAATAAATGTTTGGGGGGGGGGGGGGGGGATGAAGAGTTTAAAACTTGATAATGATTTTTAATCTTTTTTTTTTAACTTTTAAAAATCTAATTTCATCGTCGAATGTATCGTTCTCCAAATAAATGTAACGGCAGACTTTTGATCTTCTAAATGTGAGCTCTCTGGCTTTTTTTTTCTTTTGATGAAATGTGAATACGCTTGTACCTAGGCCCGACACAGAGGAGCTGTAGAACAAGATGAAAACAAAGCAATGGTGTAATCATTGCATCCTTTTAGCGGCCCCTTAAAGGGGAGAAGCTACTATTAGTTTAGTTTGATTGTCCGTCCGTCTTTCTCGTTTAGTTATAAAAGCTAGAAAATATCATGCAATTTGAAATATATATCTTAAAAAGGCTTCAATGCAAGTATTTAAACAGACAATTGCTTCTGTGTCATAAAACTCCATTAAATGACCACTTGTAACATTTAGTTTTTGCACTTTTATCGGCCGTCTGTTCAGCTCTGAGGATTATAACGTCCAAGCCTAAACCTCCTGCAGGACGTCCGGGGATGACAGGATGCAGGGTTCAAGCCTGGGGCCATCCTAGAAATAAAGTCAGAACTAAAGTCAGAACTAAAGTCAGAAATAAGTCAGAAATAAAGTCAGAACTAAAGTCAGAAATAAAGTCAGAACTCGAGTCAGAAATAAAGTCAGAAAAAGTCAGAGCTAAAGTCAGAAAAAGTCAGAGCTAAAACGTGTTTGTCTCTAAATTATTTGTTGTTTCCCGCTATGTAAAAAAAAAAAAAAAACTGCAAGTGAATCCAAGCAGCTTTGTCTCACAGAACTTATGTCACTTGTATCAATCACAACTTTTGACATCGGCCAATGGGCTAAACAAACTGTCAGAGGCAATATTTTGCTATTACAAATGGCGTGCATGCAGTGAGAATTGGACAACTTGATGATAAAAGTAGTTGTTAATTTAGATACAAGAAAAACATTTAAATTTACATTTAAAAAAAAGACAATACATCCAACTATATATCTTAAACTATAATAAAAGTAAAGAAAAATTAATAAAAATTTCCTGAACATTAAGTTATTAAATTCTTAAATCAATAATTCCCGAACACTATAGTCTTTTCAAGGATGCGATAGTCCTTTCAAAACTTATGTTGGCTCTAGATCTAAATCTAGTTCTCAGGCAAAATTAACATTTATTTTTTATTTAGAAAAATTATTAAGGTCAAACTTGAGTTTTCCCAGTGTGACCAAGGAGCTAGTAATTCTTTTCTCAGCTATATACATCAACTATTCGGAAAATCGTTAGAGCGTCCTTTGAGATCAGTGTTCATGCAGGTTCCATGAAGGTTCCTGGTTCCATGAAGTTTTAACTTACATATAGTTATTGTAAAAAAAAAGGCAACAATTCAATTATCTAGTGATCACAAAATGAAAGATTTCTTTGAACTTTTGCATTTCTTAATAATATTCAATATTCAGTGTATGATGAACATAAAACTAGGATGGCCTTCTATAACTCTTTGTGGTTTCCACTTGAAATAAAACTGAGCCTTAATTTATTTTTTTTTGTTAATGAGTAAGTAGCTGGGCAACAGTTGGCAATTGATAGTTCCATAAAATAGAGTTGTTGTTGTTTCTGCATCTTGACTTATCTTTGCACAGAAATCAGGGACTTGCTCATCAAAGTGGTTTTTAATTCTTCACACTCTTGTGGAGTGAACTAGTGGATGGAGTTTAAAGTCTCAATCTTCACACTCTTGTGGAGTGAACTAGTGAATGGAGTTTAAAGTCTCAATGTTCACACTCATGTGGAGTGAACTAGTGAATGGAGTTTAAAGCCTCAATGTTCACACTCTTGTGGAGTGAACTAGTGAATGGAGTTTAAAGCTTCAATGTTCACACTCATGTGGAGTGAGCTAGTGAATGGAGTTTAAAATCTCAATGTTCACACTCATGTGGAGTGAGCTAGTGAATGGAGTTTAAAGTCTCAATGTTCACACTCTTGTGAAGTGAACTAGTGGATGGAGTTTAAAGTCTCAATGTTCACACTCATGTGGAGTGCAATAGTGAATGGAGTTCTCAATGATAACGTTTTCAAAGTTTAATATCTAATAACTTAATTCATTATGCATTTCTACATGACTCAGGTATGGATATCAATATTGCTGCTCAGATTCCAGTATTTTCGACAAACTTTCACAGCGTATAAACCTTTGGACTCACTAAAAAGTAGACCAACAAGGTACTATATGTTTATAATTGTACTCGAGTGCCACTGCCTGAGAGGTTTTCATATTTCATTTGATGAATCTGCATCAATCTAGCATATCAATTGATGATATGGCTCTTTAGAGCGTCATCTCATGACATCTTCCTTGCAGAACACACTCCATATTTTATTCGGGAAAATAATCAGGTCACAACTGGGTTTGCGCAGTCATGAGAAACACTGCACTCATCCTTAATCTTCGGAATCGAGGACATTGCCTTTATTATTATAGTCGTATAACGAAACAAGGGGTAATAAGTAAAATTAAATAAGAATTGGAATCATTTAAATTCTCAAGATCAACATATTTTCCCCTGAGAGCCCTTATTGCTCTTTCAGTAAGTGTAGTGTAATCCTTCACGACATCACCGTCGGACCTCTGCTTCAAACTTTCTCTGATATCTCTTTAAAAGTGATTTGGCCTAGGAGTTTGACTATCGTCAATTTAGGAAGAAAATTTAAAGTCAGAAACATTAATGTAACGATTATACTGGAATATTCGATTATATAACTAGAATATGATTTAAATATATTTAAAACCATAGATTACAAAGACTAGAATAACACAGCAAGGTAAACGTATTAATATTTATTGGAGCTTTTTATCTCCGTTAGTGTATTTTGTTTATGAAATTCCCATTATAACAAAGACATTGTCTGTAATGGAATAAAATAGCGAGATATTTAGTACAAATAAAATATAACATTGTTATTGTTCTGGGTATTGTGAACCATGAAAGTCAGCCATGTTTGTCTTATTCTCTACATCCATTGCCAATATGAAACAGTGCTCTATGCTTCCATGTAAGTAACATAACACATTATGATTATACACAAACAGAGGCGTGGCTAGGGTTGGTGTCATCTGGTACGGTTAGCGAATGAATTTAGAGCCTTATTCCAATAATTACCTTCATTCATTTATCTAATGACCTAAATGCATGGAGTTGATGACAATTGGTACTCAAATGTGCAATGTGCACTGATTCATTCATTAAATTCACATTGTATCTTTGGTGTCCCCAACTGATGAACTGGTGTGGTCCGCCTGTACCTCCTAGCGATGCCAATGCACATATACAAATTAAATGCTTAGTTACTGATCATCTTTTTTAAAGCAAAAAAAATATTATTTTAGCAATGTATAAAAAAAAAAAAAGATATATTTAAACAAATTGAACACATTTTATGAACATGTCGTTCTGACTGTAACCTCAGCCATCTTGGAATCAACCGGAATTGACGTGTTCGAAAGCAAAGTTGTAGTTGTCGTTACAGTTGATGAGATGAACATCATCGCAGACAAGTTTCTTGGCGTTGAACTGCAGACCCTCGGGGCAAATCAGGTGGTAGGTGATTCCGGCCACACACTCCACAAAATGGTAGCAGCTTCCTGGATCAGGGTAGATGCCATCCTGAAGGTTGAACTGCAAGCAAACCATTTGCAAATCTGCGCAGAAGAAAAGTTATTGAACACAATGTGACGAGGTAGAATAGCCAACAATAGCCACTGTAAATTTGACCAAAATTATTTGTTCTTTTAAAGTACAATTTAGGCCTCGTATATATGAAGCGTAATTACTTTTTATTTAAAAGAAATACTAAACATAGAAAAAAGGAAACTTCCAACGGAATCTTGCATCACACAGTGCAATGAGAGGTCGCAGATAGCCAATACTCTCTCCTTAAAAGCGACGTGAAGACAGGGAAACTGTGAAAACGTCCTTACCATAATCTTATCTAACGCAGAATCTGTTTTATTAGATAAACATTTACTGTTGCTAGCATGACCAAAAAGCTGTTTCAAAGTTGACATATTTTCTTTTTGCACCTTATATAATGGTTCTGCGTTGTGACATGGTTATATGTGGTGTCCAAAAAAAATCCTTCCCCAAAGATAATATGATCAAAGTTTATTATACCTTCAGGATGGGACTATTGAACAGCAAAAGGATTCACAATAAACAACAACAACAAGGTTTCAGACGAGAGACTGTCAATGTGAAAGTCCAAATAATAAATAAATAAATGTTCACAACTTACTGTAATGTGGGGACGTTGTCGTGGCGACGTTGACAGGTGACGTGACTGAGGCTGAGGTCACGTGGTCATTGCACGGAGCGGCAAGGGCGGGGCTCATGCAGCTTCGGGTGATGGGATCGAACACCGTGTGGTCTGGGCACTTGTTGGGGTGTGTGACGTAGTTGATGCACACCAGGTAGTAGGAGCAGTCAGAGGGGTGAGGGTGAGTTCCGTTCAGCCAGTTGTTGTTGCGACACACGTTGGACACATCTGAAGAATTGAAGGTTTCATAATTAGGTGTGTCTTATCTTCACAAAACTGGGCATACATGTTCCTTAAATTATGACGGAGACCGTAGTGTATGTTTATGCCCCTCACACAACCATAGGGCCCTAAAAATAAACAAAAGGGGCCTAATTGCATCTCTATTAAAGAACGAACATTTTTAACTACTCGGGTAAACCCGTATCACGTATTTTATATTTGATACTAGCCGGATATGACCCGCGGTATGCGGGCCTTAGTTTGGGTATTACTGATCTTGTGGATTGAATTTGAATCTAGTTCAAACATGGAGAATGTTCCCTACACATTTTTTTTTTTTAATTTGTCACAAAAAGTAGAGTGTGAAAATGGGTTAACCCGTTCAACCGACATATATTATAACAAATATAAAACCTGTTAATGTAGCCGACGGTTACCAAGAATGTTAGGTAGCCAGCACTTAGGCTATGTCAGTTACCCATAATGAGTAAGCTCTACTCTCGGGCGTCCTAAAAATCCCGGAGTTTAAAATCTCTGTCTTCACACGAGACCCCTCGATTCAGAGTCCAAACGCATTACAACTCAGCCATCACTCCCCACACAATTAAGTATAAAACCGACTTAATGCTTTCTTGCCTCACCAGCCCACCACCACACATCGAGTTTGAACAATGACATGGCCCAATTTAAAATGAAGCATTCATCAAAAACAATGGTGTTTTTTTTCCCTTATAGGAAAAACTTAAATAGCCATGAAGAAAATACCAAGATAACCACATAAAATGATATTAGAATGTTTGGATAGTGTTGTCCTTACCTACAGTTGGTGGTTTTTGGGGCACCTGCGTGGTAAGGGTTGGGAAAGGCCTGTAGTCTGTGTAGTCTTCACAAGGGATAGCATCTTCTTTGTGCAAGCAGGTCTGCTTGAGTGGGTCGTAGACCAGGGGCGGCGGGCAGGTCATGATGGCGGTGTGCAGAAACGTGCACTCAATGAACTTGGTGCAGTCGAAGGGGTGGGCGTGGATGCCGTTGACCCAGTTCTGTTCAGCGCACACATTCCATAAGTCTGGCAATGTTACAGAGAGACCAAGAGAGAGAGATTGAGAAACATGGAAAGAAGCTGACAGAGAGAGAGAGAGAGAGAGAGAGAGACAAATAAATTAAGAGAGGTTGAAAGAGTGAGAGAGAGAGACAAAGTAAGAGTGAAAGATTGTGAGAGAACTAGAGATACCGTAAAGGAAACATCGAGAAGTTAAAATTAAAAAATGACATACTGTTTTAAAAATTAATTTTAAAAGAATTAAAAGAAAAATTGCTGAGTGAAAATGTATTGATAAACAATTGCCGATTGATTTACGCTCTAATCGGCTTAATTTCTTGTAACACAGAGGT
This sequence comes from Biomphalaria pfeifferi, assembly GCA_030265305.1. NCBI lineage: Eukaryota > Metazoa > Mollusca > Gastropoda > Planorbidae > Biomphalaria > Biomphalaria pfeifferi. The sequence goes on along the minus strand of JASAOG010000039.1, from coordinate 1,904,338 downwards.
AAGATTATATAGAGAGTTGCTGCAGCAGGGATCAACTATTGCCAGAAATATTTGGGCTTCAGACAACTGGGTAGATGTGGACCCATATGGATTCCCCTCCCCACCCCCCATCCCATTCTAAAAAAGAAAAAAAATCTTTAAATGTGTATACAAGATGAATTAAAAAAGCATCCGTTGTGGCCCCTGACTAGTGTTCTGTTTATCCTCCTAGCACATGACCTGCAACTGAATAGAGTAATACATAGGACATTCTGGGACTCATACAGGACTTTTTTTGTGTGCTAAAACAAGTTTCTATGACATTATGACATGAGATAGAGATTAACACTCCCTTTTCGTACCTTCCCCCGAAACATGTTTGCGACAGTATGACACTGTCTCAGTCATTAAGTCCTGCCTACAATCCCCGATAGCACTCGCTTTGGAACGACAATGTGATCTTTTCTTGTCTGCCTCCAGACTCATATTGGTCAACACATTTCATTCGTTACATGTTCCTTGTTTATCTTTTCTTGTTTAATCTGTAGTTAGTGAAGGCCTTGTGACTCAAACGTTATTTGCTCACATGCAGCTGGGATTCTATATCTTTTAAAAGTTTATCCAGAGGGAAAATACTTGAGAAAGCTTTTCAAGGTTTCATAATCAAGGGGAAGAACCTACTGAATGTTAAGCATATATTTTTCTTCTTAAATGGTGTTAAGCAATGAAAAATATCTTACCACCATGAGTTACCTCGCTTGGAACTGAAAGTAACAAAACAACAAATAAACTATTTGCAAGAAAAATGTTATGCTAGACTCTTGGAGATTATCTTATCTTATCTTATCTTTTTTTATGATAAAGTTTATTCACAGAAATGTTTCTATTTTTAATTGTTATTAGTACACATAAATTATTACATGATAAAAAAATATGTATAGTTTAACCACCAACCTTTATACAATCATCAATCAACGAAAGTATGTATAGCTTAACCACCAACCCTTACATATTCAAATCAATTGAACTACAAATAGCGGTGCGTCAATATTCTATACATCTGTCACATCCAAAAAAAACTGGCTTTTTTATGAATTTTTGAAAATTTCAAAAATGTAATAGAAATAAAAAGGTATTGTTGAAAAAAAATAATTTCTTAATGTCTTGGTAGATTTTGATATATTCAAATTAACTAGCGATCACCAGAGGAAGTATCGTTCTTTGAAAACTGTTAATACTGAGGCTTACAATAACATTTCAACAGTGCCATACAGAATAACAATTTTCAACACTGAGGCTTAGAAAAACTGTTTTTAATACTGAGGCTTAAAAAACTGCTTTAACACTGAGGCTAGAAAAACGGTTTTTAATACCGTACTGAGGTTTGGTCTCTCAGGGTCAAATCCAACACTTTTTAAGTCACAGTGTCTGTTCAGTTAAGTGACTTACTTTCACATGTTCTGTTGGCTACTTCCTCCTGGATTCTGTGCAGTACGTCATAGCTGGTGGCTAGGAAGATGTTGGCCTGATTACTAGCTAGGATAACAATCTCCTGCTGGTCAACGTTCGCTCCCACGCCAATGGAGATCATGTGATAGCCTCTGTCTTTAATGCGTCCAGCTTGAACCACGGCTGAAACAAAAATAGATACGCCCATGTATGCACGATTTATTTACATTTATTTAAATAAATGTGACTAAAGGATCTTCTAATTGTCGGGGAATCTTCTCATACAGGGCTCAGTGAAACGCTTATCTCTAAGTCCTAGCGATATTAAAACACTTCGGCACTTTCTTGAAACTCCATGGAGCAGGGAAAAAACAACAAGCACAATATACAAATTACTTTAAAAACAAAAAAGCGTATATTGAGTAAAGGGAGATAACCGTTTTTTACGTTAGCATTTTCCTCTCTTCCAAGATTAATGTCCCCTTTTAACAAAAATATTATTGATTAACCAACCGGTCATTTTTTAGAATTGATTCATGTGTTGTCAACGACAATGAATAGTTGTGTACAATTTTTGACTTCAACCAAGAATATGAGGTAGGAGTATAGAAACGTTAAAACTAAAAAGGCAATAACTCCGTTATACAACTTCTAGAGCGATTAGTTCTCTCTTTATCACTGATGGATGTTACATTAATATAATGGAACGTTTTTCCCCCCCGCAACATTCCCCCCCCCCCCACCCCCCCCCCCCCCCCCCACCAAAAAAAAAGAATCTTGGTTAATCGAATGGAAAGACGATGCTCACAATGTTCCTGAACATTAATTAATAAAACTCTTGAATGAATCATGCCCACATGCGGAAATACCCGTAGACCGTTCAAGTCGGTTCAAAAGAAATATTTTCTCCTTCTCTAGACAAATGTACGTTTTAATTTGAACAATTATGGCGGTCTTACTAGAGTTTTCTCAGCGTGGCCAACTAGGTAGTAATTATTTCCCAACTGTCAATTTTTTTTTAGGAAAATCATTAGAGCCATTTTCAAGATCTGTGTCCAGGTTTTGCACATCCAGAATGTTTCAGGTTCCAGGAAGTTTCCATGAAGTTACAAGTTGAACAGAGGTATTGTAAAACTATCCCTCAGAAAGTTGAAGTGAGTCCATACAGGCTGTAAACATGGGGGGGGGGGGGGGGGGGGGGGGGGGGGGGGGGGGGGGAGATAACTTACAAAAAAAAGAGTCGAATCTGTCGTTTCAGTTTAGGATTGAAATTGTCGTCTCAATGGTCCCGGGTTCGAGCCCTGTCTGCCCCCCACACCCCCCCCCCAAACCGTTTTGACTAGGATGTGAATAATCTTTAATTCTGAAACATGTCAAGTTCAAGGTCGACAACATGAAATCAAACCTTTTGAACAATTTTATAATATTTCTGTAAATGTGTCGTTCATTGTAATAAATTAAACCTTTTAAATTCTTAATTTTAATACATCAAAATATTTGTTAGACCTTTCACAGAATGTATCCTCTAATTCACAACTTTAACAAACTGTAACCATTACTTCACTACTTTCACAAAATGTAACCGCTAATGACTTAATTCCTTTAACTTACTTTCCAAGGGAGAACTCGACTGGCCATCGGTCAGAACTATAACAATCTTTGTGGCACCATCTCTTCCACCTGCTGCTGCACCGAACATGTTGTAGGTGAGAATGTAGGCGAGAGCAGCTGCCGTGTTGGTGCTACTGGACAGGTACATAGCCCCCAGGATAGCCTGCAAAACATACATGATATCAATGATGTCACAGTGTTGAGTGTGTGAGAGTTATTAATTAGTTTCATAGGTGTTATCAAAGCTCACCGATAGAATTGACAGAGACCAGACAAAGGTTAGGGCAATGTCAGTTAGGTGTTTGTCTTGTAGAGACTGATATGTGGGTCGGGACAGACATTAGTAATGTTAGTTTAGGCGTAGGCTAGATACTCAGCCTATATAGAGTAGAGTTTGGGGCAGTCGGGGACACAGCGCCATGTAGTGTTAGCAGGGGCGTGTGTCGTGTGCTAGGCGTTTTCTGGTGAACAACACATACAGACATTGGGAGCAAGTCGCCGAGGCTGGCTCGCGATCTTGGCTCCAAGAGGTGTGAGTTGTTTGCCAGAGACAACATATAGGAACTAAGGGTAAGAAGAAATGTTTTTATTTGTTATATATCTAGTATTAGATGTTAATTGATTATGAATAAATAGAATGGCGCTTTAGCTAGTTGTTAGCGATATTTTTTATCATTTGTCTATTTAGAGTGACAGTCTTAGTGACATTCTGACAGTCTGGGTAGCAGTCTTTAGCATGAGGCAGTCTAAGCGTAGAGACACTGAATAGATGTTAGCGACAGTGCGTAGTCAGCAAGACAAAGAGCGACATGCAGTTATTGACATCAGATGACATGGACAGCGTACTGAACTCTGATGCAGTCTGCGGCTTTGGGTCCAGTGCATGGAGGATGGAGTAGCCGTGGTGGTCTGATTGGCATGGGTGATAAATTGCTGTATTGTTGATTATGTCTTTATTGTTTATTATGTTAACAGATATAGTTTTATTAGTACATAGTATTGAAGCCACTTGTCTAATGTTATTAATTTTATGTTATTCATAATATATGTTTGTAGTTATCAATTAATTTCATCAATCTATCATTACATGTATTACATTATTTTAAAGTGGCCATCGAGGCCCTATATAGAACATTAAATATTAGTTTTAATTAGAGAGTTTGACTTTATTATGAGTATTCATTATGTGGTCATTTATGTTGTGACATTGTTGCCATTAGTTTAATTTATATACATTCAAAGTAATTATACACACCAAACGTGAGAATCATTGCTAGATGAAAGAGCCAAGATTATGAAATGAGTGGGTTCGTGACAAATGACATGTACACAGAAGACCATAGAAAATTTAAACGCTTTTTACACTGAAAGCTAATCAGGCAAAGAGAAAGTCAAAGCTTATATCAATTCACTGTGTCTGTCTGTCTGGTACAAATCTTCCACCGTTGTGTCTCCTAAAGCCCAATCTCGGAAACAGTTGAAACATTGCACAATTGTCTCTAACAAAACATGAATTAACTTAAAACAAAAACATTAATTAGTGGTAATTATTTAATTAATTTTGTTTGATATAAAAAAGGAAATAAATCTTACATTAATGACATTTAAGGCTGTAAATGTACAGTTATTTCCCTTATGTATGTTTTCATTTATTTTTTTAGCAAGTATTTTTTATAGTTTCAATATTATGAAAAGTATTTTTTAAATCATTTATATTATACTAGATACATCTCTTACCGATATACATCAATACACAATACTATTAGGCAATTTCCTTTTTTTTTCACTTTCTATTAATGATGACCAATATGGACTATTAACAGTCACATAGGTTTGATAGGTAAGCTAACTGGCCCATCACGGAGGGCTAACACCATCTACGGAGCAGCATGTGAATTTCCATCATGGTCTTGCAACTCGAGTTGCAACAATCCAAACGATAGGAATCGAAATATGGTCTGAGTACTGGGACAAGTTCCAAATAGCCCATGGAGTCTAAAAGCTTTGAGAGCGCCCTGACCATGCCTCCCTGTGGAGGAGACTACCTAAATCTGAACAAGGTATTACAGCAAAGTACAGGATGAAACACTGTTCTGTTGGTTCATATTTCGCATTGTTCAGGCCTAACATCGACTATCGTGTCTCGTATTCTCATCAACTGCCTCAGACTTGCTTAACTCTCTCGGCCGGTCTGGGAAGCCAAACGTTCTTGACCTGCGTGTTGACGTAACTGCACAACGCACAACAGTAAGGGTTTCCGTCCAGGGCTTTTGCAAGAGAGGATTAGAACCTCTCCAGCTCTCACTGAAATGGAATTTGATGATGATAATGATGATGATTACGATGATGATGAACATTGTTGATACCATGGACGACATTTTAAACATCTGGACACGATAAATACAAACCTGTTCCAGTGATCCGTGGTCGTTGTAGGTCCCGAGGTCAAACAGCTTTTGCACGCTGGGTACCAAAAGTAAGCGCCCCAAACCTGACGTCGTTGGGGCCCAGTCTGAAATTTTTGGTAAGGTTTGCAGTGAACTGAAGCTGTTTTTCAAAGTCCTGGTAGCCGATGCTGCTGGAGCCGTCCAGCACAAAGATGATGTCCGCCTGGGTGAGGTTCTTGCAAGTCGTCTGAACCACTGGGTTAAAAACAGATTACCAATGAATGGATTTAGATGAAAAAGCTATTGTGAAGATGAATAGATAAGAACATAAATGGTTAACATACTGAAATTAAAAATTCCATTATTTACCAAGATTCGAACCGAGGAGCCTTCGATTCGGAAGCCAAGCGCTTTACAACTCAGAAACCCAGAATGAACGTAATAATTACCCCAATGATACTACCATGGCATTGGCTGAGAAGATGAAAAGTGGTTAGGTCTTGTGTTTGCCATACAACATCCTCTGCACTGGTTTAAAAACAACACGTCAGCATTTCGCTTCAAATTCTGTGGTAAGAAGAGTCTGCTTGAATAATAAGGTCGGCGAGTCATTGTGCTGATAGCTCAATACTCTAGAAAACTTTTGCTTTCAAGTGAAGGATAGATATAAATTTACTAAAGTGTTGCGGTTGTTAGTTGTATTTTTTTTACAAAGCTTTTATCCACTCACTCTGTCTCCTGTCTGTTTGGGTGGAACTTTATACACAGTTTTCTCACTTCCCAATCTTGGATCAAGTTGAAATTTCACAAAATTATTCATAGTCGATGACAATACATGAATAAATTTCAAAAATTAATAAACTAGCTAATCAATTAGTAGTAATTAATTTATTTTGTTTTATATAGAAAAGGATTTTGAAGTTCTTTCCCTTAGATAACCTTTAATTTGTTAAAAATATTTGCTTGTTTTAAATGTGTAGACGATTCGTAAATCTACACAATCTCTAAATGGTTCAATATGAGTAAGAATTATCTTCACCAGAATCTACGCAATGTTTAAATGATTCAATATAAGAACTATCATCACTAGAATCTACACAAGTATTGAATAGTTCAAAATAAAAATGACCTTTACCAGAATGTACAGAATTTCTGGATGGTTCAATATGTGTAAGTATGACCATTACCAGAATTTACACAATGTCTGAATGGTTCAATACAAGAACTGCCATTTTTTTGAATGTACACAATTTTTGAATGACTTAGAATGGCTACTACCTACCTTCATTGCATGTCTTTACGGTGATTTCTTGTTCAATTGTGTTTAAAACTTCGTAGCTTCCAACTCTGAAGACATTGTTGAGGCCTGAAGCCATACCCTCCAGCTCCACGCTGTTGAAGTCGCCGACACCTACCGATAACACGTGCACCCCTGTCCCTTTCAGCAGCTCCGCCTCGTGTTTCGTTTTGTTGGTATCGCTGGACAGTCCGTCAGTGACCACAATGGCGACGTGGGCTACGCCTGCCCGAGAGCCGTGCGAGGCTGAAAACGCAAAGGTCCTGGCGAACTGCAGTGCATCGTAAGTGTTCGTTCCTGCTGCTACATACGGAATGTTTAGAATGGCCTGGTGATTAACAATACGTTCTATTATAAAACATATGTTTTTTTTATAAGCAGATATAATGGAAGAAATGGTACTTTTAAGACTATAAAATAGAGAAAGCAAGAAGCAGACATCAGCATACAAACTGGAACCAAATTATAAATGTTAAACTATATGTCAACGTCTAAAAACTTTGTATGGAATAGTAAAAGTGGATTGAATATTACTTAAGGTAGTAATTTTAGAATACTGTTCAGTATTCATAATAGTTTGTTTGTAAAGTTCTATGCTCTTTACTGATGGCTGATCTTGCCTCATATCTTGAAACTTCGACACTCAAGGCTTGACGCCCTAAGAAGCGATCGAGAGCAAGCTTATCCCACAGTGAATGTCACTAGTATACTCTTTGCGTGAGTTCGTAAGGGAGTTTTTTTGTAACGCTTGTGTTGACCCCCCCCCCCCCCTTGAGATCGCTTTCCTGCTCTCATCTCCCTATAAAAAAATGGTTGTGGGGTAGCATTCGGACCAAATGTCCCGCCTATCGTAACTGGGACCTTTTTTGATGTGATACTGTTAATCTGTAACAGTTCTAGGATTTCAACGTCGGTTATGTTGTTAAGCCAATTCAACTGAGGAATTTTTTATTGCGTAGGTGGAAGGAGTTCAGCTTTTTGTTAAAGTGAGAACATAAGGCCCAGGATTCTGAAGTATATCAAAGAGACGGGTGGACTGCAGCACTATTGACTTTTTATTAGAGAGCAGGGAGGACTAAGACTTTTTATCAGAGAGAAGGGAGGACTGCAGCACTATAGACTTTTTATCAGAGAGAAGGGAGGACTGTAGCACTATAGACTTGTTATCAGAGAGAAGGGAGGACTGCAGCGCTATAGACTTTTTATCAGAGAGAAGGGAGGACTGCAGCACTATAGACTTGTTATCAGAGAGAAGGGAGGACTGCAGCGCTATAGACTTTTTATCAGAGAGAAGGGTGAACTGCAGCACTATAGACTTTTTATCAGAGAGAAGGGAGGACTGTAGCACTATAGACTTGTTATCAGAGAGAAGGGAGGACTGCAGCGCTATAGACTTTTTATCAGAGAGAAGGGAGGACTGTAGCACTATAGACTTGTTATCAGAGAGAAGGGAGGACTGCAGCGCTATAGACTTTTTATCAGAGAGAAGGGAGGACTGCAGCACTATAGACTTTTTATCAGAGAGAAGGGAGGACTGTAGCACTATAGACTTGTTATCAGAGAGAAGGGAGGACTGCAGCGCTATAGACTTTTTATCAGAGAGAAGGGAGGACTGTAGCACTATAGACTTTTTATCAGAGAGAAGGGAGGACTATAGACTTTTTAAAAAAATGACATATCTGAATATGAATGATGTGTTCCCCACACAAAGACTAATTGCTTTACTGTTCTTTAACTTAGGTAAGTATTGCAATCAGAAAAGTTTCTAGCCTTGTCTTCGTTGTGAGTAGACTTGACTGTTTGGTAAGATCAAGATTGGAACACAGCAGAATGAAACTGTCAATAGGCAGAAAATACATGGAAAAAAACATGAATATTATTTTTTTGGAATCCCCAAGTCCAATCCATATCTCAAGCTATATTTCGAAAAAGTAGACTAATTTTTGCCTGCAAATGTTTTGCGAGGCCAAGTATTGCGCAGAAACTCTGAATTGTCTCTGTTTAAAATGAAATATTGTAAAATAGCAGGTGCATAGTGTAATTATTACCTTACGTAAAAGAGTGTTCAAAAAAGAATATATTTTATTTTAGAAATTATAGGAAATATCTAGGCATTAAATAATTATACACTGTTGACAATTAATGATAAAGAAAAATGAATCCAACTACCTGTTGTAGTACTGTCTTATTGTAGTAGCGATTGAAGGGGAAAGCACTCTCAGCGAAGGAAGCGAAGACAACTACGCTAAACTGGACTAGATCAGGCCCCAAGGAGAAGGAACTGGCCAAGCTGGCAACAAACTGAAGCAGGTAAGTGTAATTACCGTAACCAATGCTGGAGGATGAGTCCAGGATAAATAGAACGTCCCCTTTGGCTTTAGTGGTACACTGGCTAATTCCTGGTCAAAGACAAACATAATCTCATCACAAATAATTTATGTAACCCACCAGACGAAATGCAATTGGACTTATCTCATAGTGACAGTACGAGTATTATTTTGAATGAGAAAACATGGAAAATTAAATGCAGACATAAATTGGACAGACCTGCTCAGGACTTAAACCACGGACCCTCCGCTTAGCAACCGCACAGGACCGCTCATATGACTGTTCACTTTTGGGTAGCAAAGTACAGAACTGTGGTCCGATGAGGTTTCGCGTCAGAAAGTCGGTGGTTCCGTGTCCTGGTCAGGACTGCCCATTACTTCGCCATATTCTATTCAATTTATTTTCTCTCATGAAAAATACTTTGCCTAACGCTGCCAATGTAAGTGGAATACTTGATGCATCATTTAGTTTTGTAAGACAAAATGAAATGACAACATTTCAAGCGCAAGTAAGTTGGATGTCATTTTGTAAGTTGAATCATTTAATTAGATTTCGATCTGCTACTACAACGTATAAGGCGACATAGCGAGGAATAACTTTTAGATTAGGACTAGAAGAAAATTTCTCATGTTAACTTTAGTTACAGTAACATGAGGAGTAGCTTGTTACATTCATCATTTGAAAGTAAGGGGGGGGGGGGGTTTAGCTGATTACATTGATCATTTTAAAGTTAGGAGGGGGCTAGCTCATTACATTGATCATTTGAAAGTAAGGAGGGGGGTTAGCTGATTACATTGATCATTTGAAAATAAGGAGGGGGGTTAGCTCATTACATTGATCATTTGAAAGTAAGGGGGAGGTTAGATCATTACATTGATCATTTGAAAATAAGGAGGGGGGTTAGCCCTTTACAATGATCATTTGAAAGTAAGGAGGGGGTTAGCTCATTACATTGATCATTTGAAAATAAGGAGGGGGGTTAGATCATTACATTGATCATTTGAAAGTAAGGGGGGTTAGCTCATTATATTGATCATTTGAAAGTAAGGAGGGGGTTACATTATTACATTGATCATTTGAAAGTAAGGAGGGGGATTAGCTCATTACATTGAAAGTAAGGAGGGAGGTTAGCTCATTACATTGATCATTTGAAAGTAAGGAGGGGTTAGCTGATAACATGATCATTTGAAAGTAAGGAGAGGGGTTAGCTCATTACATTGATCATTTGAAAGTAAGGAGGGGGGTTAGATCATTACATTTATCTTTAGAAAGCAAGGAGGGGGTTAGCCCCTTACAATGATCATTTGAAAGTAAGGAGGGGGTTAGCTCATTACATTGATCATTTGAAAATAAGGAGGGGGTTAGATCATTACATTGATCATTTGAAAGTAAGGGGGGTTAGCTCATTATATTGATCATTTGAAAGTAAGGAGGGGGGGTTACATTATTACATTGATCATTTGAAAGTAAGGAGGGGGGTTAGCTCATTACATTGATCATTTGAAAGTAAGGAGGGAGGTTAGCTCATTACATTGATCATTTGAAAGTAAGGAGGGGTTAGCTGATAACATGATCATTTGAAAGTAAGGAGGGGGGTTAGCTCATTACATTGATCATTTGAAAGTAAGGAGGGGGGTTAGATCATTACATTTATCTTTAGAAAGTAAGGAGGGGTTAGCTCATTACATTGATCTTTGAATTGGGTTTGAAATATTGTTTGGGGCATATCACAAACTCCTACTTAACATTTGAACATACTTTGTACAAGTCAATTTGTGTACTAGCAATGTCTGCATGGTGTCTTCTTTTGTTTATCTGCTCAACACAGAGCAACTCAGAAAAGACACACTTGACTCATTATTAGGCAACTAATAGCAACTCGGAGGCGCGGTGGCTGAGCGGTAAAGCGTTTGAATCCTGGTGAAGACTGGGATTTTTAATTTCAGGATCTTCGGGCGCCTCTGAGTCCACCCAGCTCTAATGGGTACCTGACATTAGTTGGGGAAAAGTAAAGGCGGTTGGTCGTTGTGCTGGCCACATGTCACACTGGCGGATCCAGGGGGGGGGGGCGGTAGGGGAGGAAGAATTTTATTATAGAATTGACAAAATTTGTATACGAATTTATTACTTATGTTAATAATATATACTAATTTATATTTCAACCTATTTTTGATTATTTCGCCCCCCTTTAGTATGTTGGCCGATTTGGTGGGGTCGGGAGGGGGCGATGGAATCAATCCCGACGCTCCCCCCCCCCATACACTTTCGAGTAGGGAGGGGGGGAAGGTCTAATTTATTTGTAGAAATCACAGCTTCCTAACAGAATCAATTAAATATCTATATGATTATAACTTGTTATTGATATTTTAACCGATCTTTATATATTGTCGTTCCCCTACTAGCCGATTGGGTGGTGGGGGGGGAGCGAATACATTTACTGCCCTTCCAGTCTAAACCCTTTGAGGGGGGGGGGCGGTCCGTTTTTTATGGAGAAATCATAGTTTGTGAACAAAATTAGTTGTACCAGGTGCAATTGCATTTCCCCCATCGGACAAATCAATACTTTTTCTTTTTGTATTATAGTTACGAAATTACAAAATTTAAAAAATTTGTCACTAATATAATTTATATATACTATAAATTCTTATATCGAGTCGCCCCACCCCTATTCTTTAAAGCCAAATGCAAACTTTAGAAGAAATTATAAAAGGAGCGAGTACTAATGTTTTTACTCTACCGCCCCTCCCATTTCCAAACAGAGTTTATGTTACACATGAATTTATCATAATTATTTTAAGAAGGACTTTGCATTGGAAAAGTTAGAATTCAAACGAAATTTTTCAGTATAAGAGTCATGATTGAGATGAGTTCTAAACCCAAATAGCGTTGTCATAGTCGCCTTTTCCCAACCTTTGGTCAATCTGACATTTTTCTAGTTAAATAAATTTGGGACTATAACTCACAATTTATACTTCAATTTTCTTGAATATTATTTATGGAATATTTTTTTTTCTGGCGGCGATCCTCAAATCCAAAATCTAAATATGTGGGGTATCTTATCTTTTCAAGGAACACATCGGTTTTATTTGCAATGTATTAGGGGCCTATAAATTCATATTAGAATATTTTTCAAGCACAACATTATTCAAAAGGTCCTTTTTTAATAGCATAAATAATGAGCTTTAGGGTCAGGAGAATGCGTTTCTGCAGTAAAGAATGCAAGAAAACGCTTTTGGCGTCGGGGCTTTGCCCAAAACCCCATTGATGAATAATGAGCTGTAGATGTCAGGAGAATACGTTTCTGCAGTTTAAAAAAGCAGGAAAACGCTTTTGTCGTCGGGGCTTCGCCCCGAACCCCACAATAAAACCTTATAGCGCTGCCCCAGTTTTGTTTTTCGACGAAGGTTGAGAAATGCTGCTGCTTTTTTATTCTCATATATATATGTGTGTGTGTGTGTGTGTGAGTGTATGTGTGTGTGCTGTACGCATGTTTATGCATAGGGTTAGGGTTTAGTGGGCGTTAGGGTTAGGGTTTGGAAAAAAATCGCCCCCCCCCACTCCAAAGTTCTGGATCCGCTAGTGCCACATGACACACTCGTTAACCGTAGGCCACAGAATCAGATGACCTTTACATCATCTGCCCTATAGACCATAAGGTTTAAAAGGGGAACATTTATCAGCAACTCACTTGAACACTATAATTAAAATAGATCTTTTATATGTATGCTCATAACGCATTACACATTCCAATACAAAAAAAAAAGGCTCTAACAATCCATGTCATTAATATCTGCTATGATGGACCCCCCCCTCCCTTAAGGTCACTAAGGTTAGACAGTATACACATAACTGTGTATGTTATCAGTACTGTAAAAATTAGCAGTATGGTGTATAAGCAGTTAGCTTTTGTATTATTTGTTCTGGTGCACTGATATAGAAAGTATTGGTCCTCTATCTATGTTTCAAGTATAATATTTAGTTCTGTGCACTGTAAAATAACATTTATAAGCATTCTTGTCTTTAAGGATTAAGTTTGTTTGTTGTTTGGGGTTTTTTTTTTGGGGAGGCTGAGGGAAGGGGGGGGGGGGGAAAGAGCATTGATCTCTTAATATAGCGTCCTTGAGTTTGGTTGGTTAAAATTATTTATTTAAAAATTGCTTCCAATCCGACTTTTAATTAATTTATTTCTTACGTTTAAAGCTTTATATACCAATCTCCAAAGGAACGGCAGTGCGATACAGTTTGGGGTTAGCGGCATCGCAGATTCTGCCAGAGTGGAGCACTTGGGTGATGCAAACTGCCTTAGGGTCGCCAGCTGCGTGGATACATCAGCTGCGTGGGGGGAACTGATGTGTGGGCGACATCGTTCCGACCACAGCTGATGCCCAAGCATTCATCTCACCGAGATGATCCATAATCGCTTCGCGACTGAAGGAGGCCATAGAGAGAGAGAGAGATACCCATCTCCATTACTCGATATCGCTTTGTCTTCTTGTTTTCCAACTTGCTATACTTTATTCCTTTAATAATTTTAACCGATTTTAAAAATTGAAATTTAGACCTTAACTAAGAGGCGATTACCGTATTTAAAAGTTATTCGTTAAAATCCCCAGTAGACCTACCCGGTGTAACAGGGGCAACTGTGGAGCCGTGGTCGTTGCAAGGAGCAGCTGTGGAGGCATTCCAGCATTTGTTCCGGATGGGGTCAAAGGTCTCTCCTACTGGACACATATAGATTGTCGTAAGGAACCCATTACACTCCACGAATTGTCTGCAGTCTGTGGGGTGTGGGTGTGTCCCAACAGCCCAGTTGTTTTGTCGACAGATTTCCTGGCCACCTGACCAAAAGATACATCGTGATAGTTAACATGTACAACAAACAAAACTTGAATGCGTTACGTCTGTACTGTTACTTCGTAACACAAATAGGTTAATAAAATAGAATTGTGTAGAATACGAGATAGCGGAAAGTACCCGAGAACATTGGACTATAGGCACAGCCAGATAAGTAGAAGTTTTCAGTTAAAGAGTTACAAAACTAAACAGAGAGACAAGGAGAAAAAGAAAGAGAACGAGAGAGCAGAAAAAAACGTCTTCAAAAGATCGTATCAGTTTGGTTCATTTAGATTTCTTAGATCTAGCACTTGTTAAGGTGACAAAAATCGTTTAACCTGCAATATCAAATATGGTTGGCTTTTTTAATATCATTTTTGTGAAGGGTCGGTGGAGGTTACATGATTTCATGATAACTACTAGGACAAATAAATTAATTAATGTCTGGACTTCAATGTCCAGGATACCAATTGGAAACAATATCAACGGTAGGTGTCCTCCAAACAAAACTGTATGAGGCTGGAATAACCCAAAACGAGGCATAAAGCCCCAAAACGAGGCATCAAGCCCCGAAATAACGAGGCATAAGCCAAAAAAATATAATTTAATTATAATAAATGGTTCTATTCATAAACGTTCATGCTAATTGGTTTTATTTTTTTTATTTTTATTTTTTTTGTTATAAGCTGCCAAGTTTGCAACAAAATGTTGTCCCCATTAAAAAAAAAATTAATGATTAATATTTTCATGAAAAATTAATTTAAAAGAAAACATTGACAAAATTCACGCGTTTTGTTTGTTATTGTTTATTAATAAGCTTATATTTACTCACCCTCTACTTATCTGTCTGTCTGGTACAAATTTTGTACACGTTTTTTCTCCCACTTTGCATTGTCGGATCAAGTTGAAACTTTGCACGATTATTTATTTCCCCTAACAAAACATGACTAAATCAAAAAATTAACCCTTTAATTAAATAATTTTTCGTAACTAATTAATTTAGTTTGATATTGATTAAGAGAAATAAATCTTACAATATTGATAGGATTGCTATCAGTGTACAGTTCTTTCCCTTGTATACGTTTTTCCAAAATTATTTTTTACATTTTGCTTGTTTGTTGATTGACTTACGAAAAATGTTATTCTTAATTCTATTTCTGTTTGCCACTCTACCAAACATATATTTAAAACCATAGAATATAACAAATGTAAATTTTTTAAAATGACGTTATTCCAAAGAGCGTTTTCATACATTACGTTCAACGAGATAAAATTTTCCCGCACAAAATCAACTCATTGAAAACTTTACTCTAACAGCGTGAGTGTCTCAGGAGAGTCATTGAAGACTTCTGGTGTTATCTTGAGACTAACACTTCCGGTGCAGCCATGCAACCCACGAACTTTCTCGGATTGCATCTTGTTTACTGACTGGGTTTCTATCTTTTAAAGAGTCTCAACCGAATTGTGTGCTAGATAACAGCTTTTATTTCACGTGAGAAGAGCGTGAGAGTTGAGATAAAAAAGGTCGTTTGTTGCGCACATTAAGTCTTAGTGTTTGAAACACAACTTTTTTAAAACTAATGTTATAATCTTTTCATTGGTTTATTGATCAATCAGCACACTGAGCAGGTCACCTGGGCACCATCAGAGAAAAGGACAACTATATTATACCATGCACTTTCTCTCTCTCTCTCTCTGTATACATATATAAGGTGTATTTATGTATGTATCTATGTATCTATGCATGTATGTCCCGAGTATAAATGAAATCGTTTTACCAATCTTAATAAAATTTGTCATAAATGTTCCTTAGATCATGGCGAAGATGGTAGTGTATGTTTAATGTACCTCCCACAACCAGAAGACTCTAAAACAGTGATGTCCAACCTAATTCAATCTGCGAGCCATTTTTATTTCCAACACTTGTGTCGCGGGCCACATGATGGAAAAGATACAAAAACTTTATGAAATTGACCTGAAACTATTTTATTTCAAACCCCAGGATCTAGTACTGACATTGAAGTATTGGGAGAGTTGAATGTTCTCTTTACACTTCAAACAAATGACGTATGTTCTGTTTATAGTTTGTTGTTCTTCTTTTTTAAGCAGCCACACTTTTCTTTATAAAAACAAACATGTTGGCTAGCAATGGTATCATATTCTACTTTTCACTTTCCTAGTGGATTCTATAGTCCTATTTCATGAACGCACAAATGTTAAATGCCTTGATAGTAATCCATTAGAAAAAAGCAAGGGTCCGAACATTTTGAATTTTTTTTTAGGGGGGGGGGGGGATTTTCTATATTTTGTGCCGACGTTTCAAAGGGCCGGATGGAAGAACGTCGCGGGCCGAATCTGGCCCGCGGGCATCACTGTTCTTAAAAACTTAATATAAAGATAAATTTATCTCTAATAAAGAACAAAACCTTTTAACAAATCGGGTAAACCTGTTTTCACAATATTTTAAATTTGACATCAATATGTCGGCTAAACTGGCAAACCCATTATCACACTCTACTTTCATTTTCGTGGCAAAATTTAATAAAAAAAATGTTAAGGGAACATTCGCCATATTTGACACAGATATAAATCCAATCTACTAGATCAGTAAACAATAATACCCCAGCTAAGACCGGCCCTGGCCGCGGGTCATATCCAGCTAATAGCATAGCTAGTATAAGTTGAATAACTATACGTTTTATATGTCAATGAAGGACACGGATGTCACAAGGGCAGCACAATCACACTCTTATACAATCGTAAGCACGCGTACTTTGCACTAGTTCAGTGCCGTATTGAGACATTAATAGGTCCTAGGCTATTTGAGATATGGGGCCCTTTAAGTCCAGATATTATATGCCAGTGCTAAATATTTCATTGGGGTCCAAAAATATAGTTTGTGACTTGTATTGGCTAAAGCCAAAAGCTAACTCCATTCTTGTACGAATCGATAGATTTCGATACAAAAGACACTTTTTATTAATCCTTATAATGCATGTCTTATAATTACATTGACTCATTATTAATGAATAAGAAAGAGCATTTCACATAGAACAAACAAAAAAAGAGAAAACAGACACGACACGCAAAGGAATATATTGATTGACTACTTACAGTCCATAGACTATTGCAACTCGGGGTTAAATTTGGGATATTCTCACAGTGTATAAATATTGTCATCATAAGAATCTATATATATAATTCTCTTCATGGCCCAACCATGCCTGACACCACGATAAAGTCATGGAAAGATAACTGTTATTTCTGCAAGTCGCATTAAAGTTACCCCACGAAACTTTCGAGGCGACAGACAGCACGGCTCAGAAAAAAAAAGGGGGCGGGGAGTCAAGTCTTTCTCTTTATACCTCTATATTTGACTATATTTATGTGTGTATTTTTTATACACGTCAATATCTGGTGTCATAAAATAGTTGCATGTTTTTTCTGTAGCTTTGTTTTGATTTTGCTCCTTCGTTTTACCCTTCGTTTCCTAACCATGGCCACTGCTTCACATTTATTTCGTGGAGTCAACAGTTCTTTCAATGTAGTCAAAATTCCTGTATCATGTAATTCTTTATTTCTATCAGTCACATATTTCTGGAAAAATGTCATCGACGAAACTGTTGCAAGATGACTGTAGGTTTGTTTGCGAACATTTAGATAACTATGGTGATGCCTTGTCCATTGTTCTTACTCACGGAAGCACAGTCATACACTCTGATCGACTATACGCTGCCTACACGAATACTTCCGGCGTTTATGGTGGCGAGGCTGAAGAGGTGGCGATGTATAAAATACTTTCCGCTACTATCACTATTCACTTCCGAGAACGTCCACATGACCCTCCTCGAGTTTACAATCTGGTTCAACGTCTCTCCATATTCCTGCTATCTAGCGTTTGCATTCGCCGCAACGTACCGGAGTGTAAAACTATCGCAGCTGCTACCTCACAAACTGTCCTTATCCCCCGGATTTCCCTGACTCCATCGGATTCAAATTTGCCTTTAACCTTTACCCGCAGACATTTCCCTGTTAGATTTGCCTTTACCATGACAATTAATAAAGTCCAAGGCCAAACGTTCAAAAAGACATGCCTGTATCTTCCAAAACCTGTTTTCAGTCATGGACAATTGTATGTTGCTCTCTCCAGAGTTCCTTCTTTTCATTCAATCACAGTCGTTTGCCCAAACCCACCCCATTTGAACAACTGTGTCTTTCAGGAAGTGTTCACCCGTCACTAAATAGCGGCGTATGCTACGCCGTGGGAAGACTAATTTTATAATAATTTAATTTATATAGCGCTGTTAACAAACCTTATTTGAGCTCAGGCGGTAAAATACAATAACAAGCATAAACTCGGAGTTAAAATGAAGTATGTGTTTTGTCTGAGCTCAATGGGGAGCGAGTTCCAAGCCTTTGGTCTGACAAAACCCTTTAAATGCTTAAACCTTAACTTGTGTAAAAAAAAAAAATACGGTGCATCACCATCATAATGAACCATGTGGATAAATATTAGAATCGAGTTTAATTTTTAAATTAATTTTATGCCATCGTTAGATCAAAACAACACACACACAATAAAACGAGGTAAATTGTTTTTGACACTACTTTTTGAGGACTACTTACATACTGCAAGCATCGACTGTGCCAGGACAGCTGTTAGAAACAAACTGAATCCTACAGAAAACATTCTCCTGCGTTGTGAGGAAACAAAAAGACAGCAATAAAAGTTTGGTCATTTATATAGGCCAAGGGAGCTATTGACTGTTATCTTTTAAGTTGATACATGTATCATGCAAACTTTTTGAATATCCTTGAATATCCAGGAAGTTTTCTTTATATCAGCACACACACACACACACACAGAGGACCTTCTATCAAGTTTCCGAACCAGTTATCAGTTACAGAAAGTTACATTTTTATAAGGTCAATAAATATTATTAACTATATTACACACAAAATCAGTCTAGTAGGCCTACTTATTAAAACAAGTAAAGTTTCAGTCTATAACCAAAATAATACGCTGAAAATGAATAAAAAGCGCACCCCTTTTTACAAAGCTTATATCAACTCTGTCAGTATGTGTGGTAAAAAGCTTGTACACGTTATTTCTCCCACACCCATTCTCGGATCAAGTTGAAACTTTAAAGTATTATTTATTTTATCTGGCAACACAAGAATCAATTAATTGGTAATTAATTAATTGAGTAACTAATTATTTTGTTTGGCATCTTAAACAAGGAAAAGAAATTGTACTTGACTGAAGTAGTGGTATAAGCTGAGATAGTCCACTTAATTGGTCGACGCTCTAAATTGAAACAATATATAACTATACACTCTTCTCCTGTCTAGTCCGAGTGGTTAGCACGTCCGCCCAAGGAGGCGTGGGCCACGAGTTCGAATTTAGGTCGTTTTTTTTTTTAATGCTTTTAAAAACCAATGACGGTCAAATCCACCCAGATCTCCCTTTCTTTCTCTCCCCCCCCCCCCCCCCCCCCCCTCCATTTTCCCAACTGGTCCACACAAGTGATAGGATCATAGCGTAGTGTAAAAGGTAAAAGCATGAAATAGTGTGAAGTGAAAACATTTGGTAAAAATATTATTAATCACACAGATTCATTGTTATTGGTCTAGATCTATTACAATTTCAATGACATGACTGATCCAAACTAATTGATACAATTGCACTTCGTATAAGCTTTGTTTTTTTTGTTTTTTAAAAGTATTTTTTTTCTTGTTTCTTCCCTCTCTCACTCAGCCTATGTGTAGTTTATATTTCTAATTATCTACTTATCTTTTGACTTAAAGCATTTCCTTGGCAGATTGACCAATTAAATAACTAGCGAACATATTTCATCGACAGTCTTCAACTAATCAAAATAAAGCCACAAGATTTTAACCCGTAAGAAACCTGATGATTGTTAATGAAGCGACCCATTCATATTTAAGAAACTCGAAAAATATATAGCAAACTTTAAAGGGTAAGCAATACAACATCGGCTAAATAATCATAGGCACCTATTAATGAACTTTTCTTTAAATTACACACAGGATCAACCAAGTGGAACTTTCCTCGGCTCACTGGCGGATCCATGGGGGGGGGGGGGGGGGGGGGGGGGGGGGGCGTTAGGGGCGATCGCCCCCCCCCCCCCCACACTCGGTCGACGAATTTTAGTCTAGAATTCATACAATTTATATACGAATTTATTACTTATGTTAATAATATATACTAATTATTTATATTTCAACCTTTTTTAAGATTATTTCGCCCCTCCCTCTTGCATGTTTGCTGATTTGGTGGTATCGGGAGGGGGCGATGGTATCAATCCCGCCCCCCCCATACACTTTCAAATGGGGGGGGGGGGGGGTCAGTCCAATTTATTTGTAGAAATCATAGCTTGCTAACAGAATCAATTAAATATCTATATAATTAAAACTTGTTATTGATTTTTAAACCGATCTTTATATTATTTCGTTAACTGTTTGCCGATTTGGGGGGGGGGGGGGGGCGAATACTTCTACTGCCCTTACCACCTTAACCCTTTGAGTGGGAGGGGGGCGGTCCTACTTTTATGGAGAAACCATAGTTTGTAAACAAAATTAGTTGAGTCGCCCCACCCATATTCTTTAATGCTAAATGCAATCTTTGGCAGAAATTATTAAAGGAGCGAGGATTAATAGTTTTAACTCTACCGCCCTTCCCATTTCCAGACAGAGTTTATGTAATTTCACATGAATTTATCATAATTATTTTAAGAAAGAATTCAAACGAAATTGTTCAGTATAAGAGTCACGATTGAGATGTAGTTCTAAACCTAAATAATGTATTCATAGTCGCCTTTGCCCAACCTTTACTCAAACTTATATTTTGCTAGTTCAATAAATGTGGGACTAGAACTCACAATTTATACTTGAATTTTATTGAGTATTTTTTATCGAATAATTATTTTTTCGGCGGCGATCCTTAAAGCCAAAATCTAAATATGTGGGTTATCTTATCTTTTCAAGGAACAAATCGGTTTTATTTGCAATGTATTAAGGGCCTATAAATTCATATTAGAATATTTTTCAAGTACAATGTTATTCGAAAGGTACTTTTTTAATAATATGAATAATGAGCTTTAGGTCAGGAGAATGCGTTTCTTCTGTGAAGTATGCAAGAAAACGTTTTTTGGCGTCGGAACCCGATTGATTAATATTGAGCTGTAGTTGTTAGGAGAATGCATTTCTGCAGTGAAGAATGCAAGAAAACGCTTTTGGCGTCGGGCTTAGCCCCGAAATACACTGATGAATAATGAGCTGTACTTGTCAGGAGAATGCGTTTTTGTATTGAAGAATGCAAGAAAACGCTTTTGGCGTCATGGGCTTTGCCCCGAACTCTATTGATGAATAATGCGCTGTAGATGTCAGGAGAATGCGTTTCTGCAGTGAAAAAAGCAAGAAAACGCTTTGTTTTGTTTTTCGCTGAAGGTTGAGAAATGCTGCTTTTTTTTTATTCTCATATAATTCGCACGTTTATGCATAGGGTTAGGGTTTACTGGGCGTTAGGGTTAGGGTTTGGAAAAAAATCGCCCCCCTCTCCAAAGTTCTGGATCCTCTAGTGCCTCGGCTATACCCCTGCCTACTTCAAATAAACTCACCAGTCTTCCCAGAACCTCGATCATTTTATAACTGGTTTACAGCAAGACAATTGGACTGGTAACACTAGTGGAAGTTGCCCTCGTGGAGTGTCACCAGAAACTGCATTTTTTCAAGTAGAGGCCCGAACACCCGTTTACAAGAAAAACTATATTCGAAGAGCTGCTGATCTAGAAACCACAACTATTGAGTTGCAGGGTATCAATCATGTGTAAGTTATGCCACGTTTGACGTGTAACATTTTTTACTAATGTAGTACTAGAGTTTACACGGTAACAAAAGTTCACTAATATATTGGTGCTATGTTAAAATGTCAAAACACATGTTACGTTTTAGAAAAATGAAATATTATAATCGTTTTAACATGTTACAAGATATTATTTAATTTAAAAAAATAAAAACTATTAGATCTACATTTATTTTTTGTTTATTAATTGAAATAACACAATTCAATTTACAAATTTACACAAATGAATTTAAAAAAAAACTTTCAGCAAGAGAAAACAGACGTTTATTTTGTCATATTAAGAATTTTTAAAATTATTATTTAAGCTTTTAACCTGGAAACTCTGTCTCGGTCCACGTAACACTGCGGATCTTGTGAAACACTTTAACCAGTGTGGGCTGTGAAAGAGAAGTGGTAGTTGTCCGCGCAGTTGATTCTGTTGGCTTCCCCACAAAACTTGGCCTTGGAATCGAATTCTAGGCCATCCGGACACGCCAAGTGGTATGTGTTACCGAACAAGCACTCCACAAAGTGAGAACAGCTGCCGGGGTCTGGATAAATGCCGTTTGGCAAACGCTTCTCATATCTGGGGGGAGAGAAAAAGAGAACCGACATGACTTATTGAATTTAAAGTATGCCACTGCAAGGATCCGCCTCGGGTACCAATGGAATGGTCACGTAGCATGTTCGTAAACACATGGAATGGTCACTTGGTATGTTTATCAACACGTGGAATGATCACTTTATGACTCAAGTCTTACCAAAGCCACACGCACTAAAATGCCCTTCCCCGAAATGAAATCCACCCATGTGTTGAATGTTAAGATCTTGCTTAATTGTTTTGTTGTTTTTTTGTAGGCGACATTTTGAATTTAAACCAGTATTTTCAAAGGGGTTGAGGTTAAAACCCTCCTCTTCAATAAAAAAAAATACAAAACCACAATTCAATGAGAGTAGCAAAGGTGTTTTTTTGAGGTTAAAACCTTCTTCCATGGGATTTTGAGGTTAAAACCCCTACCATAAAAAGACAAGATTACAAATAGTTTGTATTATCACACGAACTCAGAGGCGGATCCGTCGGATCAATGTAGGATCCGCCCATTTGCAAGGAATACTCACGACGATTGTCAAATTTATTATGTTATAAAGACTTATTTGGCGTTGGAAAAAAAATTCTATAACTTTCAAACCTCCCGCTGTACGACGGAGATGGCAGCGAGCATCTATGAACTTGAGACCGTTGAGATAACCAGGCCAGTCCGCAAACCGCTCGACCAGCCATTGCTGTTAACTTAATAAAAAAAAACTAAGAGCCTATTATTGATAAAGAGATATATTACACATTTCAGCATGACAACTACCAAATATGTACAATATGTCAAACGAGCGATTTTAGATTAATCTTTTGGCATTGTTTTGTAATTGAAAAGAAAAGCTTGAGCTTGTACTTCGACGACGTCTGCTAGATGTCCCAGCACAGTTACCAACAAATCTATTGGCATTTTCATTTCAATGGGACTAGAATAAAGATGCAGATCTACCTAAGCTAAACTTCTAATTTAGCTTTCTTAAGATAGATATATATATATATATATATATAAGATATATATCTCCTAGATCTAGATCTAAGATCTAAATGTGGAATAATTTGGATATAATTTAGATAAGATTACGTAAAATAAAAAAGCCTAGATAATAGACTGAAAGCAAAATTAACTTTAAAAATAGTAGATTAGTTTTAATATTTTATAACATTGCAATATAGATCTAGAGATTTGTAAATCAAAATCTACACTTTAAGTCTAGATTTAGATCTAGAAATTCTAGATCTTGATCTAGTCTATATAATTCTAAAAGTCTAGATTTAGAATCTTCAATGATTTAAATTATAATATAAATCTAGATCTGGTGTAGACAATCTAGATGTAGAGTAAAAAATCTAAATTTGGTGTAAACAAATCTAGTTCTAGTGTAAAAAAATCTAGATTAGATCTAAATCTAGCTAGTATGTCTTTTTTGATACGAGAAACTTTGCGACATTTACGAGTTCTAGTAGCATTTCCTTTAAAGAATTCAATCCGTATGACGTCAAAAGAAATAAATCCTTTACGTCACACCATACCATACCATGTATAGTTAGAATTAAAATGTCTTTATCAATACGAGAACGTTGACGAGGTTTAATAAATATTAGTGCAAAAAGTTCTTATTACATTTCATTTAAAAAATTCCTTCCATATGACGTCAAAGGGAAAAATCCTTTAGTCTACGTCACATAGCCTAGTTATATAAAAAATGTCTTTACGAGAATGTTGGCGAGGTTTAATAAACATTAGTGCACCGAGTTCTTATTAACACTTCATTTAAAGAATTATGACGTCATATGACGTCAAATGAAAAAATCCATGACGTCACACGGCCTAGTTAGACTAGGCTAGAAATGTCTTGATTAACACGAAAGATCTCACGAGGGTTCATAGATATGTGGGAAACTGAGTTTTTATAGTATTTCATCTAAACATGTTGAACCTATATACACACGCACAGAAACACACACACACACACACATATATATATATATATATATATATATATATATATATATATATATATATATATATATATATATATATATATATTAACTAGGGTGTCATGCCAGCACAACGATCGACCGCCTCAACTTTCCCCAACTAACGTCGGGTACCCATTAGAGCTGGGTAGACTCGGAGGTGCCCAAAGATCCCGAAGTTAAAAATCCCAGTCTTCTCCAAGATTCGAACCTGGGATCTCCGGTTGAGAAGCCAAGCGCTTTACCGCTCAGCCACAGCAAGAAAATTATTATTATAGCTTTTATATAGCGCTACTTTCATGCTTATAGCATGCTCAGAGCGCTTTTGGTCCAATCTCATTGGACCGACCAGTGGGGGGGGGGGGGGGGGGAGGGTATCTAGGAATTGGTTTTCCGTGCTGCCTTTAGGCGCTCAGTAAACTCGAACCTCGAGCTCTTTCTGGATAGCCAAGCGCACTTGGCCTCTCGACCACGCTTCCCACATTAAATTAAATGTAAAATAAGTCTAAAAAGTTTTTTTCAATAAAACAATAATGAATAACTATCAATAATCGTTTCTAGTAAATTACTTTCTTATTTTAAAATCCTGAACAACCTGTTATCGATGTTTTGAAAAAAGAAAGTCATTAGAAATAAATTTGTTTTAAGTTGAAAATACGGAACAATTTGATATCGATAATCAAACTATAGTGACGTAATGTCCAAGAATATAAGTGTAATATTAGTCAATTATGCTATTTTAAACAATCATTTGACATAATTTATTTTTTATAAAACAATATCCGGAACAAATTTATAGTTAATGAAATATAAGTCACTATAGAGCATTTAAATGCTATTTACATTTTTAAAAACCGGAACAACATATGAGTGATCATGTGTTTCTTGCAACGTTTAAGCATGGACATTTAATGTAATATACGTTAGAAGAGCAAACAAACATTTGTTGGCCTTGATTTGTTTGCACAAAAACATCCGGAATAGCCTATCATAGATACTTACAACTATTGAGATGTTTCGGAAGGAACGTTAAAGGTGAAATCAGATTGTCAATAGCTTTTAGAGTTGTTTTCATTTTATTAGATGAACGTGACGGACAGACCGACCAACAGACAAAACGCACAAAATAGCGTCTTTCATCCTGATGGAGGACTAAACAAAAAATAAATAAAATCTGATTATTTAAAACCTTTTCAGGGAACTAGTTTGGTACAACGTCCTGCCACTGCTTGTCACGAAATTCGCTGCATCAAGAGTCCATTTTAAAAAATGTGCGAGATATTTACATACTAAGTGCATGCTTAGCCTTTATAAACAAACATAAATGTTTTCTTTTTCATTAGCTAGTTGACCAGAAAAAACACCTTAAACTAATATTTATATTCGTTGTGAACAATTCTTTTGCAATTTGCGACATCGTAGACTTACCAATACCGAAATATACTGCACATTATCTTTCTTTAAAATATTGTAACATTATCTCCTTTACATTTATGTAACTGTTTTAGAATTGGTGTATTTTTTATGAAAAAATCGCTTGCATAATTAATTTTATAAACTAAACGGTTTGCTTTAAGAAAACAAAAAGTAGCCGTTGCACCTAAACTTTTCAAGCCGCATCGCATGGTGAAATAAAATTTTTCATTTCTCTTCTAGTTTTCGCGATTTGAGTGTGACAGACGGACAAACGGACATTTTGCACAAACCTAATAGCGGCTTTTTCCCTTACGGGAGCCGCTAAAAAAACGAATGTGATATAAGATTTTGCAAACCTCCGAATTTTGTTATACATCAACACTTATTTACACCAGTGGTTCCCAAACTTTTTTATCTCGTAGACCCCTTGCCTTGTTTTGTGGGTTGTGATAGACCCCCTGCCTTACTTGTATTTCTTTTTTTTTTTTTTTTGCTCATTTATCAATTACGTTTTTTTAAAATACTAATTTCTAACTGCAGTGAATGGAAGAGTGAACAAGTAATTTAAAACTTCATTTCAAGTTACAGAGATCTTTTTTATTCAAATTTAAACCAATTAAAATATCAATTAATATGTATAACTGGAATCACCAAACACACAGTACATTTTTTTTTCATCCGTTGCTACGGATACTGTGTATCATATAGAAATGTGTTGTTGCATGAAGTAGTCCTTCAAACATAAGAGATCTTGTAAGACGATCATAAGCCACCATCTTCTCTATATGATGTTGAAGACCTCTATATGATGTTGAAGACCTGTATATGATGTCAAAGACAGATTTTGTGGGTCTATTCTAAACTTTTTTTAAGAGATCGAAAGTTTTTCAAACCTTATCTTTTTATCAGGGTGGCATTGTCTCAAATCATCCTTCAGCGTCATTGGTTTAATATTGTCATAAACTAGGCGCTTAAACAAGAGCTCGTTCGACAAGGAAGAAATGAAGCCCAACTTAAGATAATCAACGCTGTACAATCTACATTTCTTTTTGTTAAACATTAGTTACATGTAGATAAAATGAAGCTATTTAAATAAGTATTGAAATTAAATACAACAATTTTTTGTTGGAATAGCAGGATAAATATCTATAGTTAACGCACAAATCATATATTAGTTTATTAAATGAATACATTAATGGGATATCAAAATTAAAGTCACGACCTGCTTAAATGAAATCTATTATCGTAGACCCCCATGGATATCTCATAGACCCCCAATTTATTATTTTCTTTTCGTAGACCCCTTAGAGGTCTTCGTAGACCCCTGGGGGTCTATATAGACCACTTTGGGAATCACTGATCTACACGTTTGTCTTAAGCAGATCTAATTAAGCATCATAAGGTAGAAGACAGCACTGGGCGATAGATCAGAGGGACATTCGAGGTACTTAGAGCGCGCATCCTTCTGCAATGGGTGTGAATGATGTAAGATGACCTTTGTGTTAAGTGATAGCTTTTACCTTTTCGTCACCTGAAGGACGTCAACATTACGTTGTACGACAGTCCAGAGAAATTTGTCCGCGTTCTGACACAAAAATTCTGTCAGCGGAGAAAATTTGAAATGTTTTCTTCAAAAGTTTTGAGTCGATATAGTTCCACACGCCTGTCTTTAAAGCGATAAGCATTTTTAAATGTCCATCTATGTAGACTAAATGATTTCTCTTAGTTAATTAAAATATTTCAACTTTCAGAACATCGTTTATAATGTTAATTTACTTGGTAAATATTTAAACAAGGATTTATAAATACAATGAAACTGCAATGTTTATTACTTTAAAATATAAATTGACTTGTCAGAGCGTTGAGCCCTTCCCAGTCGTCCTGCGGGAAGTTTGGACTAGGAGGTAGATTATCTTCAACTCTAAAGAAGCTTCCAGAACTTGTAAAACATTTTACAAACATTCACAAAAACGTCAGCATATTGTCAAAAACAAAACTGTTCATGGCAAGAAAACCGGAAATAAGAAAAATGTTCTTTTTGAACATGATGCATCCATTGTGAAATCAGATTTTAAATAGCGCATTTTTTTTTTTATCATTAAAAGAGATAGACGAAAAGACGGACACATTTTAAAAATATATTTTACAACGGGGTTTCGCGCGTTTAGCTTGCTATTAAATTGTTGCAAGTTGCAAGTCTTGTCTGTACATCATATTAAGACACAATGTCAAATCTGATTAAACCCAACAACAAAGACGAATGAAGACACTACAATGAAACAGCCAAATAGGAATGATAATAGTTTGTTAGTTCATCAACAGATCGAGATGTGCCACAGCCGCTCTATCATGTGGGGTGGGTTAGGGGTGAAAATCTTTGATTGGCGACAAGACTTGGTTCCTTCGACTTCGCCCTTAACTTAATTATCAGTAAAATGTTTTCAAATGGTTGACATGTTTTCAAATGGTTGACATGTTTTCGGATGTTCCTTCAGAGTTGAAGACAATTTTCTTCCTATTCCAAACCTCCCGCAGGACGACGGGGGATAGGAGCCTGCAGGATTTTAATCCGGGACCATCGGTAAATCCAAATAAGTGTCCAGCTCTCAAACCGCACGACCAGGCAGCTATCCGTTAACTTTGACTCTCTACATTATCGGCAGAGGGAGTAATAGTCACAGAACTAAGTTCTCATAAGAAAAAATGCGTTTTAAGTACTTCTTGACGAAATCATAACGAAGGCCTACTTGTCTGATAGATAGTTTTAAACCTTCAAATACAAATACAAAACCTAAAAAAATACCCATAAAGACACAAAGATAAAGGCACATTCCTCGTTCCATATGCTCCTTCTTCTGTAGTGCTATTGAATGGGTTGCATGAGTCAGCCAGAAAAAAATAAACAATGATTTGGCAGAATTGAGTCATTGAATAGCTTGCATGACTAGATTGACCTCGGAACACGCCTAGGGTGTAATTATCTTCTTTTTTTAATTAACGTTTTTGTATTTTATAAGATAAGAAGAAGATAGGATACCTGTATACTAGAACATGACTTACCCAATGTAACTAGTGCAGCAGTGGAAACTTGATCGTTGCATGCAGGGACTTGGGCAGAATTCCGGCATATTCTTATTAAGGGGTCAAAGGACTCTCCTGCTGAGCACGTATGGATGGTTGTGACAAAATTGTTACACGTCACGTACTTGTTGCAGTCTGTAGGGTGTGGGTGTATCCCTTCAGTCCAGTGGTTT
The DNA here is from genome assembly GCA_030265305.1 of Biomphalaria pfeifferi. Lineage (NCBI taxonomy): Eukaryota > Metazoa > Mollusca > Gastropoda > Planorbidae > Biomphalaria > Biomphalaria pfeifferi. The sequence continues at coordinate 1,875,351 of JASAOG010000039.1, read as the reverse complement.
AGTCCACATACATCCTGGCCACCTGACCAAAGAGACATCATGATATCTAAACATTTACAACGGCAACAACAACTTTGAAAGAAAGACACTACTAAGACAGTCAGAATAGTAACGTGAGTTCCTGAGATCAAGACAGTTGATAGAGTGGGAGTGGGTCCAGTCTCTGAAACTACCATCGCATATAGATAAGTTGATGGCTTTAGCTAAAGGGAGGGGGGAGAAGTGCGGTGGCTGTATTGTTAAGCGGTTGGCTTCCGAACCTGGGGTCCAATGAAGACTAGGATTTTGAATTTCGGGATTTTAGGGGATTGTGCCGGCTGCAAGACACCCTGCTCGTAAACTATTGGCCTCAGAAACGGAGGACACAAACAGCACATGGCTGATAGATTGAGTTACAAAACTAAACATTTTGTTATCAACTACACATGGCTGATATTGTAAAGAAGGTAAAAACAATTATGATGTTTTGTTTTCATTTTGATAAGGAGACTATTCCAATTACATTCTATTGACTAATAGTGAGAGAGACAGAGAGAGAGAGAGACAGAGAGAGAGAGAGAGAGGAAGAAAGTTAGAGGGAAGAGGCGGGGAGGGGAAGAGGGATGAGAAAGAGTGAGAGGGGAGAGTGAGAGGGGAGAGAGAGAGGGGAGAGAGAGGGGAGAGAGAGGGGGAGAGTGAGAGGGGAGAGAGAGAGGGGGGGAGAGAGAGGGGAGAGAGAGAGGGGAGAGAGAGAGGGGAGAGAGAGAGGGGAGAGAGAGGGGAGAGAGAGAGGGGAGAGTGAGAGGGGAGAGAGAGAGGGGAGAGAGAGAGGGGAGAGAGAGAGGGGAGAGAGAGAGAGAAAAAAAAAAGTGAATATTGGATTAAGAGAGAGAAATTAAATGATTGAGGATCAAGTCAGTGTAGCAATGCAATTGAGATGCTGTAAGAGGGTCCTAGCAATGCAATTGAGATGCTGTAAGAGGGTCCTAGCAATGCAATTGAGATGCTGTAAGAGGGTCCTAGCAATGCAATTGAGATGCTGTAAGAGGATCCTAGCAATGCAATTGAGATGCTGTAAGAGGATCCTAGCAATGCAATTGAGATGCTGTAAGAGGATCCTAGCAATGCAATTGAGATGCTGTAAGAAGGTCCTAGCAATGCAATGGAGATGTTGTAAGAGGATCCTAGGTATGATGTACAAAGACAGCATCACAATGAGGAGATTCGGAACAGGATCACAACGGCAAATGGGCCCCGCCCTCACCACTGTTGAAAACGCAAACTAAAAATTTATGGCCATATTACAAGGTCCCCAAGCTTGCAAAGACCTAAACAGTACCAGGAAAAAAGAAGAAAAGGCACACCCTCAAATTGTCTCTGAAAGCCTTCAATTTTGACCCTGCCGCCCGGAAGACGGAAGCACAGGAAAGTGCATTGTGGCTCCAAATTGTGAAACTGGTTAAAAAAGAATAAAACATCGATGACAGAAGAAAAGAGCCAGAGAAAAAAAAAGACACAAGCTCCAGTTGGAAAACTCTGACCAATGTGCAGCCCAACATTCCGGGCACACATAGGATAGGTCTCACCAGCCACATGAGGATGCATAAAACATCAGTACAAAGCTCTCAGCCCCCTGACCAACGTGGTTATCATCGAACCTTCATTGACGAAATATATATAAACGTGATCTTATTTATTCCTTAGTCACTGCTAATTGATCACTACTTACACACTACAAGCATGGGCTGTGCCAGGACAGCTGTTAAAAGCAAACCCAATTCTAATAAAAACATTTTGCAACGTGGTGAAACAACTCTAGGACATTAGGAGATACTTGATCATTTATATAGGCCAAGGAAATCCCTGTCTTATCATTAGATGTACATGTATCATGCAAACTGACCTTGACTATACACTAAGTTTTCTCGCATTTACCGATAGGTAACATAAGGTAAGGATTAGGGTCACCGAAAACATTTTGCTTTGACATATAATATAGTGGCTTAAAAAGGGTCCCATATCTCAGATAGCTTACGTCTTTTTCATGTCTTAAAACGGCACTTATCAACACACACACAAGAAAAGACTCAATCTGATGTCTGTCGCCTCCATTAGCTAGAGCAACTATGGACAATAAATATGACTAAACTTTGTTTTAGAAATGTGTTTTAGTCTTACAGTAATACTATTACTTCATAAATAGTAGTGTTTCAGTTTTTTACCCAAACGATCCACTATTTGAATTTATAGTTCTATGTATATGTTCCTGTTCTATTGAGATAATATCCTTGACATTGTATTTAAAGGTCCCAGAATACTTACGTTATTAACGATGTGTTCTTTGTCTGATCTATGAGAACTGGTCTCTTCAATTTTCTTTATTCTCAAAAGAAACCGCCACAATAGCATTTCTGAAATTTGGTTGAGCTGTTTTAGAAAATTGCTTAAAGTAATGTTAATGTCCAGGAAGTATTGAAATTCCCGGGCAGTGTTGCTGCTGCTGGACAGATACTGGGCACTGGTAATAACTAAATTAGAATGAGTTAGATTGTATTGACCATACAAGGCGTTAAGTCGTCTGTCTTAAGGCGGGCTATTATCTTTCTTATGTGTGTAAGTGACAGAGACGGAAGTAATTTACCTTCTTTCAGACTTTGCGATCGATGGCTCTGATGATGTAATGGCTATGTTTCTTTGGCTCACGGTTAACGAACGCAGTGTCATGTGGTCAGTACAACGACCAACTGTCAGGTACCCATTAGAGTTGGATGAACTCTGGAGCGTCCTAAAAATAATAAAATTTAAATACCCAGCCTTCTCTGAGATTCGAGCCCAGGAGCCCTCGGTTCCGAAGCTGATCGCTCTACCACTCAGCCACCACGCCCCCTACTCTTCATCGAGTACTTGGGAATTTATTGCAGGAGTTTGCGACCAGATTTTTTTGCCTTGTGCGGTATAGATTTATTCTATTGTTTTACATTCTTGAACCTTTGCTGTTTGTTAACTTTGTAGTTTTTTATTTTAGGAATATTTCTACGTTTTATAATAATTATTTAAAACAAAATTGCAAAGACAGTCTGTGTGGAAACACAAACTCAAAATCGGCCACCCAGGCAGGTAAAAAGGCAGGTTTCAATATTTTCAGAAAGAATGTCATAATAAAATTCTATCAAAGGCAAATGACATAGAAGAATGGAGAAAAAAGGTTGACAGATCCTGTGTGGTGCCCCAAAAGTCCACCAGACCAAGGGATATGTGAAAGTGAATGTGAAGTTAGATGTGAACCTGGCCTAACTAATGTCTTATAATGAGTATCTAATTGATTTAATTGTTTTGTAAATGGTCAATCTCTTATTCAAAGCCTCAAGAAAAAAAAAACATTTCCGTAAAAATTTCTTTAGTTTGTGTTCTTGTCGTTTCCAATCCTCTACAGTTCACGTGATAATATGAAATACTACTTATTAATTTTTGTTTTAAATTATGTCCAACTTATTAGCATAGTAAATAGATTTTTTTAATATTTTTTTTTTGTAAATGTAGTTGAGAACATTACAGAATTTACATAACTTCGCAATACAATTGTAAAATATAATCTAAAACCATTTGCATACACGTTTTCAAAATATTTAATACTCTCTGCTTCCCTAACTAAAATGGCCCCCAGTGTTTGTTAGTATCTATAGTGAGTAGTTGTAAAAATGGTGTATTTTTATGAAAAAACTTTTTGCATAATTGATTTTAAAAATTAGATTTTTCGCTTTCAGAAAAAAAAAAGTAGCCGTTGCATCAGAACTTTGAATGATCGTAAATATCATGATGTCCGATTTTCCTTTCCTTTTTAGTTTCTGAGATATAAACGGGACGGACGGACGGACAGACAGCGTCTTTTCCCCTTTCGGAGGGCTAAAAAAAAACATCAAAATATTACTATGTGTCGCGTAGTATAGACAAGTGTCTTTTTCTTTCTCCTAACTGTTTTCTTTTTTTTATTTCCTCTAGTCGTAGTACTTGTACGGGGCGAGAGTGTCTTGTATTTTTTTGTTTTGAATTGTTTTGCTACGTCACAAAGTCCGGTGACATCTATTGGTCATTCTTTTGTCATGAGGCAGTTCACCCTCTTTGGTTGAAACGGACGGTGTGTTGGCCCGTAAAACGTTCTTTGTCTGTACTAGTTTCTCGGACTTATTATTCAGTAGGATTTTTGAGACCCCTGTTTAGGGTGAGTTATTCGTTTGTGATATCTATTATTGTATGTTGTATGAGGTTGTCACTATTTCTATTTTTTAGTGTAGAAGTTGAGAGTATTGTTTATTTCGTTTATAGGGTGCCAGTGTTGGAGTTGTGGGCATCGCTGGCCGTCTCAGTTTTTTTTTCAGTGTCATTGTCAAATTGGCGATCATCTGAGGTCTAACTTTACTATTACCGAGGTTGGCAGTTTTTGTGACGCCAGTCGGTCAGAGTCTGGTGGACTATGTAACTAGGGTGACAAAAACAAAGGTGCTTAAATTAATTAGTGAATAATATCTTTATATATACCTATTATATATATATATATATCCAATATATATATTGTCTATTTTATCATCCTCATTGTACATACACATATATCAGTTTCACACAATTAAATTCATTTATTTTGTTGTTATTTAAACTATTCACCTAGTTGGTTACTGTATGTACGACTGTGTGTGAGTGATGTTCTTGTCAGGTTGAACCCCGGGACCTTAATAGTATATAGCTAGTTAACAACCCAAATAAATCCTAAACCTGACAAATGGGGGCTCGGAGTCCGGCTGTGACTACTAGGTCATAGATTAATTTCTGATCTCGTCTTGTTATCTTATAAAATAATACAAAAAAATATATATACTGCCTAATACCCCTTTATTTCATTTATATTTGATGTTTCTGGGTACAAATTGCTGAAGAAAAAAAAATTGTTTGTGTACTTCTTATAATTGTTTTGAAACATTGTTATTCGAATTCACCACTATATTAGTATATGTGTTGATTGTTGATATTGAGGATTGTACCAATGCTAAATTCATCATTTATGATTTTGAACTCATCATATGACTCTAGGTGTTGATATTGTGATTTATATTCATTTATTTAATTTTTATCTTTCATGTAATTTTGTGCTTCACTTATGACCGAGTGACGAGTGTCTTCTCGCTCCCGACAACAGACAAGTGTGTGGGGATTGACCGTTGATACCGGTGTTAGAGGCCATCCTTCCTGTATTGTTGTGTTGGAAGACTGTGTAGCAGCTATCTTTCTACGCATCGGCCTGGAGTGAGGCGTCTTCTCTCCGACGTTGGATACTGCTTAGATAGGTTTTCTCTTTCTTTGCTATACGACACACTCTAAGTTGTAGTTTACATCTTATATTATAGTATATCATATTAATAATAATAGTATTAGTTGATTTAGCTGAACACAGTAAGGCACTTAGACCATGGAAACCAGGTTAACGGTAAGGTCACAGTTTATTAGTGATGGCCGTGCTATGGGCTACGAAGGGGAAAGGTTAGAGAAATATGTGAAGGAACGCAAAGATGAATATGATAGAGATAGGGAAGAAGCGAAGGTAGAGGAAGAGGCTAGGTTTGAGCGGCAGGAGAAGTTGAAGAAAGAGGCGAAGGCAGAAGAAGAGGCTAGGAAGAAAGAGGAACAAGCGAGATTTGAACGTGATGAGAAGGCCAAACGCGAGGAGCACGAAAGATGGAAGGAAAGAGATGCCAAGGAGAAGATCAAGAGGAAAGAGGAGTTGGAACTGACTAGGCTGAAAGAAAAGTCTGCGCCAGAGGCAGGCGGGGCGGCAGGACAGTCAGGGGATGTGCGATACAAGAATATCTTAGACAGGCTTGACAAGAGTTTCCAGGGAATGAAAGATGACGACGACCTCCTAGCTTACCTAACACACTTCGAGGCCGTTGCAGCAAGGTGCAAAATAGAGAGAAAAGAATGGTCCTTGCTTTTATCATATAAACTGACCACCGCACTCAGAAACTTCATGCTAAGGGACAGTCTGTTCCTTAGCGAGAATTATGAAGAAGTCAAGACTGCACTTCTTCGCCATGCAGATATCAACGCGGAAACCTGCCGCAAAAGAGTTTCCAGGGAATGAAAGATGACGACGACCTCCTAGCTTACCTAACACACTTCGAGGCCGTTGCAGCAAGGTGCAAAATAGAGAGAAAAGAATGGTCCTTGCTTTTATCATATAAACTGACCACCGCACTCAGAAACTTCATGCTAAGGGACAGTCTGTTCCTTAGCGAGAATTATGAAGAAGTCAAGACTGCACTTCTTCGCCATGCAGATATCAACGCGGAAACCTGCCGCAAAAGAGTTTCCAGGGAATGAAAGATGACGACGACCTCCTAGCTTACCCAACACACTTCGAGGCCGTTGCAGCAAGGTGCAAAATAGAGAGAAAAGAATGGTCCTTGCTTTTATCATATAAACTGACCACCGCACTCAGAAACTTCATGCTAAGGGACAGTCTGTTCCTTAGCGAGAATTATGAAGAAGTCAAGACTGCACTTCTTCGCCATGCAGATATCAACGCGGAAACCTGCCGCAAAAGAGTTTCCAGGGAATGAAAGATGACGACGACCTCCTAGCTTACCTAACACACTTCGAGGCCGTTGCAGCAAGGTGCAAAATAGAGAGAAAAGAATGGTCCTTGCTTTTATCATATAAACTGACCACCGCACTCAGAAACTTCATGCTAAGGGACAGTCTGTTCCTTAGCGAGAATTATGAAGAAGTCAAGACTGCACTTCTTCGCCATGCAGATATCAACGCGGAAACCTGCCGCAAAAGAGTTTCCAGGGAATGAAAGATGACGACGACCTCCTAGCTTACCCAACACACTTCGAGGCCGTTGCAGCAAGGTGCAAAATAGAGAGAAAAGAATGGTCCTTGCTTTTATCATATAAACTGACCACCGCACTCAGAAACTTCATGCTAAGGGACAGTCTGTTCCTTAGCGAGAATTATGAAGAAGTCAAGACTGCACTTCTTCGCCATGCAGATATCAACGCGGAAACCTGCCGCAAAAGAGTTTCCAGGGAATGAAAGATGACGACGACCTCCTAGCTTACCTAACACACTTCGAGGCCGTTGCAGCAAGGTGCAAAATAGAGAGAAAAGAATGGTCCTTGCTTTTATCATATAAACTGACCACCGCACTCAGAAACTTCATGCTAAGGGACAGTCTGTTCCTTAGCGAGAATTATGAAGAAGTCAAGACTGCACTTCTTCGCCATGCAGATATCAACGCGGAAACCTGCCGCAAAAGAGTTTCCAGGGAATGAAAGATGACGACGACCTCCTAGCTTACCTAACACACTTCGAGGCCGTTGCAGCAAGGTGCAAAATAGAGAGAAAAGAATGGTCCTTGCTTTTATCATATAAACTGACCACCGCACTCAGAAACTTCATGCTAAGGGACAGTCTGTTCCTTAGCGAGAATTATGAAGAAGTCAAGACTGCACTTCTTCGCCATGCAGATATCAACGCGGAAACCTGCCGCAAAAGATTCCATCTCGTGAGACCAAGCCAAAACGACTTTAGGAGATATGTAACAGAATTGAGAACAGCATTAGACAATTGGTGCAAGATGGCCGAAGTCGGTAAAACAGTGGAGGAGTTAAAAGATCTGTTGATCAAAGATAGGATCTTAGAAAGTGTTTCGAGTGACGTATACAGGCAACTAGTTTTGAGCAAGCACAGAACAGTAGATAATATGCTAGAAGTTATAGAAGGATTTAAGGTAGCTGGTTCTGATGTGTCCATTTGTAAGGAAGAAAGTGTATATGTTGCAGCAGCATGTAGTGAGTCGGGGTCAGATGTGTCCATTTGTAAGGAAGAAAGTGTGCATGTTGCGGCAGCATGTCGTGAGCCTGTGAGAAATAGAAATCCAGGGATTGAGAGTAACTTAATTATTTGTTTTAAGTGCAAGAGGGGAGGCCACAAAGCGTCAGAATGCCCTCAACGTTCGCAACTTAACTCTAGTCCTGCTTCTGATGGTAGATATAGGAACGCACCCACAATCTCCACTAACACACAAAGGCCCAGTAGAAATGCATCACAAGGTCGCTACCAAAGGCAGTTTGATGGTAACGGTCGAAGAATCCGCGGCAATAGTGTTGGGAGACAAAGTTATGCTACATACGAGAATTCTTACAATAACAGGCACAGTAGAACGGGTGGTACTGGGGCATACCAGAACAGAGATGAAGGCCCAGGAGGTGCTTATAGATGACTGAGTGATCCTCACAATATTCAAAATTGTGGAAATTGTACTTTAGGGAAAGGAGATGAGTATTTTTCCCCCTGTAAGAGAAAAACATTTTCATATGTGGATAAGACATTACGTGATAAGTCTGTGGGTAAGCTGAAGTTTGAAAAGGGGAGAGTAAAAGGGATGAGTGTGTCTGTTCTGAAAGATTCTGGTTCGAGTGTTATAGGAATTAGAAGTTCATTAGTTGGTGAGAAAGATATAATTCCTGGTACTTATAAATTAAAACTTGTTGATGGGACAGTGAGGGATTATCCATTGGCTTGTGTGAGTATTGAGTCGGATTACATTGTCGGTAAATATGTCGTAGCTTGCTTTAAAGATCCGGTTGCAGATTTAATTCTTGGGAATGTTGACAGTAATGTGAGTTGTGAGTTTAATTGCTCAGCAGTAACTAGGTCAATGACAAATAATGAGATTGATGGCGGCACTGTTAGTGATTGTGGAGTATTGGAAGAATGTCGAGATGTGTTAGGTACAAGCGAAGAATTTTTATGTGAACAGTTGAGTGACCCGTCTTTAAAAGATCTATGGGAGCGACATGTGGACAATTGTGTAGATAATAAAAAGAATGGAAGTGTGGAATATAAAGTGTTTGATAGACTATTGTACAGAGTGTTTAGGGGAAAGTTTGGTGAGGAAGAAAGACAGTTAGTTGTACCTTCAGCTAAGAGAGAAATTGTGTTGAAAACTGCTCATGAGAGTATGTTGGCAGGGCATTTGTCATTAAGAAAGACTAAAAGTAAAATCTACAAATATTTTTTCTGGCAAGGTTTAGATCGAGACATAAAAGAGTTTGTGAGGTCGTGTGATATTTGTCAGAAAGCTAGGATGCCACGTCGTTGTGACAGAGTGGAACTTGGTCGAATGAATGTTGTTACCACTCCGTTTTATAAAGTTGCAACAGATATTATTGGGCCTTTGGAGGTAACTGACAATAAGAATAGGTATATTTTAACAGTAGTAGATGTTGCTACGAGATGGCCAGAAGCAATACCTCTGAAAAATATAAACACAGAAACAGTTATCGAAGCACTAACTAGTATTTTTTGTAGAATTGGGTTACCGACTGAAATTTTAAGTGATCAAGGCCCACAGTTTACTTCGGAATTGTACAATCAGGTCTGTAATTTTTTCTCTGTCAAACCAGTGCATTCTACCATTTACCACCCGAGCTCTAATGGGATGGTTGAACGACTTAATTCTTCTTTAAAATCCTTTCTAAGGAAAGTGTGTCAGGATGGCCCTTGTGATTGGGACCGGAAAGTCAATGCAGCACTGTTCGCCTACCGAGAGGTTCCTAACGAAACAACGGGTGAATCACCATTTGAGCTTGTCTACGGAAGACAAATGAGGGGCCCTTTGGCTATCTTAAAGCAAGTATTCATAAATAAAGAAGAGGAAAATGGGTACAAGAATGTGTTCAGTTATTTACTGGATTTGAAGACCAGATTATCTGAGGTGACTGCTATGGCTAATTTCAACAGTAAGGCAAACAGAAATAATTACAAGAAACACTATGACAAATACTCATCGAGGCGTGATATAAATGTGGGGGACTGTGTTTTAGTCCTCAAACCACACAGAGACAGTAAGCTATCCGTGTTTTGGCAGGGCCCGTATAAGGTTCTAAACAAGATTTCAAAATTTAATTATGTTATCCAGAAAGAGAATAAGACAAAGATATATCATATAAACAGACTTATGAAATACCATTGTAGGGTAAAGAAGGGAGATAACCTAATTGTTGCAGATGAAAATAGAAATGAACTTTTGTCAGCTAATATGGTTTCAGTTGTAGGGGAGGAAGACCTTGCTGAGCAGGATGAATATAATGATGATATGTTACCTAACATTCCAACGCTAGAAAGTACGCAGAAAGAGAAGATTCACGAGGATGTCTTCACACAGGTCAAAATTAACCCCAATTTGAACCATATGCAAAAGATGCAAGTAAATGAAATTTTAACAGAGTATAGAGACATTATATCCAATGTTCCTGGCAGGGCCACTGTCGAAAAGTTTAAAATTAAATTGATTGATAAGAAGCCTATAGCTCTGAAACCATATGCGGTGCCCATTCATATGAAAGAGAAAGTAAAGCAAGAAATCGACAACATGTTAGAATTGGGAATTATAGGGCCAACGGACTCTCCTTATGCAGCGCCAGTTGTTATAATTAAGAAGAAAGATGGCACACTCCGCCCTTGTATAGATTTTAGAAAATTAAATAATATTACTGAAATACCTGCTGAGGTCATTCCTGAACAAGAAGATTTGTTTAACATGCTGTATAAAGCCAAGTACTTTACATTGGTGGACCTAACAAAGGGTTACTGGCAAATTCCGATCAGTGAAACGAGCAAACCTTTTACAGCGTTTAGAGTCCTTGGGGAGCATTATATGTTCCACTACTTACCCTTTGGGTTGAGCGGTGCTCCAAGTCATTTTAATAAGGTTGTTAAGAGTATGCTAAGGGGAGTAGAAAATGTATTGTTCTACTTCGACGACATTTGTATTTTCAGTGAAGACTGGGAATCACACTTGAAAAGTGTCAGAAATGTTTTTTGCGCTCTAAGAGAGAACGGCTTTACACTAAAACCAGATAAACTTGAGGTTGGCTACACTAGTGTTAAATTTCTGGGTCATAATGTGGGACAGGGAGTTATCAAACCTGATCCTAGCAATGTAAAAAAGATCATGGAATTTAAAACACCCACTACAAAGAAAGAAATACGTAGTTTGATTGGTCTGATAAATTATTACAACAAATTTATTCCGAGTTACGCGGATTTAGTATTCCCCTTTACAGAGTTACTACGTCGGGGCAAGTCTATAAGAGTGGACTGGAACTATGAGTATGCGGAGGCATTGAATAGAGTGCAGACTTGTCTGAGTAAGTATCCTATTCTTCGTTTACCTGACCCTTCTCTGTCTTTTTTTCTTCAGACCGATGCTTCAGATAAAGGAATTTCTGGTATTCTCTGTCAGTGTATCAAAGGTGTGTTACATCCCATAAAGTACGTAAGCCGTAAGTTGTTGCCTCGGGAGCAGAAGTACTCTATTATTGAACGGGAAGGATTAGCCATAGTATATTCTGTTAAGAAACTGGACAGGTATTTAGCAGGTAAAAGATTTCACCTGCTGACTGATCACAAGGCCTTATCGTATCTAAGGAGCACAAACTTTACAAACGCACGCATCACAAGATGGGCATTGATGCTACAAGACTACTCCTTTGACGTTGCCCACGTTAAGGGAGAGAACAATCTGCTGGCTGATCTTTGTTCAAGATTGATATAGACTTTCATCCGCCATTTATATTATGTTTCTATGTATTATAACATTTGAACTTGTGTTTTATATTATGCAAATGATTCGAATTTCAAGAATATAATGTATATTTTTTTTACCATGATTATTATTTGGTATATTATATTAATGTTGTATTTGTAAATACTTGGTTCTTGGCCCAAGTTGATATGGGTCACCTTAAAAGTCAACCAACTTTTCATTGTTATTGGATTTTTATCGTGACGTGTATTGTGTCTCCTTGGTTCACTATTGGGTGACTCCCCATCATTTTTTGTTCTTCCATTTTTGCATTTCGAAATGTGACATAGATGCACTTATAATCTTTTTGTTCTTCCTTGTTCTTTCTACAAAGTTTTGTCTTCGAAAGGATTTTTGATTACTGGAATTTCTTTCAAAATTTCCAGTTCGTCGAGGAGGGGGGATGTCGCGTAGTATAGACAAGTGTCTTTTTCTTTCTCCTAACTGTTTTCTTTTTTTTATTTCCTCTAGTCGTAGTACTTGTACGGGGCGAGAGTGTCTTGTATTTTTTTGTTTTGAATTGTTTTGCTACGTCACAAAGTCCGGTGACATCTATTGGTCATTCTTTTGTCATGAGGCAGTTCACCCTCTTTGGTTGAAACGGACGGTGTGTTGGCCCGTAAAACGTTCTTTGTCTGTACTAGTTTCTCGGACTTATTATTCAGTAGGATTTTTGAGACCCCTGTTTAGGGTGAGTTATTCGTTTGTGATATCTATTATTGTATGTTGTATGAGGTTGTCACTATTTCTATTTTTTAGTGTAGAAGTTGAGAGTATTGTTTATTTCGTTTATAGGGTGCCAGTGTTGGAGTTGTGGGCATCGCTGGCCGTCTCAGTTTTTTTTTCAGTGTCATTGTCAAATTGGCGATCATCTGAGGTCTAACTTTACTATTACCGAGGTTGGCAGTTTTTGTGACGCCAGTCGGTCAGAGTCTGGTGGACTATGTAACTAGGGTGACAAAAACAAAGGTGCTTAAATTAATTAGTGAATAATATCTTTATATATACCTATTATATATATATATATATCCAATATATATATTGTCTATTTTATCATCCTCATTGTACATACACATATATCAGTTTCACACAATTAAATTCATTTATTTTGTTGTTATTTAAACTATTCACCTAGTTGGTTACTGTATGTACGACTGTGTGTGAGTGATGTTCTTGTCAGGTTGAACCCCGGGACCTTAATAGTATATAGCTAGTTAACAACCCAAATAAATCCTAAACCTGACACTATGTAAGCTAGATAAAGAGTTTCAGATTTTTTCGTTCATAATAAATCAGATATTGTAAAATGTTACAGAAATGTAAATTAATGCACTTTAGAGTGCGCAATTATACTAAACATACATGTCTTATTTCAGTACTGAAAATCTTATGCACACCAAATACACCAAAAAGTTTGTAATCTTATCTTATCTTATATAATACAGACGTTACTTCAAAAAAGAAGATGATTACGTCCTACTCGTCATGCATTCAGTCATGCATATTAACCAATGACCTAAATTCTGCCAAGTCACTGGTTTTCCTGGCTAGCTCAAGCAACCAATTCAATGGTCTAATAGCACTCGGGAAGAAGGAGCATTTGTGCTAGCATATGGAACGAGGAATGTGCATTTATCTTTGTGTCTTTCTGAGTATTTTATTAGATTTTGTTTTTGTATTTGAAGATTATGGTTTAGTGTTTTATGTATAATTGCTACTTTACTTTTGAGTCTTCTATCCTGAAGGCTTTCTAAATTTAGTGATTTTACTAAAAGCGTTACTCTGGTCAAATGTGAATATTCGTTTGTTATGAATCTCACTGCTCTATTTTGTGTCTGTTCCAGTTTCTAAATGTTTTCTTGCGTTGAGGGGTCCCAAACGGAGACTTACTTAGACTTAGGTTCTCCCGCGCCGTTCGGCACATTGGGCGGCAAACTGTCTCCATAAAGATCTGTCATTGGCAATGCCTGAAGCTTCCTCCCACCTGGTGTCCACTGTTCTGAGGTCCTCCATGAAGGTGTTTCGCTAAGTAATACGAGAACGTCCCTGTTTGCGCTTTCCTCGTATTGGCTTACATGTTATCGCAACTCTTGGTGTGCGTGATTCATTTTGACGTTGAACATGTCCCGCAAACCTCATACGACGCTCTGTCACAACCTAAGTGTTCGACTCCCAGTTTAGCATATTCTATTATTGGCCTAACTAACGTTAAATTACATTTTAGTTGTATGTCCTTACTTGATTTATAGAAATTTAAATAGTAATAGAAATAACTATGTATCAATTGCATTCTGTATATGGATATCTCCAATATTAAAAAAGTGACTGTTTTTTTTTAAATCATGCTTAATTAATATATGCTTGTAAAGCTTGTTACAACACATTTTTTTTCCTCCTAAGAAAAAAATACAAGTAAATTATTCGTTCTATTTGTATGTTTTATTAATCAGTAAAACACAACACACGGTACACGTTTACACAAACAGAAAATGAAATTAAGTCAGAGAAAATAGAATGTTCTTGAGCCATACTTTGAAGTTTGTTTTTGATTTAGCTCATAACTTGGAAACTTCGTGCAGGTCATAACAAAACAGATCTTGTGGAACACTTTGATTTAGCCAATGTGGACTGTGAAAGAGAAGCCGTAGTTGTCGGCGCAGTTAATTTTGTGCACATCGTCACATACGCTGATCTTGGTGTTGAACTCTAGCCCATCAGGACACTGCATGTGGTACGTGTTACCGTTGGAGCACTCAACGTAGTGGACACAGCTGCCGGGGTCTGGATAAATGCCGTCTGGAAGTCGGTAGTCGTAGCAGACGCTTCTCATATCTGGGGGAGGGAGAGAGAGACACAGAGAAGGTGACTGACTCAATAGTATTTCAAGTATGCTACTGTACGCTATCTACCTCGGGTACTTGGAATGATCACATGGCAAGTTCTCGCTGTGGCAATAGAGCACACACTAAGATGACATCACATGTGATAAGTGGGGGAGGGGCCAATAATGAAAGGAGTTGGGTACCTTGCACATTATACGGCAAAAAAAAAATGGACGATTGTAGCTTTCATTTTGGCCCTGCCGTGACTGCCGCCTTAGAGGATCAACAATAAAAAAGACTAAACATTTGAGTCTCTATAAATAAAGATCATCCAGATGTTTAACTAGTTCAAGAATGGCTGAAATTAACATTCATTATAACAAAGATAGTTGTTGTTTTCTTATTAAAGCATTGATACCAGTAAACAACTTTCGTCGTATCAAATGTGCCACTTAAATATTTGATTACCGTTGTTAGCAAACAGATATATGCATGTATCTATCTAGACATATCTATTGTCATAGTGTCATTATCTCAAGTTGTTGTCTTCCGTGTTTTCTCGGTACATCCTGTCACAATCTCATGCCTGTCTATGACATGTGTAAATCAAAGAAATACAAGTACAAACAAAATATTTTATTCAAAATTTCCAAGCCATTTTTTGACGTCAGTTGTCGAGCTGTTTACATCCTAGGTTTCCATAGGCTTTTGCCTCTTTTCTTGGTTGTATAATTTATTTGAAAAGATTCATCTCAGTTAAAACAAACACACGTGTAACGTAACTGATTGCTCGAGTACAAGCGACACATTTTATTTACTGAACAGCCAGGCCCGGCTTTACATAATTGGAGGCCCTAGGCAAAGTGAATTTGGTGGCCCCCCAAATGAAATAGAAAAATAACAAATAAACAAAAAGAAAAAGATACGCTATTTTTTTTAAACCTAGTGTACCAAAACAGTAATATTATGGGCACAAGTTTCGCTAGTTCTTCTCTTAAGACAATGTTTTCAGTCCTGTGAGCGGCCCCCACCAATGGGAGGCCCTAGGCGGTTGCCTAGTTTTGCTTATGCATAAGTATTTAGTCATCCTAAAGTTGATAGATATCCCCTCGGCCTTGCCCTTGTTGAACCTTTGGGTCACCATCAACCATCTTACTCCATCATCTTCCTCCTCCATTCTTCTCCTCTGTTGTATTCAGTCGAATGTCTTCCAGGAACTGGCCTGACGACTCTGCTGGTGTTTTCCTTTCATCTCTTTCTTTGCCTCATCTTCTTTGCCTGATACTGTTCACTAAAGGAAGGTATTTGCGAGGGGACCTTGTGATATGGCCATGAAGTTTAAATTTGCTTTTTATGACAGTGGTAAGCAGGTCATCGAAGGGTCCAATGGCCACTGTGATCCTGTTTCTAATCTGTGTGTGATACCTAGGATCCTTCTATTGTATCTCAATTCAATAGCTAGGATCATCATCTCTACATCTTGAGTTAGCGCACAAAACTCGCAAGCATACAAGAATGCGGCAATGACCAAGGAGGGCATCTGTCTGATTTTAGTGCCAAGCGGTAAGCCTTTGTCTTCAAATAGTTTTTAGCTTTGCAAGTGCTACAGTAGACTGCAATTTAGGCCAGTTGTTCAGGTTTGGTTTCTACTTCTGAAACGATAGCTCCAAGGTATCTAAAACCACTTTACACTTGCCAGCGTGTCGCCTATCGTACTGATATCCGTTTTATAGCACTATAGGCTATTGGTCATAATGTGGCATGGATTTGCATACCATATGCTGTTGAAGTCTCGTCTATTTAAGGTTTTAATAAATAGAAACTTTACATTTAACAGATTGTGACGACATATTTCCCATTATATAGGTTTCAAAATGTTTCAATATCGTACAATTTTGGTTTAAATTTCTATAAAATGGATACGTTTGTTTAACGGGAATTCCCGCTCAGATCCATATAAATAGACACGAACGTTTCTGAATTGAGTTCAGGAAACCAATCAACCGAACAAGACTCGGTCACCTGGTACTATCCCAATAAAGAATCTACATTTAATTTTCAAATAGAAACTTTTGATATATTTTTTTTTACTTGGTGATCAAGTATTTGTGTCAAATGGCAAGTTAAGTACCGAAGTGCTATTTGGATTCTATCATAACAGACACAAAAATCTCGGTTATTTCTCGACACAAGTTCTAGTGGTGTAAACTTGTTAATTGCTATCCCAAGGGAAAAAATCTCACCTATTCCACTAGCCGGTGTAACTCCATTGGATGGCGGCTGATACGAATGGTGAGCGTCGTTACAAGGTAGAGCGACAGCCGCGTCTCTGCATGAGCTGGTGGATGGGTCATACACTAGTTGAGATGGGCAGGGCTGCAGTGAAGTCACCCCGTTGGTGCATAGTAAGTAGAAGCTGCAGTCGTAAGGGTGAGGATGGGCGCCGTTTGGCCAGTGGTTCTCACGGCATAAAGTGGACACATCTGAGGAAAAGAGAAAAAATGGATACGGAATACGGATGTATTCCAAAGTATTCATACATAGTACAATAACAAGACATGATCAATAAAAAATCATGAGGCAACAATAATACATAAGTCATCATTAAAACTTTAACAACATAGCATATAGAGATTATAGACTATTAAATGCACATCAGATACATATAGTTTATCGACCATCAGAAGTGTAAATTATGTGTTGTTAAAAGTCTTAACAATTTACCAAGCTCTATGGCGTTTTCTCGACTTCTTTAAAGTTTGTAATGAAACAGACACACTGACTTTACTCTTCTAATTGTTATTCTCTATTGTGTTCAACTAAACAGAAAATCCATGAATTAGGTTACAACTAATTTTGTTATATAATTGAGATGTGTGTGATGGCTGTCTGGTCGTGTGGAATGCTCTCTGGACAGTCATCTCGATAATTGTGGGTTCGAACCCTGACGACTACCTCCAATGAAGCCCAATAGGAAATCGGCGCGCTTACAAGGCGGCCATCATCTCGTTGATTGTAAAGAGGGATTTTAACTAAAGGCCAGGCGTTCTGTCTTAAGCTTCCAAATAGTCCAGTAGATTTCCATGCTAAAATAATTTCTTCTTGTTTTCAGTGGTTCCTACTAAATTTACTCTCTGTTACATTGTCGCTATCTTACTTCAAACTTGTTGTATTCCAATACTAAAGGGAATTTTCATTTTCACTTTTGCAATTAAAATTAAATTAAAAACAAAATTCAATGTTTTTAAACAAGTTCTATGTTTTAAAACAAAGTTCTATGTTATAAAACAAAGTTCTAAGTTTTAAAACAAAGTTCTATGTTTCAAAAAAAAAAGTTGGGAAACAATGCGCTAGATTCTTGGTCTCATTAGATCTAGATTTATAATCCCTGCAACAAGAACGCCTCACTGCACAAACAGATTCACATTCACCAACCTGCTTGCACATTGATCGAGGGTCTAACTGTGACGAGACTGGGGAATGGATTGTAATCATTGTAGTCATTGCAAGAGATGGCGTCGTGTTTATGCATGCAAGTCTTTTTCAAGGGGTCAAACACCAGGGTCGGTGGACAGAACATGACTGAAGTGTGCAGGAAGGTACACTCAATAAACTTGGTGCAATCAAACGGATGGGCGTGGATTCCATTCTCCCAGTTCTGCTCACGGCAAATATTCCAAAGTTCTAAAATAAAACGAGAATCACTGATAATTGTATAATTACAATGTAAGCATGCAAGCCAATATGCTATCTTATAACAATATACATGTGTTTTGAGTTTAAATGTGACCAGTCTGTGTACTCACCACCAGCATTTGTTTGACTCGGGACTGTGAAAAATAAAAAAAAATGTTTTTTTAAAATTAACACAATAGATAAACTTGTATGAATAATAATAATAATAATTATTATTAGTGTATGTCCACATTCAACAAATAGACAGACTTATCAACATTGTGTAGATATGGGTGGGGAAACAAATCAGTTTGTATACAGTTAGGGGAAACAATGAGCAAATAGGAATTGGAAACTAGAAGAAAGAATCATGACGATAGGTTCTCTCGAGATAGAAATTTGTGAAAAAATAATTCTTAAACAGAAAAATATACGATAATCAATGGTTTAGTAAGACGTACAATAGGTTAGAAAGATAAAAAAAAATAGTCTAGAAAGATAGTCTACAGAGATGCACACTAGTCTACAGAGATGCACACTAGTCTAGAAAGATGCACAATAGTCTACAGAGATGCACAATAGTCTACAGAGATGCACACTAGTCTACATAGATGCACACTAGTCTACAGAGATGCACACTAGTCTACAGAGATGCAAATAGTCTACAGAGATGCACAATAGTCTACGGAGATGCACACTAGTCTACAGAGATGCACACTAGTCTACATAGATGCACACTAGTCTACAGAGATGCACACTAGTCTACAGAGATGCACACTAGTCTAGAAAGATGCACAACAATCTATAGAGATGCACAATAGTCTACAGAGATGCACAATAGTCTACAGAGATGCACAATAGTCTACGGAGATGCACACTAGTCTACAGAGATGCACAATAGTCTACAGAGATGCACACTAGTCTAGAAAGATGCACAATAGTCTATAGAGATGCACAATAGTCTACGGAGATGCACACTAGTCTACGGAGATGCACACTAGTCTACAGAGATGCACAATAGTCTACGGAGATGCACAATAGTCTACGGAGATGCACAATAGTCTACGGAAATGCACAATAGTCTACGGAGATGCACACTAGTCTACAGAGATGCACACTAGTCTACAGAGATGCACACTAGTCTACAGAGATGCACACTAGTCTAGAAAGATGCACAACAATCTATAGAGATGCACAATAGTCTACAGAGATGCACAATAGTCTACAGAGATGCACAATAGTCTACGGAGATGCACACTAGTCTACAGAGATGCACAATAGTCTACAGAGATGCACACTAGTCTAGAAAGATGCACAATAGTCTATAGAGATGCACAATAGTCTACGGAGATGCACACTAGTCTACGGAGATGCACACTAGTCTACAGAGATGCACACTAGTCTACGGAGATGCACAATAGTCTACGGAGATGCACAATAGTCTACGGAAATGCACAATAGTCTACGGAGATGCACACTAGTCTACAGAGATGCACACTAGTCTACAGAGATGCACACTAGTCTAGAAAGATGCACAATAGTCTATAGAGGTGCACAATAGTCTACAGAGATGCACACTAGTCTACAGAGATGCACACTAGTCTAGAAAGATGCACAATAGTCTATAGAGATGCACAATAGTCTACAGAGATGCATAATAGTCTACAGAGATGCACAATAGTCTAGAAAGATACACTATTGTCTAGAAAGATTACAAATATTCTAGAAAGATGCACAATAGTCTACAGAGATGCGCAATAGTCTAGAAAGATACATTATTGTCTAGAAAGATTACAAATATTCTAGAAAGATGCACAATAGTCTACAGAGATGCACAATAGTCTAGAAAGATACACTATTGTCTAGAAAGATTACAAATATTCTAGAAAGATGCACAATAGTCTACAGAGATGCACAATAGTCTAGAAAGATACACTATTGTCTAGAAAGATTACAAATATTCTAGAAAGATGCACAATAGTCTACAGAGATGCGCAATAGTCTAGAAAGATACATTATTGTCTAGAAAGATTACAAATATTCTAGAAAGATGCACAATAGTCTACAGAGATGCACAATAGTCTAGAAAGATACACTATTGTCTAGAAAGATTACAAATATTTTAGAAAGATGCACAATAGTCTACAGAGATGCACAATAGTCTAGAAAGATACACTATTGTCTAGAAAGATTACAACTATTCTAGAAAGATGCACAATAGTCTACAGAGATGCACAATAGTCTAGAAAGATACACTATTGTCTAGAAAGATTACAAATATTCTAGAAAGATGCACAATAGTCTACAGAGATGCACAATAGTCTAGAAAGATACACTATTGTCTAGAAAGATTACAAATATTCTAGAAAGATGCACAATAGTCTACAGAGATGCGCAATAGTCTAGAAAGATACATTATTGTCTAGAAAGATTACAAATATTCTAGAAAGATGCACAATAGTCTACAGAGATGCACAATAGTCTAGAAAGATACACTATTGTCTAGAAAGATTACAAATATTCTAGAAAGATGCACAATAGTCTACAGAGATGCACAATAGTCTAGAAAGATACACTATTGTCTAGAAAGATTACAAATATTCTAGAAAGATGCACAATAGTCTACAGAGATGCACAATAGTCTAGAAAGATACACTATTGTCTAGAAAGATTACAAATATTCTAGAAAGATGCACAATAGTCTACAGAGATGCGCAATAGTCTAGAAAGATACATTATTGTCTAGAAAGATTACAAATATTCTAGAAAGATGCACAATAGTCTACAGAGATGCGCAATAGTCTAGAAAGATACATTATTGTCTAGAAAGATTACAAATATTCTAGAAAGATGCACAATAGTCTACAGAGATGCGCAATTACAAATATTCTAGAAAGATGCACAATAGTCTACAGAGATGCGCAATAGTCTAGAAAGATACATTATTGTCTAGAAAGATTACAAATATTCTAGAAAGATGCACAATAGTCTACAGAGATGCACAATAGTCTAGAAAGATACACTATTGTCTAGAAAGATTACAAATATTCTAGAAAGATGCACAATAGTCTACAGAGATGCACAATAGTCTAGAAAGATACACTATTGTCTAGAAAGATTACAAATATTCTAGAAAGATGCACAATAGTCTACAGAGATGCGCAATAGTCTAGAAAGATACATTATTGTCTAGAAAGATTACAAATATTCTAGAAAGATGCACAATAGTCTACAGAGATGCGCAATAGTCTAGAAAGATACATTATTGTCTAGAAAGATTACAAATATTCTAGAAAGATGCACAATAGTCTACAGAGATGCGCAATAGTCTAGAAAGATACATTATTGTCTAGAAAGATTACAAATATTCTAGAAAGATGCACAATAGTCTACAGAGATGCACAATAGTCTAGAAAGATACACTATTGTCTAGAAAGATTACAACTATTCTAGAAAGATGCACAATAGTCTACAGAGAAGCACAATAGTCTAGAAAAGATGTATGAGTACTAAATTGTGTAGTGTTTTTACTTTCACATGTCTGGTTGTAAACTTCATCTTGAAGTCTTCCTAGACCATCAAAGGTATCCACAATGAAGATGTTGCGCATATCAGTGGACAAAGTGACCAGCTCTGCAGTGTTGAGAGAATGACCAATGCCAATGGCCATCATTTTGTAGCCTTTGTTCTTCAGGAGTGCAGCTTGCGTTCTTGCTATAAACAAACAAACAAACAAAAGACATCCTCATGTATGTCTCCCCTCATCTCCCTAACATTACAAAAGAAAACATGCCGAGGTTGAGGAAGTAGACTTACTAAGTTCTGGCTTGTCAGACCCACCATCTGTTATGGTGATGATGAGTTTGGTGACGCCGTCTCGACCTCCGTTGACGGTACCGAACATATTGTTGTCCAGGATGTATTGTAGTGCCCCGGCAGTGTTGCTGCTGCTGGACAGATATTGGGCACTGGTGATAGCCTAAATTAGAATTAGAGTGTATTGACCATACAAAGTGGCAAGCCGTGAGGCAAGCGAATATTTTCACAAGTTTCAATGAAATAGAAGGAATTCTTGGAAGATCTTATTTTTTTGTATATAACCAATGGTTACTGATGTGAGCCTTTTCTTTCACTATTTAATGAACGCTTTTAGCCTCAATATATATGTTGAAACGATGTTGCTGTGGTAAGCAATTAATGCTAGGAATAGATTTGATTAAAAAATGTGATTTCTTTAACTTTTCGTATCAAGAACAAGCCGTTAAAGGAGACTATTAGGCCACAAGGGAAGTAAAACAAGACCTGTTGGGTGCGTTCGAACTTTGTTCATTGCACTGGAAGGGATCTAAGAGAGCCGTAATATTTTGTCACGATCTACAGACTATTTTTCAAGGAGCCGTTATATGACGGAAACACTTACAGCCTTGGTGGAAGGAAAATGGATTTTCCCCGATGAGATCGGCCTTCGGCCTCGACTATAGTTGTGGGAGTCTTGGGATACGTGCCATCAGTAATGAGGATGGCACAAATTTGCTTGTCTCCCAGACAAAACAATTGTTCACACAGGCGGTGGTATGTAGCTTTCTATGGCCTAGAGTTTTAAGAGTCCTTAACTCAACACAATAATTACAAATTTGGTATCGAGACAGTTGAAGTAGAGTAAAACCGCAGTCCTGTAATACCTACACGCAGGATGGACACGACGATCTCTTAACACTAAACAACAATATCCTGAAACAGGGTGTTGGTTGGTAATGTAGTAATAAGAAGTAAAGCTTTTTTTTTCAATAACATATAGTATGCATGATATAGATCTAACTTATGTTGAAACTATAGCGCCGTTCAATTTATAGATCCAGAATCTAGATATAGTTCGAGAGCGATCTATTTAAATTTACAATCTAAAATCGTATGATGATTAAAATCAATCAACTTGAAATAATTTATTCTTATTTCCGTGAAAACTAAAAGGAAATAAACTTTATATCATACATTAGCGTGAATATATAGGTCTGTGATTTAATAGCTTCTTCTATTTAAAATACTCGAAATAGGATGGTATTATTTCTAAACTTTGAAATTTAAAGATGATTACTTTTCTGAGATTGAAGATCTCCCTTACAACTTTAAAAAGAGTTACGTACATAATGATCTGATTGAGTCTGATATGAAATTTTTGGCTCTTTTTCCTATCTAGATGTAGTATATATAGGTCTGTGACTACAACATTAACTTTCCGCCTCCAGCAATTGAAGAGTTACCCACCTGAATTATCTGAGCTTGGTTGTTGTATGTATTCAAGTCAAACAACTTGCGCACTACAGTGCCAAACGTTAGCGCCGCGAACCTGACGTCGTTAGGTCCTATCTTGAAGTGTTGGGTCAAGTTGGCGGCAAAACGAAGCAGCTTTTGGTAGTCGGGGAAAACAATGCCGCTGGAGGAGTCAAGGAGAAAGATGATGTCGGCCATCTTCATACTTGAACAATTGGTATTCACAGCTAAGAGGCATACAGAAGATCACTGGTATATATTACTGTAAACCTTATACAATTCTAACTTAATTCATACTGATAGCGTTAAACCTCAAACCACACTCTAAACCATTGTTTCCCAAACTTTTTCTCTCGTAGACCCCTTGCCATGTTTTTGGTTTTCGGTAAACCCCTTGCTTAACTTGCAAATGTTTATAAATTCATTAATATTTATTTAAAACTAATTTCTAACTGTAGTGAATTAAAGAGTAAAAATGTTATAGAGCTCTATCTTTTTATTGATAAAATTCAAATTTAAACCAATTAAAATAACAATGTGTATTGCTGGAATCACCAAATATACTAGCAATGTTTTGTTGCTTTTTTTGTCGGATTTATCATCTGTTTTTACGGATATTATGTTTCATATAGGAATTAGTTGTTCAGTGAAGTAGTTATTCAAACATTAAATATTAATCAATTAATTAATTTGGCTTATGTATCATTGTAAAATTTTCGTAAAGTGCAGTTAGGCTTAAATATTGTATCAGCGGAACTGTTTTCACTAATAGAATTGGCGAAGGCGAGTAACTGTGACCTAAACCAGTAAGCTTCGAGCAGGTAGGTCTCATTACCCCTGGCTTATTACCTACCTAACAGAAGGAAAACTGAATTCAAAACTCTGCTGCCAAGCAACATAAACCCAAGCATGCGGGAAAATAAGGAGCCACTGACCCTTTAACATTTTGTATCACATAGCGCTACACCCTTTCAGAGCCTGCGACGCCCCTTATCCCAAACTCGTTTGCCAAGAATTACATAAGAAGCTTTTAATTTTATAACTCACACAACCGATGTGCCTTTGAACTGTAGTGTTGCTTAAAGAAATTCTTTTATTAATATCAGTTGTAGGTTTGTGTAAAACAGTTTCTAAAACAACAACGGCTGGTACAATCAATGATTTACCTAGAGTGCATTCTGTATTTTGTTATCAGTAAAGAGATATTGTAAGACGCTCATGAACCATAATTTTCTCTATATGATGTCGAAGAAAGATTTTGTGTGTCTATTCTGAACTTTATCTTTGAGTGTTCAAAAGTTTTTCATCTATTATTTCAGGGTGGCTTTGGTTTCACTTTGTCATAAGAAAGGCACTTGGCGACCGCTTGTTTGACAAGGAAGAAATGAATCCCAATTTTAAATAATCAACGCTGTATGATCTACATTTCTTTTTGTTAAATATTAATTACATGTAGACAAGATTAAGCTGTTTCAATCAGTATTGAAATTATATACACACGTTTTGTTTTGTTTGAATAGCAGAATAACTATTTAAAGGATTAACAAAAGTACAAATCATATATTAGTGTATGAAATAATGACATTAATGGAATGTAAAAATTAAAGTCAAGACCTGGTTAAATGAAATCTTTTATCGTAGACCCCCATGGACATCTCATAGACCCCCAATTTCTTTTTTTTCCACTTTCGTAGACCCCTTGGAAGTCTTCGTAGACTCCTGGGGGTCTCTATAGAACAATTTGGGAATCACTGCTCTAAACACTAGAGATTAATTACACAGATTGTGTCAAAAACTGTCTCATATCACACTACACACATTAGAGATTAATTAAATGGATTTTGACAAAAACTGCTCATACCAAACTCCACACACTGGACATTAATTACAATAAAGTCAATAGAAAAAACACTGTAGATCATACATCATATGATTGTGAAACTGTGAACTTGTTGTTATATTTATATATGGCTCTTTTTGTCTCGAAAGGCAATGGATGCGCCCAAATGAGTCACTGGTTTTGGCTTAATCTTGAGACGGGCAGAATCTGGTATGGCTAATCAAGCCAATTCTAGAACGGCAGACTTTTGCCACAATTCGTACATGTGTATGCCTCTGATTTAGGGCTAGCGGACAGGGCAGCTTTCTTTTTTTCCCTCTTGATTAAGGCCGCTTCAATTCTTTTGTTCTCAGCAAGGGTTGTCCCAGCACGCACAGTCTGTCTCCATGCACTCCGGTCTTTGGCTATGTTTTTTCCCACATACTTTCACTGATGCCTGTGGCTCTCATGTCTCGCTTGCAGACATCTCTATATGTTAGTCTTGGGCGGCCCTTGGGTCTGACTCCTTCCACAAGCTCAGCATATAAGATATCTTTCGGGATTCTACCATCTGGCATGCGGGTGACATGTCCGAGCCAGCGTAATCTTCTTTGTGTCAGCAAAGCATACATGCAGTTCATATTCTCAAAATCTCAAAACTTCCTGATTGGAGACATGGTCCCTCCAAGAGATGCCCATTATGCGTCTCAGGCAGCGCAAGTGGAAACTATTCAATCTGTGCTCTTGGTACATGTATGTTGACCAGCTTTTCACTGCCATAAAGGAGAGTGCTCACAACACAGGCGTTGTAGACTAGGATTTTGGTCGCTGTGATCAATTTACCATTTTCCCTGACGCGCTTGGAGAGTTTTGCCAATGCTGTGGTAGCTTTTCCTATCCTTTTTGTCAGCTCGATGTCTAAGTCTAGGTTACTGACAATTGTTGAACCCAAGTAGGTAAATTCCTGCACCACTGAAAGGGTGTGGTTCCCAATTTGTATTATAGGTATTTATGTGACGTCTTGTGCCAGGATTTCGGTCTTGGAGAGACTTATAGTAAGGCTAAACTCTTGACAAGCAGCTGCTAAGGCGTTCACTTGCTTCTGTAGACCTCCTTGTGAGTAAGATACTAGTGCCGCGTCATCGGCAAACAGCAGCTCCCTTATCAAGATACGACGCCTTTTTCGTTTTGGCTTTAAGACGTGCCAGGTTAAAGAGCCTTCCATCGGATCTGCTATGGATATATATATTCCGTCTTCCAGGGATTTAAAAGCACTGGTTAGTACAACTGAGTAAAAGATGTCAAATAGTGTAGGGGCCAGTACACATCCTTGTTTTACACCGCTCTTAATGGAGAATGGCCTGGAGGAAGAACTTTCAAACTGAACAGTGCCCTGCATATTTTCGTGAAAAGCTGACACTAGTTTTTCTTAATTTAATTGGGCAGCCGATTCTCTCTAGTACAGCAAACAGACCGCTTCTGCAAACAAGGTCAAAGGTCTTGGTCAAATCAATAAATGCTATGAAGAGGGGCTGCTTTTTGTTCTCTGCTCTTCTCTTGTAGCTGCCGCAGTGAAAATCATATCTGTTGTAGATCTACCTGCCCTAAAGCCACACTGCGACTCTGGATAAACACGATATGCCAGGATCTGTAATCGCTTTAGTAATACTCTAGCAAAAGCCTTTTCCGACTATACTAAGCAGTGAGATGCCTCTGTAATTGTTACAATCAGAGCGGTCGCCTTTATTTTTATAGTTCATGGAGTGGTTTGATTAGGGCATGTTTTCCAGCCTGAATGACTTCAGCAGGAATGCCATCTCCTCCGGGTGTTTTCCCATGTGCAAACATGTCAATGGCAACGCTCGGCTCTTATATTTATATGGTATTTAATTTCTAATAAGCCATTGTTATTTTCTGGTTGGTTAAAGAAAGGCAATCCGTTTCATGCTCTAACTTTATGGCACTGTTTTGTAGGAATTTGTTCCAGAATACGGAACAAATTTACTTCCGTATTTCTAATCAGATTATGTTTAGAAATGTAGTTTAGCTTTTTGTGTATTATTCCTGCTTATTGCCCGAGTGATTTTACCATTGTAATTTTGTATGTTGAGTGTGTGTTATAATTATACTAACTTCTAACAAATACTTACAAATACTTTCAAATACTTTCAAATACTTAAAAATACTAACAATAATAGAATCTCTTTAGTACTAAACAAACTAAAGCAAAACAAAATGTCTACCGTTGCTGCAGATCAGTTTGGAGACATCTTGGCGTAGAACATCTCTCAAAGAGTCGTAGCTGCCGACCTGCTTTACGTCATTGACATTGGTTGCCATGGCATCCAGCTCAGTGCGGTTAAAGTGACCTATCCCTATGGGCAGTACGATCACGCCGGAGTCCTTCAACCTCTGGGCAGCGTTTTTAGTCTCCGCGAAATTGCTGGAGAGACCATCCGTTAAGATGACCGCTATGTGCGGGACTCCACTGCGCGAGCCCTGGGCAGGACTGAATGAAGTCTCTCGGGCAAAGTCCAGTGCCAAGAATGTATTGGTCGTTGAGCCAACGTAGTTTGTGGCCATGATAGCCTGCAACAGTAAAAATGTGTAGAACAGTTTGTTAATCTCTGCAAAGGAAGGCATTTAACTCGTGTTATAAACTGTTCTCTGAAATGGTCCAATGAAATAATGTTGAGCCGGTTTGAGCTCCACATGGAATTAAAAGATGATGATGATGATGGTGATGAAGATTAGAATTAAGAAAAAAATTCTCATATAGATCTTGTGTAAACATAATTAGAAATGTTAGCAGTTATTTGTAAAACATGATGATGCCAGCTTTCTCTTTATAATAGTCAATGAATAATTCAGATTCTACAATAATCATGAAGCAGATATAAAAAAAAAACTAGTTTGTCATTACATGCAAATAATTGATTCGAAGATGGAAAGGTATATCTGTTTGTTTGGTCAACGAATTTCACGGCACACTTCTGTCAAGTCATTTCCATTATCAAGCGAACACGTCTTCTTTTCCTATTATAGTTTTGTTTCATTAGTTTTAACATTACCTCTATTCAAGTCACACGTTCAAAGAATCTGGATGGACACGGTTCTCGAAAACGGCTCTAACGATGTTTCTTAGAATTTTGACAATTGATGTATATTTGTCGAGAAAATAATGACTAGCTCGTTGGCCCCACTGGGAAAACTCTGGTTTGACAATTTATCAAAGTAAATAAGAAAACAAAATAGCGAGAAAATATTTCTCTTGAACGGACTATACGCCTTCGGGGTTTTCCGCATGTAGGCGTTATTCATTCAAATTAAAACCATGATTCTTTTGATTCTTTCTCGGATTTTGGGGGGGGGGGGGGGATATGGTGTGGTAAAAGAAAAAAAATAATTTTTCATATCTAGCTTTTATTAGTGATTAAGAAAAAAATAATCGCTCAATAAGTTAAACAAAAGAGGAAATGTCTTTTAAAAAATGTATTTTATGTGTTTCTCTCGTTCGTATATGTCTTGATATAAATATTTACAATTCGTATGTTAAATACACCTTTATTGAAACTATTAGTAGCATTGGCAGTTAGCAATTAAAATATTAACTTCAAAATGGTTGACAAAGAAGTAGTGGAGAGACATAAGTTAACAGAATGTTACTATTGACAAGATTAATAGATGACAATGTCAACAGAAGCGTCCTCAACAGACGATTGAGGCTGCATTTAGATTGACTAAAGTAATGTAACACTTACTTTGCGTAACTCATCGTGTGTCAAGTAACTGCTGAAGTTGAAGATGCTCTCAGCCACCACAGAGAAGACCAGCACGCTGAACAGAACATTGTTCTCGCCCACGGGGAAGTCAGTGGTAATGTTGGCAGCGAAGCTCAGCTGCTTTAAGTAGTCAGGGTAGCCGATGCTGGAGGATGAGTCGAAAATAAACAGGATATCCCCCCTGGAGGTGTTCACGCACACAGGTCCTGAGGAGATGAGAAGACACATGTGAGGATGGTGAATGAGATTATTGAATACTAAACATACTTTCTTGTGCAGAGACTTAGTGACAGTGACATCTTGATTTTTCTAGGTAGAAGAAGATAGATAACTAGTGAGATGAATTAGTTTGTCTTTTTGCCAAAATTAGATTCATTTTATTCTTATTTATATATATAATATCACTATATGTAAGAAAAAAAAAAGAAAAGAAAAAACATTTTGTAGATTAAAAAATGTAAATCTGGAGAATGTCTGAGCGTTTTTTTATTTTGATTTTTAGCTAGACATGCTATTATGTTTTATTTAGATATAAATCCAGGGCTCTAGGTGATATCTTAAAACAATTTTTTTTTTGAAAATTTAAACAGTATGAATTGATGACAACTTTATATCGATTACTAGACCGAAGAATTTCTTAGATTCTAAAATGTATCAAATGTAATGCTACCACTGACCTGCTATGATGCTGGGTGATGTCGTCGTGGCGTCATTGCAAGGGGGTGCGTTCACAGCACACGCTTGATAAATGGGGTGGTATCTCTGGCCAGGTGGACAGGAGGTGATGGTTGTGACAAAGCCAACGCATTGAATGTATTTGTCACAAGAGGTCGGATGAGGATGGATGCCGCCATTCCAGTGATTCTGTCCGCAATAATCTTCACCTAAGGGCAATGGGGTGGGGGGAGGACAACTTTAGTGACCAGATTGTTTCGAGATGAGGAGTTAAAAGTACATGCCAAAAGCCTACCTCAGTGCTGTCAAAACTAAGGCCAGCAGACCAGATCCAGCCTTGAAATCATGACACCCGGTCCCTCCAAACTCCTGCGACTTGTGCACGATGAAGCCTCAAAGGATATATTTATTTGGACCCGACGATTTTTTATTTTTATTTATTTATTGTGCAGTCGGAAATGTATATGGTCGACAGACAGAAATAAGTTTTGGGCATCACTGTTAAATATCCGATATATCTGATCTGCCTGCCTGTGGTATCTGCCTGCTGTTTTAGTTTATATTACGAGAAACAATCATTCTCATTTGCAGCTCCTAATGTGAGGTCAATGTTTGATTCACATCCACGGTCACGTGTTAGATAGTTATTGTTACCAGGAGCTTCCACGTTTTTAGCTTTTTTTCTGGTAAGTTTACCAGCTGCGTCTCAGTGCTTTGTTTTTTTTTCTGGTAAGTTCACCAGCTGCGTCTCAGTGCTTTGTTTTTTTTTCTGGTAAGTTCACCAGCTGCGTCTCAGTGCTTTGTTTTTTTCTGGTAAGTTCACCAGCTGCGTCTCGGTGCTTTGTTTTTTTTTCTGGTAAGTTCACCAGCTGCGTCTCAGTGCTTTGTTTTTTTTCTGGTAAGTTCATCAGCTGCGTCTCAGTGCTTTGTTTTTTTTTCTGGTAAGTTCACCAGCTGCGTCTCAGTGCTTTGTTTTTTTTTCTGGTAAGTTCACCAGCTGCGTCTCAGTGCTTTGTTTTTTTTCTGGTAAGTTCACCAGCTGCGTCTCAGTGCTTTGTTTTTTTTCTGGTAAGTTCACCAGCTGCGTCTCAGTGCTTTTTTTTTTCTCCATGCTGTCGATTTTAAAAATCTTTATGTCGTTCTAGCACACATCGAAGTAGCTTATCTTGCATACATCAGAGAAGTTAATCTTGTATACATCAGAGTAGCTTATCTTGCATACATCAGAGTAGCTTATCTTGCTTACATCAGAGAAGTTAATCTTGCATACATATGAGAAGTTAATCTTGCATACATCTGAGAAGCCTATCTTGCATTTATACATCTGGGTAGCTTATCTTGCATACATCTGGGTAGCTTATCTTGCATACATCTGGGTAGCTTATCTTGCATACACCTGGGTAGCTTATCTTGCATACATCTGGGTAGCTTATCTTGCATACATCTGGGTAGCTTATCTTGCATACATCGGAGTAGCTTAGGGGTGAGCGACCTGCGGTTCTTCTTCCATTTACTTTTTTGCCATAGGTACATCTTGGGGAATTAGACCCTGTGGAAGTTCGGGCACATTTCCAAGCCAGCTAAGATCTAATGCTGATAAGAGTGAGAATGTTCTGGCACTGCCCTTTACAGCATATTCTCATTGATCATTTATTGTAATAGGTCTATAGTTTGTCATAATTGGTATATTTTTTATTTTCAAACATTTGTTAGCATTTTTTTCAGCCAAAACATTAAACCTTACAGTTGTCAACACTGTCGTGGTTAAGGAGTGTGTTCGCTTGTAGCGTGCTCTAATATATAAATACAGGTCCGGATTTACGGCAGTGTGTCAACCAACAGGGACTTACCCTCCACAAACTCAAAAATATACATTTTTTAACTAAAACATGCACATTAAATATTTTTATAAGAAGTAGAATGAGATGAAATATAAAAGTAATCTGTTTCTTTCTTCTAAAATAGGATTTGTTTTGAAATAGAAGTATAAGTATTACTAAATAGATTTTTTATTACTTTCCAAAAGTGTAAGTGCCTCCACAAAAATGATGTCCCAGGGCCTTCACTAACCTAAACCTGGCCCTGTACCTACAATTAGGTTACGTTTCACGCACAACCTCCATTTTCATTTTGCTTTAAAACAGATACAGAAAAGAACTGGGTTGTTTTTTTCCTTTCAGCTTAATAAGTGGAAAAGCGTTCGGTTTCCTAACTGAGGAGGTCACAATTTCGAATCCCATTAAGGAATTTGATTTATAAGGATTTGTGGACGTCCCTGAAACCACACAACACAAATAGGTATCCAAACATTATTTTGGAAAGTTGGTCATTGTTTTGATTATATTGCACCGCTCGTTAACCTGGTCATTGTTTTGATTATATTGCACCGCTCGTTAACCTGGTCATTGTTTTGATTATATTGCACCGCTCGTTAACCTGGTCATTGTTTTGATTATATTGCACCGCTCGTTAACCTGGTCATTGTTTTGATTATATTGCACCGCTCGTTAACCTGGTCATTGTTTTGATTATATTGCACCGCTCGTTAACCTGGTCATTGTTTTGATTATATTGCACCGCTCGTTAACCTGGTCATTGTTTTGATTATATTGCACCGCTCGTTAACCTGGTCATTGTTTTGATTATATTG
The DNA here is from genome assembly GCA_030265305.1 of Biomphalaria pfeifferi. Lineage (NCBI taxonomy): Eukaryota > Metazoa > Mollusca > Gastropoda > Planorbidae > Biomphalaria > Biomphalaria pfeifferi. The sequence goes on along the minus strand of JASAOG010000039.1, from coordinate 1,843,034 downwards.
CACCGCTCGTTAACCTGGTCATTGTTTTGATTATATTGCACCGCTCGTTAACCTGGTCATTGTTTTGATTATATTGCACCGCTCGTTAACCTGGTCATTGTTTTGATTATATTGCACCGCTCGTTAACCTGGTCATTGTTTTGATTATATTGCACCGCTCGTTAACCTGGTCATTGTTTTGATTATATTGCACCGCTCGTTGACCTGGTCATTGTTTTGATTATATTGCACCGCTCGTTGACCTGGTCATTGTTTTGATTATATTGCACCGCTCGTTGACCTGGTCATTGTTTTGATTATATTGCACCGCTCGTTAACCTGGTCATTGTTTTGATTATATTGCACCGCTCGTTAACCTGGTCATTGTTTTGATTATATTGCACCGCTCGTTAACCTGGTCATTGTTTTGATTATATTGCACCGCTCGTTAACCTGGTCATTGTTTTGATTATATTGCACCGCTCGTTAACCTGGTCATTGTTTTGATTATATTGCACCGCTCGTTGACCTGGTCATTGTTTTGATTATATTGCACCGCTCGTTGACCTGGTCATTGTTTTGATTATATTGCACCGCTCGTTGACCTGGTCATTGTTTTGATTATATTGCACCGCTCGTTGACCTGGTCATTGTTTTGATTATATTGCACCGCTCGTTGACCTGGTCATTGTTTTGATTATATTGCACCGCTCGTTGACCTGGTCATTGTTTTGATTATATTGCACCGCTCGTTGACCTGGTCATTGTTTTGATTATATTGCACCGCTCGTTGACCTGGTCATTGTTTTGATTATATTGCACCGCTCGTTGACCTGGTCATTGTTTTGATTATATTGCACCGCTCGTTAACCTGGTCATTGTTTTGATTATATTGCACCGCTCGTTAACCTGGTCATTGTTTTGATTATATTGCACCGCTCGTTAACCTGGTCATTGTTTTGATTATATTGCACCGCTCGTTAACCTGGTCATTGTTTTGATTATATTGCACCGCTCGTTAACCTGGTCATTGTTTTGATTATATTGCACCGCTCGTTAACCTGGTCATTGTTTTGATTATATTGCACCGCTCGTTAACCTGGTCATTGTTTTGATTATATTGCACCGCTCGTTAACCTGGTCATTGTTTTGATTATATTGCACCGCTCGTTAACCTGGTCATTGTTTTGATTATATTGCACCGCTCGTTAACCTGGTCATTGTTTTGATTATATTGCACCGCTCGTTAACCTGGTCATTGTTTTGATTATATTGCACCGCTCGTTAACCTGGTCATTGTTTTGATTATATTGCACCGCTCGTTAACCTGGTCATTGTTTTGATTATATTGCACCGCTCGTTAACCTGGTCATTGTTTTGATTATATTGCACCGCTCGTTAACCTGGTCATTGTTTTGATTATATTGCACCGCTCGTTAACCTGGTCATTGTTTTGATTATATTGCACCGCTCGTTAACCTGGTCATTGTTTTGATTATATTGCACCGCTCGTTAACCTGGTCATTGTTTTGATTATATTGCACCGCTCGTTAACCTGGTCATTGTTTTGATTATATTGCACCGCTCGTTAACCTGGTCATTGTTTTGATTATATTGCACCGCTCGTTAACCTGGTCATTGTTTTGATTATATTGCACCGCTCGTTAACCTGGTCATTGTTTTGATTATATTGCACCGCTCGTTGACCTGGTCATTGTTTTGATTATATTGCACCGCTCGTTGACCTGGTCATTGTTTTGATTATATTGCACCGCTCGTTGACCTGGTCATTGTTTTGATTATATTGCACCGCTCGTTAACCTGGTCATTGTTTTGATTATATTGCACCGCTCGTTAACCTGGTCATTGTTTTGATTATATTGCACCGCTCGTTGACCTGGTCATTAAATCATCGTCCTCTTTTTTTGTTTTTTTTGTTTTTTTGTTTTTTTGTTTTTTTGTTTTTTTGTTTTGCTTTTTAATTTAACAGAAAATATTTGGACTATATTTTTGTTTAGATTTATTCTATTTAAACTTTAAAAGAAAAAGTAATTTAAAAATTAAAAAAAAATAATTCCTACTTTATTTTCAATAATATATTAAACTATACATTCAGGACAAACTCACGACATTTACATTATTCGCGCGACGCTCTATCATTTGAACAAATGAGCCAAAGAACTGGGTGCTATAATTAAGCTTCAAATAAAGGAGTCAAGTTTTTACTTCCAACATCCATCCATAAAGTGTAAGCAATGAATTGAAAAACTAATCTGCTAAATATTATAAACATTGGGATCTAAAGATACATACGTAATGTAGATAATACTTATATGTGTGGATGGTCGCGTGTATATGTCATGTGCATTACTTACTTGGAGGCACTGTCACAGGTGTAGCTGTAGTGCCAGCGTCGTTGCAGTGGGTTGTGACTGAGGCTGCATTCATGCAGGTTCTCGAAACGGCGTCAAAAAGTGTTCCGGCGGGACATGAGACGATCGTGGTTTGAAAGTTGTCACATTTGACGAACCTGTCACAATACACTGGGTGAGGATGTGCATCGTCTCTCCAGTTATTGGTTTGACAATAGTCTTGAGACGCTGCAGAGTTAAACACACATAAATAAAAGGATTGGTTTGGCAATAGTCTTGAGACGCTGCAGAGTTAAACACACATAAATAAAAGGATTGATTTGGCAATAGTCTTGAGACGCTGCAGAGTTAAACACACATAAATAAAAGGATTGATTTGGCAATAGTCTTGATAGGCTCCAGAGTTAAACACACATAAATAAAAGGATTGGTTTGGCAATAGTCTTGAGACGCTGCAGAGTTAAACACACATAAATAAAAGGATTGATTTGGCAATAGTCTTGAGACGCTTTAGAGTTAAACACACATAAATAAAAGGATTGATTTGGCACTAGTCTTGATAGGTTCCAGAGTTAAACACACATAAATAAAAGGATTGATTTGGCAATAGGCTTGATATGCACAAATAAAAGACATGAATGAAAGGATTGGGTAGACAATTGTCTGGACACAACACAAGCACACAAGTGAAATGATAAGATTTGATAATAGTTTTGACACGCTGCAGAGTTAAACACAGATATTAATAAAAATGAAGGATTAGATACAAGCCTTGGCACGCTCAATAGTTTAACACAGACGTGAATGAAATAATTGATTTGACAATAGACTGGATATAGCAAGGGAGTTAAAGATACACACACACCCATATTAAGCAAAACCATGTAGCTCTAGTTTTGTTGACAGTGAAATACAAGAGATTACATCCTAAAGATCGTGAAAGAATGTCTAGTAGACTGCTTCATTCAAAACATTGTTAAGCTTGAACATGATAATGTTAAAAATAAAACTATGTATTGGAGATGACAATTTTTAAAAAGTCTATTACCTAATGGTAATTAGAAGTGCAAGAAAATCCGACCTTAGGTTCTACTCTCTTACCCGGTCAAACATGACAAAATGTTACTCACCGGAAACGTGTGGAAATCGTCTGTTTTGTCCGTCCTTTTGTCTAGTGCTATAGAATATAAACCCTATTGTAATATTGGTACGAAGTTCCGTGCCTGTGTTAGATCATTGCAAAAGAAATAGAAAATCTTTTTAAGCAACCCTTGTAATGGGAAAGCCGCTATTAGTTTTGTGTAGTCTGTATGTCCGTCTGTCAAGCTTTATTTTTAAAAAAAAGAAGAGCTATTGAAAATCTGATTTTCTCGCTTTTGTGGTTTGCAAAGTTAAGATGCAAAGCAACTTGTTGACTTCTGAACTATTTTAAAAATTTATTAACCAAGCTGTTTTTTTCCATAAAAATAAACCTCTTTCAACAAATAAATATTATCTATCTTTTGTTGTAACATAAGTTCATTGAGTTTTAACACATTCACAAACATACTCTTCGAGTACGAAAATTAATGAGGAATTTTATATGGCTACGCAGCCCTAGCTGTGACCTACCTATTTAGCCACTTCCAACACAGACATAACCATTGTCAGGTAGTGGTCTATTTAAGAGTGTTTTTGCCTTCTACGTCTGTATACTGCGGCCTTTGTAAGAAATCTCCAGCTGTCTCGTTCTAAGTTGACGCTTGAGCTGGGGGAGTAGGGACTTCTGCTAAGCCGACCACTTTTCAGATCAACAAAAAAAAAGATTGCCTTTGGCACATGGTCGTCCCCATACAGCAAAGCTGTCGAACTATAAGCAGTGCCTCAATACACCCCCATACAATCTTTCGCAAAAACATTGCTATTAGTAGTTTAGCCTTGTCAATGTATGTCACGATGGAGTGCAGACATCTTTGGTTAAAGCATTCAAGTGGTCTTAGTTTCGTTCGGTATAGTACCCATGTCTCAGATTCATATGGAAGAGTTGGGAGAGACACTGCTTGTTCGCCACTAATTTTTGTAGGCACACGTAGCGATTTCTTCCGCCGTACTTTCGCTTGGAGGCTTCCAAAAACACTACTGGCCATAACGTTTATCAACTTCCCTTTGAAGTGATCCCTCATTTGTTACGTTGGTATTTTAACACCTAATTTCTCCCATACTCATTCTATGATGATGTCAAAACTTGAAACAATTATTTATTGTACCTAACAAAACATTAATCAATTTTTAAAAATAACTAATTAGTTAACTGATTATTGATAATTTATTAATTTGTTTAATACCGAATTAGGGAAATAACTTCAACATTATTAGGAAACATAGTTTTAAGTGCGAGGTTCTTTTCCTTATATGAGCCATATTTGTTTTCAAAGGATTTTTTTTTTCATTTAGATCTAGACTTCCCTATAAGCTATTTCATTAAAGGCCTATTAGGTCTTTCAGCCGCCAGCGGAGACACTGGTAAGGACTTCCAATTTTACTAAAAATCTATTTGTCTACAATCTACAACAAAAAGAAAATAATCTTCCCACTAGCCATGTTCAGCCAGGCTACAAACAGGTCCTCGAGTTTTGAGTGTATGTGATCCCAGGAAACTTGTTTTAATAGTAACATTTTTTATGAGTCTCCCAGATTTAGCATCACTGTCTGCATTTTGCACCAAGTACCATCTGATGTAAAGTTACTTGTAGAGTTGCATCTTTGAATCTAAACATAATCTTTGATCATTTTAGTTCTCATGTGACTAGGGAACAAGTACCGGCGTGGCTACATTGAATGTTTTTATCACCCGTAGCGTCTCCAGAAGTTACTAGAGTTCTTAAAACACGCACAAATGTCATCGCAACCTAAGTAACATTCCCGGTCCTTGAGAAGCACTGACCTAGATAAGCATGTGTCATGTTGAAAGTACATTCTAAGATTTTCAGATAAGAACGAACTAGTCGAAAAAAAAATGTGGACCATAAAAACTTTAGACAATTTTTTTTGTTTTAACCCAATCAAGTATTAGTCTAAATTTCTAGCTCTGAAATAGTCTCAACTATTTACTTGTTAATTAGGCGACTTGGGCGCATTCAAACATTCTCGGATGTTTCCAATGTTAATAGTATGGATGTCTACGAAAATTCATAACCATTTTGAGACTATTTCATGAGGGCATGAAGGTTCGTGTTCAGAAGAGTGGAGAACCATCAGAGCCCTTCGAAGTACCAAGCGGGGTAAAACAAGGCTGTGTCCTAACACATACGCTGTTCAGTATCATGTTCTTTGCTCTGCTGACAGATACGTTCACAAATAGAGATAATAAAGTAATAAATATGACGTATAGATTTGATGGTCGCCAATGCAACCCGAGGCGGCTCAAAGCAAAACCAAAAACTAAATCAGCAGTAATAGGGGACCTGCTATTTCACGACGACTTTGCTCTAAAAGCCTGCTCTGAAAATTTACATTTACATCCACAGAGCATCGTCGGTGACTTTTGATGTGACAAACTAGGCGCCGCCTTCGATTGGTGGGGACCTCGAAAAAAACTATTTAAAAAATCTGGACAAATAATTTTGAAACATGGATCAAATCTCAAATATAGCAGACCTCAGTGGCTCTTTATATACTAGCCTAGCTCAGAGTTCTAAGTCTGTACCTCCTACTATGATTCAAGGTTTAATCGTAAATGTTTAGATCTACTTGTTAGACTGAAGACCAATGTTTCTTCCTTTTAGTGAAATTCAGAAACGTTATTTCTTGTCTGGCGATCATGAATCATCCATAAATCACATTCATGTTTTCGGCACTCTTTGAATTGAACTTATTTGTTGATTTAGATATAGGAACGATTTTAATTAATTGCGTATTTTTTGGCCTTTTTTTTTCACATCGTCTAGGGCCTACAATTAACTAAGGCGGCCCTACCAACACATTTAATAGAACAAATACATTTGATTTTTTGAAGCTGTTGTTTTTCAATATTTTTCCTCTGTCCATTGAGACAGATAAAGTCAAATGATTTCTTTTTTAAATCACAAGCTGCCTCTATAATAACTCACTAAATATTTACAATATATCTTATAAAATACAGGCGTTACGAAAAAAAAAAGAAGATGGCTATATCCATGAAGTGTACACTTTAAGACCAAAGACTAGCAGCTTAATTAAAACAATAAGGCTCTCATAGGGCAGTTAGAAGTGTCCGGCAACTTGCATGGAGTAATTTACTGCCTTACGCTTCACTGGAATATGCACAAGTTAAAATCACAAAAATCACAATCTGACAGTCAAAAACCTATCTCTCAGAAAGTAACTATTAAATTATTCATTCTGCGATAGACAACGATAGTAAACGATTGTAAAGTTACCTGCAAAATTGACCAGCACGGCACTGAGGAGTAAAAAGAACACAGCTTGATGTTGAAACGACCTAGCCATCTTGTCTCGCTGTTTTAACTTCATTGCAAGAAGTCTCGGAGATAAACAACATTTATAGACATTTTTTTTTTCGAAAAAATTCCTTATCAATAGATCGCGTTGACAGCAGAAGAAAATATTACAGGTCAGACCTACATCTAAAAACGTCTTGTCTGAGCAGTGTGTTGGAGAGTTGATAAGGAGTAGCAGCTCCTTGTATATGAGTATGAATCTATAAGCGTGTGTGTGTGTGTGATCAGTTCAACAGGCCTTACACTAGTAGATGTGTAGCATCATCAGAATACTTAGCAATTAGATCTATGTTTATAAGTGCGTGAACATTGATAGAGTTAATTCTGAATGTAAATTGAGAACCGTCATATTGGCCTTGAATAATATAATTTAAGTGTCTGAGATTGAAAAAAAAAAAGTTTGGAAAAGATGACATAATAGATTTGCTTTTAAATTTCATCTCAGTTTTTCAACTTACATTTAAATGTTCTTATTCGATTCTTAATTATACTTAAAATGAAGTTTTTGCTATTGAAGAATTGTTACTGTACCTTGTTAAAAGATTCCACTGGAGTAACTCCAATGATGAGGGTTTAGTGAATATTGAAAATTGCATTTCTAAAACATGAAAAGATCATTAGAACATAATCTACTGCTCCTACCAGAATAATTTGATGGGTTGCCGATACTGTTTGGAGTCTGAAGAAACGGAGGTGCATGTCTTCTAGTCAGTGTCCACAAGGAGATCCACTTGCAGAGTCACTCGTCCTGTATGAGGCACCACGTCTACATAAATATCAAATGCAAGATGTCAGAAAGTAGAAAGAACATAAGAATTCACAGACAAGCAAAAGATGAAGAACTTTCTTCCATGCTATACACGAGGTCTCTATGAACTAAACAGTCCCACTTACTGCTGATGGGAACTAGAAGGATTGATGTGTGTCTTGGTTGTGCGGTTTTGGTGTCGGAGTGTTGTTAGAAACCTCGACGTTTTCTGTTTCTCTTCAGGAACTTTGGACTTGAGTGTCATAGTCTTATTTTTGGAAGGAATGTCCGAAACTATTAAGACTAAACAGAAAATATAGTCTATTTCATTTTGTGTCTATTCTAGTGACTACAATCTCCACAGCGACCTGGAAGTTTTCATTTCTTATCTGAAAATCATTTTCCTAGAAATTCTGTGTTCTTATTGTATTCAATTAACTACAACCATTTTTTCCCCTAATATTGAGTACACATCAAGATTATTTAGTACAGTAATCATTCTTACACAATACATAGTAGATCACACAAATCATCTAAGCAGTTAGCGTAGTTTCTACATAACAACATTTGAAGCTTGCAATTTGAACAACATTTCTTAAATTAATAGACATTAGAATGTTGGTCCGTTGGGAGCATAAAGCAACACTTAAAACGACTACTAGTAGTTTAACGATTGTGTCTATAATTTAATTAGAACTTTACAGTAACTTTTCTGTACAGATAAAAATTATTCTGCTTTGTTAATAAGATATGGAAAGCGGTAGCTCACTGGTTAAGCTTATCCTCCGGGTCCTGGGTTCAAATCTCTGTGAAGACTAGGATATTAAAATTCGGGATTTTTAGGGTGTCCCCGAGTCCACCCAGCTCTAATTGGTATCTGACTTTAGTTTGGCAAATGTCAAGGCGGTTGGTCGTTGTGCTGGCCACATGACACCCTGCTCGTTAACCGTTGGCCAAAGAAACAGATGACCTTAACATCATCTGCCCTATAAGGTAGGTTGGATTACAAGGAAGGGGAACTTTACTTTACTTTAAATAATTAGATATAGTCAGCTAAATAGATGAAAATATTTGGACGTAAATGTTATTATTATTATTATAAATTTTATATAGCGCTACTTTCATGCTTATAGCATGCTCAGAGCGCTTTGGTCCAATCTCATTTGTGGACCAGTGGGGGGGGGGAGGGGGTATCTAGGAGTTGGTTTTCCGTGCTGCCTTTAGGCGCTCAGTAAACACAACTCTGCCCGAGTCGGGTGTCGAACCTCGACAAGCCATGTTCATGCGCACTTAGCCTCTCGACCACGCTTCCCACGACAATATAGTTGTTAACGGGTGCTATACTTTTCAGACATCTGGTGATCCAAGTTGGTCCCCTGTAATTCCAGCTACGAACTGTGACAGTCAACTTTTTTTCTAATCTGCTTACTTTTTTTGTGATCTTTCCGGTTCAATACCTGCATCGTCACGTTAATCTCTGGGTTTCATATGGAATATAGACTCTACGTAGATTTAGAAGTGAATGAGCTTTTCTGCTTGATATAGTTTTAATACTTTTTGCTTATTTTCTCTATTTCCCCCCAATAATGTTTTAAGTCTAGAGTGACTTAAACATAATGTCCTTACTCCATACCTACATGGCTTTAGGAAATATAGAAATGTGAAACACAACTATTAGGACTAATTGATGACTTTTCAAAAGGTTTAGATGATAATAAGCAAATAGATGCGATCCTATTAATTTTTTTCTAAGGCTTTTGACAAATTTCACCAGCATGGCTCGCTTAAAAATTAAAATATTTTGGCATTGATTTTTGATACCTAAATCTATGACTGACAAAGTATTTTATGCTAGGATGCAACGGGTGATTCAAAGAAGGGTTGCCTTTGTTTAAAACTGTGTTCTACTTTTGGTGCGGCCTAAAAGTTCATGGTTGGGAATGAGGGCTTGGCTCATTGTAATTTTAACTGTTCAACTGAATAATAATGCGCCTTTGAAATTCAAGGGATTAAGAAGTGAGTGGTTTGTTTGCGTCTTTGTTGGGTCAGCCGCACCATGTTGTTATTACATATAAATTTCCATGTTATCATAACATTATAAAGTCTTCATGTTATTGTGACATGTTTATGGTATTATGGTTTCTGACATTGTGTTACGGTCTACATGTAGATATAACGTACTTAAAACTCAATATAACTGTAACAAGCTTACAGGTATCAAGTTACTTAAACATGTGAAGGTTTCAGTGTTAATGAAATATCACAATGTGACTGTAACATGCTAAGAGGTATCCATGTTACTGTACCATTGTTCGGTCTCCATGTTACTGTACCATTGTTCGGTCTCCATGTTACTGTACCATTGTTTGGTCTCCATGTTACTGTATCATTGTTTGGTCTCCATGTTACTGTACCATTGTTTAGTCTTCATTTTACTGTACCATTGTTCGGACTCCATGTTACTGTACCATTGTTCGGTCTCCATGTTACTGTACCATTGTTCGGTCTCCATGTTACTGTACCATTGTTTGGTCTCCATGTTACTGTATCATTGTTTGGTCTCCATGTTACTGTACCATTGTTTAGTCTTCATTTTACTGTACCATTGTTCGGACTCCATGTTACTGTACCATTGTTTGGTCTCCATGTTACTGTATCATTGTTCGGTCTCCATGTTACTGTACCATTGTTTGGTCTCCATGTTACTGTACCATTGTTTAGTCTCCATGTTACTGTACCATTGTTTAGTCTCCATGTTACTGTACCATTGTTTAGTCTCCATGTTACTGTACCATTGTTTAGTCTCCATGTTACTGTACCATTGTTTGGTCTCCATGTTACTGTACCATTGTTTAGTCTCCATGTTACTGTACCATTGTTTAGTCTCCATGTTACTGTACCATTGTTTGGTCTCCATGTTACTGTACCATTGTTTGGTCTCCATGTTACTGTACCATTGTTTAGTCTCCATGTTACTGTACCATTGTTTGGTCTCCATGTTACTGTACCATTGTTTAGTCTCCATGTTACTGTACCATTGTTTAGTCTCCATGTTACTGTACCATTGTTTGGTCTCCATGTTACTGTACCATTGTTTGGTCTCCATGTTACTGTACCATTGTAAGTTCTCCATGCGTAATCAATTGTTGCTCAACCCTGATAAATTTCTCCATCCCACCCTCTCCAGAAACAAGTTCCCTCTTTTTATTCAAATATCTATTATGATTAGATTCAATAACGATCTCTACGCACTTTTGCAAAAGGATATCGCCATAATAGAAACTAGACAGACAGACAGACAGACAGACAGATAGATAGATAGATAGAAAGACAGACAGATAGATAGATAGACAGATAGATAGATAGATAGATAGATAGATAGATAGAAAGATAGATAGATAGATAGATAGATAGATAGATAGATAGATAGATAGATAGATAGAAAGATAGATAGATAGATAGAAAGATAGACAGACAGACAGATAGATAGATAGACAGACAGACAGACAGATAGATAGATAGATAGATAGATAGATAGATAGATAGATAGATAGATAGACAGACAGATAGATAGATAGACTTCTGACAAAAAAAAGTGTAATAACTGCAAAGGAAAAGGAATAAAAGAAAAATAATTTGAACACATCTTTGCTTCTTTTAATTTTATAATCCGATAACCAGAGACTGTATTCACATCATTAAAAACAATACAATAAAATCAGAGAAAATTAATGATTCTTACATTGAAACATTCTCTGCATCATTAGTCAACACTATATAATCAGTCCAATGTAGTAGAACATTAGGTTTAGTCCGTTTCATTGACCGATATTCTTCAACTACATACAACTCACGGCTTCTAGATGTCGCCTTACTTTTCACGTAGCATACAAACAGTGTTTAGACAATAAAATGGAAATTGGCATTGTCGATACAGTTGACGCTGTGCACTTCCGTACAGCCATTACTGGCGACATTGAAGGCCATCCCATTAGGGCAGTTTCCGTGGATTGTAACTCCGTTTGAACATTCCACGTACCCTTGGCAATTGGACGGATCAGGGTAGTTACCATTCAGCAGCTGATACGTGGCACAAATATTACTGGCAACTGAAAAACAAAATAATTCATTAGGCTAATTACATCTCGCAACAAGGATTTCGCTGTTGATAGCGTTCTTTGGTTAACGACAGTAGAAATAGCCACGTGACACACACAAAATAGTGACGTTCAGTGATAGAAACACATAAACTATACGGAAGGAGCTGGAATGGATAAAGTAGGCATCGTTTAATAAGTCAAATGAAATGATAGCTAGTTTAACGTAAACCACGGAGTTGATTATGCTGATCTCCATTTCATTTGCACATAAGCAATAGTAAACCTTTAACTGTTTATCTAAAGTATAAATAATTGGTTTTTGGTGTGAATGTAGTTTAAAACGTACGTGTTAAATTCGCAATCAACTGATAATTTCTACAATCAAAGCAAGTCAAAGCAAACAGAGAACACACACAATACGTTTCGAGATTTAAATTGTTCTTTAAGCAAAACTAGAGTCGTGGTGGCTGAGTGGTAAAGTGCTTGGCTTCCCAACCGGGGGTCCCGTGTGCGAATCCTGGTAAAGACTGGGATTTTTAATTTCGGGATGTTTATAGCTCCTATGAGTCGAGCCATCTCTAGCCTGACAATAGTAGCCATTCTTACTTTTCTTCAAGACAGATACAGAAAAGAACTGGGTTGTTTCTTCTGTTCAGCTTGAAAAGTAGAAAAGCGTTTGGTTTCATAACTGAGGAGGTCACAAGTTCGAATTCCGTTAAGGACTTAGATTTTTAAGGATTTGAGGACGTCCCTGAATCGACCCAACACAAATAGGTATCCAAACATTATTTTGGAAAGTTGGTCATTGTTTTGGTCACTTTGCATCCTCGTTATCACATCGTCTTCCCCTTTCAACACAAGGTAACACCAATGTCCAGCATATCAACACAACTTTTTAAAAAATTTTGCTTTTTACTTTAGCAAAAAATATTTGGACTCTATTTTGTTAAAGATTTATTTCTAATGACACTTTAACAGAAAAGTAATATAACGAATTCAACACAAATTCACAACTTTATTTTCAATGCTATATTAAACTATATACATTCAGGACAAACTCATGACATTTACGTTATTGGCGCGACGCTCTATCAACTGAACAAACGAGACAAAACTTTAAGGTTGAAATAAAGGAGTCAAGTTTTTACTTCCAACATCCATCGATAAAGTGTTAAGTGTAAAGTAATCTCCCAAATTTAAGTATTATAAACATTGGATACAGATACATACCTAATGTAAATAATACAAAGTATCGGGATGACAGATCCCATCACGGTTCTATAATGCATTCAATTTATTTCTTACTGAAATTTGGTTGAAACAAACATGACTACATTCAATGGATTTTTAAAAATATAATACACTGTCGTAAAGTATTTAGTGGACAATGGAAGAGCAGGACCATGTGTTCATTATTGCAAGGTTAGCAGATGCTACAGATTTAAAGGTTATACAAGTTGATTTTCTTTTAATTAGGAATTACATTTTGATGGCAATAAAAGGAAAATGAAATGAAATAGTTATAACTTCAATTCAAAGAAGCTTTTTGGTCACCATTATTTGTTGAATAATATAAAAATACAATCTTTCTTAAATGGTATTAGATGTAACCAAAAACAAACAACAGATGGCAGTTATAATGTGAAAACCTTTAGTTACTAAAGAATTGAAAAAAAAAAAAACATTAGATGTAAACAAAATAAAAAAAACAGAGAGCTATCGTACAGTATAAAAGCTTAAATGATTTTAATTCCTTGAGGAACATTCAATATATTGAATATAAATATTCAAAGAATATTTTTATTTCTACAATTTTACTTTCATTTCAAGACATTAACTTGTATAGAAACTTGCTTACACACATTCATCTCATTGTGAGACAGACACACTAACAAGATATAATGTCAACTATGTAGTCATCAATTTATAAAATACACTGACATTAAACATTCCTGTAAAAGTCCTAATGATATTATACACACATTTGACTACTATACACAATGTTTAGAATTTAGCCCTTTAGTAATAGTGAATATATAAGCCTAGAAAAGAACTGAACTTGCACAGCTAAAGAAGTTTTCTTTATCTATATTTAAAAGACATTTCATCACAAAGAAATACATAGCATTATTAAAAAGAACAGCTAATAAATGTAATAGTCATACATAAACCATTTTTACCTAAATGTAATGACAATAACATAATACTTGGTTACTTCAATGTAATGATAATAGATAATACTTGTAATGACCATACATACTTCATGGTTACATAAATGTAAAGATCATACATACAACTTGGATACTTGAATGTAATGATTATACATACTACTTAGATACATAATTATAATGACCATACATACTACTACTTGGATACTTGAATGTAATGACCATACATAATACTTGGATACTTAAATGTAATGACCATACATAATACTTGGATACTTAATTGTAATGACTACACATAATACTTGGTTACCTAAATGTAATGACCATACATTCTACTTGGATACTTAAACATAATGATCATACATATAACTTGGATACTTGAATGTAATGACTGTACATACTACTTGGGTACATGAATGTAATGACCATACATAAAACTGTGTTACTTAAATGTAATTACCATACATAATACTTTAATGTAGTTACCATACATACATACATGTGTTACTTAAATGTAATAACGATACATAATACTTGGTTATCTAAATTTAATAATTATACATAACACTCAGTTACTTAAATTTAATGGTATTAGAAAAAAATGTATACTTAACTGCAGTATTAGACACAAATACTACAATACCCAAGAGTTTCCTAGAGATCAAAAATAAATTGATAAAAAAATGTAATGTTGGTACAAAAAAGATTTGATTCATGAACAAAATACATTTTGAGAAGTCTCACCACATGTTCACTATTATTAGATCACTTTTGATCTCTATGATCTCTATATGTTTCAATGCATCGATATTGTAGAAATGTAAGACATATTTTTTGTTTTGATCTGATCAAATAAAACTGTTCTTTGGTAAACATATACAAGCACTAAAGAACTCTGATTCTCCCAGACATAAATTGTTAGGCCAGAGTGGATTATTATTGTTTAATAATAAAGGTATGTAATATCCAAAGAGATAAAACATAAACAATTAGGTCTGTTGATCTTGCATTGAGACACGCCTTAGGTAAATTATCAAATCTTCCTTGAGTCAGTTGAACGCTGGTCATAGAGAGAGTCTAATGTTGGTTCAAAGCCACGGTGCTAGTCATAGCAATGTCTTATGAGGACTTCAAATCTCTGCTTCCCACTACCACTTGCTATCTAGTACATCAACTCTCCGGCACAAACAGGCTGTAATAGGAATATCCAAATCAATCTTAATTTGTATTTTTCTTATAATATTTCAAACAATAATTATATTTGTATTGTAAATTGATTTGTCGACATAAAATAAAAGGTCAAATGTATATATCGTTCTGATGTTCGACTAACTAATAGTTGTATTTTAATGTTTAACTAATTTTAGAACTCAAAGTTTGAACTCTATGATGTTCAATCTATTTATAGCGAAGTTTATTATCAAACATAGTGCAAAAACTGTTGGGATTACTTTATCCATACAACCGTAGCATTGAATAGCATATTATATTTCAGCATTAGAATGAGTTGATCACAATTTGAGAATATGGACGTTTTACAGCTAATACAATCCCTATTTCCCATCCACCTTTTTCAAAGAAAGAAAAAAAATCAACTACCAAATGTTTTCAGCCTTTTTTTAGATACCTACTGGAAAGTGTTATTTATAAATAATTATAACACAATACCTATATTTCTAGATTCTAGTAAAGTAGGTAACTTTTGTCTCTCCTAATACTAACCTTCTATATCTTAATTCAACACTTCCTTCCACACAACGTTCCGGGTGTAATTTGCGTTGTCTCGGGGAAGAGGGACTTTTAAACAACTTTGTCGTTTTACTCTGAAAAGGCCACATACAGCATACCATGCATGAAGACTGAGACCCTGATCAACTCCAACGAACTGGAATGTTTGACCTTGGGATTTGTGGACTGTCATTTGCGTTGTCTCGGGGAAGAGGGACTTTTAAACAACTTTGTCGTTTCACTCTGAAAAGGTCACATACAGCATACCATGCATGAAGACTAAGACCCTGATCAACTCCAACGAACTGGAATGTTTGACCTTGGGATTTGTGGACTGTCATGGCGAAAGCAGATGGCGCTGCATTGTGCATTCAAGTTTTCCCTTACTGGAATCTAGAGTGATTCTGGGAATGTGAACTGCCTTTCCAAAATGTTCGCCAGTTAGAATCCTAGCAATAATTATGTTGTTACACAGTTCAGTGACAATGAGCCTCGTCCCATTACAGAGTCCTTCTGAAACATCCATGTTCCTAAGTAGCATGATAATTGTGTTGTTGTTTTTTTTGTTTTAGTTTGTGTGGAGGCAAATCAGCGATGTCTATGAAATTTTAAAATTCTGTGGTAAATTGAAGTGTACCTTCTGACATATCCTTGATTGAGTCAAAGCTTAAAAAAGACTTTTTCCTCTCTAGGTAATCTGTCTATAAGCTCAAAATTGATTAAATTGACTTTTTTGTTTAAGGGAGCCAGAATTGCCCTGTCTTTCATTTTTTCGTAACTCTTATCTGCTAAACAATCCCTATAAACTTCATCAATAATGTTTGTTTTTGAGATGACATCTTGTGGCAGAGCTATTTCACCCATATCATTTAATGGTAGTTCACCGTCTCCAATCCTTAAAAGAAACTCGGCAAAATCCGTCTCTTCTTCATCAACTCCCACATTTCTGGTTAACTGGAATATTTTAAAATGTCTCCATAGGTCACTCTTTTTAAGGGATACATCTAAAAGCTCACTTCTGTTGGCTCGTGGCTGAATTGGAAGACATTGTGGAAGTCGCCCCCCAAAACTATTGTTTTTCCTCCAAAAGGCTCTTTCAAATTGCCGATTGCTCTTAGTAGCTGGTCTATGGTAGAAAGTCCGTATTTTGGCAGCATAGGGGCCTCATCCATTAAAAATACATCAACTTCCGCTAACTGAGCAGCTTTCATTGATCCTAGCTTTATGTTTGAAACTGATTCAGGTGTAAGGGGCACACTGAGGTCAAATGTTTTGTGTGAGGTGCGTCCATTAGGCAAAAGAATTGATGCTATTCCTGTAAATGCCATACATTTCACATTGAAAATTCGACCCCGTAGAATGTGATAAATAGTCTTGTACACAAACGTTTTTCCAGTGCCTCCAGGTCCATCAATAAAAAAACATCTTGGTCCAGAGTTATGACTTGGGACAGCATCGAGAATGGTATTCACTATGTCAAGCTGTTTCCCTTTTAAGAGTCCATACAACCGTTCCCCTTCCAGTATTGAGCAGTCGTTGTTGTTATGTACATCCACATTGAAATGGTTATTGACAAAGACAATGTTGTCCATGCCAAAGGTGTTGACCCAGTACAGAAAATCTTTGCCTTCTGTGGCTTCGGTATTTAATTTGGAGGCGATAATTCGATAAACGCGATTTATCGCGTTTTCCACACGGCCATCTGTGCGTTCTATTTCTAGAATAAAATCCTCAGCCAGATCTTCTTTGAACATTTCCCAAAGTCTTTTTGGATTTTCTGGAGCTCCAAAGATTAAAATCTATGTAAATAGTGTTCTCATTGCTCTAGATGTTTTTGACATAGCAGATTCCTGCAGACCATCTATCCACTGTTGGTCATCATAGGCAAGCCCTCGAGCCAGACAGCCTGATACCATTAAATTTAAGAATGTCGTCAAAAATTGTAGCGTCATTGGCGTGGTACAAAAGCATCCTTAAGTGGTATAACTCTGGCTGGGCAACAAAATTAACGCTGTGGATACGACCAATAACATTGATTTGTCGAAGCCTCTCAATCCATTCACTCTGCCTTCCAATCCATTTAAAATGTTCAGGCATCTGCCAATAAAAGTGGTAAATAATTTCTTCATCTATTCCAGAAAGACGGTTAGCTTCTTCTTTTTGCTTCTTGGTAGCATTGGTTTTTAATAAGACTTCAATGTGGATCCCTTAATGCCAGTATCCGCCAGATCCTCCTGCACATTCACAATATCTGACATTCGGTAGTGGCCAGGAAGATGTATGTCAAGACGTTGCACTACATGGCTCTTCTTTTGAAGTTCATTCCCAGATAAACGCCAGCAAGCCTCCGCCCTTCAATGTATGTGTCTGGTTCATTATAATTTATTCTTTTTTGGTCCTCCACAATTTTAATATAGGCGCAGTCATGTCCTTTGTAAATATATTTGTATAAATATTTCACTGCTCTAATGCTTCCAACAAATTCAGCGTTTATGTGGCAATTGAATAGTTTCATCAAATGTGCATTGTAAGGAGCCACGTGGCGGTTGTCTCTGATTATCTATCTACCAGACTTGTCTTTTCGGTAGACAGCTAGTTCGTGAGAAAATTCAGAGCTCTGCTGGTCCAGTCTGGAATCATACCGACGTCTTAATTTTGGTTTTTCGTCGTCAAACAGTGATGTTGTTTCTTGAAAAGGTTTGGGGAAATCGAAACGGCAATGAATTTTTCCATTGTGGTTTTTCATGCATGACGCATTTAAGTCATGTTTACTGCAAGGATTATGGATCATCCATTTCAATACCAGTTCTCGCAACTCAGGATCTGTGTTGTCTGGGATCTCAGCAGAAATTAAATCATCTAGCTCATCAGGATTGTGTACTTTGTCTTCCGATCTCATAATTAGTAAAAGATGCATGTGAGGGAGACCACGCTTTTGAAATTCAATTGTATAAACATAGGCTGCTACTTTCCCAAAGATTTGTTTCTTGTACAATTCTTCAATAATGGTTTCAAACTTCAGCTTGGCTACTCTTGCAACGAGATCAGGACGATCTTGAGCTCGCTGCTGAATAGCAAACCCTTCCTCGGTAACAATGCGGGCAGCTTCTTTCAGGCCATTCCGGATTACATGTCATGGTTATAAATAAGTCTGGTGAACCGAAGCGTCGTACTATAGCCATTGCGTTTTCAAATTGTTCAGCATATTATCGTGTTGAGCCTGGGAGGATGGTAAAATGATGGTTTCACCAACAACAGCATCTTTCTTTTCAGCTAGTTCTTTAAGAAAGTTAGACACTCCTATGTATTTTTCAGCCATGAATCTTTTTTTTGGTTGGACTTGATCCAGTATATGCGGTCGCGTTCGACTCTAATAAATGTGTCAACCAGATACTGCTGAAACAGTCGGCCACCAAAATGTAGTGCGTTGAATTGTGTTTCACGTAGATCAAGATCGCCTCGATCTTTTTAAAGTGGAAGATTTTTGGTGAGTCCTTTGCGATAAGCAATACGTATTGTGCCATTTCCAGTCTTGTTAGATGCTGCCGACTGGGATTAGGCTGTTGTAGATTTGGATTCGCAGAATATCCAAAGGTGCCTTTAGGATAAAATAATGGATATGTGAAGGGCTCTGTTAGTTTGTCTGTGTTCTTTAAAGTAACTATTTCTTTGCCTCGCTGATGTACATTTCATTAGCTGGAATGCTTTGATCAGCATTCAGTGTCAGCACAGCACATACTTCATTGAATGAGGGGACATTGTAGCGCCTGACATCAAAACCATCAGGATTAGTAAACAAAAGTCGAACATGTGGAGGTGCTACTCCTTTTGCTGATGCAAGTTGTCTAGTTTCTGTTTCCACTTCTCTCATCATTTGAAATGCTTGAGCGAAACAATTGACGGCGCGTATGATTTTCTCCAGTCTATTAACTAAGTCTTGGTTGATGTCATTATTGTATGGATGTTGAATTCTTTCATTCACAGCATCGTTGGGATCCAGAAAGTTGAGCTGACCATATTGTGGTCTTTCGTAGTCACCATTTGGATTTTGTGTTGGATGAACAGCCAAATTTATTTTATGATAAATCATCCCTGCTGCGATGAAACTATGTCGTAGTTGAAGGCTGGTGATTCACTGGAGACTGGCAATTCATTGAAGTTGAAGGCTGGTGATTCACTGGAGACTGGCAATTCATTGAAGTTGAAGGCTGGTGATTCACTGGAGACTGGCAATTCATTGAAGTTGAAGGCTGGTGATTCACTGGAGACTGGCAATTCATTGAAGTTGAAGGCTGGTGATTCAATGAAAACTGCTGTCAATTTATTGAAGTTGAATCCTGGGACTTTAGCTGGATCAGCGTCGTTGTTCCCTTCTCTAGTTTCTTGGTTGAAGTTGAATAACTGACGTTTTATTGGCCGCGGCATCTTCCTAATAGCAATGATTTAAATTGGTTTTCTATTTTTTAAAATATAATTGGTATACTATATTACACTACTGAATATTAAATTTCCGAATAATAACGTTATGTCAATAAATATTAACTTCATAACAATTAATAAAAAGAATAAATAATAATGCTTACATAAATAATATAATTTTGTATTAAATGTATAAATGTGTGCATTACATTAAACAAAACATTAGAGCTATAGCAAATGAATTGGACGTTCACAACAACCCCACTCAACAAGTGCATGTCAACATTTCTATCACATAGATGGATTGTATTTACTCATTTGATTTAACTGTATAGTGGCCAATAGCTAAATAAGTTATTTTGTGACCAATAGCTACATGAGCTGTTTTGTGTGGCCAATAGCTAGATAAGCTGTTTTGTGGCCAATAGATAGATGAGCTGTTTTATAACCATTTCCAACAAATAAAAGAAACGGTATCATGTTACTGCTTAAGGAAGAGTCACCATCCTCTAGAAATCTTATTAGCCTAGGTCGTAAACCTCCTGCTAATGGGGAAGAATAATGGCGAGCAACATAGTAGTTGCATCCCCTTAGAATCTAGTTGTAAGTCTTGAATCAAGATCTAGATCTAGACTCCAGACTCCATAAGGACCATATCTATTCTTTTCGGCCTACATTCTAGCTAATTAAAGTCATGCACATAAATCAAATTCTTCTTCTAACTTACCTTATTTAATAAGGATGAAATGTTTAATTTGTAGAAACACTTGAGCGTCTTCAGATAACCACGTGCTTGATCAATTGATGTTCAGTTAAAAATGAACGCAAACACTGTTCTAAACCTTCAACTACGGTGCGCAAAATGTTGTGTCTATTCGGCGCCTTCGACATACAAGCCTTCGCTCTGACCACGCGCGGTCTACGTCATCACTCGTCAGAGGCCAAAGTTATGCGTCACTGATGATGCGTGCGAAACCACTGTGAAGCTGTGTAGTCTACATAGACAGAAAGATTTCTTTTGAAACAGATAGAATCTTCATCTAAATATGATTTAGAGTTTTCAAAACATTCATCATGGATTAAAACTCTAGATCTACAATGGTGAACAAATGTCTCGTTTTGTAAAGGATCTAGATCTAGCAGATGCTTTTCGATTACCAAAAGATGATGAATGATGCCTTAGAAAGAAAAAAATGGCCAGCAGAAATGCCTTAGGCTTAGAGAAATGATTAGATCTACGTACCATTAAAGGAGTACTCTAAAGTAAGTAAATATTTCTACATCCAGCATTTTATGCTTTTGATGATTAACATTGAAAAGTCATTGAATTATGATTGAATTCTAGATCTAGGCACTAGATTTATTTCTTTACAAATTAGGGTAGGTCGATGTAGGCCTAGATCTAATTGTAAATCTATTAATTTAATAACGATTCTGTCAATAATTATAGAGTCTAGATCTAGTTTATATACAAATAGCATAGTCCGTATATAGAAGTACAAATAGACAGGTAGTAAATTATAGATTTAATATACATATAGAACTAATAGAAGTACAGATCTATAGTAGGCTATTACTAGTATTTTATAGTTATATAGACTCATTAGACTGTTAGGCAGTTACTATTAGATCTGTCATATTGTATACCCCGGTTATGTACCAAATTATTCTAGTAAATGTTAGATGTTATATATATATACATTTTATTTTATACAGTTTGCATTTCCTTTCAAAAATATTAATAGTAAACTTTATTAAACTTTTAGATCTGCCATTAACATTTTCAAGACGAAGTATCATGGACAGTATTGAAGGATTACTACTATAAAGGAATACTCTAAAGTAAGTAATAATTATTACTAGCATCTAGTATATAATTTTAGCATTATAAATAATTTAAATTTTGTATGCTTTTGATGATCAACAAGACTATACAAAGAGGCTATTGCTAGGAAGTAAATACTACTTTAGGCTAGAACTATGTAAATCTATTAATTTAATAACGAGTCTATAAATAATTATTCTAGTAAATGTTTGATATTATAATATTATATATTTATTTACAGTTTGCATTTCATTTAAAAAATATTAATAGTAAACTTTATTTAACTTTCAGATCTGCCGTTAACATTTTGAAGACGATGAAGTATTGTGGACTAGCTACTACACATAAAAGAGTATAGAGTGCATTAAAAAATGTGTAAAGTCTCAGGAAGTCGCAGGATGGCTGCCTGGTCTTGTGGTTTGTGTGCCGGACTGTCGTTTGGATTTATCGATGTCTCTGGTTCAAACCCTGCCCGCTCCTATCCCCTGTCGTCCTGAGGGATGCTTGGACTAGGAAGTAAACTATCTTCAACTCAGAAGGAACATCCAAAACATGTCAAACATATAAGGATATAATAGTAAAAAAAAAATATTAGTGATTTCAGTGAATTTCAAAATAGTGTAAGAAATATAAATGTGTCTTCGTTTTGGATGTTCTTTGTCAAGAGGAGTGTATGATTTATGTACATTGTAAAGGTTTTGGTCCAGTTAAGGTAGTATATATATATTCTATTGTTCTTGGTACATCTCTTTGATGTTTTTTTTAAACAAACAGAAGTATTTGGTAAAGGTGATAAGCTACTTCTTAAAACTGTATCCTACATTTATGAAATAACTAATTTTTTAGAACTCAAAGAACAATATTCAAAAAGACATTTTACCAACAATACTAACAATTTAAATTTAAATCTATTAAAGAAAATACTAAGTACACAAATACAAAAAATGACAATGAAATAAATATATTAAATTGACTTAAATGAAACAGGACTAAATGTTATGTATGTAATAAGGCCATCAATAAGAAGACCATGTCACTTTATATGGACTTTCTAAATTAAGTATTGTCTACCCACATCCGGCAGATTCCTGCTTATAAGTTATTGACCATGTACACTACATATATTTTAAGGTTTAAGATACAGTGGGATAAATCAAAAAGATGAAAATATTTCTTTTAACTTTCCTAATTTTAATGATTCATCAAAACATCATAAAGGTTCTTTAACACTTTTTCAGAATTTAAATAGAGGCTATAAAAGTACTTGTAAAAATTTTTGGCCAGAGGTTAGGGTAATAAATTAGGATCCTCTTATTTTCTGGAATGTTTTGATGATTGGTTTACTGTAAGTCTAACTGTTAGGTGTTATATTATGGGTATTTATCTTGTTTTTTGAAGTAACTTGTGTAATCTATAAGATATATTGCTGGTTATGTTCATGTGGTTCTAAAGAAATTTAATGACTGCATGACTGGGGATGGGAGCGGCCAGGGTTTGAACTTGGGACCATCAATAAACTTAAACAACAGGCTGGAGCGCAAACCGCTCGACCAGGCAGCCATCCATATATATATATATATATATATTATATATATATATATTAGGGATGCACCGGATAGTACTTTTTGATATCCGGCCGGATATGACCGGATAGTAAAATTTGATATTCGGCCGGGGACGGAGCCTTGTAAATATCTTGTATTGCTGAGCATTTTACGAAAGTGTTAAATAACATACCTATATTTGTTGGTAATATTTTGTTTTTCTTTTATATACCTTATTGTTTTAAACTCTTTTACTGATTGATTTATTTAAGATTAACAGTATTTATAAACATAAATTAATCTGGGTAGCATGAGCGTGTCTGTGTGTATGTACAAGGCCACCAACTATTAAGGCTGTGTGTTGGAGGGTCAATGTAAAATATGTTAGTATATATTTAACTAGTTACTAAATTTAAATCTCTCATCTGGCTTGTATGGTGGTTGGATGTATGTGTTCAATAATTTCTGACCAACAACTGGTCATCAGAGTTGTAATTTTAAGTCCAAAGGCTGCTTCTGGTTCTGGCTTCAAGGGCTTAATACTGATAGCTGTTAGTTAATTGTTGGAATCTGAAGCGTAGTAGGTCATATATTTATTAATCCATTTGCGGCAAACGATATTTTATTAACAGCAGGAACATCTATTATACCTACTCATAGCCTGAGATTTAAATGTTGCAAAGCAAAGATTTAATTGTAGTCTGTAGGCCTATTATGGATATCTATGTTTAGATCTACTGTTATATAGATCTAAGAGAATTAGGAAAACCAACTATAGATGAAAAAAAACTCACCCACACCCTCCCTACCAAACGAAAACATAAAAAGACTTTGTGTTCGACTGATCGTAACAACCTGGTCAGATAGACGTAGTGAGCCTACACATGTAGTCCTAGTGTAGTGTGTATAGTTGATGGTGTTGACCTTCACGCGTTTTTTTTTCCTTGGGCATACGCAATAGTGTTTAGTGTGCAGGCAAAAAAAGATAACACATTGGCATGATCAGTCAAGCATATAGATAAATTATCTCTGTACCTTAGTTACTGAGGTCAAGTGTTTCTTAACATTCCAGCATATTTTTTCTTTGTTTGCTAGATCTAATTGTGGTGCTTTAGATAAATTTATTTTTTGCGATGTTAAATTTAACTGTAAGGTTTTCCTTTATATATTAAGTCAATAGAATTAAACAATGAAATTAGTTTTCTTTCTAAAAGTTTTAATACAAGGGGAAAAATACATAGACGCACACATGCACAGATTTGTTTTATTTTATTGTGCAACGAACGTGTGTTCAGCGCCCTAAATTTCTCTACAAGTAAACAAACTTAGTCTCATCATCTAGTCACCTCTAGACAGTGTCAATATTTCTCAACAATCTGCGTTAATCCATTCTGGCTTAAGAATGGTCAATGTCTATCAATACATTGTCATAGATTAAACAAATAAGAAGTTGGGGGTGTTGAGCCCCCTCCCTTTAAAGATACCCCTGGTCAGTGTCTGTTTGGCTTGTAGTCCAGCCTCCTAATTGAGACTTAAAGTAAACAAACTTATTGTCCCGGCCAATAGTATAAAAGGTGTGGCTTGTTTCCAGACCCTTGATAAACAAACTCATACCAGATTAACCTTATAGAGATTTGGCTTGTAGTCCCGCCTCTAATAAAAAATTATTCTCCAAGTAAACAAAACTTAGTTCTCTCAGAAGATGTGATCTCTAGACAGTGTCAACACGTTGACATCTGGCTTAATGTGGTCAGCTGTCTATCTGTGAACTCAATGTGATGGACTAAACAAACAAAAGGAGGTGGGGGTTGCTCCTCTTTACCTCTGGAGATATACCCGCACATCTAGACAGATTATCAGCCTGACGTAGTTAAGGAATATTCCATGTTTACTAGACCACTCAATGGTCAAGACAAGCTTTTAAAATGACATCGCTGCTACGTATGTAATGCGAATTTATCATGTACAGTCTTATTTCTATTTAGATTAACACGCCTTGTCTTTGTACTAAAAAATATTTGGTGCATAGTCATAGTTTATAGTTTTAAAAACAAATCCTTTTATTTGAAACAAAAACGTTAATGTATTTCAGAACTAACATTATTGATTTATGTCCACTTTATGAGTATTGGTTTATTTTTATTAACATGGAGATTTAGTTTAAACTTCTTGTTGGACATTTATCAGCATCGATTACCTTTATATTGTTTGCCTTTCGCTTGTGTTGTTTCGATATTTAAGCGATACCTCCGTTTGCCGTATCTGGAAAAGACTTAGCGCGGAGGCGCATAAAATTACTAAAAATACAGGTGTAGCTTTTACTATCCGGTAGTGATATCCGACAGGAGCCGGATAGTGAAAAAGTGCCGAATATTCGGCAGAAGCCGGAGCCGGAGGGACTATCCAGTGCACCCCTAATAAATATGGATAATATAAAATTTAGATAACATTAACATTATATGAAATCATTGTAAATTATTTGAATATCTATTTTTTCTCCATATGTTCATTAAGCAATTGCAATAAAAACTTAACTCATTAAAGTGGCATCTTTTGTCTGCAAATAAAATTGCTATATAACACCACACGTTTATTTTCATGTTGTGTTATTTCTGTTGTGATGCTTATTTCCATTAGTGTGTACATTAAGTTGTAAAGCAACTTATCAATTTTATATTCTAATAACAATTATGTAGGTGTAATACTGTTTATAGAAAAGTCATAACATACATGAATACACAGTTATTGAGTTATAGACTATACCACTTAGCCTAAGCACTAATGCAAATTTTCAGCCAGATGTGCTACCGTTCAGTTTAAAACACACTTAAAGCATTCTTCATTCACTTAGTGTGTATATTAAGTAAATACATAAAGTCTAGATCTAGTAATTTGTCTACTTTAATAATACGTCTGTTTATAGTTATGAGGATCTAAGTCTAGACCTAGTAATTTGTCTACTTTAATAATACGTCTGTTTATAGTTATGAGAATCTAAGTCTAGATCTAGTAATTTGTCTACTTTAATAATACGTCTGTTTATAGTTATGAGGATCTAAGTCTAGACCTAGTAATTTGTCTACTTTAATAATACGTCTGTTTATAGTTATGAGAATCTAAGTCTAGATCTAGTAATTTGTCTACTTTATAATACATCTGTTTATAGTTATGAGGATCTAAGTCTAGACCTAGTAATTTGTTTACTTTAATAATACGTCTGTTTATAGTAATGAGGACAACAACTTCACGTTGGTTGTGTTACATTTTACACTTCGCCTAAGGGCTAATGCTAACACGGAGTCAGGCTCTGGTTACGATCAAAAACAATGGTCGCTGACCTAATACGTCACGAACCAGCCTTACGGCCTGGGGTCACGGAGGTCACGGTCTATTCATTCCAAAGAAATGCTTTAGTGAACGGCTATATGCCAGTGACATAGGGTAGTCAAGTTTTTTTCTTTTCTGCTGTGAGCCTAGTGACGTAAGCGGTGTCAAGTTTTTTTTTCCCATTGACGTCATATAGAAAATTTTCATTCATAAAACATTCTAGCCAAAATAAATTTTTCGAAAATGAGACATTTTCAAACCAATATAACGGTCGACCTCGAGTTTTCCCGATGTGGCCAATGAGCTGAGATTTTTTTTTTTCTCATCAATATACACGTACCT
Organism: Biomphalaria pfeifferi; assembly: GCA_030265305.1. Classification (NCBI taxonomy): domain Eukaryota; kingdom Metazoa; phylum Mollusca; class Gastropoda; family Planorbidae; genus Biomphalaria; species Biomphalaria pfeifferi. The sequence continues at coordinate 1,816,004 of JASAOG010000039.1, read as the reverse complement.
TGAAATTTTAAAGAAAATCGTTAGAGCCGTTTTCGAAATAAAATTTATATATATATAAATATATACATACATACAAGAATTGCTGGCTTAAGAGTATAGGATATGTATGGATGGTCGCTTTTACATGGGCTTGTGGATTACTTACTTGGAGGCACTGTCACAGGTGTAGCTGTACTACCAGCGTCATTGCAGTGGGTTGTGCTTGAGGCTGCGTTCATGCAGGTTCTCGAAACGACGTCAAAAAGTGTTCCGGCGGGACATGAGACGATCGTGGTTTGAAAGTTGTCACATTTGACGAACCTGTCACAATATACTGGGTGAGGATGTGCATCGTCTCTCCAGTTATTGGTTTGACAGTAGTCTTGAGACGCTGCAGAGTTACACACACACTAATAAATGGATTGATTCGGCCATAGGCTTGATAGGCTCCAGAGTTAAACACACAAATAATAGGATTGATTTGATAATAGACTTGACAGAGCTAAACAAAGACATGAATGAAAGGATTGATTAGACAATTGTCTGGACACAACACAAAGTAAATCTCACACGTGAAATGATAAGATTTGACAATAGTTTTGACACGCTGCAGAGTTAAACACTGTTAGACATATACTTAGTATTTATAGTATGTATGGAGACGCACCATAATTGACGGACTTTGAACGTGACTAGTGACGTTATGACTTAGTTGGGTTAGAGGCTACCTAGAGACATAAATTTAGTTGGCGATAGGATTTCTTAGGGATAACACGTATTTATCGATGGAGTCTCAACTCTGGCCTTTTTCTGTATTAAATCATCATCTGAATCGCCTAACAGTTTTGGATTCATCTTTTCACTTGTTACCTATGTATGTGTCTACGTTTTGTTGGTTAGTCGCATTGAATACACCCGCACAAGAAACCCAGACATCTCCAGAGTAATCTGTCGAATTCAGACAGGCATCAATAACTACATGACGGAAGGCTCATTGCAGTGGCGCCCCGCATGCCGAACGCTCGATCAGGCAACGGGTCATACACTCGAGGATAGAAGAAACATCATCGTAGTTACGGCTGAACGCAGAATCATCGCAGAGTGACTTCTTTTATAAGTTCTGTCAATCGTCAGTTCAACAACCAGCCGCCTGTCCGATCGTACGTTCAACGAGCCGTTTACTTAAGGGTGACCTTAGAATAGTTATCATCACAACGTCTGGTCTACACAAAGTTTATGATATCTACGCCTGATCTTTGTGTTATTCAATCGACCCGAAGTAAAAGACTGTCATTAAACCTGTTAGATTATATCGTAAAAACATTCGTTAGAGCCACAGCATCCTATCAAGTTGCCTCATCAGTTTTGAGAAGGACTGTTTGCCCACTGTCAGAAGTCATTGTGAGTACTTAAAGATCGTTAGCCAACTGAATTGTACAGAATCGCTCTGTCATATATCTTTGAAAGTCTTTATGGAGCAGTTTTCTCATTGAATCACTCGCCATTTGTCGTAACGGTCACTGTAGTTAACCTTTGAAAGGTCAGTAAAAATTTGATTTCTCGTTGCTGAACATGTGTTATCTATCTCGTACACAAACTGTTATAGACCCATATCTAGACTGTTTAGTGTTGGTGTTGTGGAAGCAGACGTATCCACTATCCACCCACTCAATGTGTAACCGTTAGTATTATAACGGGACTTTGTCGAAGGTGACCTTAGTTTCACCTATTCTACATTGGACATTATGGACGCTGTTGGTCTACTGGAGCAGCAACCGTATTCAAACTACCAGAATAGCCACAAAGCAGTGAACATTTTAAGAAACGTTATCTTCAAGAGAATCTTTCTTCGTCAGCCCAGATCGTCATCTACACAGATCAAGTCGTCGGTTGGCATACAGTCGACAACGGTTGTTTAATTAGACCGAATCATTTTGCTGTGGCATAGCAATACATCTGGGGCATTACGTGGGATACTCGACATAGATCGTATCCAGTGGCAGAAATGGAGAGCAGAGTCAGAACTGGAAGAGGAGCAAAGTAATTAGCTGTATCTTACTCGGGAATCTGAGCATTGAAGAATCTTACAAATGAGTTCATTTTTAGCGGCCCCCGTAAGGGAAAAAAGCCGCTATAAGTTTGTGCAAAATGTCTGTCTATCCGTCTGTCCGACTGTCACACTCAGATCTCGAAAACTAGAAGATATATGAAAAATATTATTTCATCATTAAATCTGGCTTGAAAAGTTTAGGTGCAACGGCTACTTTTGGTTTTCTAAAAGCAAACCGTTTACTTTATAAAATTAATTATGCAAGCGATTTTTTCATAAAAATACACCAATCCTAAAACAATTACGTAAATGTAAGGGAGGCAATGTTACAATATGCTAACATAGATAGGTAACGTTTGTGTATTTTCAGTATCACTAAGTCAAATATATTTATAAAATGTACAGGAAATGTTTACAACAAATATAAATAATACTTAAAGATGTTTTTTCTGGTTAACTAGCTGCTAAAATTAAAAGAAAACATTTCTGTTTGTTTATAAAGGCTAATAATGCATTTTGTATGTAAATATCATGCACATTTTTTAAAATGGACTTTTCAAGCAGAGACTTTCGTGCAGTAGCGTAACGTCGCAACATGAACAGGTGCCACACCAATTCCTTAAACTTTTTAAAAAAAACAGATTTTATTTCTTTGTTTGTTTAGTGCCCCCATCCGAATAAAAGAAGCTTATTTTTGTGCGTTTTGTCTGTTGGTCGGTCTGTCCGTCACGATTAGATTAACAAATAACACTAGTGGCTATTGTAAATCTGATTTAACCTTTAATTTTTCATTCAGAAATAATGCAATAGTTTAAAGTATCTATAATAGATTGTTCCGGATGTTTTGTGAAAAACAAATCAATGCCAATGAATATTTGTTTGCTCTTCTAAGTTATAGTAGATTTTATTTCCATGCTTAAACGTTGCAAGAAACACATGATCTTTAATATATTGTTCCGGTTTTTTTATGTAAATAGCATATAAATGCTAAATTAAAATATCTATACTGATTTATATTTCATTAACTATAAAGTTGTTCCAAATATTGTTTTATAAAAAACAAATTTATGTCGATTAATTATATTTTTTTCAAAAATATCGACAATAGGTTATTCAGGATTTTAAAATAAGAAAGTAATTTACTAGAAACGATTATTGAAAATCAATTTTTAGACTTATTTTACTGTTAATTTTCTTGCCGAAACATAATAAAAGTTGTTTAATCGGTAAAGAATGTTCCGGATTTTGTTTCGAAAAAGAAATCGACCTACATTACCTTAATTTTCTTACAAATCGTCGCCAAAAATTATCCGAATTTTAGCTGAAAAATCTAATAACGCTAATAAATGTTTGAAATCCCTCTTCTAATAAATAAAACAAATAATTTTCTCCTATACGAAAATTGGTTGTTCCGGATTTTTTATGAAAAATAGTTTAACTATTTTTATGTAAAATCGCACTTGTCTCTTATATTACATTTAACTTTCTATCTAAAACGTTAAAAAATCTAATTATCGCTAATATTATGTTCTGATTTTTAAGGAAAACAACTTCCTAACACCAAAGTATGGTTTGATAAAATCTCCATAAGGGTATGGTACATCAAATTTTCATAACAGACCATCACAGAAATTTAATTAACATTTGATTAATCTGGAATTCTTTTTTTTTTCTCACTATAATAAATATATAAACATCCGGAACAATCTATTATAGAAACTTAAAACTAAAACGATGTTTCGGAAAGGAAATTAATTTTAATCAGATTTTCAATAGCTTGTAGTCTTTTTTTTTCCTCGCTATTAACATAACGGACAGACAAAACAAAAAAAAAAGCGTCTTTAATCCTTTTATATATATATATTAATATATATATTAAGTCTAACTAGCCCATCAAATAAAATGCTAAAAGAACAAACTCGATGCACCAATGTCTATGATCCCTCGAGAAGCTGCTCGTATAGAAGACATTTTTTAGTCTAACTAGGACGTGTGACTTTATGTAATTTTTTTCCTTTGACGTCATACGGAGTTACTTCTTTAAATGAAATGCTAAAAGAACTCACTCGGTGCACCAATGTCTATGAACACTTGAGAAGCTGCTTGTATAGAAGACATTTTTTAGTCTAACTAGGACGTGTGACGTAATGGAATCTTTTTCCTTTGACGTCATATGGAGTTAATTCTTTAAATGAAATGCTAAAAGAAATCACTCGGTGCACCAATGTCTATGAACACTCGACAAGCTGCTCGTATAGATGATATGTTTTAGTCTAACTAGACCGTGCGACGTAGTGGATTTTTTTTCTTTTGACGTCATATGGAATAAATTCTTTAAATGCTAAAACAACTCAGTATAGTAATGTTTATTAAACCTCGTAATGTGACTCGCATTTTAAACAGACATAATAGATTTAGATCTAATCTACATTTTTTACACTAGATCTAGATTTTTTTTTACACTAGATCTATAATTTTAATTTCTAGGCTTAAAGTGTAGATTTTTTTTCTAAAGTCTAGATATGTCAATATTGCAATGTTATAAAATACTAAAACTAATCTACTATTTTAATATTTCGATTTTGCAATTAGTCTATTAATTGATTATCTATTGTTTTTTTTTTATAAATCTTATCTAAATTACATCTACATTATACCAAATATATATTTTAGATCTAGATCTAGTAGATATAGATTTTAAGAGTGCTAAATTATTGGTTTAATTTAGGTAGATCTACATCCTCATTCTAGTTCCATTTAGGCCTAAATGAAAATGCTCAAGGGTACCAAAAGATTATCTAAAATCGCTCTTCTGACATATTGTACATATCCGGTAGTTGTCATTTCGTAATATGTAGGTATATTATCAATAGTAGGCTATTAGTTTGTAAACAGTTTGTCATTAGATTAAGAGCAATGCCTGGTCGTGCGGTTAGCGCGCAGAACTGATTATCTCTACGGTCACGGTTTCATACCCTGCTCGATGCCATCCTCAGTCGACCAGCGAATATGCGGATCCGACAGTGATCCGTCTCCCACGGGGGCCGCCTCTGAGTTTGTAATCTTGTTTCTTATTAGATTTATGTTTAACTTGTCCTTAGAAATAGGTTTTGTCAAAATTTGGTACATTAGCCTGAGTAAAATCAGGTGGTGCGCTTCTATCTGTTGTGAAAAGACATAATTTAGATGAAAAGCTATAACAATATGTTTAGGATTGAAATTGTCTTGTTTGTATATACGTAAACAACTGTTATATCAGGTGTTGCTTAGTTACTTTGTGGCGTCATTAATGAGTGCCATATTGTCAAATCCCAACCCATAGAAATAGTCTTATTTAATTATTTCATTTGTTTATATTACATTATTTAGATTTATTAATTTAATTAAATCTGTTATTTTCTTTTTACTTACTGTGAGATTTTAGGTAAGATTCTTTATTTAAAATCAGACTAAATAAATTTTTAGTTTGAGCGGTTAAAATCGAAATTGATTTTGCCATGAGAGTAATTCCGAAACTGGCATATATAGTCAGTCAAATTGTCGTCTGGCTGTTTTCTAAAGCTAGATCTATAGCTTATTTCTGAACTGGATATCTAGACTCTAATCTTATAATATGAAGGATTATATTTGAAAGTTTAAGAAGATAGTACATTCTATATCTTATTTAAGATACGTTGCATATTTGTATGGTTAAATAGAATAATAAATTCTAGACTTTGGCTAGTATTCTAGATATAGATCTACTAATCTAGAATCTTCTGGATTCTAACTGTCGTTGAATCAACGAATTTAATTTGAATTTGAGTGTTAATGGTGATAACTAGACTAGACAATACTGAAAGGAAATTCTAGAAAACAAATCTAATCTAAATTTATTTGAATCTATATAGATCTAAACCTGTATGACATTAAACCACAAACTAGATCTAATCATTACTAAATCTATGAAGTCATAGATTGTAATAATCTAATAATCAAATAATTGACAAAAATACTTATAAAAGTAATTATAACAATATCTATGTGATTAGACACTTAAAACCGTTATAAACTTGCCTAGACTCTGAAAAAAAATTATAGCCATACCTAAAATCAAAGACTAGGTAAATATATTGATCTAAGCCCTTATTAGGATAAGAACATAACAAAATGGCATCTTCTTCATACGTTGATTTGAAGGAAATAAAGGAAACAGCTATCCAGGATGGATTTAAAAGGAAGAACTTGGCAGCTTATGTACAGCAAGTTGTAAAAGAATAATGGGAACGTCAAGATAAATAAGAAGGGAAAAAGAAGAGATAGAGAGACAAGAAGAATGTCAAAAACAAGAGATAGACAATAAGAAGAGAACAAGGAAGAGATAGAGAAACAGAAAGAAGAGAAAAAAATCAAGAAATAGAGAGACAAGATAGAATCAGAAGAGAAGGCAGGACAAAAAGAGAGAAAAAGCCAGAGAGCATGAAGCTAAAATGGAGAAGAGATTGGATGCAGCACAAGGAACAGCACAAGCTGCACAGCCCACACAGGGAAATAATACAAATAATTCAAACAACTCTAACATGCATAGAGACAACCCTAATTCTCAGACATGGCTAAAGAGGAAAATTAAAGTTTCGACGAGTACAAAGACGGTATTGGAGACTTTCTTAAAAAGATATGAAGCGAAAAAGAAAAATGATCTGAGATATTAATAGACTTTGTACATCGTCAAGCTCTGACAATATGCCAAAACAATGAACATCATATTGAAAATAGTTATCAGGTCCTAAAAAAGAGAACTATTAAATGCTTATGGGCATAATGCTACAATCTATAGAAAAAAAATACTTTGACAATATACCAGCATTAGAAGTAGAACGCCAAACTACAAATAACATTGAAAAAAGATTTTTTCAATAAGTGGATTAAATTAGAAAAGGTGGGAAACTCTTGAGGCAATAAAGAATTTTATTTTACTGGATAATGTTATTAACAAATGTGAATCCCAACTTTAGTCATTTTATTAAAGAGAAATCCTAAATCTTTAGATGAAATATCAGACATTATGAGAATATACAAAAATGCATACCCATCTAATCCATTCTCCCATAAAGATAACAATAAGATAGATTAGTAGGATACACAAATGAAAAAAAAAAGTCAGAAGTAATAATAAATACACTAGAGAAAATGAAGATAGGTTTGAAAATAGACATTGAGATAGAAATGGAAAATCTAAATCTAAGAGATACTCATTTTGAGGAAATAACTTATTCTAATTGCCAAAAGAAAGGTCACATAGCTTCCCGTTGCAATAAACCTATATATTAGAGATCAAATAATAGGAAATCATAGCATTGATATCAAAACAGAAGAAGCAGTAGTAAACATAAAGATAGAAATCAAACAAGCAGAGTGTACTATACAAATGAAAATCAGCAGGGGCGGACTGGCGATATGGGCATTTGGGCATATGCCCGGTGGGCCGGTACCCAAATGGGCCGGTAGCGCCACCGAAAGGGCCTGATCGAAGTCATTATGGCACATATCAAGTTGCAAAGGTTTTATAATATTCTTATTATATTATTATTATTATTATAAAAGGACCTCTGAGCGTCGTGTTTAAAAAAGTCTTTCATAGGCATTACAGTGTAATACTATTTTAATCGAAATCATTTTCCGAAAATAAAATGTAGACAGTTCTACTAGTAGGCTTCATCTTTTTAGGGTCTACATAATTGCTGATTTTAAAAGACGCTATATTGCTTATAAAGATATAGAGTTCACTGTATACATGCATATCGATACATTATCAAACTTAATGATTTTTAAGGACCGAGAAATGGACGCCCATCACATAAAAGAGAATTTGTGGCCCGAATTCTATAGAAATGCCCGGTCCGATTTTGACACCCAGTCCGCCCCTGAAAATCAGGATAGGGATCATAGTTATGAGGATAGTGAAACTATGGTTACGTTATAGAAGAGATTAACATGGTAGAAGAAAAGAGAAATAATTTCACACTATTCCCAGGTTTAGTGAATGGCAAAGCTGTAAATTCCATTAGGGACACAACTTGTACAATAACTGCTGTAAATCAAAATTTGTAGAACCTTGGTGTTACTTAGGTTACATGAAAAGTGTCAGACTTTTAGATGGCAGTATTAAGAAGTATAAAGCTTGCAGAATTTTCGTTAAGACACCTTTCTTTACAGGTTATTGTAATGGAGTAGCCATACCTAGTTTATCACAGAATGGGGGACATAGAGAGATGGCAAAACAAATATAGTCATTTGTTAAACATATGTAGCGGAAGTTCAAAATTGGAGCCAGTGAAGTCTGCCCGTATAGAATGTCACCAGAGAATGCTGTCTATGTCCTCCAGGACTGCTCTCTTTACCAAGTGGCCCGTATATGACACTGGCCCCAAAGCACCCCAATAGAAAGAAAACTATATGGTGAGCTCCCTGATTTGGAGACCACTGCGCAGTTCATCTCATTTATTGGTCTAGTCATCTGAACGCTCTAGCATAAAAAATGAGAACGAAGAAGAAAGAATTTTTTAAACAGAAACAAGAGACAAAGAAATACCAAACAATGCAATAGACCCAGGAATAACTCATTTAAAAGAAGCATAACTTGCTATAATTGTAATAAGCTAGGACATTTTGCCAGAGATTTGTTGGATCATGGCATATGACAAAAGAAGAATGCGAGTTCTCATTATTGTAGAAGAAGTGAAAGAATGAATCAGAATAAAACTAAACACAGTAATGACTATAGAGTAAATAAGTACAGAAGTTACAGTAATCACTATGATGATAGAACAAGATGTGATGTTTCAAATTAAAATAAGAGTTCAGTGTTCTGAATATGGAACGAAGTGAAGTTGAACTAGAAGCTGATGTTATGAAATGATACGTGAAATTCTACAAGTTTTGTTATTAAAAAGGTGGATTATCACAAGTTGAAAATAATATGGAACAGATGAATCTTCATTTGAAATATAATGTTGGTTAAAGAGTATATGACTACAATGAGTACATTGTGGGTCACTGCATTCCATAGCATAGATGATATGTCTTAAACTTATGAGGTTGTAAAACTAATTTGGGAGTACATAGAGGTACTATATTGGCACATGTATATTGATTAATAATGGTAAATAGTTTATAATTTATATGATGTCTAGAATGACAATTATATGAGGAACAGATACATATAAATACTATGTATATAGTACATTGCTGTTTTGTATTATATTATTATATTATAATATTAATTAACATGGCACAAATTGAATGATTGTGAAAAGGGGAGATAAGTAAAATGTATAGTTCTTGTAAATAGACATCTGAAAGTAAGTATGTATATATTTTATTGTGCATTATATCATTTATTATTGGTGAAAGTTATGTTCTATTCAAAATGGTGAGAGAAAAAAAATGGACAAAATCAATTAGAAGGGTACTAAAAATATGTTATTAAATTTTGAAATAAGTTTTGTAATCGATTTTATAATGTTCCCACCATGGATTGTTACCAGTGGACGATACTTGTTGAGGTGACCATGTCGTTAACTGAGTACCTACAGAATACCACATTACCATATAATATAAACTTTAATGAACTGAGTGCCTACAGAATGCCATATTGCCACATAGTATGAACTACGGTGAAATGTTAGAGACATACATATGGAGTTTCAGAATTGTTAGAACATTTATGGTAAAGTGGTAAACTATATATAGAGACAATCAATCAAGGTACACTCTAGAGACACACTAAGAAACTGTAGATAATAAATATATGTGCGGATGGTCGCTTGTATATGTCATGTGCATTACTTACTTGGAGGCACTGTCACAGGTGTTGCTGTAGTACCAGCGTCATTGCAGTGGATTGAGCCTGAAGCTGCGTTCATGCAGGTTCTCGAAACGGCGTCAAAAAGTGTTCCGGCGGGACATAAGATGATCGTGGTTTGAAAGTTGTAACATTTGACGAACCTGTCACAGTACACTGGGTGAGGATGTGCATCGTCCTTCCAGTTATTGTTTCGGCAATATTCTTGAGACACTGTAAAGTTACACACACACAAATAAAAGGATTGATTTGGCAATAGTCTTGAGACGCTGCAGAGTTACACACACACAAATAAAAGGATTGATTTGGCAATAGTCTTGAGACGCTGCAGAGTTACACACACACAAACAAAAGGATTGATTTGATACTATACTTGACAGAATTAAACAAAGACATGAATGAAAGAATTGATTAGGCAATTGTCTGGACACAACACAAAGTTAAGCGCACAATTGAAATGACAAGATTTGACAAGTTTTGATAAGCTGCAGAGTTAAACACAGACTTGATAGAAACGATTGATTACACATTAGACTGGATACAGCAAGGGAGTTAAAGATACACACACATACACCAATATAATGACGAACACATGTAGCTCTAGTTTTGTTGACAGTTAAAAAAAATGGATTACATACCAAAGATCTTGAAAGAATGTCTAGTAGACTGCTTCATTCAAAATATTTTTAAGATTGAACATGATAATGTTAAAAATAAAAATATTGTATTGGAGATAACAATTTATAAAAAAAAGTCTTTTACCTAATGGAAAATAGAATTAGAAGAAAATCAAAACTTAGGTTCTACTCTCTTCCTCAGTAAAACATTATTGTTACTCATCGAAAATGTGTGAAGTCGTCTATATTGTCTAGTACATTGGAATATACACAACTATTTTGCTTGTTCTCCCCACCCTCTTGTTTTCGTCGCTAAAGTTACATGAGGTAAGTCTAGTCCGACTTGCAGAAATAAAATAGTGATCTTCTTAGCGTCAGCACTGTTTAGCCATGAAGAGAATTATATATATTGATACTCTTATATTTTTACGAAGTTTTGTGCCTCTGTTGGAACATTGCAAGATAAATAGAAAATCTTTTTTAGCAACTCCCGTAATGGGAAAATCCGCTAATAGTTTTGTGTAGCCTGTCCGTCCGTCTGTCACGCTTTAATTTATTAAAAAAAAAAAAAAAAAAGAAAAGCTATTAAAATTATATTTAACCTCTTTTGTGGTTTGCAAAGTTTTGGGGCAAAGCAACTTGTTGTCTTTTGAACTATTTTAAAAAGCTGTTGTTGTTGTTTTTTTTTTCATAAAAATAAACTTCTTTTAACAGATAAAGAAGATTATTATCTATCTTTTGTTGTAACATTAGTGCATTGAGTTTTAGCACACACATACTCTTCGAGTACGAAAATTAATGAGGAATTTTACGTGGCTACGCAGCCCTAGCTGTGACATACCTATTTAGCCACTACCAACATAGACATAACCATTGTCCGGTTGTGGTCGATTTAGATTCTTTTCGCTGTCTACGTCTGTATACTGCGGCCTATGTAAGAAATATCCAGCTGTTTCGTTCGGAAACCGCCTTGTGTTCATTTGCTCTCTTATATATCAAGTTGACGCTTGAGGTGGGGGGGGGGGGGAAAAGGAAGGACTTCTGTTCACCAAAAAAAAAGATTGCCTGTTAAACATGGTCGTCCCCATACAACGTAGCTGTCGAACTATGATCAGTCGCTCTATACACCCCATACAATCTTTCGCAAAAACATCGCTATTAGTAGCTTAGCCTTGTCAATGTATGTCATGATGAAGTGAAGACATCTTAGGTTAAAGCATTCAAGTGGTCTTAGTTGCTTTCTGTGTAGTACCCATGTCTCATTCATATGGAAGAGTTGGGAGAAAATTGCTTGCTTGACACTGATTTTTGCAGGCACGCGCAGCGATTTATTCCGACGCACTTTCGCTTCGCTTTCGCGTCCAAAATACACTACTGGTCTTAGCCTGACGTTTATCAACTCCACTTAAAAGTGATCCCTCATTGTTATTTCATTTCCCAGATATGTAAAGTTTAATCAGTAGATAGAAAGCATTGCCATCTTACCGGAATCTGACTTTTTATACCAACCAGGGAATTTAATCCTTCAGTATTCCCAGATACGCCTAAATAAGTAAGATCTCGTCCCTTAGATATTTTAACACATAATTTCTCTGATGATGTTAAAACGTGAAATAATTATTTATTGTATCTAACAAAATATGAAACAATTTTAAAAATTAACTTATAAGTCAATTGATCATTGGCTAAAACTCCCAATGTTATCATTAATCTATTTGTCTACTATCTACAGATTTTAAAAAATACAATGTTCCAACTAGCTATGTTCAGACAGGCTTCAAACAGGTCCTCGTGTTTTGAATGTGTATGATCCCAGGAAAACATGTTTTAATATTAACATTTTGTATGAGTCTCCCAGATTTAGCAGCACTGTCTGCAACTTGCACCAAATATTACTATCAAAATTAGCATATGATGTAGAGTTACTTGTAGAGCTACAAATTTGACACTAAACATAATCTTTGATCATTTTAGTTTCATGTGACTAGGGAACAAGTACAGCCGTGGTTACATTGAATATTTTTATCACCCATAGCGCCCCCAGAGTTGTACTAGAGATCTTAAAACAAATGTCATCGCAACCTAAAAAACATTCCTGATCCTTGAGAAGCACTGACCTAGATACGCTCGAAAAAAAATGTGGGCCATAAAAACTTTAGACAACCTTTTGTTTTAACTCAATATAGTATTAGTCTTAATTTCTAGCTCTAAACTAGTCTCGGATCTTTACTTGTTAATTAGGCGACATGGGCGCATTCAAACATTCTCGGATGTTTCCAATGTTATTAGTATGGATGTCTACAAAACTTCATATCCATGGTGAGACTATTTCATGAGGGCATAAAGGCTCGTGTTTAGGAGAGTGGAGAACCATCAGAGCCCTTCGAAGTATCAAACGGGGTAAAACAAGGCTGTGTCCTAGCACCTTCACTGTTCGGTATTATGTTCTCTGCTATGCTGACAGATGCATTCACAGATAGAGAAAACATCGAGATAAATATGATGGTGGCTAATTCAACCCGAGGCGGCTCAATGCAAAATCAAAAACTAAATAAGCAGTAATCAGAGACCTGCTATTTGCTTTTGGACAAAAAATTGTGAAGCATTGATCAAATCTCAAACATAGCAGACCTCTTAGGCTCGTATCTACTAGATTAGCTCAGAGCTATAAGTCTGTACCTCCTACTATGATTCAGTGCTTATTTATGAATGTTTAGATCTATTTGTTAGACTGCATATGTTAGAAGACCATTGTTTCTTCCTTATGGTGAAATGTAGAAACATTATTTCTAGTCTGATAATCATGACTCATCCATTGATGCTATCGTCTCTCTATGAATTCAACTTATTTGTTGATTTTGATACAGGAACATTTTTAATTCATTGCGTATTTTTCGACACAATCTGACAGTCAAAAACATATCTCTCAGAAAGTAACTATTAAATCCTTCATTCTTCGATAGACAACGATAGTAAACGATTGTAAAGTTACCTGCAAAGTTGACCAGCACGGCACTGAGGAGTAAAAAGAACACAGCTTGATGTTGAAACGACCTAGCCATCTTGTCTCGCTGTCCTAACTTCATTGCAAGAAGTCTTGAAGATAAACAACATTTATTGACATATTTATTTCGTAAAAATTTCTTATCAATAGATCGCGTTAACAGCAGAAGAAAATAATGCAGGTCAGACTGTAAAAGGTTAAATAGTGTAATGTTGAAGAATGCGAATGTCGTGGAATGCTGGGTTCGTGCTTCCTGGAATCACACTTGACACGTTACCAACACAAATGGTATAGATCGAATGAGTCCAGTTTTAGCAGACAAGATATAACATTCATTTAATAAAACAATATGTTGCTCAATTCATGGTAGTTACATTAATGATCCAATGCATAGAATACAGTCGAGTCGGCATAACAATTATAACATACATATCCAATAAACTAAATCTTATTAAATCACATCCGCATCACAGCGGGTAACAATAAACTTAAAAGTTACTACTGTCCGCAACGGACCAAAAGATACTACTGACTGCACTAAAAGTCAATTTAGTCATTCTTACTTCCTGTTTCTTATCTAAATTACATCCAAATTATTTAAACTTTAGATCTTAGATCTATGATATATATATATATATATATATCTTAAGAGTGCTAAATCAGAAGTTTAGTTTATGTAGATCTACATCTCTACAAATCAATGCTGAAAGATTATCTAATATCGTCAGGCTATTAGTTTGTAACCAGTTTGTTATTAAGTTAAGAGCAATGCCTGGTTGTGCGATTAGCGTTCTGAACTGATTATCTCCACGGTCCCGGGTTGTTTGTTTGTTTGTTCTACTCAGAGTATAAAGGGGACTAACTCACCTTACCTGTCAAGTACAATTAATTAATTACCAAAAAGTCAGTTTACTAATATTTTTTTTTAATCTATTCTTGTTTTGTCAGGTCCAAGAAATAAGTGTGCTAAATTTCAACCTAGCGTGAGATTGTGTGTGGGCGAAATAACGTGCACAAACTTTTTACCAGACAGAGTTGATGGGGAAAATTTTACCTTTTATTACTTAACTTAAGCCTAGAACAACTAAACTTTTTTCATAATCAAAATCACAGCGTTCTAATTTACCAAAAACGATTTTTATTTTTCCGCAATTTAAACAAAATGTTTTTAAATGTTTTAAGCATAGTTCTAAGTACAAAATTAAGTTTATGTCTATGTTTTCCTCCCACGTTAAGCAGCTACTGACACTTTTTCTGTGCCCTTTCTTTCGTTCCTTTTTTTTTAAATTTATGTTTATTCTCCACAGATCTAGATTTAAAATGTATGCTCTAAATCTAGGTAAATGTCAGTGTGAATGTAAGGGATTATTTCCTGAATCAATGTAATTATCAAATGTAGATTTACAAAGAGCACTGAACATCTGTATGAATGTATGGAGAAACTTACTACAGTTTAAAATGTATAGACTGTAGGGAGCGAGATATATATACTGTTTGTTGAGATGAGAGATTCTATAAAAGATGCTTTGCTGGACTTAAATTTATGACTGACAAAATATTATATTGTTGTAACCCTATTGGCGACTCTATAGACTATAGGGTTAACAGTGTATGACAAGCTGACACAGGCCAATAATACAGTTTAGCGTGCTATATCAAAGGGAAAGGGACAGTACTGATATGATCTTTGAACGTGATTATGATCCGTGTTATGGTCATGTAAGGAGAAGACTTCGTGGACCAAAGACAGAGTGAGTAAGGAAGGCAGTTCAAGACAAGACAGCGATGAGACCATGACTGTTAGTCGGCCATGAAGTCGGTCCTGGTGGAGTCCTCGAGTGAACGAGTCCATGAAAAGAGACAGTAGAGTTTAGTAAGGTAATGTATATGGCCTCCTTCAGTCGCGAAGCGACTATGGATCATCTTGGTGAGATGAATGCCTAGGCATTAGCTGTGGTCGGAACGATGTCGCCCACACATCAGTTTCCCCCTCTCCACGCAGCTGATGTATCCGAATGAACGGCAGTGCCGATACAGTTTGGGGTCAGCGGCATCGCAGGTTCTGCAAGAGTGTAGCACTGGGTGCTGCAAACTGCATTAGGGTCGCCAGCTCCTGATTTTTCCTCAGGGTTGACTCCCTAAGCCTTTCCCAAGATTGGCTATAGCTGCAAGGCAACAGAGGTTTGAATTAAGGGTTTTCCTTCTCCTAGGTGGGTAGCCAGCCTGGCTAACGAGCCCCTCCTACCCGAAGCTTACTGGTTAAGGCGCCAGTTACTCGCCTTTGCCCCTTCTCCTGATAGTGAGAACAGTTTCGCCGGACTCAATATCTGAGCCACACGTGAAGGCCAGGAGTTGGACTGGTTGTCAGAGGCTATTCGAGACGCATGCCATTTGGAAACATTTTATAGGTAGTGGAGTGCTTACATCCATTACCACTTCCGGCAATGACAACCTTGCGGAACTAAGGTGATGTACAGTGTAGATTTTTAGTTGTTGATGGGTATCCATGTTAATGTAATATGCTCAGATCTCCATGTTTCTGTAGCATTGCTAGGTCTCCATGTTACTGTAGCATTGTTAGGTCTCCATGTTACTGTAGTATTGATATGTCTCCATGTTTCTGTAGCATTGTTAGGTCTCCATGCGTAATCAATATTTGCTCCACCGCGATAAATTCCTCCATGTCGAACCCTATCCTCTCCAGAAACACGATTTTTATTCAAATATTTCTTAGGATAAGGTTTAGTCACGATCACTACGTTGTTTTTTTTAAAAAAAATATCGTCATAATAGAAACTAGACAGACAGACAGATAAATAGATAGATATAGATAGATTAGATAGATAGATAGATAGATAGATAGATAGATAGATAGATAGATTAGATAGATTAGATAGATAGATAGATAGATAGATAAATAGATAGATTAGATGGATAGATAGATAGATAGATAGATAGATAGATAGATAGATAGATAGATAGATAGATAGATAGATAGATAGATAGTTAGATAGATAGATAGATAGATAGATAGACAGACAGATAGATAGACAGACAGATAGATAGATAGATAGATAAATAGATAGCCTTTTGGCAAAATTTGTAATAACAGTAAAAAAAATAGAATAATTTTTAAATTATAATTTGAACACATTTTTGCTTATTTTTATTTTATAATTCGATAACCACGATTTTATTTACATAATTAAAAACAATTAAAATAAATACAGAGTAAATTAAAAATGCATACATGTTTTTTTAAACATTCTCGGCCTCATTAGTCAACACTGCATAATCAGTCCAATGATACGTACAGTAGGTTTAGTCATTTTCATTTACCGATATTCTTCACCCTCTTAAAACTCACGGCTTCTAGATGTTGCTTTACTTTTCACGTAGCATCTAAACAGTATTTAGACAATAAAATGATAATTTGCATTGTCGTTACAATTGACGCTATGCACCTCCATACAGCCATTACTGGGCACACTGAAGGCCATCCCATTAGGGCAATTTCCGTGGATTGTAACTCCGTTTGAGCATTCCACGTATCCTTGGCAATTGGATGGGTCAGGATAGTTACCATTCAGCAGCTGATACGTGGCACAAATATTATTGGCAACTGAAAAAGAAAACAAAAATTCATTAATTACATCTGTGTGACAGGTTAGCGAAAGTGATTGTATGTTTGGCTAGTTTAATGTCTAGGGGATGATTATTTTTGGAAATTATCACACACCAGCCCGTCAGCATATAAATCAGGAGCAGGCACGCAACGAAACAAGCAATGAAAGAGAGATGCAAAGTTAAAAATTGAAGAATATTTATTTACATAAATATTTACATAGAAGAATACAAACGGGGAGGGTTTGTATACCTGTTGTACTTAATAATAACAATACCATGTTACATTCAAAGCTTTATTTCACTGAATGACAAACAACTACACACATAGTAGAGTTCACAACACGGACTACGAATTACGGTCAGTGAACAGGTTAACAAATGTAAAAAAAAACACTAAGGGTCGACAATCCAAATAAGCAAATTCACGACACTATCTCTAATCAACACTATGTTTAATCATCACTCTTGCACTTAATAAGAGAGTATGTCACTTTGTCTTCTGAACTTATTTGGTTGTCCTGAAGGGTCGCAGCTGGCTGTGTCCAGGCTTGAGGTTAGGGTTAGGGTTAGGGTTTAGGGTTAGGGTTAGGGTAGAGGGACGCCGAAGATACAGTTCTTGTGGAGTCTCAATCCAAAATTCTGATATCTGTAGTGGGCACAGTAGGGCGGGTGGTCGGCTACCGTGGGCACAAGAATACTGCGGGCAGAGCGGATCTGCCGTGGGCAGCGTTGTCAGCAGGATAAGTCCAGTAAGTTGCGGAGGGTTTGGCGTAGCTATGACGTCTCGGTTAGACTCTGGGTCTGTAGGGACGTCGTACCTAATAAGTTGACAGGTGGGCTGTCGAATAGGCAGGCAAGTAGAGCCAATAGCGCCTAGTAGTAAAGTTGAGTAGATCCACGTAGACAGTAGAAGATACTCAACAGCAAATAGGCCAATGTGCTGTGCTGAATAGCACTAAGTACATAGGCAAAAGATCCGAAAAATAGGCAGGTAATCCAAACAAATGGTTTAGTAGTGTCGAGTCGACACTGAACAGTAAATAGGCAGACACCTGAGGGAGGGACAGTAAGAAATACACAATGCACTAAGTAAATATAAAGGAAAATAATAAAATCCACATGATAATATCCAGTGAGAGATATACACAAAGTAATTAAGAAGGAACTTGTGATTAAGTTCGGCTTACCACCAGGTATTCCTCTGAGAGTAAGAATAAATGAAATAGTCCAGACTCGACTGTTCAGCTAGAATGAGAAATGAGAGGGTCTGGCTTGATCTATTCTACATTATAAAGGCCCTGAACGAGGTGGACGGAAACAGGAAATGGGATTGACCCAAGATTATCTCTCACGTGGGTGAATCCGACTTGGAGTGTCACGAGACGTGTTGACCCGAGTAATCTCTTTGATAAAAGAGAGACGTGGGAGAGGGGGGAGAAAGATTGACTTGCATTCCACCCAAGGTGGTGTTAACTGCGACCGTCAGACATCCGTCGGGTAAGACCAAAGAGACTGTGTGTTTATCTTTCCCCGAACAAGGGGAGATAAGTGAAAGGACACGGCCTAGCTATCTCCAAGGTGGTGGACTAAGTCTAGCCTGGAAAGGAAAAGGTGGGACGGGTGATGAAATTGGGAATAGGACGGGGAAATAATTAAAATGGATAAATAGTAATGAAATAATAATTAATGCTGTGATAAGTTTGAATGACTCCGACAGCAAGCGTTTGACTTGTCACAATCTGGCAACAATGATTTCACTGCTGAGAGTTTACTTTGGTTAACGACAGTAGAAATAGCCATGTGACACATAAAAAGTGACGTTTAATGAAAGGTACACATAAACTATACAGAAGGCGCTTGGATTTGATACAGTAGGCATCGTTATAAAAGGTCTAATGAAATGATATCTATTTTAACGTAAACAACGGAATTGACTAGGATGATCCTCTTTTTTTTTTGTCTTTTAATTGATAATAGTAAACGTTCAACTGTTTTTCTAAAGTATATATAATTATAATTGGTTGTTGTTGTTTTTTTTTGTTTGTGATTGTATTTTAAAACTTACGTGTGTATAAGCCAGCAACGTATCATGTCTACAATCAAAGCATATCAAAGTAAAAGGAGAAAATAACACAACACATTTGGAGATTTTAATTGTTCATTATGCCTAACTAAAGGCGCGGTGGTTGAGTGGTAAAGTGCTTGGGTTCCTAACCGGGGTCCCGTGTTCGAATTCTGATAAAGACTGGGATTTGGTTTTATTTCGGGATCTTTAGAGCGCCTTTGAGTCGACCCATCTTTTTAGTTACCTGGTGTAATTGGGGAAAACAAACGGCGGTTGTTGTTGTTTGTGTGTGTGTGTGTGTGTGTGTGTGTGTGTGTGCCGGCTACATGACTACCTCGTTAACCTCGGGCTAAACAATGTCAAGTACGCTATATTCCAATTCACTGTTGCCAACTAAACACAATAAAAGAATTGTGCTATAATTTTAGCAATATCTCAATCAGCGTTTGTTCGTTTTAAATCTCATTTATCACCAACCTCAGTACCATAAGTTATTTCCCTATTTGGTTTTAAATAAGTTGGAAGTCATATAGTGGAAAATAAATGCTCATATCATATAGATATCATTTTATGCTACAAAAAAAATGAGGTTAAAAATGGATTCTACAGTGTGAAAGGTGTTAAAACGAGAACACAAATTATGATATACTTTTTAACTCTTTTTCTCCGCAATTATTTTCCACGTTCTGACAGAATTGTTCATTTTTCACATTTGTACATTCTTCCCTAATTTCAATAACATTTTTGTTTGTAATCAGAAAAGGTTACTTTTGGTATTGAATTATAGAAGAAAGCATGATCTTTTTAGACAACACAAATACACGTTTATAAAACCAAAAATTAATTTATATTAATTGTATTTAATGGGGTCAAATCAACTATGGTATCGTTAATTAGGAGAGAAAGAAAAATGCATAGCTTATCATTGTTATCAACACTATCTTTATTGTACACACCGAATATAACACAAAGCTTGCCATTGATATTCTTCCCGTCATTTATAACACTATTCCAATTGCTCCTTACCTGCACTGTGACATGCTGTCTGGACAAGACCCTTCTTAATAGCGTTCAGTACAGAGAAATCTGTGACATTGAAAACGTTGCTAGGAGACGAGGCTATGGCCAGGAGCTCAGATTGTGAAATGTAGCTGCCGACCCCCACAGCAATGGTGGTCACGCCGCTTTGCTGGAGGTCCGCAGCAGCTTGGGCAGTGATGGTTGCTGTAGTTATCAAGTCAATGGACGTCATGAAAGAGTAAAGAAAAACAATGAGAGCATTAGCTAGGAATTGAACTAACAAGTTTTTCAAAAAATACTTTTTAAAAAAAAAAAAGCTTATTTTAACTGTAGTTGTATCCCTTGGTTTGGATCAGTCACATAATTAAATGTGTAATAGATCTAGGCCAGTGGTCTTCAACCTTTTTGGTCTACCGCCCATTTTTCGTTGTTTTTTTTTTTAAATCCGCCAACGCCCCCCTCTAAGATAAAACACTTATAAAGAACCGTGAGAAGGCATATTTAAACAAAATGCCATTTATTTATTAATTCTTATGCTTTCAATAACAATTATCCCGCATGGGAGACGACCGCATGCCAAAGGCGATCTTCTTTGGCGAGCTTAGAAGAGGACGGCGTTACAGAGGTGTCCCCCGTAAGCGCTATAAAGATCCACTCAGGCGCCATTTCGCCCTCACTGGCATAGAGAAAAGTACCTGGCAGCTGAAGGCCTCTAAGAGAGACAGTTGGAGAGCTCTCACAAAAGCTGCGGGACAAACAAAGACTCAAAGAAAAGCCATTATTGAAGACAGGCGCAAAAAACGGAAAGAAAACTTAAATAGACCGCCAACGGCTTTTCTTGCACAAAATTCAGGAAAATTTTGTTTGTTTGTTTCTTTGACATGTTTCGGATGTTCCTTCAGAGTTGAAGATAGTTTACTTCCTATCCCAAACCTCCCGCAGGGCGACGGGGGATGGAAGCGGGCAGGATTTGAACCCGGACCATCCATAAATCCAAACGACAGTCCAGCGCGCAAGCCGCACGACCAGGCAGGTCTCAAATGGGTTTGCGTAGTTATGAAACACTGCACTCAGTCTTAATCTTTGGAATCAAAGACATTATTATCATTATACAAAAATTATGTCAAATAATTTTCAGTTATTAAACACAAATTTATCTCATTGTCATGGCTTTCTTTCAAATCCTAAGAATAGTCCCTTTTCAAATTAATGAGTATTAGGACTTACTGTTTTAGGTTTAGTTGTAAATTTATTTTTATTTTTAATATAAACATTATTATTGCTGAATTCACTACAAAATGAAATTCAAGCTAATGGGAACCTTGTGCCTCCTGCAGTCTGACAATATTAGAAATGTCAAACTTTAAATTAGTCAAAGCAAGGCGAAGGTCTCCTCTAGTGGCTACATCCAGTCTATTTCTTTGCTTATTCATTAAGTTTGTTACGCACTAAATCTAGGCTAACCATGTATGTTGGTGGAAAAGATAAAATATAATTCCATTTTCGACCACAGTTTTGGAATTTTACTGAAACATTTACGTACAGCCGCATCTCTGTTGTGCCACCTATATTAGCATTCTTTTTACTGAAGACATAATTTTGTAATTCCATTTTTACCTGCAACTCAATTTGAACATCAGTAACAGATGTTTAATAATTGTCGTTTATATATTTTTTTGTATTTATTTACATCCAAGAAGCGAGTCATTTCTTCATACTGAACAAGCATTTTTAGGTGAATAGCACAGACATCGATGTCCTTTGGCAGTATGAGTCGCATGAGGTTTGTTGTTCTCCGACAAAATGAATTACGCATAATAGGAGTTGCGATGACATTCTAGTACAACTTGGTGCCACACTTTCATGGTGGTCCTCAGAGCAGAAGGGAAGAGGCTTCAGACATTACCAGTGACAGATTTTTGTGGAAACAGCTTGACGGCAAATGCTCCGAACGGCGCGGGAGGGTCTAAGTCAGTAAGAATAGCACATTAGGTTTTTGAAATAAAACTTTTAATAGCTGGAAAATGCACTGTAGATACCTCAGAATATGCATTTTGTTGGCTTTCAATACCAGAAATAGTGCTTGGCGGCGGGGCTCCGACCTGTCTTGGGGAAGCTCGTAGCGCTCCCCTAGACCCCCTTGCTGGCAATGGCGGGGAGTCTACAATTTTTCCACTAACTCAACGAAGAACCTATTTTAGGGCACAATATGCGTCTTTCGAAACAATGAAGGGTCAGAATGTAATTAAGATTATGTACACACACACATATACATACATATAAAAAAATATTTCGCCTTGGGGGGAGGGCGAAAAAAAATCCTCCCAAACCCCCCCCCCCCCTTGGAAAAAAATACTGGATACTGATATATATATATATATTTCGGCCGCAAAAAAAGACTATAGAAACAATAGATCACTATAAAATCTTCCATGTTAGAGTTGTACAAAAGAAATGAGATTAGAAAGAGGCAGATGAATACAGACACACAAAAGTTGCTTACGACTGTTTGAGTTTCCATCTGTGATGACCACAGCGATCTTGCCGACATTGGGTCTGGCTCCTTGGGCTGTGCTGAAGGAAGTCGTCCTTGCGTAGTTCAATGCATCGGCTGTGTTTGTGCCGCCGGAGATGTACGGGATATTCAGGAGGGCCTGCAAAAACAATGCTGAGAAAGAATTAGCATGCGACGAGCAAAGCAAAACTGTTAAGCAAGATGTCTTTGAGCAGTCTGAGCTAGAAGGATTAAATAGTCTAAGAATAGTATAAGCAGTGATTTGAAAAATGCTGCACATGCTCCCAATGCAATAGTAAGTAAATAAAGTTTTTATACCTCGGATGTCAATTTCATTTCTCTTTTCAGCTTTTCTTAAATGTTTTTTTTTCTTTAAAGGGCTGCAGTTAAAGACCCCACTTGTCTGTGTGTCCAGCATCCTTACGAACTGATTCGATCAGTGAGACATGTTGTATTGTCTCGTTGTGTTGCGCGTCGAGATTGCCAGAGAAAAATGAAGACATTTTTTTACACATTAACCTCTAGTTGCTTTTAATTTCTGCATAGAGGAGTGATAATGTGGGGTGATAATTCAATAATTGTTTTTGAATGAGTTTGAAAAATTATAAATATATGATACAGTTTGAATCAGTTTGTGTGTTATGAAGTTCTAAAAGAAGAGTTCAGTTGGTTCTAAACCAATGCTAGTATTTCCGGCATACAATTGGATGAGATTGAGATTCAATGAGATATCTATTCTGGAAATACCTAGACTAATTCATCACCCAATACTATTGTAACATGCAATATTATTACCGCACTATACTATACTCTATAAACAAA
The DNA here is from genome assembly GCA_030265305.1 of Biomphalaria pfeifferi. Lineage (NCBI taxonomy): Eukaryota > Metazoa > Mollusca > Gastropoda > Planorbidae > Biomphalaria > Biomphalaria pfeifferi. Next base: position 1,792,462 of record JASAOG010000039.1, on the reverse strand, counting down.
TAGTACTACGTAATGCAAAACTGAACAGTAAAAGGTAAATCAAACATTGTGAGAGATAACATTACAAACGAACAAGACAATTTTTTTCCCTTTAAGAACCAAAAGACCTTTTGTATGAGCGATTATTAGTTACGCGCAAGTAAAAATTTACTAGAATATATTAATCTCTAGATTGGTGATATGGAATCAAGGCATGATAATGTCAAAAGATAGTAGTCAATCCTAAACTACTGGAGTTAGCTAGATTCTGAATATCAATTTTTATTTTAGTGAATCTAATTGAGAATTTCCAATAATGTTTGCTAAAGGCATTGATCATCTCAATCTCCAGTCCTAAATTAAATTTTAAGATGATTATATTTTGAATTATTAAAACGGTCAAACTAGAAGTTTGTTTTCTTTAACCCAGAAAAAATTTACAAGCTGATAAGAGGAATATATTTTAAAAATTCACAATGATTAATTTTTTTTGGTTTAAAACTTTAGAATCACTGTTGGGTTCAAGCCTGAACCAGCTACCTGAGCAACATCGGCGTTGTTGTTGTACGTGTTGAAATTAAAGACGTTCCGGGCTCTGTCTTCGATGAGGATGGCACTGAATTGGATTTTGTCTGGGCCAATCCGAAAGCCTTTGGACAGTTCTGCTGAGAAGTTGGACAGAATGGCGTAGTTGTAAGCCCCGATACTTCCAGAGGAGTCCAGGATCAAGAGTACATCAGCGGCACTCGAGCAGACGATAAACTCTGAAAATAATTCAAAGTGACGAAACGAAATCTAATCTCCAATCTATATTTTACTAGCTGATACCCGTGCTACGCTACGGATGAAATAGTTAGTATATATGCTTATTTCGTCGGAACACTCTTAAACCTCTCAGTAAAACAGCCCGCATTACAACGCTCCCCCACTCCCAACACAATTCTCTAGCTTCAAATTCTATATCAATGTTGTTTTTTCTTTCATTCTACAAATGAAGCGGCGCCACTCCCTATTAAGGAGTATGCACAAACACTTCTTATGTCCATCAATTTGGCAATTGTATGTTTTAATGAAATTGCTGTCTTTGAATTCCAAAAGCGCATAACTACGCTTGATAGCAGTGCTACGCTACTGTTGAAATAGTTGATATATGTGTATATCGCCTTGAACAATTTGAAACCATCAATAAAACGGCCCGCATTACAACGCTACCCCACAGCTGATACAATTTTCTAGCCAGAATTCTAAAAGTCCCCTTTATGTTTGACTTCAATCGACTTCAATCGAACGGCCCACAAACCCCTATTATGGAGTATGTGCAAACATTTTTAGACTCATCAGTTGTAGTCTTCTTATGATTATTTACCTGCATTATAATGTTCCTAAACACTCACACACTACTTTTAATGAAACGACCCTGTCCCAATAATAAACTATTTGACCCTTTGTGTATTCACTTGAACAGCCAGTATTACAATAATATCTCTTTACCTGATTTTTTAAAATTTTGTCAGTCATAGATGACCCATCTTTACAAACCCTAACACACACCCTCGCCCCCCCCCCCCCCCAAAAAAAAGCACGTAGAGGTGCCCTCATATTCATTGTGACAAATTTAATTCAATTTTAATTTTTGCTTTAGAATAGAAGACTACTTCTACCTCCAGATCTAATAAAGTATTACTTGTAGATCTAGATCTAATCGTTTTAAAATTGTCCTACTCATACACGCTTTCAGACAGATGTAAAAGCACATTTGATAATCACATTGATCTGGGATAATCCCTCACATTCACTGCGAAAATTATCTACACCTTGAGGGGAGTTATATTTAATATGGAACGAAAGAAAATTACGCACCAAAAAGAGTTCATAAGTGCTTAAGCCTCAAAGGGAAGGAATTATTGTTTTGTACTTTTAAAAAATTCTCTTTAAAATTCTTAGTTGATAGATTTTGCGAATAAAAAATTATTTTTGGTAAATTTAACCGCTTCAGTTTCGATCTTAAAAATGGCTTAGTTTTCCTAGGCTTCACTTAAGAAATAATATGTCATATTTTTGTATTTCATCGTCCACGGCAAGTTGGAGAATTAGTAATTATAATTATTATGAGTGAATAGGACAAGATTTGATTTTTATGGATTTCTAAGGGCCCAGATTGATTTACTGACTCATCTATCACTTCTCTGGGTTTGGCCTAGTAATTATAATTATTAATAGTTTATATTTTGTAATGCTTATTTCGGTAAGCTTTACATAATCAAGTTTTTCTATTAGCAGTGTAGCTAATGATTCTACATTACATGATGCGCCAAAGGTTCCTGTGCTTCGTTATTTATTCAACTCTTTAGTGAATACTCAGAAACATTTGAGTCAAGTGCAAGTTATCCGCTACGCCGAGTTGTCAGCAAAATGTAATTTTAAGATGATTATAGTTTTAATACTTAAAGGACCAATGTGCGTTTTCATTATGCTGAAATTAGTTAATTTCCATAAGGATTAGAAAAAAAAAACTGTCTAATTTCTAGGAGAATCCTTAAAGCCAGTAATCAGTGTCCCTAACCCATGAAGAATTCGCAATATAATGAGAGAACGTGTACAAATGTATCTGGATTTATCTAGCAACTAGCGCATAATAACGACACTATTTCAACTCACCTGCTGAAAGTGTTTTACTCGTGGTGTAAGCTGTCGGTACAGGGTCAAAAACAAATGTAGGAAAATATAAGAATGCAATATGATTAATAAAGTATTTTGGTACTACTGTAATATTACAAATATGAAATTTAATATAATAGTAATATTAGAGAAATAAAGTCATCTTTGTACTACAGTAATAAAGTAATTTTAGTACTGTATTACAGTATTATTAGTAATAAAGTATTGTAGTAATCTCAGTAATGTAGTAAAGGAAGCAATGTTAGCAGCATGTTCTCCCTCATCCACGCCCTCATAGTGGCGCCTTGGTGGAAACGGTCGTAAGAGAGAACAATTAGACCAAACGGGTAGCGAAACAAGACTCCAGTGGGAGTGCCTAAAGGGTGCCAGAGTATTCCCATTTCGCTGTGCGGGGTTGTAAAAGAGCTCCCACAACCTTGTCAACAATCCAGGCGCCGTTCCTCAAAAGTACTTTACATTAATGGCGTGTCCCAAACTGTTAGTCTGGTATAGAATAAGAAAATGGCAGTGGCTCCTGGTGTAAACGTCTGTTGCCCGCAGAGTCCGGAGTAACCGCGTCACTGGAAATGACAGTGTCAATATAGACACTTCCGAACAGAACACACTGTTCAATCAGGCCTGTGAGATGGAGTTTGATTTCGCTGGCCTGGAGTTTCAAGAGCTCAACTCTACCTAACAGTTTCAATTTTTTTTTAGGCAGGGGGGCAGGAGATGTCTAATTGAAGTCATAAAGTTGAAGTACATTACTTATGAAATTTCATTACGTTTGGATACCATGTTATATGAAACTGTACTTTCATTTTAGTATTTTATTTTCATTTAAACAAAGACGTTTATGTTATGTGAATAAAAACACCCATGAGTGTCCATTTATTTGTACAAAGCTTACTGTCTGCCTGGTAACAAATTTTGACCTACGTTCTTTCTCCCACAGCTATTCTCAGTTCAAGTTAAAACTTGACACAATTATTTATTGTACCTAAGAAAACATGAATCTTTAAGAAAAAAATTAGCCTATAAATTATTTAATTACTGGTTATTTATTATTTTGCTTGATTCCAACAAGGGAAATTAATCCTTCAATTAGAAAGAGATATGTCTAGCTTTTGTGGGAGTTTGTCCCCTTAGATAATTGTACACATTATTTCTCATTCTTGGATAAACCTGGAACTTAAAACAATTATTTATTGTCCCTTACAAAACACGAATCAATAAAAAAAAAATAAAATGCATACTTAAGAGTACAAATACAAATTTGTCTTCTCATTTCCTGTGGTAAATCATACAAAGTTCACATTTGTCTACCTTTGAATCTCTTACCGTTATATCCGTATGTTGTCGTTGTGTAGGGAAACAGAGCCTGCAATGAGCCGCCCATTAAGTGGCTGCAACTGGCTGTACAGCAATGGAGAAAACAAAATAACATCACACGATTGAGATGAGTAATAGTACATTAGTTTAAACTGACTGTAATGGCAACCATCGGTAACAGACACATTAAGTTAGGGTTATATAGTGTGCACTTAGCAAGAGGCGCAAGGGCGGACTGGCTATATGGGCATTCGGGCAATTGCCCGGTGGGCCGGAACCTAATTGGGCCGGTAGGGCCACGAAAGGAACGCATGAATGTCAGTTCATTGTTTTAAGATTTATAATATTCTCTTTAAAAACAACAAATTTACACTTTAAAGTCTAATACTAATCTAAAGCCTTGTAAATACCCTAACTCCGTATATAGTGGTTCTAGTAGACGTTAATTCCCTATACACACTAAGCGATAAATAAGAAACTAAAGACCTTTATTTCTTATAGAGACCGACGTACGTTCATTTTGGATGGATCTCAAAAAGAAACCAACAACAACGTTTACGAATTTGTATTGGTTTTAGAGAGTTGTCACACGATCTCGAGTTAGCCCCGCCAAGAAGTCCTTTCTAACGTATCCCAAGTATCCCAAGTATTCTCTTGTCCAGTGTGTAGGAATGTGTCGGTTGGAATCAAAATGCAAAAGAATCGAAAAAAAAAAGGACCAGAAAAGAAGTCACATAATAAGTCACATAATAAGTCACATAATAAGTCACATAATAAGTCACATAATAAGTCACATAATAAGTCACATAATAAGTCACATAATAAGTCACATAATAAGTCACATAATAAGTCACATAATAAGTCACATAATAAGTCACATAATAAGTCACATAATAAGTCACATAATAAGTCACATAATAAGTCACATAATAAGTCACATAATAAGTCACATAATAAGTCACATAATAAGTCACATAATAAGTCACATAATAAGTCACATAATAAGTCACATAATAAGTCACATAATAAGTCACATAATAAGTCACATAATAAGTCACATAATAAGTCACATAATAAGTCACATAATAAGTCACATAATAAGTCACATAATAAGTCACATAATAAGTCACATAATAAGTCACATAATAAGTCACATAATAAGTCACATAATAAGTCACATAATAAGTCACATAATAAGTCACATAAAAAGCAACTCTTGCTGGAATCCTGTGCACAAAAATAATAATAATAATAAAAGTAAATTTTAAAACTTTAGTAAAATTATGAATGTTTTCTCACAAGCCCTAGAGATTTACTAACGTCATTGTGATAGCATTTATGAACAGGTTCATCGCCATGAGATGACATAGATATAGACTAAGTCGAAACAAAGAAGCTTTTCTAAAATATGAAACTATCTTGACAGCATTTGTTTTACATAACTTAAGGATATTAAATTATCTCCAAACAAGTGAACTTAATGTTCTGTTTTGTATGTAGTCAGCTCTAAGATGTAGACAGTCAAACTAGGTTTTTTTAACGAGCAGGGTGTCATGTGGCCTGCACAACGACCAATCGCCGTTTACATTTCCCCAAAAAGGTAACGCGAAATTCAAAATCCCAGTCTTCACAGAGATTCGAAACCAGGACCCCAGGTTCGGAAGCACTTAACCAATCAGCCACCGCGCCCCCATGACTTTGTGAGATGTGCAGTTAAATAATGGAGGATGAAGAGTTGTATTTGTAAATTGAAGTTCATATGTCTGAGAAAATGGCGAGGAGTGAAACTGAATCATAAACAATATGTTCGTTGATGGAAGATTTTCAGACGTCTTGAATGTGAATGTCAAGTATGTGTATATGCTAATGTATATGAATTTTATTTCATATTAAGAGATTCCCCATTCCAAGTGTTACACTTTATTCATTTAGTAATTGCACTTATTAGATAGTTTCAAAATCATTTCATAGAAAATTCATATATAGTTCGTCCATCGTGGTTCGACGATAACCTCTTTTGTTAATCCGGGGGTGTGTGTGTGGGGGGGGGGGGGGGGGGGGCTAAGGGCTTTGCACTGAGGTTTTGTGCCTCCTCATGTGGTTGGTGAGACCTATGTGAGTTCGGAATGTTCGGCTGCACCCGGGGCAGGTTATTCCAGCTGGAGCTAGTGTCAATGGCCTTGCTTTTCTTCTCTGGCGTTTTTCTTCTGCCAGCGTTGTTCTCTTTTTTCTCAGGAATTTGTGCGCCAGTTTTCAGAGCGCGACGCCATGAAGGTCTGTCAGTGCTTCTATCTCGCAGGTAGCTTACTACTTTCGATACATTATTAAAATTTACACAATGATTTTGAGCATATGCCCATTATATGACATACAATGTCTGGGTCAGATCGTATAGAAATGCCCGGGCCGATTTTGACACCCAGTCCGCCTCTGATGAAGGGATTAGGATTATAGCGACATTTGATTTATTACGACTGATACCGTTCGTAAGTAATTTCAGAGAACATATAGCATATGTAATAATCTCCCTAACGTTTTTTAGCGGCCCCCGAAAGGGGAAAAGACTATTAGTTTTGTGCGAAATGTCTGTCCGTCTGTCCGTCCGTCCCGTTTAGATCTCGTAAACTAGAAAGGATATTGAAAATCCGACATCCCAATATTTTAGACCATTCAAAGTTCTGATGCAACGGCTACTTTTTTTTCCGAAAGCGAAAAATCTAATTTTTAAAATCAGTTATGCAAGTAGTTTTTTTAAGAGAAAAAGCTAATTATTATGCATTATAAGTTAGACCTAAATTAAAACGAATAGTAATCGTGTAAACTTCCTTTTCGTGTATTTCTTTTATTGCAAAACGCATAAATATTTGTTCTGAGCATTCGAATAAGAGATTGAGCTTTTTCAAAACAATTACATCAATTAGAAGACTTCAGTTAAGCCAGGAGAGGCGCGATAGCTGAGTGGTAAAGCGCTTGGCTTCAGAACCGGGGGCCCCGGGTTCGAATCCTGGTGAAGACTGGAATTTTCAACTTCGGAATCCTTAGGCGCCTCTGAGTCCACCCAGCTCCAATGGTTACCTGACTTTAGTTGGGGAAAAGTAAAGGCGGTTGGTCGTTGTGCTGGCTACATGACACCCTCGTTAACCGTAGGCCACAAAAACAGATGAACTTTACATCATCTGCTCTATAGACCACAAGGTTTGAAAGGGGAACTAGTTAGGCCAGGTTCACATCTTACTTTGCATTCACTTGCACCTATCCTTTGATCTGCTGTACCGTTGGGGCACTACACAAGATCTGTCATCCTTCTTTCTCCATTTTTATCTCTCATTTGTCTTTGATATAATTTCCTTTGGATGTTCTTTCTGAAAATATTGAAGCCCGCCTGGGTGGACCACTTCGGGGCCGATCATGAGTATGAGTTTCCACACAAACTTTCTTTGTAATCTTGTTATGTATTGTTTTAGAAGTGAGGTATGTTACGAAAAAAAATCGCTTGCAAAAATAATTTTTAAAACAAAACGCATTTTAGAAAACAAAGGTAGCCGTTTCCACCTTAACTTTGCAAGCCACATTGCACGATGAAACATGATTTTTCGCTTATCTTCTAATTGTTGAGATCTGAGTGTGACAGACGGACATAAGACATATTACACCATACTAATAGCGGCTTTTCCTCTTAAGGATCTGCTAAAAATGGATAGAAAGAAATTTAAGCACTGAAAAAGTTTAATAATTGCTTAATTCTAAAGGAATTATTGTTTTTACTTTAAGCATTAAAATGTCGACTTTCTAATGCATACTATTTGGAAATCGCGAATAAAAATCATTTTTGGTAAATTTAACTGATATGATTTTGATCTTGAAAATGGTTTAGCTCCCCTAGGCATAAGTAAGAAGTGATATAGTTTCGGCAAGTGGGAGAATTATTTTATCTGTATCATGAGTTCATGAATGATTGATTGGTCAGGGTCCAGCATTTCTATTGAAGATTTAGTTATCTTGCCAAATTGTCTAAAAGTGTCACTATCAATAATAGGTTGTCCTTTTTTATGAAAACAATTCAAATGATTCTTCGTAATGTTATTACTTTAAACAATAAAAACAAGACCACGGCTGGAATATTCATTGTCCATTGGTGGGTTAGGAGGGTGATACTTCGGAGTTTGCGTGATAACACAAACTAAATTTGTAATCTTGTTTTTAACTATTTTTTAAGCTAATTGTTTAAAAGATTTTAAGATTTGACTACAATAGAAACTTACCGGCATTGACAACGTTGCGCTTGCCAATCACAGGTCTGTAATTGTTGACTGGTTTGTAGTCGTTATATGCTTTGCAGTCGACAGCATTAAAAGGCTCGAGGCACGTTTCCTTCAATGGGTCGTAAACTAAGCCAGTAGGACAGGTCATGACGTAGGTGAGGAGAGATACACACTCTATGTACTTGGTGCAGTCGAAGGGAAAGGCGTGAATTCCGTCTTTCCAATTCTGTTCTCTGCATAGACCCCAAGGATCAGTGTATCCTTGGAAATAAAATAAAACTTTATTAAACTTTATTTTTTAAAACTTTATCTCTGTCTGACATAATTATGAAATTGCAGTCGAATCTAGTTTTAATTTTGCAATCTGACTGTAGTGAAATAACAGTTTGATCGCATAATGAAATGACATTTTTACTACGGACTGAAATCAAAAGTTCTGATCTTATAGTAAAATGACAGTATAGCCTCAAAAGGAAAAGACAATATAAATTCATAATTTAAGACAGTTTGATTCTATGGTGCGCACAACACATTGAGCCTTGTGGTACTCTAACAATGCCATACTATATGCTTAATATTGCAGAAAAGAAGCACTAATTACCATTCGACAACTAGGTTGAAAACGTATGCTGATCTTATTTGTCGAGTTTAAGAAAGGACGGAAAGCGCGGTGGCTGAGCGGTAAAGCGCTTGGCTTCTGAACCGGGGTCCCGGGTTCGAATCCTGGTGAAGACTGGGATTTTTATTTCGGGATCCTTGGGCGCTCTAATGGGAAAAATAAAGGTGGTTAGCCGTTGTACTGGCCACATGACACCCTCGTTAACCGTAGGCCACAGAATCAGATGGCCTTTACATCATCTGCCATATAGACCACAAGGTCTGAAAGGGGAACTTTACTTTACTTAAGAAAGGACGGCGTAATCGAGATCCCTCCCCGGCAAGCGCTTTAAAGATCAATTCTGGCGACATTTCGCCCAAGCTGCTAGTGGATGGCCTCTGAAAAGGACAGTTAAAGCGTTCCCAAAAATGCCATATTTCAGACCCAAAAGCAAAGCCCTCTGTTGGAGGCAGAAGACTAAAAAAAAAAAAACTTTAATAGACCGTCGGCGGGCAAGGCTGCTGCACGAAATGCGAAAATATCCAACGGTGTTTGCGTAGCCCGGTGAATCGGTGCACTCATCCTTAATCTTGGAAATCAAGACATTGCCATTGATATTCTGTTGCAGAATATTTAAATCTGTTACTTTCCATACAACACCCAACCCCTACATTGAAATTTTAAGGAATTGATAAAGTTCTAAACCGAGGCATACACTCAAACGTGATATTGGCGAGTGCGTATTTTATAAGGTGACCATATGTCCAGACTTAGGAGGGGCTCAGGAACTTAGGAACTTCTGTCACGCTTTTCGTAAAAGTCCTTGCGGGACGACAAATTGTTCATACTTAATGTCTCTGCTTATAGGAGATTCAATAGATATAATTGCTAAATTGTTTGATCGACTGATTAAAGTAGTGAACTAGTGTAGGTTTTGATAAATTTGAGTTTGGAAAAGCTTCTTTCACCAGAAGTGACTGTCACTGGAATTGTCATCAATAATCTTTAAGCAATCAAATTAAGGAATGCAGTAGAACTATCAATACAAGCAAGATATTGAAACAGTTCCTTGGGCTTTTCTTGCTGAGCAGGCAGTGTTTGCTTTATTGTCTCAATTTCTTCAAAAAGCATCTATCCATAATTTATCTATGTTAATTGAGATTCTGTCAGAGCAATCTCCAGGTTGGCTGAACATTTTCTAGTATTGTCCTTTGTCATATTTAAAAAATTATACAGAAACTCAAATAGTTTGTGATGTTCTTTCTGCTGCATAAACCTTGGTTGAAGAGATTGCAATACCTTGCCAGCAACTTGGTCTTAAAACGTTCACTATAAATGTTGTCTTCGGGTCTGAAATGGGTTCATTAGAACATTCCTAAATAGACATTCTCCTTTTCTTGCGTCCGCGCCTCTTTGAAACGCGGGTTCAACGTCTAACTCATTTGAAAGCTCATTGGCATCAATCAAAGCAGCCTTGAAGCCTATCTCTCGGTATGTCTTTAACCAATAGCACAATTTTTCAAATGATGTCAGCCCTGCGGGAATATCCTTGGTGTAAATTTGCAGTTTCTTAGTAGTAAAATGTACTAGAAACAGTAAATAAACTATTGTAGCTTGGATTCTTACAGCTTTAACACCTTCCACTCTACATTCCCATCGTGTTTCTAATAATGGTTAAACAGACAGACATTTCACATGCCTTTTAAAAACAGTCCATCTGTTATTGATTTAGCACAAATTGTGTTTCTAAGCTTCAGGGCTGCCAAAAATGTCATGGCGTCTGAACATGTTTTAGACAGGAACAAGATGAAAATTGTGGCACACACACACAAGGGGCATAGAATTTCTTTACAAGAGAGGTGCCCCCCTATATTATCTCCATTGTCAAATGTAAGTTTTCTGGCGTTATCACTCTGTGCAAGCATTTTCAGTTCTCTTATAAGAATGGTGAATAATTTTTCACCTGCTCCTAACTGATCTGAGCGTGGGCGTAGTCAGGATTTTTTTTTCGGGGGGGGGGGGGGGTTTAGATATATATATATATATGTGTGTGTGTGTGTTTGTGCGTGCGTGTGTGTATATAATTTATCTTTATTACACTGTGACCCTTTATTCTTTCGGAAGAAGTTTATTGTACTCTAGAATAGGTTCTTCCTGGAGTTAGTGGAAAAATTCCAAACTCTCCGGCATTGCCAGCGAAGGAGTACAGTGCTCCCTTAGCGCGTGGCGAAGCCCCGCCGCCAAGCATTATTTCCGGTATTAAATGCAAACAAAATGCATATTCTTAGATATCTACAGTGCATTATCCTGCTATTAAAAAGTTTTATTTCAAAAATCTTATGGGCTATTCTTACTGACTTAAATCCTCCCGCATTGTTCGGCACATCGGGCAGCAAGCTCTTCCACAAAAAATTGTCATTGGCAATGTCTGAAGCCGCTTCCCACCTGCTCTAAGGACCTTAATGAAAATGTGGCGCCAAGTTGAAGTAGGATGTCCCTGTTTGCGCTTTTCTCATAATGGCCTCCATGTCATTGCAACTCTTATATTGTGTAATTCATTTTGTCGGAGAACATGTTCCGCACATTTCATGCGACGCTCAGTCACAATCTTACTAAGGGGTCGACTCTCAGTTCGGCATAGGATTTCCTTGATTGAGACCCCAATTCTATGACTCCTAAAATCCGTCTTAGCCATCTTTGTTGAGCCACATTTAGTCTTTTTCAATTTCGGCAGATGACTATTCACTGCACTTTATTAATAGAGCCCAGCCACTGGTAGAAATTTTTAACCTCTCTTGGCTACGCTCTTGGAATTAGGTGACTGTAGTTTGGTTTTAGATTTTATATCGAAAAGGGAAGTTTTATCGTCAAAATAATTTTTTGGGTGGGTTTTAAACTAAAAAATCTGTTGTTGTTGTTTTTTTTAATTCAAAACCCCTTTAGCTATGGTCATAGAATTTGGTGACTGTAGTTTGCTTGAGAATAAAATTGAAGAGAGGTTTTCAACCTAAAAACTCTCTGATGGGGTGGGGGGGGGGTATTTAAACACAAAACCATCAGGACGGGTTTTAAAATTTTTAAAAATGCCCTCTGGAGGAAGGGGTTTTAACTCAAAACGCCTCTTGGCTTGGTTACGCTCATATATTTTTGAGTGTGTAATTTTTTGTTTTTTTATATTGAAGATGTATTTTTTAGCTTCAAATTCCGCTGAAAAGGGGGGTTTAAACTCAAAAAACCTTTGGCTACACTCATAGAATTTTGAGTGTGTAATGTGCTTTTTTATGTTGAAGAGGTGGTTTTTAACTCTAAACCCCGTGGAGGGGATTTAAACACAAAACCCCTCTTGGCTTCCCTCATAGAATCTGGTGACTGATGTATGGATAGTCTTATATTGAAGATTGGGTTTTATCGTAAATTTCGGAGGGGGGGGGGGGTTAAAATCAAAATCATCCTTAGCTATACTCTTGGAATTTGGGTAATAGTCGTTTGACTGCAAAAACTACTGCTTGGGGTTTTTAAACTCCAAACCCCTACCCCCCCCCCCATGGCTACGCCCATGGATCTGAGTGTTGCAAACCAGCGACGTATCTTAACACCATTGACATCTGTGGTTGATATCAGCAGTGTAGTCAACAATCACTGCAAAATACTTTACTGACTTGATTCTAGCAACAATTTCTTGAAGAAAAGCTTTATCCATGGTTTCAACAATTTTATTTAGAATGTTCTTGCCTAAATAAAGGCCGTGAATGTCTTTATTAACAATTTTGTGTCTACGATTTTGCACAACTGGATCAAATTTTTTAGCAATGCAATGAAACCAAGAAAATTGTCATGTTGTGAATTTCCAATTAGCTCCTGAGACCCACGGAATACCAAGTTCCTTTCTGCTAAGAACTGTTCAGAGGCAACAGGTCGCTAGAAGGTTTTATTTCTTGTCTTTTAAGTCCTACATCTTTTAACTCTTTCTCTCCGTAATAATTCTTTTTTGTTCCAATAGAATTATTTATTTTGTTCATTTGTATTTCATTATCCTGTTATGATTTAACTTCAATAACTTTTTTGTTTGATATCAGAAAATGTGATATTTGAAATCGAATTATAGGGGAATGCATGCTCTTTATACACCACACAAATTAAAGTTTATAAATCCAAAGATCATCAATTTAGTTTAATGGGATCAAATCAATGTCAATTAGGAGAGAAAGAGTTAAAGCCTATGACAATAGCCATGATTGGCAGTGATATGCTAATTGTAAATTGCGGGGGCCCCTGTCAGGTGCGGGGCCCAATTAAGGCAATTGGTCGAATCGACCTAAAGCCGGCCCTGGTCTTATGGTATTTAAGGTCTTACAGTAATTATGGTCATAAGGTGATTAAGATCTTTCGATGCTTACGGTCTTAAGGTTATTAAAGTTATAACATGATTAAGGTATTACGGTGATTAAGGTCTTATTTTAATTATGGTCTTAAAGTGATTAAGGTCTTAAGGTAATTATGGTCTTAAGGTGATCATTAGTTCAATGCACTTACCAACCGTTATTGTATTATTTCCGATCTGGACTTGATTTTCTAGAACATAGAACATAAGAGATAGGAAATCAATATATACCTCCGGGTTCATTAGGACATGATTGTCTGCCTAAGGTATATCGGCTTCTTAATGCTAATTTCAACACTATTTGCAATGGTTGAGATTTTTTTAGGTAGTTAACTTACGCTGACATGTGGTGCTAACAATTTCATCTTTGAGTTTGTCAATGACCTGGTAACTCTCCACGCAGAACATATCATCACTGGAACTTGATAACACAGTCAGTTCATCGATGTCCACAGAATTACCAACTCCAATGGACATGAACCTAATACCTCTCTGTTTTAATTCTTCAGCTCGTTGTCTAGCTAGAAAGAAACAAGAAAAAATATAATTTAAAAAAATAGTTTTTTTGTTGTTGTTTTTTAAAAAAAAAGGTTATTTTAAATGTAGTTTTATCAATTAGTTTGAATCAGTCATGTAATTAAATTTGTAGTACATCTAGACTAAAAAAAACAATAAATCTGTGCTATTAGAAATTATTTTTAGCGGCCCCCGAAAGGGGAAAAGACCCTATTAGTTTTGTGTGGCTTGTTCATCCGTCCAGTTTAGATCTCAGAAACTAGAAGAGAAAATGAAAATCGGATATCAGGATATTTTAGATCATTCAAAGTTCTGCTGCAACGGCTACTTTTTTTCTTTCCCGAAAGTGGTCCATCTAATTTTTTAAAATTATATATACAAGCAGATTTTTCAAAAAATTACACCACTTTTCAATTGAAAAACTTCAGGGGAGGTAACTGTTTTTAAAAGGTCATGGACTACTTCATTAAGAACTCAAGCTTCATTCATAGATTCGTTCATTGCTACAAAACATTTGCATCTAAAATCACAATGGTGAAAATGTCAATGGATCATTATAAAATATATTTTCTATTTATTAACTAACTCATTGAATAGAATACTGATTTAAATGTTGTTTTAAAAAAGAATTTTTAAAACGAACTTTGTTTTAGTTACAAGTTTCAAAAATAACGCACTACTTTTATTTAGATATGTGGATAAGGTTGATAATTATTATATTAAAAAATATAAATGTACTCTAAATGAATAAATGGAGATGCTGTGGCTGAGGGGTAAAGCACTTGGAACCGGAAGTCTCGTGTTCGAATCCTGGTGAAGACTCTTGGTGTATTACTTCGGGGACCGATTTTGAATTTGTTTCCACAAAACTGTCTTTGTAATTTTGTTACGATTTTTTTTTTTGTTTAGCGCAATGTCATGCTTTTGTCTTTCTTGATGCTCTATGATCCTGTCACTTGTCCGGATCAGTAAGAAAAGGGAAGGGGAGATGAAAAGAAGGGGGTGTCCATGTAAATGTTACCGTGACCGCTTTTTAAATACATTTTAAAAATGTACGACTACAATTCCAAATCAAAGCGAAACACTAACCGCTGTGCCCGCAAATCGCTTTTGCAAATAGAAGGGATTATCATTTCTATAATTAGTTTTGTAGTTAAAACTACTAATTCTTTACTCCAAGTATAAAAGGGAATAACTCAACTTATACATCCACATGTTTCAAATATAAATTATTTCCCTTGTTCGAGACCAAACAAAATAATTACCACTAGCTGATTAACAATATCTAATTTCAAAAAAGTCACCAAAAAAAATATTAAACGTGAAGCTTGAAACTTATTCATTGTTAAGATGAAGCTTGAAACGAAAAATACTAAACAAAAGAAACAATATAATCCTGTATTTCACCTTTATATTTTTACCAACAGGTACAGGAAATATTTTAAAAACTTCTCTAATTAATTCCCTTTCATTCTCAAAAATTCTGTTTAAAGACTTGAATGTTAGTGAAATCAATGAGTAAGTAAACTTCCTGTTTACGCATCTCTTGATATCTTAAAGTGGCACAATCCCGTAAATTCTGGAAAAAAAATTATTTTCCTTCATTTAAAATTTTAACAAGATTACAAAAGAGAGTTTGTGTTATCGCACAAACTCAGAGGCGCCCCGTCGGAGTCGGATCTCTTTCGGATCCGCCGATTCGCAAGGAATATTCAAGACGTGATTTAATTTTGAAGGTCAAAAGTAATAATGTTTTAAAGACTCATTTGGCGTTGGAAAAAATGTTTTTTCTGCTCGTGCAGTTTGCGCGCTGGACTGTCGTTCGGATTTATCAATGATCCCTGGTTCAAACCCTGCTTGCTCTCATCCTCCGTCCATCTGCGGGAGGTTTGGGCTAGCAAATAAACTATCTTTAACTCTGAACTGAAGGAACATCCGAAACATGTAAAACAACAAACAAGCAACCCGGGACCGTCGAGATATTCATTTCAGCACGCTAACCGCACAACCAGGCATTGCTCTTAACTTAATAACAAACTGGTTACAAACTAATAGCCTATTATTGAAAAAGATATATATTACATACCATGGGCGTAGCCAGGTTTTTTTTTAGGGGGGGGGGAATTTTTTTCTCCCCCCCCCCAACCCCACCCCCGCGAATTTTTTTTATATGTATTTATGTGTGTGTGTGTGTGTGTACATAATCTTTATTGCATTCTGACCCTTCATTCTTTCGGAAGACGTTTATTGTGCCCTAGAATAGGTTCCTGGAGTTAGTGAAAAAATTGTAGATTCCCCGCCATTACTAGGAAGGGTGTCTGGGGGAGAAGCCCCGCGCCACGCACTATTTCTGATATTGAAAGCCAACAAAATGCATATTCTGAGGTATCTACAGTGCATTTTCCTGCTATTAAAAAGTTTTATTTCAGAAACCTAATGTGCTATTCTTACTGACTTAGACCCTCCCGCGCCGTTCGGAGCATTTGACGTCAAGCTGTTTCCACAAAAATCTGTCACTGGTAATGTCTGAAGCCTCTTCCCAACTGCCATGAGGACATCAATGAATGAGTGGCGTCAAGTTGTACAAGGATATCATTGCAACTCTTCTTATGCGTAATTCATTTTGTCGGAGAACATGTCCCGCAAACCTCATGCGTCGCTCTCTTACAATCTTACTAAAGTGTCGACTCCCAGTTCGGCATAGGATTTCCTTGATTTAAACCCGATCTCTATAACTTACTCCTAAAATCTGTCTTAGCCATCTTTGTTGAGCCACATTTAGTGTTTTTCAATTTCGGCAGCTGACTATTCACTGCAGTTTATTAAGAGAGCTTTGCCACATGTAAAAATGTGTAACCTCTCTTGAATACGCTCTTGGAATTAAGTGACTGTAGTTTGCTTTAGATTTTATTTCGAAAAGAGAAGTTTTAACGTCAAAATCATCTGTTGGGGGTTTTCCACCTCAAAATGCTCTGTAAGGGGGATCTTAAACTCAAAACCATCTGGAGGGGTTTTAAATTGTTAAAAAACGTCATCTGTAGAAGAGGGGTTTAAACTCAAAACCCCCGATTGGATTGGCTACGCTCAAATAATTTAGTGTGTAATTTGCTTTTTTTTTTATATTGAAGAGGTATTTTTTAGCATCAAATCCATCTGAATGGGGGTTTAAACTCTAAACCCCTTTTGGCCCTAGCGGGGGGTTTAAACTCAAAACCCCTTTGGCTACGCTTATAGATTTTAGAGTGAGTAATTTGCTTTTATTTATATTGAAGAGGTACTTTTTAGCTTCAAACTCCACTGGAGGGGAGCTTAAATTTAAAACACCTTTGACTACACTTATAACATTTTGAGTGTATAATTTGCTTTGTTTTTATTATTAAAGAGGTATTTTTTACCTTCAAACCCTGCTTAAGTGGGGTTTAAACTCAAAACTAAGTCAAAACCCATTTAGCTACGCTCATAACATTTTGAGTGCGTAATTAGCTTTTTTTATATTGAAGAGGGGGTTTATCGTAAATTTTGGAGGGGGGTTTAAAATCAAAATCTCCCTTAACTGTGCTCTTGGAATTAATGGATTTTCGTTTGCATTTTTTTTTGGTTTATTTTAAAGAAGAGGTGGAGTTAACCGCAAAAACCCCAAGTAGGGGTTTTAAACTCAAAACCCCTGGTAGGGGTTTTTAAACTCGAACCCCCCTGGAAGGGGATTTTAAATTCAAAAGCTCTGGTAGGGGGTTTTAAACTCAAAACCCCATTGGTTGTGCTGGGGCAAGTGATGGTTTAGTATTAAAATCTCACCTAAAATAAACAAAATCAAAGCAAAAAAATCATTCACTAAATTCCGATCACCCCCTCCCCCTCAAGGGGGGTGGATTTCATTTCGGGGAGGGGGGGGTTGAACCCCAAACACAACTAACACTATTGCGTAACCGTAAAACGCGCAAGAGAAAAAAAAAAGTGGGTGATCTTGTCATTATGGACTGCACACTCAGTACACTATATAGACCTACACGCGTAGTCTATCTGGCCAGGTTGTTAAAATCAGTCGGACACACTGTCTATTTACTTTCTGGGCAGGGAGTGTGTATAACTATTTTAGTGTAAAGATATATCTACGAACATGCTTGACTAGCCACGCCAGTGTGTTATTTCCTTGTCTGACCTCTCCACATTAAGCAAACACTATTGCATAACGCTTAATGCAGGGTAGTCTTACAGTATTATCAACTACAGATGTACAGTACACTAGGCCTACATGTGGTCATGTGTATGTCTAGCTGACCAGGTTGTTAAAATCAGTTGGACACAGTCTATTTACTTTATGGTCAGAGAGGGTGTGGATTAAGTTTTTTTTTCTAGAGTTGGTTACCCTAATGCTTTTAGACCTATATAGGCCTAACTGTTGATTTAGACTTAATAGATTTCAATAATAAGTCTTAAGACTATAAAAGGGTGTACTTGATGTTCCTGCAGTTCATAAATTATTGTATGCCGCAAATGAATTGATTAAAACCACTAAATATTGACCTTACGCCACTAATCAGATTCCCACTAGAAACAGAAATTAAACACCTCCACGTGGCTCACACAAAAATTCGGAACAACCTCATTTATAATACTGCATAGAAGCTTTTTGCAAAAAAATGTTTAACATTTTATAATACTGCTACTTTCAAGAGCAAATATTTACTCCAGGATTTTACTTTACCTCTTCAAATGCAGACAGTCTAATTTGTTAACTGCATCATTTTTGTCAAATCAAAGCAATTGATATCACATGACCAGAAAACAGGGAGTGCGTTTCAACCCTGATCACATGTCGAAAAGTTTTACAAATTTTAATTAAACTTTTTAGTTAGTAACTAAAAAAAATAATTAAACTATGGTTTTAACTAAACTTTTTTTTTCTAGTCAAACAATGGCCATAACTAATTTTTTTTTAGTTAAACTAAAAGTTTTAAACTTTTTTGTTAACTTTTGCCTATCACTTTTAAAGATATATATATGTATTAGGATTAAAGCCTCATTTTTTTGTGCTTTTTGTCTGTCTGTCGGTCATGTTAATATCGAAAAAAAAATACAACTAAAAGCTATTGAAAATTTAATTAACCTTTAATTTTCATTCCGAAACATCGCAATAGTTTTAAATATCTAGAATAGATTGTTCCGGATGTTTGTCTATAGAGTGTAAAAAAAGAGAATTCTAGAAAAATCTAATACCGTTAATTAAATTTTTGGAATGGTCTCGTATGAAAATTAGAGGTACCATAGCCTCGTGGAGAGATTTTAATACCATATTTTGGTGTTAGGAAGTTTTTTTCCCTATGAATCGGAAAATAATATTAACGATACTTAGATTTTAAAACGTTTAGCTAGAAAATTAAATGTAATGTACGACATAAGTGCGATTTTATATAAATAGAGTTAGAATGTTTTTCTTCAAAATCCGGAACATCCGATATTTGTAAATGAGAAAAAGATTATTTGTTTTATTTATTAAAAGAGGGATTTCAAAAAGTTATTTGTGTTAGTAGATTTTTCATATAAAATTCAGAACAATTTTGTTGACGATTTGTAAAAAAACTTTAGTTATGTAGGTGGATTTTTTTTGAAAACCAAATCCGGAACATTCTTTACAGATAAAAAAAAATCTGTTATGTTTCAGCAAGAAAATTTAATGTAAAATAAGTTTTAAAATTGTTTTCCAATAATTATCGTTTCTAGTAAATTACTTTGTTGTTTTAAAACGTTGAACAACCTACTGTCGATATCTGACATAAATTTGTTTTAAGTTGAAAATACGGAACAATTGGATATCGTTAAGTAAACTATAGTGACTTATTGTCCAAGAATGTAAGGGTAATGTAAGTAAATGGTGCTATTTTAAATAATCGTTTGAAATTTTAAAAAATATAAAACAATACCCGGAACAACTTCATACTTCTTCATAGTTCATAGCATGGAAATTACATATAATATAAGTTAGAAGAGCAAACAAACATTCGTTTGCATTGATTTATCTTTCACAAAACATCCGGAACAATCTATTATAGATAATTAAAACTACTGCAATGTTTTGGAAGGAACATTAAAAGTTAAATCAGATGTTCATTAGCGTTTAGTGTTGTTGTTTTTTATATAAACGTGACGGACAGACCGACCAACAGACAAAGCGCACAAAAATAAGCGGCTTTTATCCTGATGGGAGTACTATACAAAAAAATAAATAAAATCTGATTATATAAAAATTTTTAAGGAATTAATTTAGCGCCATATCATGTCACGGCGTTACTCTACTGCACAAAGTCGCTGCGTAAAAAGTCCATTTTAAAAAATGTGTGTGATATTTACGTACAAATTGCATTCTTAGCCTTTATAAACAAACATAAATCTTTTCTTTCAATTTTAGCAACTAGTTGACCATAAAAACACCTTTAACTAATATTTATATTTGTTGTGAACATTTCTTGTACATTTTAGAAATATATGTGACTTAGTGATACTGAAACGGCATTAAAGAGAATATCTTTCTTTGTTAAGATTGCCTCCCTTACATTTACGTAATTGTTTTAGAATTGGTGTATTTTTATGAAAAAATCGCTTGCATAATTAATTTTATAAACTAAACAGTTTGCTTTTAGAAAACCAAAAGTAGTTGTTGCACCTAAACTTTGCAAGCCACAACATATGAAGAAATAATATTTTTCATTTCTCTTCTAGTTTTCGAGATCTGAGTGTGACAGACGAACATTTTGCACAAACCTAATAGCGGCTTTTCTCCCTACGGGGGCGCTAAAAAAATTCTTACTCGCGACTGGATCGTCAGACATTCCATCAGTCAATGTGATAACAATTTTCTTGGCCCCGATTCGGCCTCCATGTGCCGTACTAAACATCGATAAGTCTGTGATAAGTCTCAGAGCTTCTGCTGTATTGGTACTGCTGGACAAATAGGTTGCTGAAGTTATGGCCTAGAGTTTTGGTAGAAACAAAGAAACAGAGATGAAAAACTTTTCCATAAAACTTCTACAAATTTTTGTTAACGTAATAAGACGAGACAAAGTTTTTTTTTCAGTTTATTCCAGAAGTCGGCATTATGTGTGTAAATATCCGTAGGGGTTGATTGTTATTAAGCAATGCAATAAAAGCAACACAAATCATTTTAGAAATTAGAGTTATATCTTGGAGACTATAAATAAGGGACGCATTGTATACTAGGAAAGTCTGTAGGTATTATGCTTAATGCTGAATCTATTTGTATGGATTTCCCATTCTTATCTTCCAATTACAGGCGTTCCTTTCATATATAATTTAGGCTTGCAAGTTAATTATATACAAAAGCTTTGATGAGACATTCACTTTCTTTGCAGATCCCATGCTCTATTGGCACTAGGGTGGAAGGGACACTTGTATGAATGTTTCTTGGCATTTGGGATTAGAAATTAGCCTTAATTTATTTTTTGCATCGTTCTGGATATTTATTATTCATGTGTTATTAATGTTTCTGTATGTTATTGCCCCTATACTTTTTAGTTTTTCAAGTGTGGTCTAATTGCTAGTAATTATTTTGCTAAAGATGTATATCAACTGTGAATGTGCAAGCTGAATAGAGAAATAGTAGAGAAAAAAAACGTTTTTACTTCAATTTTATTAGCTGAGAATTTAGAACTAGATTAACCATTGCAGACCGAACATTTCTTTATTTGGACTCTATGGGTAATAGAGGGCCTACATGAATGGGGCAAGTACTCTGTTAGCGAATAATGCAAAACAAGATTCATTTCGTCGCGATATTACTTTTCTCAAACAAGACCCAGACATTAATATTTCATCGTACTCAGCATCTTTAAATCAATGGGTAGAGCGGACAATGGTTTTAGAAGTAAGCCAGTAAAGAAAAATAATAAATAAATAAATGAGCAATACAATGACAAACTAACTGAACTTAAAATGTTCTCTTCATGTTGCAAATCGCTTTCCTGACAATCTTAAATTTTTGAATCCCGTGTACATGGGAGTATCTAAAAGAAGGTTTCTGTGCTGGCTTTAGGCCATCAGCAAAATCAGCTCAGCTTGAGTCGGTATTTTACCTTGAGCCCCTCTTCATAGGTAGACAAAAGGTTTTTGGCCTTTTAGCCGCACGCAACTTAATAGTTATCCAAATAAATGTTTACTCCCTCCTTTTCTGTTACTTCCACTGACTGTCAGAATGGAAGTGTGGTTTGGGTATAGCTGCTTCTCTATAACATGCCGTTCTATATGACATATCATGTATTCTCTATGACATATCATTACATCCATCTGCTAGTAAAAGTTTAATTGCATCTTAAAGGTCTTCTTTCCAAAGTAATATTTCCATTCACGTAGTTTTACTTTATTTATGCTTAAAAGGGTTGAAGGAAAAAAGTTGAAACCTGGTAGACTGAATTGTGGTCATAGAAAGAATCCAGGTCAAAAAGTCGATGAACGTCTGATCCGTAGATCAAAGCGGCAAACCTGACATCGTCTGGTCCAATTCTGAAATTCTGTGTAATGTCGGCTGCAAAACGAAGCTGCTCCGCGTAGTTGGGATACCCGATACTGCTAGAAGAATCTAGAAGAAATATGACGTCTGCTTTGTCACAATGGTTTTGAGCTGAAGTAAATAAGAAACAAAACAATTCAGACAATTTAAACAAGAAAATATTTTTTTAAATTTTAACAAAGCTTAAATTAAGCGTAGTTGTATCAATTTGTTTGGATACGTCGTGTAATTAAGTTAATTATAGATATCATCATCATCATCAAACTCCATTAGAGTGAGGGCTTGAGAGGCTTAAATCCTCTCTTGCAAAAGCCCTGAACAGAATCCCCGCTGTCTTGCGTAGTGCGTACATGTCACCATACAGGTAGAGAATTTTTGGTTTCCCAGACCTGTCTATGCGGAGATCAGCAAGTCTGGGGCAGTCAAACAAAATATGAGGCACGGTTTCCTCTTCTTCCACGCAGCGGGGGCACCGTGAATCGAAATTTTGGCCATAGCCGTGAGAAATATGAGCCAGCAGGACAGTGGCCTGTCCTGCACTGTGCTATAATAGCCTGCTCAGGCCTGGACAGTCTCCACCACGGGGAAGTGCGGTCAGGGCGCCTCATGCGCTCCAAACTCCACGGGCTTTTTGAGACTTGTCCCAGCACTCAAAGCACTTTTCTATTTCTGTTTTATTAATTATAGCCAGGGCATGATGAAAACTTACAACCTGTTCAAATAATTTGTTTAGTGCGATTTCATGCTTTTAGTTTTCTCAATAACCCTATCACTTGTTTGGACCGGTTAGGAAAAGGCAGGGGGAGAGAAAGAAGGGTATTAATGTTACCATGATCGCTATTTAAATGCATTTATAAAAAGAAATGTTGAAAGACCTTTATTCTAACTCTAAGGTTCAAGCCTTCTCAAGCTTCCTAATACCACTAACCACTGTGCCAGTGAATCGCTTATGAAAATAGAAGGTTTTATAGTTATCCATTGTTAGCTTCAAACTATAAAGCGGCGCCCTACAAAGTATAAAGTGGGTTAATTCAACGTATCACACTATATCAGTTAAGTAAAATTTCTTTCCCTTGTTCGTTACCAAACCAAATAATTAATAACCAATAGTTTGGGTTTTTTTTTAATATTGATTTTTGTTTGTCAGGTACCAGAAATAATTGTGCAAAATTTGAACTTGATCCGAAATTGGGTGTGGAAGAAATAACATTACCAATTATTTTACCAGACAGAGTGAGTTGATATAAGCTTTGTAAAAATATTTTTAAAAATCAAGACCATCAATGACTTAGTTGGTAAGAAGTCAATCCTAGGGAAAAGTCGGTAAGTAAGAAGAAGCCAGAGAGGAGGACTATTCCTCAGTACATGTACATGCTTAGTGTCGTAGTTTTGAAACAACTTGAGCTAGAGATAGATCAGCTGGATATTAGACACGTTCCACTGTTCATAATTGTAGTTGGATACACCTACTTTATTCCAATGGATTGTGGATCATACAGATGCCCAATTTACATTGTGTTCTTATAAGCCAACGAGCTGTGTCACTTTATTTCTTATCTGTCCATGCATCGTTTTATTATAAATAAAATGCCTGGATACTCATGCTATTACTAGTGACGGTTTGGTTACATTGTGACAAACAAAAAAAAAAGCTTAAAAATTCAATTTATCAGTGCTAAATCAGTTAAGTGTGCAACGAAAACCTGACCAGTCCCGAGAAATATTTACTAACTATAAGTCTAAGCAACATATGCTCCTGTAATCTATATCAACATATCAGCTTCGCAATATTTATTTTAAAAGTATTTTATTTTGTATTGTCAACATCTCATCATGGCAGGACGAGATTTCCTCTTCTACTCTACAATATAAAACTCTTGGTCCGGACCCCTCACTCATAATAATTACTAATTCTTACACTTGTCATGGAGGAAAAAATATATACAAAAATTTACCTTATGCCTAGGACTACTAAGCCATTTTAAGACCTAAACCGCAGCGGTTAAATTTAACAAAAAATAATTCGTATTCGGAACATATGGGCGTTGTACATCTGAAAGTCGACTTATTAATGTCTAAAGTACAAAGTATAATGCCTTACGATTTAAGCACTTACTAACACCTTTTTTGGTGCTTTACTTTTGTTCCTTTTATTAAATCTATATTTATTCGCAGATCTAAATCTTTATTTAGGCTAATTCTCCTCTAGATATTGATAATTGTCAGAGTGTATGTGAGAAATTATCCTTAGATCATTATGATTATCAAATGTGTTTTTACATCTGTATAAAAGCGTGTAATTGCAAAGAATTATCATGATTTGACATTTAAAGACTGTAGTTAATGACATTGTGTAGATCAATTTTCAAATGTCTAGATCTATAGGCCTATGTATGATTCTATTATAAAGCAAAATTAATAAAAGTCCTTAAAATTATCACAATGAATATAGGGACAAGTATTTATTTTTTTTTTTGCTGGTTGGTGTCACGTATGAGTTTAAATAAACCTAAGCTATGGTAATAAACTTAGTCTATTTTTATCCCAGTATGGAAAACCCCACCTGCAGGCGTATAGAAAAACCCATGGCGCTAGGTAGCGCCTCCTAGGGAATAGTTGGATTGGTTAGAGCAAGCGTTTGGGAGGAGTTAAGAAAACGATTGGAAAAGCGAGATTTAGAGTTTAGTTTTGGGAGATGTAACTTGAAGTGACAAGTTATATATTTATTAGTTGTGAAATTAGATCTAGTATTAATTTGAATCTATTTGTTATTGAGCTTGAAAGAAGATATTCATTTGATACAGTTTTATTTTGTATATACTGTACATTACAGTGATTCCCAGTTATTGAATTAAAGTTCTGTATTTGAATTAAAAGGATCTTCGTTTATTGAATCTCTAAGACATATTTAGATCTAGAGATATATCTACAGGATCCCTAGCATCACAGTTACAACATATTAGCACCTTCGACGAATAAGCATTTCCATCAACAAGAAGAAACATAACTGTGATAGTTGGTTATCTAAAGTGCCTCTCTAGATCTAGATACATGACTGACTAAACTATAAATATAAAAATATTTTTAAAAAAATGTAAAGGGTGGCCTAAGTTGAGAAAAGGGATGTTCTTCTTTCAAACAGTTCCGCGGGAAGGGGCGTTTAATTTCAAAATATTGTGTGGAAAGGCTACAAGTGATGGGCCTAAGAAATGTATATTAATACTCTATAATAGGAGGTTATAGACCCTTCGTTTGTAGGATGAACGAAGCAAAAAGATCACAGAATTTGAAGCTAGAAGTTGTTGTTGTTTGTTTGTTTGTTTTGGGGGGGGGGGCGTTGTAATGGAGACCGTTTTATTGAGACTTTAATAGTATTTCAATATATATATATATATATATATATATATAAATCTCTATTTTGATCGTAGTCTAGCATATATATCATTTTGTTAATGTATGACATCGAAATATGGTAAGTGTATTTACCGGAATTGCACATTAGGATGTACACTTCCTCTGCTAACAATGGCAACGAGGTGTGTCTATCTACTTGTTTTACAAACTGTGATCCACTGGCAATGGCGTTCAGCTCAGTTTGGCTAAAGTTGCCAACTCCTATGGCTAAAACTCCAACGCTATTCGCCTTTAATTTATCGGCTGCTATCTTGGTAAGGTCTTGATCGTTTGACAGCCCGTCAGTCAGGACCACTGCCATATGAGGAACCCCCGAGCGGGCACCGTTTGCAGAGCTGAAGGAAGTGGTCCTTGCAAAGTCTAGTGCTTCAGCAGTGTTAGTTGTTGATCCAACATACGTCGTGTTCATAATGGCCTGGGGAAATAACCCAAACAAATGTACGCTAGTCTGAAATCATAGGTATAGTGTGTCTATTACTACCTGAATATTAAAATACAATTAAATTGTTGTTACCTCCTAAAACGGCTAAAGATCATCTCACATTATTGAAATGAAAGCTAGAATGATGTCGCCCTTTATAGTAGCCCCCCCCCCTCCCCGTATGTTTGGTTTAAGCCCGAAAGCAGCAGATGATTGGGTTCAGATTTTTCCTTCTCGTCAGCCAATGCTAATAACTTCTCATGCTCATGTCCGAAGCATTGGTTTAGACGACGCCTTCGTCCCTTCCCCTGTCAGTGATAACAGTTATACCGGAATCAATATTTGAGTCACATTTGAGTTGGACTGATTATCAGAGGATAGTTAACATACTATGCCATTGGATTTGGAAGCATTTTACAGTTTGTGAAGTACTTGGATATATTATCACTTCCGGTAATAACAACCTTACAGAGCCAGTTTAAAATATCAAGTATGTCGAAAGAAGACAACAGAAAGAATTAGTTCAATAATTTGTGTAAATGTCAGTTCTTTTTTTTAGCTTGGACAATTTGTTACATTTAGTAAATGTTTTATTTTAAACCCAGTGTCACTTACTTTTTCTAAATCATGGTGGTCATAGTAACGGTTAAATGGGAACATGCTTTGTGCGACTATAGAAAAGACAACGACACTAAACTGTGCCAAGGAGGCGCCCAAACTGAATTTCGTGGTCAAATTTGAAGCAAAGTTCAGCTGTATCTGGTAGTCCGTATAGGCGATGCTAGATGAAGAGTCGAAAAGGAAAAGCACATCATCCTTGGTATGGTTAGCACAGTGTGGCACTGTTAGAATTTAGAAAACAGAACAAATGATGTATTACTTAAGTGGCACATCTTCTCAGTAAGGGGAAGAGAGAGAGAGAGAGAGGGAGAAGGGGGCGAGAATTGGCTTATAGAGTCTAAAGAGAGAAAAAACGAGAGAAAAGAGAGGGGAAGGGGAAAGATTTTTAAAAATAGAATGGAGGGGACACAGTGAGAGGCAGATAGATGATGAAATATAAAATCAACGTAATGTTACAATTATAGTTGAGAGGATACAGCATATCTACAAAACTGAATGTGTACAGTACTTTAGTTCTCCATTTACTCGTATATGCTTCAGACTCTTATAAATCCGATCATAACAAAAAGCGAAACTCCTTCCACCTACGCTATTAAAAATAAATAGAGTTCGTTTGACTTTGACCACATAACAGACGTTTAAATTATTAAGCTGTCACAGATTAACAGCTACAACAAAATAGTCCCAATTGCGTGAATCGATGAGAAATTATAAAAGTAACACTGCTAAAAAAAAATGGCTGGGCTACAGAAAGCATGAAATTTGAAAAGCTCTTCATCCAAGCTAAAATATTAATGCTCTGATATTAAAAATACAATACAGTAAAAAAAAAATACTGCTACAGTAAAGTAATAAATAATCTAACAATATAGTATATGTAATAGCTAATATATAAAGTAGAAAGTAAGGAGTATGTCTGTCTGTCTGTCTGTATATAGGTATGTGTGTATGTATTTATGAATGTATAGAAATCAAAACGTTTGACCGATTTTGATCAAACTTAGCGTAAATGCTCCTTAGATCATGGCGAAGACCGCGTAGTGTATGTTTAATGTCCTACGCACAAACGGAAGGCGATTAAAATAAAAAAAAATACCTAAATATATCTCTATTAAATGGCGGCCTGGTTTGCTTCATAAGATAAGAGCCTTGGGGTTGCGTGGACGGATATATTGCTGGATTAGAGGCTTCCTACAAGAGCGTACAATAAGAACAAGGATGTACGGAGAAGTCTCAGGGGAAATGACCCTCGAGCACGGCCTCCCCCAGGGCTCCGTCCTGTCATGCGCCCTTTTCACGGCCTTCATAAATGACCTACCAGCTCAGCTAAAATGCCAAAAGCTGCTATATGCTGATGATATTGTCCTTTGGAAATCCGGAAGGAGCGCAACCTCTATACAAAAAGTGTTACAAGAAGATCTCCATACGCTCTGCTCATACACACAAAAATGGAGGCTAGAAATAAACACCTCCAAGACGGTCTATTCTCTGTTCACGCTCGGGACTGGCATTCTCAGGCAACCTTTCCAGCTCTCCCTCAACGGAGTGGCTCTCAGCATGGAAAAGCTACTCAAGTACCTTGTTGTAACTTTAGATCGCAAACTAAAAAACTAAAAATGTGTGAGCACATCCAGGATGTTGTAAGAAAGGCCTCAGGGAAACTTTGCATTGTGCGGAAGCTGGCATCCACGAAGTGGGGAGCCCGAGCAGACATGATCCGACCCCAGTATTTAGGAGCAGTCCGATCACAGATAGACTACAGCCTACCTTTGTAAATTTATGGCTCTAGGACTGCTCTTGAACAACTTGATAAAATACAGTCCTAGGCAGTAAGATTTGTCTGTGGAACGTTTAGGACAAGTCCAGTAAATGCGGCTGAAATAATGGCTAATATAGGTCCACTAAACCTTAGGAGGGAAATGTCAGTACTGACCTGCTATGAGCGGTATAAAAGGCTGGATGAATACCTCCCAGCTAGAAAAGTAGTGGATGGTTGGAGATGCAGAAGACGTATCCAGATGCAGTCTTTTATGCATCATGCCACTAGACTATCTGATGAAGCTGGCCTCTCCACCAACCGACAAAACATTCAACGCTTTCATCCCCTTCCCCCTTGGTTTCTCCCAACGACCCCAGACATACGCTTGAAATTAGTAGACCCTAATGCCGCTAAGCAAAGTCGTTCATCTAACGACCTTCAAATCCTAGCTCTGGAGACCATTAATACCTTCAAGCCCAGTGCTATTTTTGCATACACTGATGTGTCGGCATCAATAGATTCTGGAAGCGCCGGCTATGGAGCCTACATCGACTTTCTTGGTTTTTACACAGTCAAAATCTTAGGACCATGTGGTAGTGTTTGTAGATTTGATGCGGAGACCATGGCGGTCTGTGAAGCCTTAAAGGTCATTGACTCTCAACTCGGCGAGGGACATTTGAGGGCAACACAGATTGTTGTGGTCACTGACTCAAAATCTGTACTACAGGCTTTGTAAAGACCCGGACCATGCCCCCCCCCCCCCAATATCAACACTGTCATCATGGGTTCACATAACATTAAACAACGCGATGGCATCCCTGTAATAATTGTGTGGGTACCGAGTCACATAGGTGTGACTGGCAACACAATTGCAGACTCTTTGGCCCACCAGGGAGGGCAAATTCCACCCACTAACAGGCTGTAAGCTTTCATCAAGCCCTGGCTATAATACAAAAAACAGAAATGGAAAAGTGGTTTGAGTGCTGGGACAAGTCCCAAAAAGCCCGTGGAGTCTGGGAGCGCATGAGGCGCCCTGACCGCACTTCCCCGTGGTGGAGACTGTCCAGGCCTGGGCAAGCTATTATAGCACAGTGCATGACAGGCCACTGGCTTGTTGGCTCATATTTCTCACGGCTATGGCCAAATTTTGATTCACGGTGCCCCCGCTTCGTGGAAGAAGAGGAAACCGTGCCTCATATTCTATTTGACTGCCCCAGACTTGCTGATCTCCATCTCGACAGGTCTGGGAAACCCGAAATTCTCGACTTGTAAGGCGACATTTAAGCACTACGCAAGTCAGCAGGGTTTCTGTCCAGGGCTTTTGCAAGAGAGGATTTAAGCCTCTCAAGCCCTCACTCTAATGGAGTTTGATGATGATTATGATGATCAAACAGATTTGGTAAACCCATTTTCACAGTTTATGCTAAATATGCTAAATCATTGGTTTTCCTGGCTGACTCAGGCAACCCATTCCATTAAAAGATAAGAGAAAGCAGAACGGTTAGAGAGGCACTTACTTAATGTGAAAAGTTCTTGCTTCCTCCTAGTACATTCTCAAAAACGCGATTTGTATATGAATATACCATGACCCATTATTTAAAATATAAATCTCCTTTCATTAAATATAGGAATTGACAGCTTTATATAAATTACTGTAATTATTGTAATAATTTTTATCATTAATGACTTCATAATAAGCATATGTTTGCCATTAAATATAATAGCATAATAATTGATTTAGATCTAGATTTATTTTTTTAATTAAATAATATTTTTAGCGGCCCCCGTAAGGGGAAAAAGCCGCCATTAGGTTTGTGCAAAATGTCCGTCTGTCACACTTAGATTTCGTAAACTAGAAAAGATATAAAAAATATTATTTCATTATTAAATGCGGCTTAAAAAGTTTAGGTGCAACGGCTACTTTTGGTTTTCTAAAAGCAAACCGTTTAATTTATAAAATTAATTATGCAAGCGATTTTTTCATAAAAATACACCAATTCTAAAACAATTACGTAAATGTAAGGGAGGCAATGTTACAATATGCTATCAAAGATGTACATTGACAAGTATATTCAGTATCACTAAGTCAAATATATTTATAAAATGTACAAGAAATGTTTATAACAAGTATAAATATTGGTTAAAGGTGTTTTTTCTTGTCAACTAACTGCTAAAAATAAAAGAAAACATTTCTGTTTGTTTATAAAGGCTAATAATGCACTTTGTATGTTAATATCACGCAGATTTTTTAAAATGGACTTTTTATGCAGCGACTTTCGTGCAGTACCGTAACGTCGCAACATGTTGCAGTGCTAAACTAATTCCTTAAACTTTTTTAAAAAATCAGATTTTATTTATTTTTTGTTTAGTGCCCCCATCCGAATAAAAGAAGCTTATTTTTGTGCGTTTTGTCTGTTGGTAGGTCTGTCCGTCACGATTAGATTAACAAATAACACTAAAGGCTATTGTAAATCTGACTTAACCTTTAATTTTTCATTCAGGAATATTGCAATAGTTTTAAGTATCTATTAAAGATTGTTCCGGATGTTTTGTGAAAAACAAATCAATGCTAGCGAATATTTGTTTGCTCTTCTAACTTATATTAGATTTTATTTCCATGCAGAAACGTTGCAATAAACACATGATTTTTAATACATTGTTCCGGTTTTTTTTTATGTAAATAGCATATAAATTCTAAAAAAAATATCTTTACTGATTTATATTTCATTAACTATAAAGTTGTTCCGGATATTGTTTTATATAAAAAAAATTATGTCAAATGATTGTTTGAAATCGCATTATTGACTAATATTACACTTATATTCTTTGACACTACGTCACTATAGTTTAATCATCAATATCAATTGTTCCGAATTTTTAACTTAAAACAAATTTATGCCAAATGACTTTAGGTTATTCGGGATTTTAAAATAAGAAAGTAATTTACTAGAAACGATTATTGAAAATCAATTTTTAGACTTATTTTACTGTTAATTTATTTGCCGAAATATAATAAAAATTGTTTAATCGGTAAAGAATGTTCCGGATTTTGTTTCCATAAAGAAATCGACCTACATTACCTTAATTTTCTTACAAATGGTCGCTAAAAATGATCCGAATATTAGCTGAAAAATCTAATAACGCTAATAAATGTTTGAAATCCCTCTTCTAATAAATAAAACAAATAATTTTCTCATTTACGAAAAATGGTTGTTCCGGATTTTTTATGAAAAATGTTTTAACTCTATTTATGTAAAATTGCACTTCTCTCTTACACTACATTTAACTTTCTAGCTAAAACGTTAGGAAATCTAATTATGGTTAATATTATGTTCCGATTTTTAAGGAAAACAACTTCCTAACACCAAAGTATGGTTTGAAAATCTCTCCATAAGTATATGGTACATCTAATTTTTATAACAGACCATCCCACAAATTTAATTAACGGTATTTAATTAATCTGGAATTTTTTTTCTCTCACTATAAATATATAAACATCCGTAACAATCTATTATAGAAACTTAAAACTAATGCGATGTTTCGAAAGGGAAATTAAATTTAAATCAGATTTTCAATAACTTTTAGTCTTTTTTTTTCTCGCTATTAACATGACGGACAGACAGACTGACAGACCAAAAAAAGTGTCTTTAATCCTTTTATATATATGTCATATACATATTTAGTCTAACTAGCCCATCAAATGAAATACTAAAAGAACTCTCTCGGTGCACCAATGTCTATGAACCCTCGAGAAGCTGCACGTATAGAAGACATTTTTAGTCTAACTAGGATGTGTGACGTAATGGAATTTTTTCCTTTGACGTCATATGGAGTTAATTCTTTAAATGAAATGCTTAAAGATCTCGCTCGTTGCACCTATGTCTATGAACACTCGACAAGCTGCTCGTATAGATGACATTTATTAGTCTAACTAGGCCGTGTGACGTAGTGGATTTTTTTCCTTGACTTCATATGGAGTCAATTCTTTAAATGAAATGCTAAAAGAGATCACTCGGTATAGTAATGTTTATTAAACATCGTAATGTGACTCGCATTTTAAAAACATAATAGCTAGATTTAGATCTAATCTAGATTTTTTATACTAGATCAAGATTTTTTTTTACACTAGAGCTAGATTTTTTACACTTGATCTAGATTTTTATTTTAGACTAGAGCTAGATTTTTTAAACTAGATTTATATTTAAGTTCTAATTAAAATCATTGTAAAATCTAGATCTAGAATTTCTTGATCTACTTTAGAATGTTTATTGTCTTACATGTTTCGGATGTTCCTTCAGAGTTGTAGTCCAAACCTCCCGCAGGACGACGGGATCGGAGCGGGCAGGGTTTGAACCTGGGACCATCGATGAATCCTAACGACAGTCCAGCGAGCAAACCGCACTACCAGACAGCCATGATTTAGACTATATCAAGATCTATAATTTTAATTTCTAGACTTAAAGTGTAGATTTTTATTTCTAAAGTCTAGATTGTCAATATGTCAATTTTGCAATGTTATAAAATACTAAAACTAATGTAGTATTTAAAAATTTGATATAACGATTAGTTTATTAATTGATTATCTAGTGTGTTGTCTTTTTTACATAAATCTTATTTAAATTACATCTACATTATCCCAAATTTATATTTTATATCTAGATCTAGTAGATATAGATATTGAAAGTGCTAAATTAGAAGTTTAATTTAGGTAGATCTACATCCTTATTCTATTTCCATTGAAATGAAAATGCTCAATACCAAAAGATTATCTAAAATCACTCTTCTGACATATTGTACGTTTCCGGTAGTTGTCATTCCGTAATGTGTAGGTATGGACAGTGAAAGTACATAGGTCGCAGCCCAGGAAGAAAAACGCACAATCCGAAAAACGGCCAGCTCCTCTACCACCGAAGCAAAAGCCACCTTAACCTACGCTATCTGTGGACGGGAGTGTCTCTCCAAAATAGCTCCACAGCCACATAAGGGAAGTGTGCTCTGAGATTGAAGGAGGCCAATGATGATAATCAATAATAGTCTATTAGTTTGTAACCAGCTTGTCATTAGGTTAAGAGCAATGCCTTGTCGTGCGGTTAGCGCGCAGGACTGATTATCTCTACGGTCTCGGTTTCATACCCTGCTCGATGCCATCCTCCGTAGACAAGCGGGAGATTTTAAATTTAAAAAAAAATTTACAACGCCATATGAATCTTTGAAACATTATTACTTTTAAAAATCAAAACAAAATCACGTCTTGAATATTCCTTGCGAATATGCGGATCCGACAGGGATCCGTCTCCCACGGGGGCCGCCTCTGAGTTTGTGTGGCAACACAAACTCTCTTTGTAATCTTGTTTTTTGTAAGCCTTTAGTGTAGTATTTTTAGAACTATGTTATTAAAAATAAACAAATAGAAAATTACTTTTTCTTTTCAAATCGCAGAAAGTAGAGCTTTATACCCATATTGAGATGTGAATAAGTTGGGTAGTTTGCAATTTCGCGGCTGTGTATGTGTTAAAGTTTATTTCTATTAAGTATTGTTAAGAAGCAAATTGTCGCGCCTATCTTTTTTTATTATTATTTTTATTTTTTTTTTGCTGCGTTATATCAATGTTTTCTAACTTAACCTCTCTCATCCCTCTTTTTGGTTAAATTTCATTAGAACCATTAAAAGACGGGGGAGGAAAGGAGCACAAAAATCAAAGTCCCATGCCGACCAGCAAAATGATTAGGCAAACACAACCTCGAAGACATCAAAGCAGTCCATGCCGCTCGTGCATAGCAGAAAGTACAGTCTAACGTTTTGAAAATGATCATACGTACAGTGTATAGTGTATTTCTTTTTTATATATTCTTGTTGAATTTCAAAAAAAATTAATTGTAATAAGAATTTAAAAAAAACAACAAAAGAAAACGTGTTCGGGCCTTTGTGTCTTGCTGCTGTCACTTTTTTTTAAGTTGTCTGCATTGAATTTTTTTTCTTTGGTCGCGACTAGACCGGCCCATTTGGTACCGGCCCACCGTGCATTTGCCCGTTTGCCCATATAGCCACTCGTCCCCTGATATATATATTATATCTAGACTGGACATGGAGATCTTTTTACACTACAAGAAATGTCGTGAATATTTTTTTAAAAGTTGAAACAGGGCGTTGTTTTGTAAAGTGGTTATAAAAAGTAAAGTTTGTCTTTTTTTCAACCCTAACCTATGTAACATATAATTTCATTTTTAGATCTAGATCTAGTAACTGAACATCAGAAAATAGAGTACTCTCGTCTCATAATTATTATTTTACACTTTTTAGATACATAATCTAGAAAGATCTAGGTAATCAATCAATTTAAATGTACATAAGATTATTAAAATCAATAGACATGAATTATTTCGATCTAGGATCTTTAAAAACATCATCTCAAATGAAACTAACAGAAAATAG
Source organism: Biomphalaria pfeifferi (assembly GCA_030265305.1). NCBI lineage: Eukaryota > Metazoa > Mollusca > Gastropoda > Planorbidae > Biomphalaria > Biomphalaria pfeifferi. The sequence continues at coordinate 1,757,567 of JASAOG010000039.1, read as the reverse complement.
CTTTGTTTCATATATTTGCGTGAATATATAGTTCGGTAATTAATAGCATATTCTAAAGAAAATCTTAAAAAGGATTTTGCATTATTTCTAAACTTTGAAAACTAAAGATCATTACTTTTCTAAGACAAAAAAAGATTGATTGGGACAACTTCCCTTACAGCTTGAAAAATAGTTACGTACATAAAAATCTCTCTCTATATATATATATATATATATATATATATAGGTCTATGAATCGATCAATCGAGGATACGAATTTGTTTCCGATTTCCAGTCTAGATATAACATATTTAAGTCTATGACTTGGCAGTGGTTCTCAAGAAGCGGTCCGCGGACCTTCACTGTAGACGAGAATCAGGGATCAGCAGGAACGTAAAAATCATATACAACTAATATAGCTTCTTTGCTAAAAGCCAACTTATCCCTTCTGATAATTTTAATAATAACTTTTAATATGTCTATTACGTACTATTCTATGACGACCTAAACGAAAGATTTAAAGACATTCTTCACTTCACAATGACTCTAAAAGCCGACACTTTAATGTCTAAAGTACAAAAGAATCATTTTTTCAGCTTAAGTTTCTTTCGTGCCATTTTTGTTTCATTCAGGTCTATGGCTTCATATATCTTTATCTTGAATGTCATTCTTCTCTATGTGTAGATAATTGTCAACGTGTGGTACGTGACGTTTTGGCGCCGATGTTTTGGTGACGCCGTTTTGGCCCCGCCGTTTTTGGCGCGAGACGTTTTGGCGACGGGGACGTTTTGGCGCAAGATATCATTTGACGATTATTTAATAAGCACGTAGCTTTTATAACAATGTTTATTTCACTCTACCATAATATTGTATGTATAGTATAAATTCTAACACCGTCCAGCGAATTGGTTTTTTTTTAATTATAAAGGTGCTGCTTATTTCATGAATATAGGCCTATAAAAAGTCAGATTCCTGAATGGTAATGACATGCTATATGTGAGTTCTGCTAATCGCACTGGATGACATTTTTGGATTTCTTTCCAAAAGATATATTTTTTATTTGACTGTATTTGACTATATTTTTATATACGAACTAGTTAAGTGTCACAATTTAATATAACAAAAACCATGTTAACATCTAAAGCTCTACTACTCTGAATGACGACAATAACTCCAGACATAGTAAAGATCAAGACACAGAATGTGGTCAGTACAAATTCTAACGTGAATCCACAAATATAAACAAACACAATGGGCGACAATAGATAGAAACAAATTCACGACACTAAGATACTTTGAAAAGATACATACATACACATACACAAGCCAAAATGTTTATTAAAGAAAATGATGGGAAACACAAACACACATTTACATTTAGTACGTGAAAAATATGTTTTAACACAAACACTCATGCAAAACATAGATATGAATAATTCTTTTAAAAGAAATAATACAATAAACGTATATAATGTATTTCGCGCCAAAACGTCCCTAGCGCCAAAACGGCGTCGCCAAAACGACCTTCGCGCCAAAACGGCGGCGCCAAAACGTCATGCTTCGGTCAACGTGTATGTGAGGAGTTATCTTTAGATCATCGTGATTATAACTTGTGAAGATGTTTTTAGACTCTAGATCCACTACGGACAACAATAAATCTATGTAAAGAGTAAACTTAGTTGCGAATGGAGATGTTTTTTTGTTTGAAACTGTTACGTGGGAAGGGGCGTTTCATTTGAGAGTATTGCGCGTTCATGTGGGTCGAACAAAAGGCTACAACTGGTGGGTCTAAGAAATGTTTGTACATACTCGATAATAGGGATTTGCATTCCGTTCGATTTAAGGATGAAAGAAACAAAAATAAAGGGAACTTAAGAAATTAAGGGCTAGAAAATTGTGTTAGATAGGATGAAAGAGACAAAAAAGCACATAAAATTTGAGGGCTACAAAATTGTGGGGGTGGTGGAGCGTTGTAATGCAGACCGTTTTATTGAGGGGTTTAAGAGTGTTCCTGGAAATAAACATTTATAGCAACTATTTAAACCATAACATAGCACGGGTATCAGCTACTGTAATAACAGTAGTCATTTAAACGTAACCAAATAATGCTGCATATACCTACAAGAGGGAGTCTCAAAAGTAACAAGCATCGAGAGAAACAACACTGCTTACAGAGCAGACTATCTTAATAGTACAAACACAGCAATTCAGAGAAAGAGAGAGAGAGAGAGAGAGAGAAAGAAAGAGAGAAGTAAAATCAGAATGCATATAATTGTACAGACCTACTGTTATATTTACATTGGGCTTGTTGTAATGGCAAGAATCTGCCACGGTGCTGTAAACACACACTTGTTTTGAAGGGTCATAACTGAGTGATGAGTTGCACGCCCTTATGACTGTAATGTGGTTGAAACATTCCACATACAGTGCGCAAGTGTTGGGGTGTGGATGTTTGCCTGTAGCCCAGTCATAGATTCTGCACCAGTCTTCACCTGAATGTACAAATACAACTATATAAAGATATGCATAAAATCTTTAAACAGTCACAGGCTTGCTTTTCTTTTTTTTTTACTCAGACCACTATATTATCGATAACGACATTCTTGCAACGTTTTGGACAAAAAAAATGGTGATTTGTTCTATGAGGCGGCATTCTGGGAATGTTCGTTGTCTTATGAAGTATCTTTTTGTGTGTCGCGTGTTTCATGCACTACTTCAGCACACCAAAAGTAACTAATCATTTAATATCAATTTGAAGACAGTATATTTTAAAGGTTGGTATACTAATTACCTTTTTAAAAATTGCTAATACAGTTTCATAGACTTTTGTTGGCCAGAACATGCTATATTTGTTTATGCCTGTCATTTCTCTTTCTAGCATTGAAGTAAAAATCTATCCCAATATGACTCGACTGGCCTTATCTGGCCTGTAACGTGATCCTATTAAATAGTATTGGATACTGTGTCATGTCAGTTCACTCACCTGGTGGCACGGTGGTATTGGATATTGTGCCATGTCAATTCACTCACCTTGTGATACTGTGGTATTGGATACTGTAATGGTATTGGGTAATGTATCATCTCATCTCAGTTCACTCACCTGGTGGTACTGTGGTATTGGATACTGCGTCGTTGCATTTTTCGGTAGTTGTGTAGCTGCAGCTATTTAGTCTTGCATCATAGGATGATCCAGGTGGACAGGTCACAATGGCAATCTGTCCGTTAGTACAGGTTACGTACCTGTCACAGTAGGCGGGGTGAGGGTGATGTCCGTCTGGCCAGTGGTTAATCTGACAATAATTCTGGCTCGCTGTAAGACATGTAACAAGAATAAAATATCGACTTGATCTTTTGACAATAGTAAGCAAGTTTTTTTTAAATATTTGCATAGCATATAATTCAATTTTAAGTAGAAGTTTATTTTCAATGATATTAAAACAACCCTCCAAAGCTTGCAAAACTCTGACTCCTCTTATATTAAAAATCTCAGAACAGATCTTACAAAGCTCAACAACAGCAAAAAAAAAAAAACAACGTTATTCAATGGATATTAGCTCATATACATCTAGAAGGAAATGAGAAGGCTGACACACTCGCCAAGAATGGGAGAACTAACTCACAAATAAGCTCTGCACTCTATACAGAAGAATTGAAGAAATTAATTGTAAATAAAATAAATGAGAAATAGACGAGCTCTCATCCAAATCACAAGAAGGATGACGCTTACTATAAGCTATCCCGACAAGACCAACGTCTAATCTTTCGACTGAGGACCGGACACAACAGAATGCGACAACACAAGTACCGGAAGCTCAAAATTGGAACCAGTGAAATCTGCCCATGTGAAGTATCTCCAGAGAATGCCGACCACGTCCTCCAAAACTGCTCTCTTTACCAAGAGGCCCATATAAGACATTGGCCCCAAAACACCCCCAATGGAAAGAAGGCTATATGGAGAGCTCCCTGATTTGGAAACCACTGCGCAGTTCATCTCATGTATTGGTCTAGACATCTGAACACTCCAGCATAACAATGAGAACGAAGAAGAAGAAGAAGAAAAATGATATTAAGCTTTATTCTTTCAAATTGGAAGCTCAAATCTCCTTCGTTTGTTTTTACTTCTAATGAAATTAGTTACGACAATGTATTCCGCTCTTGCTTGTGCTCAGTTCTAAAGCTTAAGTAAACTAAAAATGTGTTTCAAGAAAGGTAAAAAGAAACAAAACAAAAAAAACAACATGTGTCTCAAAGGAAAGTATACAAATCATAATACAATCTCATACAAATGTAAACATTGCCTAACAAGTAAACTGACTAGAATAAATGTCATTTTTATAGCATCTGACAAAATTAGATGTTACTAGCTGGTACCCGTTCTAGGATAGTGTGATGACATAGAGAAGAATAAATCGTTAAGATAGCCCATTGGTAAACATATTAAAAAAAATAAGTAATAATAAAATTTCAGGGGGCTTGTAATGTCGAGATCATGTTAATTTGTTGTTCATTTGGTTTGAAATGGTTAGTTTCCTTTGTTTATACAAACTCATGGTAACGTGAAAAGTACAAACGTGATGTAGATAGAGACAGTTGAATTACTTGTTAACCTGGAGTGGAAGAGGACGTTCGTTGGCGTTTGTTTTTAGATGACGATGGTGGCTTTGTTGAGTGTTGATTGAACAAAGGAGTTTTTGTAGTTACGGAGATTGTTCTGATATTATAACCCTAGATGATCCAAGAGAAAAAACTGACATATACCTCGATACAATAAACATGCATATAAGTAACCCTGCCGAACCAAGTAAAACAAAGGCGTTTAGGCCTCGAGGCCTTCATTAGCTACAAAAAAAAAGACAAAAAAAACAAATAGGCTTAAATAAACTTATCCGTCCGATGCTGTTCTCTACTGAATAAACACCAGCGCAACTCATGTTTTCCTGCCTTCACAGAGAACAACATCGGACAGATAAGTTGACTTAAGCTTATTTTGTGTTAATTGTTTGTCTTTTTTGTTTGTTTGTTTTGTAGCTGATGAAGGCCTCGTGGCCCTAACGTCCTTTGTTTTTACTTTTTTATCATTATTATTATTATTATAGCTTTTATAAAGCGCTACTTTCATGCTCAGAGCGCTTTGTAGACCAGTGGGGGATGGGGTATCTAGGAGTTCGTTTTCCGTGCTGCCTTTAGGCAACTCTGCCCGAGTCGGGTGTCGAACCTCGAGCCCCCTTCTAGGTAGCCAAGACAGCCCAAGATCAAGCGCACTTAGCCTCTCGACCACGCTTCCCACTTTGTTCGGCACAGTTACCTATCTGTATGCTTATTGTATATTCTATACAGCATTTCACCCTGCTGAAGAAAATGTTTGTTATTTTTTGAGTCTTTGAACCTATACATCGATGCATCTATATTTGTATTTGATGACAAAACTATTTTACAACCTTATCAAATAATGAATACCAAATTACCTGAGAAACCAATTAGGCTGAAAAATATAACAGCCAGTATTTGAATCCCTCTTATCATTCTGACTTGTTCTGGTGTGACCCTGATAATGTCAGATAGGATCGAATGTCTAATCATTTTATAATTCAGCAGTACTTCATATGGCGAAAATTCAAGGAAAAAAACCCAAAGATGACCCGATTAGAAAATGAAATTCATTTTTTTAATGTTTCTCAAAATAGAATCTAGAGACCCTATAAAAACAGTGCAAGTTATTGTTTTAAAGACTCTGGTCAAATTTCTAATATTATCTAATTGTGTGTTATTTATTTTTGTGCAGCGTGACCTAGAGTATCACAAATTCTGTTACTTCCTCTCTTCCCAGACTGCGTGTCCGAACAGTTGCTACAGTTTGAGAACATTTTTACATTCTTTATCCCCTCCTTTCCAATGATTTGGATTTCAAAGCTATAAGTCTGAGCTGTCTTTAAGATAGCTCCTCGTGTAAGTCTTAAGTTTAGAGGCCTGAATTATGAATCTAGTTTAAGAACTAGGTTTCTTTCTGAAGCCATTGGCTTGTAGATCTAGGTTTAATTCCAGATGCTGAAAGAAAGTGGCTTCGTGGGCTCATCTTTCATTGTTTTTAATAAGTGGAAGTCTTCATCCGAGAGTTTACAAATTCTGTTCAAGCATTATTCCTAGAGCAAGCCATTCCTAAACAAACACAAAAATGAGATAAATAACAAGAAATAAGCCAAGCGCAGTGAGACCATTCGTTCTAGACGTGATAGAGTTAATAAGTCTCGTTTTCACGTAAGTAAAGAACTTATAAATTCATTAATAGCGAACACAAAATAAAACAATGCAGGTTAGTGGCTGACATAGCCAGATAAATCTATAGATTTAGATAGTAAAATTATCCATTTGTTTTGCATTTTAATAATGGCATTTGAAGTTTTCATACCAGCCCATATCCCTGTATGTTTTTGTTAAGGGAATAAGTTAGCAAACTAAGTGACTTCCTCAAGACCATAGTTTTGTTTTGAGGTCAAACTGTTCTCTACCACGAATCAGAGAGAAAAGATAAGGGCACACAACGTCATGGTACACCCAAGTCAGATGGAAAAGTTTTCTGTGATTGTTTTTTCCCTTCGTCATGAGCTTTAAGTTATCTATTTGTGTACATTACAACACTGGCTCCATTTCATTCTAACGTTGTAATAATCTAAATGAAAACTTATCTCTGACATTAGTAGCACACCGAGCATGGATCCTCTCATGGAACTGTGATAAACATTCAATGAGATGAATATCTGGGCATTAGCTTTGCTCGGAAGAATGTCTCCCACACAGCAGTTACAACCTTTTCACGCAGCCGATACAGTTTGCGGTCAGCGGCGTCGTTCTCTCTCTCTCTCTCTCAGACTTTACTGTGTGATATTTGCCCCACTGTCTGTAAACATGGTTTGAAGAACTGCTGGAATAATTAACTAGTAGGTCACAACGTGAATTAATCTAAGAAATAACCAAAATGTTCCGCTAAATACTCAAAATGTGTGAAGTGTACTGTATACCTAAAGCCTATTTTTATTGTCCCATAGACTTCGCTTTAGTTGGAATCAACAGCCCGATGGAATATTATTTTATCCTACCTTAGACGTTACCTCAAAGGAGAAGATAATTACGTCCTAAGTGTATCCATCTGTCACATGCATGTTAATTAGTGATTGGTTCTGCTAAATCGTTGGTTTTCCTGGCAACCCATTCCATGTTCTAATAGAATTTGAGAAGAAGGAGATTTTGTATATTTTTATAATCGCGCATCCTATTCTAAGTCTTGATCTCAACGTCAATCATTGGAATATTATAGAGTCTAGTAGATCTATACATTCGTTTAAGTAGGATTTATCTCAGGGGGAGAGGCGGGGTAAAAATATTCCATTGTTTTTTTTTAATCTAACGTTTATTATTATTAAGAGAAAAACAATCGCTCTCTAAGTTGAATATATTGTCATTTTTTAAAAGTGTTTTGAATATTTTCTTCTGTGCCAAAATGTCTCTAATTTTATTTTAATATTGTTAATATTTGTTTGTTAAACATCCCACAGCTCAATATTGTGTCTGTTCTAGTTTCTTTATGTTCTTTTTTCAGATAGAGGATCCCAAACATATCTTCATAATCTAGTATATATTTTTTATATATATAATATGTAACTGGACCCTGAACATATACATTAGTACTACTAATTTATCGATATCACATGTTAATATCGTATGCAAAAAAAAACTATGGTTCCACCAGTAAGGAAATTGTCTCAGAATATCCTCTGCCAAGAAATGCATTCGTTAACTGACCAATAAGTATGCATATCCACGAAGATGCAGACTATAACTCTCAAATTCCTGAATGCACATGTGCACTTTCAACTTTCGATGCCTTCGAACAAGAATTGGCTCTACATTTGATCCCGTAACTGTAACAGTTCTGTAACGTTGTACATTTCTATCAACAGTTGGACTTAAAGGCTATAGAAAATCAAAATGTATAACCAAAAAAAACATCTACGGTACAATCAGAACCTTAATTATTTCGAATTGAATAGGCTACTTCATTACAAGCACTTGAAACTATTTGATATAACTAAAACAATACAGAATCATAACATGGGGCAACTAAAAGTTCCATCTACTGTATACAATAACATATCAACATTCACGGATTAGATTGATCCTGGTCAACAAACTAGTCGCTGACAGATATTTAATGATCGTAATTAAGTTTATTCTTTGTAGAACGTCTTTATCAACAGCTTTCAATTTTTAAAAAAAACTTGCAAAATTTGTAGGTCGCAGCTGGGGCTGCGTTAGCCACGTGTATGCTACACTCCTCAACAATCTTCCGACTCGAAGACAAGCCTTTTATTATTTATTTAGTTTGAAATGCTGCTTATCAATAGTTATTTTAAATTATATTGAGCTTATAGACATGTTAAATCATTTAAATGCATTCTTTCCCTTTCAGAACAAAAGTAAACATTTGTTTATTATTTGTTCAAGCAAATGTTTATTTTGTTTGCCTAACCTGTAAGACATGAAATACTAAATTGTAGTCACACTAATTATTTTCAAAACATTATTTTAGAATGTGGAACTATTTTGTTGGAGTGGCGGAGACGAAGGTGTAAGGATAATTAGAATTTATTAGAGTGAGCCGTCAGCTAGTCCGGAATATTTGTGTTTGCTTCATAGAGAAGTCTGGCTAATAATTATCTCTACATATACACAGATAAAAAAGATCCAGTTAAAGTTTTTGTTTTAATTATATTTCAGGAAGTGTGCAGTTAGCAATGAATAGAGTTTAAAAGGAAAACTTTTAACGAAGACAACAAAATCATAAGCCCAACCAAATGTCACTTTATACTAGTAAGATAAGATAGGACTTCTAGTCGGCGGTAGACTTGGTTGAAATGTCTATTGATTAGGCATGACCAAATCTTTCTAAAAAAAATCTATGTAGACAAAACGTTCTATTTCTAGGTTGGGATAGAAATGAAAAGGAATCTCAAACTGCTTCTGGTAAAGACCCAGAGAACCCATTTTTTAGGGTCTAGAACTTTGTTGACAGATATTTCTAAAACTTTTCTAAGTAAACTTACCCAGCGGGATGTAGGTCAGAGCCCAGGCGCGAAGCGTATTTTGACGTTCTCAACTTCAAAAACATGGCATTTTCAACGCCTTTCTTGTCTTAGAAATGTAAAAAAAATAAATTAAAAAACGCCGAGGGTCAAATTAAGTTTAATAATAAAGAGGCAGCACTGGCTAAAATATTATGCGAAGGACATTCGAGATAATATAGCTCACGGACGTCTGTAATGGGCGTGATCTTGGCGTTAAGTAAGACGTCTCTGCCGCGAATCCTTTTTTTTTTCCACAAAAGTCGTCATTATAATAATGTGAAATAGTCTGAAGAATTTCGATTTTTTGAGACTAGAAAGTCAAGAAAAATCACATTAGCAGACAATTTTTTAAATGTCTTCTTCATAAAGTTTTGAATCAATACCGTAACATAATCCTCTCGCGAAAACGGTATACATTTTAGGTCTTATTAGATGATGAAAGACTTATTTTAAATTGTTAATGATGTAATTTTACAAATGTTTAGATATGGATTAATAACTACAATGAAAGTAACTTTTTTCGCCCCCCTTTTTTGTAAGGATGTTGCGACTCCCTTGAGTGCACCTCATGCCACAGTTTGAGAAATGCTGATTGACATTGTCATCTATTCAAGATGCTTAGCACAAAGCCAGCCTTTGGCTAGAGCTAACAAACAAGGATTTTAAAAACATAAATAAACAGCAAGAATGGAAATCCAAAATATAGATTTTTTATTTTGTCTGTATTGTTAGGTTTTATTATGTACATGCATTTTATAGTAAGATAATTGCTCCTACTCCCCCCCCCCCCCCACCTCTTTTCACGTTTTTTTCTTTGACCAGAATTCATAATTCTCCACAAGCAAGTTTGAACAAGAAAAGTTTGTTGTGTTTTTTTTTTTATTGTTAAAAATTTTGGCAGATGCTCGTTTCCTAATCGTATATCTTGCAATGGAGAATTGTAAAGAAAACTATATAGTGAGAATAAATCTACGCTATTTGAGAAGCACTTACACTAACAGAATGAAGAAAATGTTAATAAATTAATCTTTGACAAATTTAAGTGTAGTTTGTTTTTTTTTAAGATATAAAAAAATTTTAAAAAATACATTACTACAGGGTCAAGGTCACCCAAAGTTTTTCTATGAAACTGGGACAATTGGAACATTTGTGATGAAGCTGATTACAAAGAAAAGTTACCGTTTAAGAAAGTCGCAGATCACGAGAAAAGAATTTAAACAAAAAAAAACCAGGAGATAACGGATTCATCTGTGTCAGAAGTGGGGCACAATGTGTAGGTCACACTTGTGGTTTTCCTGGCCATGTAGCATTCTGTTCCCTTAAATTAGAGCTCTATAAAATGTGGTGAACGTTTCTAAGTTGGTACAAAGTAACATTGTTTTCATCTCATTGGCTTGCATTGTGTTCATCTTGACTAGCTTCAAAATAAGAACTGAGGTGACATTGCCATTAGTGTGTGAGTGTTCATGTGCATGTGCATGTGTTCGTCTGAGAGAGTTTTTAAGGAGGAACAATGGCCTATGAAAAACAAAAATAAAAATAGCTGAAAACATCAGTTTAAAAAGAAAAAAAATGCATCGTTAAACCTAAGAGACAACATTTACATTACATACATTGACTGATTCATGCATATAATTAAGGATCATGACGGCAGAGTGGAAATATCCATTGGCTGATAAAGTTCTTCCCACGAAATCTAGACGAAATTACATTATGATCTACATAGAATAAACCCACTATACATACACCTCTGCGGACTCCCGCATTTATAAAACTACGAATTCTCCTATTAAGAGAATGTCAGACAGATCTACTGCCTCAACAACCCATTTAAACAACTCGTTGTGCAAGGCAGATGAGAATGTCAGACAGATCTTACTGCCTCAACAACCCATTTAAACAACTCGTTGTGCAAGGCAGATGAGAATGTCAGACAGATCTTACTGCCTCAACAACCCATTTAAACAACTCGTTGTGCAAGGCAGATGAGAATGTCAGACAGATCTTACTGCCTCAACAACCCATTTAAACAACTCGTTGTGCAAGGCAGATGAGAATGTCAGACAGATCTTACTGCCTCAACAACCCATTTAAACAACTCGTTGTGCAAGGCAGGTGAGAATGTCGCGCTTCTTTTCCATAGAACAAACGTTCAGAGTTTAGCAGCACAAAGCTGGCTGGATGAAGGTAGTCAATATCAATTTTTAAAAAATGAGACTTTCCAAATTATTCTTTCTTCAAGATACTTTGGAAACAGATCTTTTAGTCTTTTACTAGTTTGTAAAACATAAGGCCTCTCAAGTGAGAGTGAGGATTTTATTATTAATTTTTACATAATTAACTTCAACATTGAACTGTAGTTCAATCTGCATATGACGCTATCAAGCAAAGGGCCAAAACTGATTTAAATATTTCAAAACAAATGATGAAGCTGATTTTAAAAAAAAAAAAGACATTAATGATTTCGTTGCATTGCACGCTGGTAAAAAAAAATGAACTCCACTGCTGAAGCATTATGTTCTAAAATAAAAACTCAGCTCCAAAAAAAAATGTGAATTTAAAATAATTTCAGCTTTCTGTAAGGTGAAGTAAAGACGATTGTTAGCGAATATTACATCTTCTATTTAAATGCTTAGTTCATCGACGACCGATAACCCCGTGCACTTACCCGAAAGTTAAAAAAAACCCAGATTTGTTATTTGTCTCCTCTTTGGTAAACGATGTGTAGGTCTATATGCAATGTTACCATGGCAACAAAGACAAACTGTAAATAGTGGACAAAACATTGCAACTATAATTGGCTACGCAAAGCTATCTAGCTTGATCTAATTTAATAGGTTTCATTCATTCCGTAATGACTAGAGTATTTTATTCATTTTTTTCAATACTTAAAATTTCTTACACTCAAAAACATATAATATCACTTCAAAAAATTACAAAAGTTATGGTGTTACGGCATCCTTAAAGTTCATTGGTGATGACAAAATGAAGGACAATTGAAAATCATGCTTCTAGCAACAAAAATGCATCACATTTTTAAAAAGCAATTCATATTCTGGTGTAAATACTTAGGAATACACTTTTAAATCGACTAAGTGTAAATATTAGTAAATAAACCCAGAATATGCCAGATTCTAATTAATATTTTACAATATTTTTCTTACAGCCCTCATCTTTCAAATGTTTTTTTTTAATAAAATGGTAGTAGGCCACATAGATCTAAATGAAGGTATTGTTTCCATATGTCTCTCTGTAATATTGTTTATATATATATATATATATATAATTCCTTACTTTTTAATGCTTATATTTCATTAAAATAATTGGAAACAAACCAACAGGCATTGATAACAAATGCCTCTTTGTTCAGAGAAAAATGAAGGCAAAAGTTGTGGCAATAGCTAAATAACTTAGACATTTGTTAAATTTGACACTTTACGTTTTAAGGACTACTTTCGTCTGGTATTTATGGGAGGGGGCCGTGTTTTCAAGTCCTTGCATCTTGGGATGTGACGTTCAGCAGCCGTCTCGTTGAACTTCCGGCCACAGTGAGGACATGGAACAAGGTCAGGGTCAATGGTGCGAGGAGGCGGTGCCAGATTTCTTAAGTCCCCGCCTTCTTTCTCGATCTGAGTTACTTTCTTGGCGTATCTGAGAGACTCGATGAAGTTCTGATGCTGGGTACGCCAGTTAGATTTCTTCTTCTGTAGAATACATAATATAGTACATAATATTAGCTTTGGAACGGCTTTTTTAAAATTAATTACTACACAAAAGCTTTCCAACATAACTTTTTTTCCCCTCAAAGGTAAAGATAAGAAATTTTAGACAAGATTGCTTGAGACTATTAAATCTAGTCACGTGAGGTACGCGTCATGGTCCCGAGAGAGAAAAGTAAACAGGAAGTTCACTTACACATAGGCTTCGCGAATATTCACGTTTTTTTAAACAGAAGATTGGAGGTTGAAAAAGTTTTACTTAATCTCTCTGCTCGAGAGATTATGCTGTAAGGACCTATACAAAAAGGGGAGACAGCTTATATCGGAATCTTTCGGTTAATAAATTTCAAGCTTCATGTTAAATACTTTATAGGATCTATAATCTATTATTAAAATTAAATTATGTTGTGTGTACTTAGTGAATGAAAATTGTTTATTTCGTAAAGAGGATTGCTGTTCTATCTCTACCTAAACAAATATCTCCAGGAAACATTGGGACATACCAACCACCTAACCCCTGGACCCCATCGTAACACGAGAATAAAAAAGAGTGTTGAGACAAAGTATGCACTATGTGTAAACACCATTGGAGTTCTAAATCTTGACATACAATTTGCACGAAATGTTGAGACAAAGTGGGCACTAAATGCAAAAACAAAGTCTGCTCTAAATGTTGACATAACGTCTGCTCTAAATGTTAACATAAAGTGTGCACTAAATGTTGCACTAAAAATGTGTATACGAAAGAGAGAGAGAGAGAGAGAGTAGGGGAAATATGCAAGAGATTTTCTAACAAAATTCTTCATCAATATTTTGAACACTCAAGCGCATGCGCATTACATATTGTACTATTGATTGCAATCTAGTTGAGTAAACTGTCCATTGATCAATAGAGCAACATTGACTACTGCTGTTGTTGACAAATCAATCTGTGATAGATAATTCTGCACTGAGTGCATTGAACATCAGAGTGTTGTTTAAAGCACTGGTTCAAAACATGAAAATAGTCCTTATACTACAACAACAAATAGACTGCTACCCCTACATCTGCTACCTCTACATCAGCTACCTCTACATCTGCTACCTCTACATCTGTTACATCTACATCTGCTACCTCTACATATACTACCTCTACATCAGCTACTTCTACATCTGCTACCTCTACATCTGCGACCTCTACATATACTACCTCTACGCCTGCTACCTCTACATCTGCTACCTCTACATCTGCGACATCTACATCTGCTACCTCTACATCTGCTACCTCTACATCTGCGACATCTACATCTGCTACCTCTACATCTGCGACCTCTACATCTGCTACCTCTACATCTGCGACCTCTACATCTGCTACCTCTACGTCTGCTACCTCTACATCTGCGACCTCTACATCTGCTACCTCTACATCTGTTTTACTCTGTACCTAGAACTTTTTTTTACTTTAAATTTTGAATTTAAAAAGAAAAAAATTAAATCATTTAAAATAAGAATAAAAGGACTTGATGTTATATAAGGATACGTTTAAAAAAAATATATTAACAAATGACTGGAGTTCATAACTATTCAAATATTTTTTTTTTACTTACAGGAGGATCTGGCCTTTTAGCTTTCCCAGCATATTTGGCTAGTTCCGTGCCTTCAACTCTTTTCTTGGAGGAATCAAACTCCTTCCTGGGTTTGCTGGCCTTCATGCAGGCTTTCTCGTGTTTTCCCAGACGATCAGGTGCGAACGAGCGACCACACAAGCTACACTTCTCCAGGCGGCCCACCGAGCCATTGGCATCCGAAGACGCCGCTGCATTGAGATAGTAATTAGCGTCAGATGTCGGCGGCTGGTTGTCATCTTGGTCGTGCACCGATGCCTTCGATCTGGAAGGGTTAGGATCGAACCTCTTCGCAGGGCTGCTGACTTTATCGGGTGGACGGGGCTGAAATTTCTTGAACTGCTTTTCATTTTTCTCTTCATCATCGAACTCATCTTTCAGTCTTTGATCTATTGTCTTTAACTTATTTCTTTCTTCCATCTTTGAGGTCCTCCCCTTTCTCTTTTGCTCTTCAACCACCTTCCACTTCGCTTCTCTTTCCATTTCCAATTTTTCATCTTCCTCGTCTTGCTGCCGGCGCCGCGCTTCCTCTTTCTTTCTATCGTCTTCCAATTTCTTAAGCCTTGCTCTCTCGGCTGCCTCTTTCTTTTTCTGTCGTTCAATTTCTTTTTTCTCCTACAGTACATACGACATAAAAATTCAAACATAAACATTACTTACTGCATCATAATTAATAAATTAAATGTATCATAAATTATATTATTCTAAAGATACCTAAGCCCTAACTCTTCAGACAGACAGGTAAGTAGGTAGGTAAGTAGACAGACGTATGGACAGACAGACAGAATGAGAAAGAGAAATAAGGAGAGAGTGATAGATGGATGGATGGATGGAGGGTGGGTGGATGTGTGGATGAATGAATGCATGGATGTATGGATGGATGGATGGATGGATGGATAGATAGATAGATAGATAGATAGATAGATAGATAGATAGATAGATAGATAGATAGATAGATAGATAGATAGATAGATAGATAGATAGATAGATAGACAGACAGACAGACAGGCAGATAGATAGCCCACTGGTGTATTCCATTTCAAGTATTGATTAATAGATGACTAGTTAAAAGCATGGCACACCTGGATCAAATCTAATTGTGTTCAGTGAACTGAGACCATGTGGTCAACATCAATACGCTCCACCACTTAGAGAACTCAGAAAATGTTTACGCTGCCAGGACAAGATATGGCATAGATAGGACAGAGAGTCAACACGTTGAATGAACTTGTTTGGACGTATCTCGACCTATTTTTTCATCAGAAATATAGTTTTGAATTTTTGGGGGCAGTGACCCATTTGGTTTTAGCTCGGTTCACATTAATGTAATTAGGTCACCACCCCACTTAGATATAGCTTTATATTTTTTTCTCACTAAATGAATGGAGTTATGTACTGTCAACGAAATGTTTCCCATATCTCGAAAATGCTTTTCATTTCAACTTTGTCAACTTGAACACAGAACTAGAAAAGATTTTTTTGTCATGTTTTGTATTTTATACAGTGTACAGGTGACCACAAATAAAATTTGAACATTAAAAATTGAAATTGAAAAGAAAATATCAAAACTTTTTTTTTTTTTGATTTTGAATTTTCTGATTCGAAAACACGAACTGATAACATTACAGCGACTATTGACACACAGACTGGCTCTATCGTAATTCATAAACTAGAGAGAGCCTTGCGATTGTTAAATTCAGGTCCCCACATGACTTTAGCTAGGTAACAAAAAATGTAATGCTATGATTACGTCACGTGATGTGAAGTTTCAAGTAACTATGGCAACATATAATTTAAAGTACCAGCTCTTTAATCTTTGAATGAAGAGCATACGTCTTGTGAGACACGTGATACACATAATAGAATGTCACGGCAAGATATGTGTGACAGAAGTGACATTCGTGACATCCTTAGGTATCAGTGCTACTTAGGTCTTACCTCTAGTCAGAGCCACGACTAGTGCGATAGGAAACAAACAATTAATTAAATCAACAATGTACAATCAAAATTCGCTTGAAACTTAAGTTAATATTTTAGTTTTCAATTGTGTAATTACTTAAGAAAGAGTGTTATATGTCTATTGAAACCGCAGGATTTGCAATTGCATTGTTATGAATTTGTAGAAGAAAATCTTTTTTATACAGCTTTTAATCAAAACTTGTGTTTCTGTAACCAACAACATTTTTGTTTCTGTTTTAAAAAAAATTAAAAGAAAAAAAAAAAGTTTTTATCAGATCTAGACTAACAATAATAAATGTATTCGATTGCTAATGTTTTTATAAATGTTTTTTGTTTAGCGCAACTACCTTACTGATAGAATGCTCAGTGCGCAATGGTTTTATAGTCTAAAAAAAAAACCTATAGTTTAACATTTTTAGCGAACGACCTAATTCTCCAACTGAAAAGTATCTCTCTTAGCTTAGTGCATTTCTATATGAGTCAAAACTAATTAATGACAACTAAGGTATTAACTAAATGGTTATTTTTTTTAAATGTATTCACGTGCTGTCATCGACAAAAAAAATTATTTTCAAAGTATCAGCTAAATTCCAGAATAGCAAGTGGAAAATATTACGTGTATAAGATTCCACCCAGACAGACAGACGGAGTGAGTTAATATAAGCTTTGTTATTATGACATTATGCGTGTTGCTATTGACAAGAATCGAGATGAAATGTAGCACTTGACAAATACCAAATGATGATCAGATCATTTGTACAATCCCTCAACGTTTGCTCAGCATTCATACAATGAAACAAAAATATACAAATTTCTACATTCAACAAGTTCACTTAGTGACTTGTGACTTGGCAGAATTTAAGTCATATGCATGACTAAATGCATGACGCGTAGGACGTAATTATCTTCTTTTTTTTTTTGTAAGTAACGTCTGTATTATATATGATAAGATAAGAAGAAGATAAGATAATCAGAAATCTAAAAGCAGGTTTCTAATAGAAAGAAATTAAGCACTTGTAAAGTCTATCTCATTTTTCTTCAGTGTTTTATATATTCAATATTATATATTAATAATAAACAAAAATATTTTTGGATTTGTGAAAGACCTTCACTCTCTCTCTTTGAGGGCAACGGCTCAGTCTGTCATATCGTAAACTTGTTTGTCATTGAGAAAGTGTTGAAAATATTACCCTTCTGACATAATACTCCGAACATTTAGAAAATAAACGCTTCTCTATTTATTACATCATACATATAGCTTACACTAAACCAGAGTTTCCCAAACTTTATCTTTAACGGAACATTTCCCACTTTCTGAGAATGTAGTAGAAACCTTCGCTTGTATTATAGATCGGATTATTATCCATTTAGGCTATTTACAAAGAAAATATAATAGTTAAACTATACTTTAAATTTAGATATTTTTTCAAGATGAAACTATAAAAACAAAAATATACAGACATAAGCATTTGAAAAAAAAAAAAGCTTCATGACTTTGATGGTATTGTGTCCTTGAAGAGCTTCACTTCTTGATAAAAGGCACAATATAGATAAGCTCAATAATAATATTTGGTGGGGTATCAAGCCGCCTAGACGTGAGTATATACTTTCACCTGTTATAACATCATTAAAAAAAAATAATGCTTCTCACAAATAGATTGTAAGAAATAAATACGGTAAAATAAAAGATTTTTTTTTATAGTAAGGCACTCTTCAGACAAAGTTGATCAAAAATTATTGTATTTTTGTTTCAAATTAATAAATCTAGATCAGTTCAAAGTTTAAAGTCATGTTATAGTAGCTTGTTGTAGTTGTGTTGTTGTTGTTTTTTTTCGTTACTTTGAGGAACAAATAAAATGAACTTTTCTGGTTAATTATTAATAATTCATGTGTAGGCCTACTAGTTCATTGTTCCAACAGTTCATGGAATACCTATTTAAGTCTCGCGGAACCCAGTGCTCACACAGTTTGGGAAAAACCATATGCACAATTCACTGATATATATTTTTTTTTAAAATACTTTCACCAGCTAACTTTATGGAAAGTGATCAGTTTGAAGTAATAACACTATTGAAACAGAAACGAAACGACAATAACAATACTATAATCCAAAGTAATTCTTTACCTCGTCCTCCTCTTTCTTTCTCTCCATCTGAATTCTTTTTAGCTCTGACTGCTCTTTAGCAATCTTTTCCAGAAGTTGTCTTTCCAATTCTTTGATCTTAGCGTTAGCTGCGCTGCTTTCGTCATCCTGGTCATCGTCCACCGGAAGGCCGCCAGCGAATCGTGGGTCATCTTCTGGGTCAGGCCAGGCTCCCTCATTATCTTCCTCGTGCTGGCGGTGGTTCAGTTTCCGCAGCCTGTTTTCTCTTGCTTTGTTCTGTTCCATCTGCCACTTCTGAAACTCTGTCATCTTACCGCCTAAAACCGGTTCCTCTGACGAAATTTTACGGTTGACCTGTGGGGATCTAGCTAGGTTGGGGTGGGATTGCGTCCTGTTGCTTGGATTGAAACGTGGTAGAGCAGATGCTTTGACTCCGCCATTGTTGTTGTTGTCCACGTGATAATTTTTTACCGGAAGCGGAGGGTGCTTGACCATTTTGGGCTTGTCATCAAACGGATTGCCGTCTCCTTGATCGTTTGTCTGTCGGCGTAAGGGTATTCCCGATCTGCCGTTTTGGATTCCTGAGTCACTATGGTCTTGGGCGCGCTGTATTGGTGCTAGGGGGTGGGCGCGATCTCTGCCAGCGCTGGATTTTTGAGTTTTGATGCTGCTGCCACTGCCCGTTCTGCTGGACCAGTCCGCGGGAGAAGAATGCCCTTTGACTTGCCGATAATGATTATCTATAGCTGGAACAGGCATCCCGTTAGCTGCCAGTCTGCGTCGCTCGTTAAAAAATTCTCGGACGTTTCCTTGGCGAGTAGCAATAGCATTGTAACCACCTGAAAAGACACACGACAAACTAATAAAATAAAATGTAACCATTTGTCTAAACAAGCAACAAACAAATAAAATAAACTGTAGCTATCTGCATAGATACGATGACCAGACGTCCCGAATTAGGTGGGACAGACACACTTTTAAACATCTATCATGCTTTTCGTAAAATGCTCGGGAGGGACAGCTAATGTCCCGCTTTAATCAAAAATTCGATCAGTGTAACACTTTTTATTTCAAGATCTTTTTTTAGCGACTTTTGAATGATTAGTTCAAAGTTACCTCCTTTCGGCTTTCATTCTTGATCATTCTTGATGACATGTTTGACGCTTCGCGGGCTTCTGCGTTGGAGCAAGAGTAGTGATTACTTCTTTGAGACATCATGTCTTCTCAGAAATAGTCAGTACGTTTCCGATCGATTCTTTGCATGTCGTCTTCCATGGAGTTTATCGCTGTCAGGCTTTCTATTAATCAATTCTAGCTTTCAGTATTCCTTGACTTGGCTTTCCCTTCTGTCAGTGACATCGCAAAAAATATTGGGGACAAAACGAATGCCCATGTTCAACAGATACCCAAAGACAGAGTTCCCAGTAAAAGGAAGGCAAGAGGAATCAACGACAATGGACTGCGATAAGAGAAATAAGGATTACAGTTTTATATATATATATATATATATATATATATATATATGGTGATATAACCAAACATCAGAATACAGGTCGTCACAAATGGAAGCTTCTAGTGAGTCTCTGATGATACGATTCTTTGTGCTAGTTAAATTATTGGAAATAGAATCACTTCCAGGAGAAACGGATGAAACTATCCGCAGATTTATTGCAAATGTCTTACAAAAACATGGACTGGCAGAGAAAGTTGCAGGCCGATAATGAGAGTGGTGGAGTGAGTAGGCGCGAGGAAAACAAGATTCAGTCGGTGTTGACAAAAAACTATTTGGCATTGACTGTGCTGCCCAGATAATACACAACGCCATTACAACTGCTGCAGATTGTCTACCAGTAGACGTGGAAACATTATGTTTGAAAATGTATTTTTACAAAGCTTATATGAACTAACTCTATTTGTATGGTAAAAACATTTTATACGTAATTTCTACCACACCCAAAAGCTGAAATTTTGCACAATTATTTCTTTTACCTGACAACACAAGAATCAATAAAAAAAAATTGTTTGCTATTCATTTAGCTTAATCACTTCCTCAAATGATCGTTTCCACCCGAGCGCCACGTTGAGGCGGAATAGCGTACCCGGGAGAAGAGCCTGCCAACATAATCAAAAGCTTCTTTAAAAACTCGTGTACTGATCATGCAACACATTTGCTTTAAGTTTATTCTGCCCTTGACGAATTGGTTCAGAAATGCACGGATAAAAAAAAAATTTCTAAAAGGTCCAGCTAGTGATCGATGTCTTAGACATTTATTGGTTATACCAGTTTTTCTCAAAATAAGGCCACTAAGCAAAAGATAGGGAGCTCTTGAATTTAAGAACTAAATGTTGGTGCATTGCCAAATATTGTTTCTCATTACAAAATGATGTTATGAAATTGTTTTTAAATTTTTAAAAATTAAGAATATTTTTTAAGTCACCTCTGGCAATATAAATAAACAAATAAAGACTCAGTGAATACTTGGGCATATCAAGTTTACTGAAGGAGGATACTGTCAGTTGTGGGAAGACCGCAGCCTAAAATATTTTACACCTACCTCCACTGCCAGCCCTGGCCGCTCTCATGGTAGTCCTCTTCTGGTTCTCTTCATACACCTGCAGCATTTTCTCCTCCTTCTTCTTCAACAGCATCTTCTGGTACTCGGACCTCATCTGCTCAAGCCTGGAAGGTTTCCGCAGCACCCCGTTCCCCACGTCCCCCTCGCCTTCATCCAAGTTCCTCATGGCTTTGGGCGCCTTGATGCCCGGCACCAGCTGGTAAGTACGGTGATGAAAGTCCTGCTGGGGTGGAAGTGGAGGGTGTTGGCTGCTTAACATCGCCGTACAGCTTGGACTGAATGAAGATAAATAGAAATAGGGGCTTTAATTATAAGAAAGTGAAAAGATAAATAGAGGCTCGAAGAAAGTGAAAAGATAAATAGAGGTTTGAAGAAAGTGAAAAGATAAATAGAGGTTTGAAGAAATTGAAAAGATAAATAGAGGCTCGAAGAAAGTGAAAAGATAAATAGAGGCTCGAAGAAAGTTAAAAGATAAATAGAGACTCGAAGAAAGTGAAAAGATAAATAGAGGCTCGAAGAAAGTGAAAAGATAAATAGAGGCTCGAAGAAAGTGAAAAGATAAATAGAGGCTCGAAGAAAGTGAAAAGATAAATAGAGGCTCAAAGAAAGTGAAAAGATAAATAGAGGCTCGAAGAAAGTGAAAAGATAAATAGAGGCTCGAAGAAAGTGAAAAGATAAATAGAGGCTCGAAGAAAGTGAAAAGATAAATAGAGGCTCAAAGAAAGGGAAAAGATAAATAGAGGCTCGAAGAAAGTGAAAAGATAAATAGAGGCTCGATAACTGGCAAGTAAAAGAACAAACAAGGGACTCGGCAACAGTGGCTGCTTTCAGTAAGTTTTATAATTGACAGCATCCTTCAAAAGCATTACATTATATTGAAAAAGTTACATGATAGCATATCGATACACTAACAATGCCACATATTTACGACCACAGAAGAATACAGTAATGCATTCACATGATTTCCATTTTTATTGGCTGGTAAACATTTCTTATTATTAGAAACGTTTGTTGATATATTTAATGTGTTCTGTTATGTCCACATCTCAAGTAGGCCTACAGTACTCGATGTTTCAAAGGCTTAAAGTAGAAAAGGGATTGGTTGGAAGTGCTCACATAAATGCCTTCCTTCGACACAAATAAAACTTTCCTTTCGCTAAATGCTTACCACATTCCGGTCTGCTTTAATCTGATTAATTAGGGTTGATGGGTCGGCTATGAAGGATTAACTGAAGGCTTAAAAAGATAACTCAATAGACATAAATGTAGATAATCTGAGGTTTCAAAGCACAGCTATGAGGTAAACTTGAATAAAAATTTGAAAAATCAGCACAACCAAAAAAATTGACTAAAAATTGTACATAAAATGAAGTAAAACTGAAAGGTCAATACATGCACTATTCAACGCAGATCACCCTTTTCCCAATCTTTTTTTTTCTTTCAACGATTTGGTAGAAGGATGAAATAGTGTGGCAAGTTTATATCATGCAACTTCTTCACATTAAGTGTCTGATTAAGTATGTCATAACATCCAGTTGGCTCTACGTCATATTTAGCCAAGGGTTTCTTATGTGCACCAACTTTCCAAATATGTGTATATATAGCTATATAAGCTGCTTATTAAACTATTAGAGCCTATGTTATTAATTAACGAAGATATCTGGTAAGCTCATTAAAAAAAAAGCAAACCATATTTTATGTTAACCTTTTTACGTTTTTTTTTAAAACATTTACATTAGTTAGGTAGGACTACATATAGGCTTAGAGAGTAAATACTTGTAAATAAAAACTTTGATTCAAAGACCTAATTGGCAGGTTATAGATTTTACCCCTCGCTTTCAGAAAGTATTATTCGGAAATGAAAGTTAAACTGTTTGTAGATGATTGCATAGTGTATAGAACAATACAAACAACAAAAGATACTTTTACATTTGACATTTTACAAAGACAATAAGAAGAATTATACCAATGAGAATCAAATTGGAGCATGTCTTTCCACCGCAGGAAAAATGATAATTATAGAAATAACTAAATCTTTCCAAGAGTCAGCATGGCATGGAATGATATAAAATGAAACGGGTTGCGTGAACACTGAATCCGCAAAGAATAGCGATAAGAGTTTAGGTCTCTAGTTAATATGAAAGCATTTGGTAGGCCGAAATAAGAATTTATAAAGAGACGTCTGTAATTGATTAAATAGCTTGCCTTCTTAGAATAACAGAAAAACATCTTATTGCTTAACTTTGTATCTTATAAAACAAAAACAAACAAAAAAGAAGATGTATAGGTCCTATGCGTGTCCCTAGGTTGCAAGAATCAATGTGAACTTATGTTTAAATGTATCGGACTATTCTAAATTTCTCAACGTTTCGACCACTAAAATGATGGCTGAATGACTGCCTGGTCGTGTGTTCTGCACGCTTGACTGTCGTTCGGTCGTCTCGATGGTCCAGGGTCCAGGTTTCATACCCTGCCCACTGACATCCTTCGTCGTCCTTTGGGAGATTCGGACAAAGATGTAGATTATCGTGAACTCTGAACGAATATCCGAACATTTTTAAATTATCTATTTTTAAAAAAAAATACAATAATAATTTTTTAATCAATAGAATTCAAACCAGCCTGTGTGTAGAAACAAGCTGAAAGACTTCACATTTTATTTGATTATTTTTTTAATAGATCTATTAGCTATGATTCAAATTAAAATAATAAAAACATTTCTTTATTTTACATGTTAATGTTACATGTTTAATTATTATTTTATAATTATTAAAAAATTGCCGAAACCCGGGATCGAACCAGGGACCTTTAGATCTTCAGTCTAACGCTCTCCCAACTGAGCTATTTCGGCTGCTTAAGAACTATGAGAGTGTAAGAAAGAGTATGCTATTTTTAGTAAGCTCATTGTGGTATATTAAAGTGTCAAAATGGTAAATTATTATCTTGACATTTTGCGATTGCTCTACATATTCAACATCATTTATAAAAAGTCAATAGTTTAAAAATAATACGAATATTTATAAATAGATCTAGAATTTAAATACTAAAATACTTTAATTTGTTAAAGCTAAGCTTACAAAATGTAAACCCTACTTGGCATGTAACTTATACTAATTATAACATTAATTTCGCCGACGGTGAATGATATATATGCTACACAGTCTACTTTGATAAAAAATGAATCTAATAAAACTCACCCTAAAGGAAACACAAATCCTTACAATAACAGAAAAAAATTGATGCACTGCGTTTGGTTTACCTGTCAATAATTTATGCAAATCTCTCATTAGCTGTTCGTGCTACTTAATTATGGTGTAGCGCCATTGTTGTTTACCCGGGTAACACATAGCAACTTTGCAGAACCAACCACATTTTGTAGGCCTAATTATTATTATTTTTATTATATTTTTTTTCGATAAAACAAAATATAGAGAAATGGAAGTTGGGCAACAAAATAGTGTATTACGAATTCAAAAAGAATTCCAAATTGTATTAGATAACTAGATATAGAAAGTAGAATTAGCTATGCATTGGACGGGTTCCAGATTTAGATTATAAAATTTATAAAAAATTTCCCAAGCTGTTCATAATCCCAATAAGTTAATATATAGTTTTTAAGTACTAGATCTAGATCTAAATCTAGATAGATCTGGAGACTAGATCTATAATAATCTATATAGATCTAGATAGATTATTTATCATTATTATTAGATAAGATCATAGATTATACGGTAAAACTTTCCATCAAAGGCCCCTAGTTTTTATATATATAGGCCAGGCTATAGAGTATAGTATAGTATAGATATAGACCCTAGTATAGATGTAGGCCTTATTTTATAGATCTACTATTGATAGGGTAGTCCTGGTCCTAGACAAACATTAGTATTTAATAGTATAGATATAGATAGATCTATTAAATCTTATATAGATCTTGAGTACTCTAATTCTAGGTCAAGTCTATTATATAATAATTATAGTGTATAGCTAGACCACTAGACGAGAAATAGTAATAATAGAGTCTAGTTGACATTTCACGAGAATTGCCCAGATCATCCACAGTGCACCATGGTAGTGGCACAAGATCTAGAAGTAGATCTCATCTAGTCAATCTATTATCTACTATTACTATCTAGACTAATCTAGAGAATCTAGATCTTTATTCTATACTGTATAGTATAGTGACATAGTCTATTAGTAGCAGTATAGTCTATACTGACTCTCTACTATCTACAGATTTTACATTTATTTTGCTTTCATTATGATCATAATGTTGTTTAGTGATGTTATTGTTAGTGTTATCATGATCCTCAGTTAACACATTCAGTGACAGTCAAGGAAAATAAGCAAAATGATTCGCCACCTTTCTGATGATGTGAAATCTTCACTTAGAACTGGTGTGGCTCTTACCAGTTGTGCTCAAGCCATTGAAGAACTTGTGTTGAATGCCGTTGATGCTGGAGCATCCACCATAGCTGTGCGAGTTGATCTGGAATATTTCAAGATTCAAGTTGTAGATAATGGTGCAGGAATTTCTAAAGATCAGCTGCCTCTTTTAGGAGAAAGGTTTTGACTTCTTAAAATTATTTTTAGCCTATAATAAATAATCCTTTTCTCCCATAATAATTAGGTTATTAAATAGATCTAGGTAATATGCAGTACAAAAAATATTTCAAAATGACAATACACACAAGTTTTGACAAGTGCTGCTAAATGTCCTGCCCGCTGGCCAGGCTTAGAATCTGGCCCACTAATCAGTCTTCACATTATTTCTAAATAAAAATGTAGAGTATGTAGAATCTGTTGCAACAGTCTTTGGTTTAGTGCATCCTTAAAAACATTTTTAAGACCTTCCCATATTATGTTTGTTAGTTTGGCCAACTTATTTACTTCACAGTTCTAAAATTCTCCTTTCAACTGAGAGTTAGAAATGCAGCTGTAAAAAACTTTGTACAAACTTGGACCCTTAGAAAATAGCCATTATATAACTATGATTCAACTGACATAACAGATTTGTCTCTATTGGTGTTAGAGTGTTGATCAGATTCAAAATTATTTGCTCCCTTTAGATCTAGAAGGTAATAGTAAAAGTGCTGCTATTTCTCAATGACATGGATTTTTTTTAACTATACGTGAAAAAAAAGGACAAACTATTGATTTTTGGGAATCATTAAGTAACATTGGTTTCATTTAAATAGAAAATTAGGCTTCCTGAATACAATCATAGGAACTAAGTCTTAAAAATGGCTTTCTAGATTTATAAGCTATAAAATTAAGCAGCTATAATTACGAGTGAGAAAAAAAGTGCATCTTTTTAGTCTTAGCCATCAGACCAACAATCTGAACCGGGTTCTTTTCTTTACATAGCTAACTTTATTATCCCACAATTATTTTTGTTTGACAATATTTTGATCTACAAGCCTTGCAAGATGAAATGAATTTATTGGTTGATGAGAGGAAGCAATCATGCTTTCCTAGCATTTGCATAGTGATTAAAATAAAATGAAATATAAAATGTCATCCTCCAAAAATTTTTGTTTCTGATTTCAGGTATGCTACTAGTAAGTGTAAAGACTTAGATGATTTACTGAATCTCAAATACTTTGGTTACCGTGGAGAAGCTATAGCAAGTCTTCAAGCTGCAGCAACTTTTTTAGAGATTGTCTCCAGACCTCGGTCTTCTGGAATCACTTACTGTAAATATTTTAAAGAAGGCAAAGCTCTGGGTATCTCACAGTCCTCTGTGCCTCGCCCATCTCATGGCACCACAGTTACAGTTCATAATTTATTTTACAATTTACCAGTTCGCAGAAAGTGTTTCAAGGAAGGCCTTGAAATGGAAAGGATTAGATATCGCTTGGCTGGAATAGCCATTATGTGGCCTCAGATAAGCTTTAGTTTGAGAGATGACTCCATTGGTCATGTCATTCTTCAAACTCATAAATGTAACGGGTTAGCAGCAGCATTTTCTACCATATTTCCTGTTGCAAAATCAAGAAACATGTCAGAGATTTCAATAGAGCAGGATGAGTTTAAACTTACTGGTATAGTTAGCACTGACAGCTATAGTCGTAAAGATTTGCAATTTGTCTTTGTCAATAAGAGGCTTGTTCTTAAGTCAAGCATTCACCACCAGGTCAATAAAATATTTTCTCGATCATTGATATTAAGAAAAAAAGGATTGATGGATGCAACAGATAGTCTCTTTCAAAATGGCACTACTAACTCTGTTAGTCCTACAAAGCAGAATGATAGGTTTGCTATTTTTGCAATCAATGTCGAATGTCCCTTTTATAGTTATGACATTACCTTTGACCCACAAAAGACTCTTGTTGAGTTTACCAATTGGCCTAAACTGATTCACCTACTTCAAGATATGCTTTATGGGTTCTTAAGAAAAGAAAATCTGTTGTCAATATCAGATTTCTCATCTATTTTGAATGATGACAGAGAGGATGGTAATGATAGCAGCAATGAAGAATGTTATGAATCATCTGATAGTAACTTTAGTCAGCTAGATAGATTTATTAGGAAAAATGAGGTCAATAACTCTGAGTCTAAAGATTTGCAGACAGAAAAATTCAAATTGTTGACTGCAGAAATCGTACCATTGAAACCAGCTAAAGTTAAATGTTGTGTTGGAGTAGATCTAAAGTCAAAGGCAGTTGACACCAGCTGCAAAGAAGAGCTTCTTAAAACTTCTTTAAAATCAGTTTCTAATGCTGACAAAGTTTGCTCCCTAAAATCAGGAATAGAAAGTTTATTCCAACATGATGATAACAATACAAACATGCTGGAAATGAATCAGATTGTTACACACAATAAAAATAATTTTAGTGCACAAAAAATAAACTTTTTGCCACCTAAAAATACAGAAAGAGGTCATGCAATTATTTATAAAAAAGATTTAGAATCTTGTTATGAGTGCGTAGAACCATATATCAATTTGGAGCTGCATCAAACTAGTGATTCAGAAACACCATTTATTGTAAATACTGCTGAAGAAAATGAAAGTATCATAATGAAGGAGGATAAGGTGCTAAAAAAACCTGTGCAGAAAGTTGTTTTTAGTGTATCAAGTAAATACTCATCAACTTTGCAGAAGCTGCGGGGAAACAATTCTGCAAACAATGCCCTGCAATCTGCAAAAGCAAGCACCAGCACATTGCAGAAGCTTCGTGCATCTACAAAGAAAGCTGTTCAAAGTCTTGGAGACCTGTATAAAACACCAGTTCGCAAAATACTTCCAGATTCTTCAGTTATTAGTCAAGATCTAGCATTAGACAGAGATAAAACCATGATCAATTTAACATTACCAGAATTCTGTGAGCCACAGGGTTCCACAATGTTAAATGCTTTTCTAGAAAGTAGATCACTTGGCCAGAGTGACAGAAACATTAGTTTGAAGAGATCTAAAAATGAGAACGTAACTCGTGCAACAAAATTGGCCAGATTGATGAAGGGTGAGAATGTTGCTAAAGGTCGTTCTATTACAACTGCACCTTCAGAAACAGACAGAAACACAAGTTTAATTAAACAATTTTCTTTTGAGAAAAGGAGACCTGTCAACCAAAACAATTTGACAAAAACTGAAGAGAACTGTTACACTGAAGATATGGAAGCTGCTGTAAAAATCAAAAGATACCAAGATGATAGATCAGACGATTCTCAATTCAGCAAAATAAAAAAATTACATTATGATCATATAAGCCGTCCTCCATGCAGTGTTCAGTTAAGCTCTTGTTACCCTCATAGTTCAGTTGTTGGCACAGTAAGTAAAGCATCTGAAAGAACTTTGGATGTTCTGACAGAGTCAGTGTCTCTAACTGAATCTGAACACAAGACTAACTCTAGCAAGTGTTCTTGTGCCTATGTGGTTTTACCCTCATTGAAAGAAATGATCGATTCACATTGTTCCTCATCCACATCTCAACACTTGGACAGACAAACAAAACAGGATGAGGTAGTTTCTTCAATAGAAGATGCTGTGTCCTGTAAAACTGTTAACTTTTCAAATAGGATTTATTCAGAACAACATCTTACTGATAGATTTTTATGCACACATTTACAAAAAAGTAACTTTAAAAATATTGACCCAAAAAACAGTGACATTTATTTACAGTATAATGACCTTGACCTAAACAAAAAATTAGACATTCAAAAACAAAAGGTTTCTAGTAATGATGAAGTCAATATAGAAAGCTCACCTGAATGTGTCAAAAATCCTGAAAACTGTTTGCACTATTTAAAAGAAACAATTTCTACAAAGGATTATTTTCAAATTCCCAACTTTAAAGTGCATAAACAAAGTTTCAAAGCAAAAATAAACTCAAGGTTATTAGTACCAGAAAGAAGTTCCATACATTCTAACCATGTATCTTTTAATGATAAAACTAAATCCTTTGCTCCTTCTATAACAGATAATCCTAAAACCACTTGCAATGAGACTTTGGAGACAGACAGTGGTGAGAAACTTTCATTGCCACATTGTTTTTGTAAGTCCATTGAACATCAAGACAAAGTGAATGAAACTGAAGAAGTGGTTAGTTTGCCAAAAGTGAAAGTGCTTAGTAATAGTCATCAAATACCCCATGATACCAACCTCTCTCTGCCAGTCTGTGATATTTCTAACTTTCATGCACTCAAGACTACTAATGATCAAGCTTCACAAATTAATTTGATGCATTCTTCTCCAACTAATGTAATAGAAATGAACATGTGCATTCAAGAATCACTAAATACTTATCAAAAGCCTCCCAGCACATCTAATTGTAGTGCAAACCAGTCTACCAATGAAAATTATATCACTGGATCAATAATTAATGAAACGGAAGAGCCATTTTTAGCCAATAAAAGTTTTGTCTTTCAGAACACACTAAAAGAATTAATGCCAGACAAACATGTCACAAATATAGATACAGTTAATGAACCAACAGAAAATGTATTAAAAGATGCTACTGATCAAACTTTAATAAAACAGAACAATGAGCACACCTTAGCACAAAATGTGCAACTTACAAATCTCAACCCAGCACAGGCTATCAATGATAACCAAGCCTTTGATGTTAGTAATACAAAATGTACCATAAATGAATCTACTGAGATTGGGAGATCATTATCTCAAGTCAAGGCTCAGTTAGATGTATGTATTAGCAATAACCTGCATAGCCTTCCCCAGCCGCTGAGCACTCTTAGATCACTGAGATCCAAAGCTTTGATGATTGTAGAAGAGACCCCTGGCATTCCATCAGCCTCAGAAAGTTATGATTACAGCTGCTTCAAACCAAACTCTGTAGCAGAAGTCATGTCAGTTGAGACTACACTGTTACCAAATGTGCCTTCACAGAACACTGAGGCTATATTTTCTATAGATCAAGACTATGTAAATAAGACTTCTCATGTGATAGAAGATTGTCATTGGAAGGAGCTAACAGATGATGTTAGTGGTTAGTAGAATGAATCGTTATTAATTTATCTCACTCTTTTTTTCTATTACAAAAACCTGCTTAATTATTTTTTTATTGTAATACTGTAACAATACTTATGGTTGATAAGAACCTTCATGTATAATCTTATTATAACAATAACAAAATATTAAATCCTTTTTATTGTGCTAGTTTTTATGCATCAGTGTTAAATAATTTTGTATAAGCTTTTTTTTTATTTTTTAATTAGTTGTTAATTAGCTTCTTTGGAAGATTAAGAATAATTTATAATGTATGAAATAAAAATTGTTTGAATTTTTTTCTGGTGACTATGTTTTATAATGCTACCGGTATTGAATTTTTTTTTTTTCTTTTGTATACGTTTGCCAGGTCAAAAAATGTATGTCAACATGAAGTCAGGCAACACTATCAGTGAAAGTCAGTGGTCAGAGTTACCTCTCCATGAACCTCAAGCTGGCAACAAGAATGGTAAACACTGTCTTGAGAACAAAAATAATATATTTATTGAATTTAATAGAGTACAGTATCTTTAGGTTGAAAATAAACATAATGCATCATAATTTTTCACCCTAAATGATCTACATTTGCATGATCTTATGAATCAAATCATTAAAACCTTTCAGAAGCTATGACTGGCCAACTTTCTGGTAGCCAGAAAGAATGCCTGCAAAGTATTGTTTCTAACTACATTGACCAGGAACAGACTGAAGCTGATTCAAAATGGAAGGAAGGAGAAAAACCTACATGTGGTGAGCTATTAATAGAGCTCAACCTTACAACTCATTAATATTTGACCTTTGAACTATTTTTTCTATTTGAATTAAATACAAACACCTTCTATTATTTTTTTACTCTCAAATTTAAACAAATTGAGTTGACTCTGAATAACCCTAGTATGTTTTTATAGAATATTATTTTATTTTGTTAAATTTTAGAATTAATTAACAGTATTAACATTTGAATATATCTTTAAATTATAATGTAAGAATTTATTTTTATAGATTGAAATTTTATGTTAAACTTTTTGAGATTTTCTATAATTTTGCAGAAAAAAATCAGGTCATTGAAATTTCTGAAGTCATAGCACAGTGGAAAAATCCAGTTTTCTTCAACTACAAATCAGTAAGATAGACTATTTAGCTTTTCCTATATATTGTTCATTTGATACTATTGTAAAGTGAAATTTATTCTATTTTTTAATACAAGAGTCACATATACCTGAAAGCTTATCATAGAATTTGATTAAAAATTCCTTTTTTTTTTTTTTTTTTTTTATTTTTTTTTTTTTTTTTACTTTATTAGCCCACTCTGAATGTAGAGACTTGCCCTACTGGCCAGATTGCAAGGTCTTGTTTCAATTCACTCAATATGATTGAGTTTACTAAGGACATGTTGAAAAATGTTAAGGTTTGTTGACAAAATATTCATAGCTTTGTATTCATCAATTATACTTTATAATGTAGATGAGTTTTTTTTTATTTGACTGGAACTGAGTTGTCTTTCCTAAGTTCCTAAAGACAGCACTCATTTACCCACTCTGTCAGATGTCTACAAAGTGGACTTGAGTGAATTTTAATATTAATAATAATTATAAGGCTTGTCTTCTAGTCTGAAGATTAAGGAGGAGTGCAGAATTTCATGTGGCTTCGCGTCTCTTTCTGCTGTCTACATCTGTCCTCAACTGTGCATTACCTTTTGGTCTCAAATGTGTATTCAGTAGCCTTTGTAATAAATCTCCAGCTGTCTCATTCCGAAACCTGCTGATATTAATAATAATCAGAATATAAATGTTAAATCTTTGTTTTCCTTTTTTTTTTTTTAATTGTGAAAATGATTTTTGTTCTTTCATATAGGTTGTTGGTCAGCTTGACAGAAAGTTTATTGCATGTCTTATTAACCCTAAAGCAACAGCACCTTCTAAAGGTAATAGAGAGGTCTTGTTATCCTTCATTCTTTTTAGGATTCTACTTGAAAATAAAATTCATTATCTCCCTTAAACACTATTATCAATGTAATACACACAGAAAAAAGCAATAGATTGTTTAATTTTTAAAAACATTTTTTTTTGTAGTCAAGCTGAGTGTTGAAGATAATACCATGTTAGTTCTTTTTGATCAACATGCAGTTCATGAACGTGTACGTTTGGAACAACTTACTCAAGGTCAGTTTTTTGTATACAATTAATGATATGATTTGTTGTTTGCATTGCAATATAGCAACTAGCTATGTACAAAAATAAATCCTCAAGTAGTTTGCATTTATTACCTACAAATCTCATCATTATGCCATTGTTCATATCCTGATATGTAAATTTGAAAATAAAGTTGGAATATTTATTTGCTGGATCTATGTATTAATAAACTTAATTTTATTTACTTTCTGAATCATTAGGACTTGAAGACAAATCAAACTTTATATCAAAGAACTGAATGGTTTCCCAAATTTATTCTTTGATTGTAATGACAATTAGCAAATAATGAGAAATTTATATCTAAGTAGTTTAGACCCTTTAGGTTGCTTTTTGCAACAAATGTAAAAATGAAAGAAGTTCATGTAGCCTTCCGTAGCTAAATTATTTAGACTAGATTTTCAATACTTATTAGGAGGTAAGTGTACTTTTTAAAGTAATAGCTAGAAATAATATTTTACAATTAAATGTAAGTGTACTAGTTAATGCTGTTTAAGTCATAACTAATTAATCTTAATTAATTATAGTGGGAAGCATGGTCGAGAGACCAAGTACACTTGACTTGGCTTGGCTACCTTTAAAGGGGGCTCGAGGTTTGATACCTGACTCAAGCAGAGTTGTGTTTACTGAGCACCTAAAGGCAGCATGGAAAAACCTTCTCCCAGATACTCCCTCTCCCTACTGGTCCACAAATTAGATTGGACGATAGCGCTCTAAGCATGAAAGAAGCGCTATATAAAAGCCATAATTTTAATTTAATTTTAATCTCATTAGAATCATCACTATTTGGTTATAAACATTAAACTTTTCATATCATATTATAATATCAGTGTTTATTGTTTAATAAATTTAGAGGCTTTTGAAGTAGTTGATGGTGGTATAACAGACCAAGTTAAAATGTCCACACTTCCAGAGCCAATATTGATGTTAATAAATAGAGATGATCTCAGGATTATGAAGACATTCTACCAAGAGTTTAACAGAATAGGTAATAATGTCAGTAGATGTTCTCTTTAACACTGTTACAAAAAAAGAGTTTAAAACATAGCTTTATTAGTTACTTTGACATTATCAGAAATGTCTCAATTAATTTCACTTTTATTCAACATTTTCTTTTTTTTTTCTTTTTTGTTCAAAATCTTGTTAAGTTCATATCATTGTCTTAGTTAGCATTGATATAAATTTGTATGATTTTTAACTAATCATCTTCCCAGGAATTCATTTCTTACCAGATGATACCTGTAGAGAGCAAATCTGTATCAAGTCTGTGCCAAGCTGCTTGGCTGAAAAATATCCCACAGAAAAAAAAAGATTAAAACAACAGCCGATTCTGGAAAAAATACAGGTACTTTCTCTGCAAGACAACTTGTATAATTATGCAAGTTCTTTGCTGTTGTCTTTTAGTTGTGCATTGTATGTTTTTCTAATTTATATCTGCTTGTTTCATAACTAACAATACTCTCCTGTTTCTGTCATCAGATTTTAATCTCTGAACACATTCAGGTGAGTTATTGTAAGAATAAAGAAATAGACTTTTATTGTGACATTTGCTGAATGTTTTTTTAATTTAAGAATGTTATTTATCTTTAGCTTTTAAAGTCAACAAATGGAGCTGGTGGACGTCTGCCTCTTTCACTTCATAGAGTTTTGTGCTCTCAGGCTTGTCATGGTAAGAGACTTTTTTTTAAGGTAACTTACTTATACATAGATGTATTCCTTGATCTTACTTATTGCACCAATGTATGTGTTGGTCTTTGTAATATTTCTTATTCTGAGGAAAAAAAACAACATTTTTATGAATTTGTATTCAAATTTAAATGTAAAAAAAATATATACAAACTTGAAATGACATTCTTCTCCTTGAAAGATTTTCTATCTCTAGTATTTACTATGTGGAGGCTAAAAGTGTAGGTCTTTTCTTATAAGTACAGTCAAATTTGCGTATACAGACCTCACTTGTATGTGATCATTTAATAACTATTCAATCTGTTAACATTTAATATTGAAATGTCATTCCGACTTTTGATTAGTGGCGCCTGTGGCAATTGTACTAACAAAAAGTATTTAAAAGCTGCTTTTCTATTCATTAATCAAAGTTTTTAAAATGATATGCTTTTTATTAGCTAAACACGTTACATAGTAAAAAAAAAAAAAAAAAAGCTTACCATCATTCCTATCATTTGAAGAACTTCTGTTGGACCTGACATGTTTTTTGACTAACTGCTTTTCGAAAAATCAGGCGCAAATACATCACATGCAAAAGTAGAACTACTTTCATTTTCTTTCTATCAGCACTATGTAGTGATGCATTACCTAGAAGAAAGCATTGTCAATTTTAATTACTCATTAAGTTTTGATTCTTTCAGATTAGATCTTAATAAGGGGTAGATCTGATTAGCAGATCTTGTTGATCCAGTTAAACTGATTTCATAATATTTGTAAGCATGTAGTTTGGCATTAAGTTAACATTTATGGAACATTTTATATATATGAGAGTTTATTCTCTTATAATTAACCACTTATTATGGGAAAATTAAGGTGTGTATGATAGCATTGTTGATATAGTCCCTCAAACTTAAATCATCAAATGTTTCTGTAAAGGCATCTGATATTTCATGACGTGTTGAAGTGCTCCCTTGTTCATCTAAATGGTGGATGGTTGGAGATGCAGAAGACGTATCCAGATGCAGTCTTTTATGCATCATGCCACTAGACTATTTGATAAAGCTGGCCTCTCCACCAACCGACAAAACATTCAACGCTTTCATCCCCTTCCCCCTTGGTGTCGCCCAACGACCCCAGACATACGCTTGAAATTAGTAGACCCTAATGCCACTAAGCAAAGCCGTTCGTCTAACGACCTTCAAATCCTAGCTCTGGAGACCATTAATACCTTCAAGCCCAGTGCTATTTTTGCATTAATAGATTCTGGAAGATCAGGCTATGGAGCCTACATCGACTTTCTTGGCTCTTACACAGTCAAAATCTTTGGACCATGTGGTAGTGTTTGCAGTTTTGATGCGGAGACCATGGCAGTCTGTGAAGCCTTAAAAGTCATTGACTCTCAACTCGGCAAGGGACATTTGAGGGAAACACAGATTGTTGTGGTCACTGACTCAAAATCTGCACTACAGGCTTTGCAAAGACCCGGACCTTGGCCCCCTGATATCTACACGTCATCATGGCTTCACATAACATTAAACAATGCTATGGCACCCCTGTAATTATGCAGTGGGTACCGAGTCACATATGTGACTGGCAACACAATTGCAGACTCTTTGGCCCACCAGGGAGGGCAAATTCCACCCACTGATGAGGCTGTAAGCTTTCATCAAGCCCTGGCTATAATACAAAAAACAGAAATGGAAAAGTGGTTTGAGTGCTGGGACAAGTCCCAAAAAGCCAGTGGAGTCTGGGAGCGCATGAGGCGCCCTGACCGCACTTCCCCGTGGTGGAGGCTGTCCAGGCCTGAGCAAGCTATTATAGCACAGTGCTCATATTTCTCGCGGCTATTGCCAAATTTTGATTCACGGTGCCCCCGCTGCGGGGAAGAAGAGGAAACCGTGCTTCATATTCTGTTTGACTGCCTCAGATCTCCGTCTCGACAGGTCTGGGAAACCCAAAATTCTCGACCTGTATGGCGACATTTATGCACTACGCAAGACAGCAGGGTTTCTGTCCAGGGCTTTTGCAAGAGAGAATTTGAGCCTCTCAAGCCCTCACTCTAATGGAGTTTGATGATGATGATGATCTAAATGAGAGATTGATGCTGTATGATGATTGACTGCCAGACTTGCTGATCTCCGTCTCGACAGGTCTGGGAAACCCAAAATTCTCGAACTGTATGGCGACATTTATGCACTACGCAAGACAGCAGGGTTTCTGTCCTGGGCTTTTGCAAGAGAGGATTTGAGCCTCTCAAGCCCTCACTCTAATGGAGTTTGATGATGATGATGATGATGATCTAAATGAGAGATTGATGCTGTATTTTTTATCAAGCATAAATAGTGTGAATTTATTATATTGAATAAGCCTGTACAAATATTTCAAAATTAGCCAGTGTTTGCATTAACAATTCCATACAACCAAAAGCATGGCCTATGCATACTTTTTTTTTTATCTGATTTGATTAAGTTTAAAAAGGATGAAATACAGCAAGATGTTAAGAAAAATTTCAAATATTTAAAAGCAAAAATTTAACTGCAATTGGCTTAACATATATCTATGCTTAGGTGAACTATAAAATATCATACAATAAAATAATTCTCAATTTTATTTCTTATATTCTGTTATGTTTGAAGATGGGTTGTCTTCAAAAGAGTGTCGTAAGTTGTAATGTTTTGTTTATATTTCAGGGGCTGTTAAGTTTGGAGATAGCTTGTCTACAAAAGATTGTCAGGATCTGTTGTCTTCCCTTGCTCTTTGTGATCTTCCATTTCAATGTGCCCATGGTAGACCCTCTATTGCACCTATAGTAGATCTTGTGACTCTAGAGGATGAGTCGCCTTACAAAGTAAGTTTAAAATCATTTTATTTATTGACATTATCTAAACTTACCTGTTAGCTAATTTAGTCATTTTAACTTCACTTAATAATGCATGGTACATTTCTTTTTTTATCTTCTTAATTGAAATTTAATAACAAGATAATTGGTTTGTTATTTTGCTTGTCATGGTATCACAGTTAAAGCAGAACCTACTAAAAGCTCTAGGGTCGTTATTGCACAGAAATAAATCACTTGGTTGCTGCAGCTGTTCTTGAGCATTGGAATATTAGCAGAGGCTTGTGTATGTGTGTTGGGGAGAGAGGGGGGGGGGGGGGGGTTTCCAACATTCATGAAAATCTAAAAGGTCTTGAAGAAAATAAAGTTATTTGATGCTTGTCCTTGTCATTTAACACCTTCCCAAAATGAAATGAACATGAACTTTTGGGTCAGTGTTTCCCAATCTTTTATCTTAAAGGAACACTTTGCACATTGTGAGTATTTAGGGGATCGCTTTGCTTATTTATTTTTTAGAAATTATTCACATTGGTAGTCTACTAGTCAGGTATTCCAGTAGTTTATAAACACCTATTCAAGCCTAGTGTTCCGCAGAACACATTTTAAAAATACTGCTTTAGGTGTTTAGAAGTAAACTTTATTTTACTAAAAACATTTTCAAGATATTGCATTGTTTCCAAGAAAGTTAAGTCAGCTCAAAGCAGGTTCTGCTGCCCTTTTTTTTTTTTTTTTTTTTGTTAAAAAAAAAATATTTTAAAAAATTAATTAAATTATAGCTTTTATATAGTGCTACTTTCATGACTTTCATGCTCAGAGCGCTATGGTCCAATCTCATTTGTAGACAAGTGGGGAGGGGATATCTGGGAGAAGGTTTTCCATGCTGCATTGAGGTGCTCAGTGAACACAACTCTGCCCGATTCTGGTATTGAACCTCAAGCCAAGTTCAAGCGTACTTAGCCTTTTGACAACGCTTCCTTCCCACTAAATTATTAACACACAGTTCTGTTTTGTTTTTTTTCTTTTGTATGTAATAAAAGTAATAGGTACATATAAAATGTTAGCTTTGATTAAAATTTCATTTAATGTACTGTAAATGGTTTTAAAGACTGAAATGGTGTTGCCTGCCTAAAACCAGTGATTATTGTAAGAGTAGATCTAATCATATTTATTCAAATTTAGTACAAATCATCTATTAAAAAAAAATCTTTTTGAGATTCTGTAAGAAGCATCAATAATTAGATTAGAATGTAAATCTAATCTTAATTAGAACAAAAAATGGCTGCATATATTGAAAGTTGAATGGGTATGCTATTTTCATGGCAATAAATAAAATTATAAATCAACTACTATAGAGTGTTTTAAATAATAGTTGAAAGATGGGAAATGCAAAATGATCTATTTCATGAAAAATAGAAATAATTCCAAATCATCATTGTATGTTGAAACTTTAAAAAATATATTCTACAATAATTTACTTTTTTTTTCTTTCAGAGATGTTATCCCAAGTTGTCAAAACTTTCTCAGAAAATAAATATTTGAATTACATGAAGATCATAGATGATTTAAACATTTAAGCAGTTGGTGACTTGAAAAATACAAGACCAGCAACAACATTCAGACTTCTCTTTCTGATCATGGAGCTCCACTGCCAAACTATCAGAGTGATTGGAGGACATTTCAGATTCTTATTTACAGACATCAGATTGGGACAGCAGGCTTACATAGGCTAGCTCTGCTAATTCATTCCGCTGGTCGTACTTTAAAGTTTACCATTTTATCAACTAGTTGCTTTCTCTAAGAGCGTGTAGTCAGTAGTCTGTAGAACATTTCAGACCCTATCTGTGCTAGCCCAGTGTACTATAAACTTGACCTGTTTATCACTAAGTTACATGAGAGTCTAGACTGGAAACTTAATGATGTCTCTTAATGATGTTGAACATTAATATCACAACTGTAGAGATTGTATATTTGTTTATTTATAGCTCAAACAATATGCTACAAGTACAGCAGTTGTCAAACTGTTTAAATTATCAAGAGATTTTTTATAATCAGTAAAGTGAACATTTTTCTTTTTTATTTCTTTGTAAATATTTATTGACTATTTATTTATTGACAAGCAAATTTTATTATGTTTGAATATAATATTTAATTATTCTATACATCCAGGGAGGTGCTATATTTTTTTTATTTCATGTGTTGTGTATGGTATTGTGTATCATTTATTTTCTAGATGAGCAAACCATGTGACTTAGGGCTTCAGAGGCTCAAATCCTCTCTTCCAGAAGCTCTGGATATTGTTAAAAAAAATATATTGAGTATTTTTTGTGTTATGATCTACAATTGAAAAAAAAAAAGGCTTTTTTCAGATTGATGCAGTTTTTGTGTAGAGAGCCATCATGATTGTGTGCATGTTTGAGTACAAGGGACCTGCATGGGGCACCCTTTTTTTTAAATGTTATCATTTTTTTATTGCTATATTTCAATACATTGTAAATCAAATATTCAAAAATATTGTGTAACAGAGTCCATATAAAAAACAAAGTTACTATACTGATAGAAACATAGAACTATGTTACAAATGGTAAATACATCTTGGTATTTTCATACGTTCAATCTGATAAACAAATGTCTAAAGTCTGCTGGAGATACTTGTTTAGTGGGAGAACTGACAGAATTCATCTTATAAATTTAATAAAAATTAAAATAAAATAAAGAAAAGATTGAACACTCACTATATACCAGTATCATGCAGAAATACACATCTCAATCCAAAGTCAATAATAAATTCACTAAAGTAGACTAAACATGAAGCTTAAAACTTGTTGACAGAACCAACTGATTTAGAGTTTTTTAGATAAAAACTAAATTTTAAAAGTTAAAATAAAAAATTGTTTAATGGAAAATCTTTTCACAAAATATCCTATTGAACTGCCTTTGTTGGTTTCTTTTGTAAACTAGAAATACAAAAAGCATTTAAAAATTATTCATGTATGTGGATAGAATAATTTATCTCTGTTGCTTGCTTATGTAAAATACATCTTTTGTTTGTTTTTTAACATAATTGAGAAATGAATTAGTATAGGAATTTTATGTAGAACTCAATGTTTACATATGATTGAGAAATTAGTAATCAATGAAATTTATATTACAAAGTTATATAGAAATTCACTGGATAACTATCATGTTCTTTAAGTTCCAGTTGTTTTGGTGGATGTAAAAATATGGAATATCTAAACATTAAATAAGAAACTATAAACTTGCAATGATTTTTTCATATTTTTTTCAGTTGCAATGTTTCATAACCCTTGCAATGTTGTAGTTGGATTTTTGTTTCCTCACTAAAGATAATTAATTGATATTAATATATTAATTGACTTAGCAAAATGTTAAAAAAAAATTTTTCAGGGCAGTTTCATCAAGCCTATTATTTTTGTTAGTAATCTAAATGCAGAGCTATATTTGCTTTTAAAACTTCTAAATTTAAAGCTTAGAAAAATAATTCACATTTTTAACCATACTTACATGCTGGCATATTCTCCAGTAATGGCTCACAGACATCAAATTTATTTCAGTCATGATATGTTGACTTATTAGATGAAATCTATGGATATTTATTTTGCAGTAGTTCATATTTTTTTTTATAATTTGCATTTGACTGTAATTATTTTTATACATTAAGTTTTTGATTTGTTTGTGGATTGCATTTTTTTTAAGTTAAAAAATTTCTGTTGGTTGAAAATATTGTTGATATACAGACTTACTCATAAATATCTGTGATCTTTTCTGCCATTGTGATCAATACTGGAAATAATCGTAAGTTTTCAAGCCAAATTTACAAGCAAAGTTAACATTCTAATTCCACCAGATGATGCCCTACAAAATATTAAATTTTGCGGATGACTTAACCCAGTTATTGTTTTTTATCTTCATTTCCAGGTCGTGAAAAAATAATTAACAAAATAAATGTCTTCTTTTTATTATTATCAAATGAACAGAAAGAAAGAAAATATTTCCCTAAGAGAAAAGACAAACGTGCACAATCAAAAATATTAAGGTCAAATATCTAGTCAAGACTTGAAACAAACTATATAAATTGTGAAAATGCATAAAGATGTTCCAACATTTAACTTTTTATACAATTATTACTAGTAGTTTAACTAAATTTACCTTCACCTGGTAATATATTAGTATGTCAATATATTTTTAACAATTAAATCTCATAATTAGTAAAGATATAGTACTAACTTCCTCTATCTTATACTCAACTAAGATATTTAATAACTAGTAATTTTTTAAAATTCTTAAGTCATGTTGATGAAGACATTTTCAATGTCTAGTTTATAAATGTTAGGTTTGTTTTTCAATAATAATCTAAGATACAAATAATCTTTAGCAGCAACAACAAACCAAACATGGGCTATAGTGAACACAATTCAATAGGTAACATACAGTGATTTAGATTAGTAACATTGTTTAAACTAAAGTAAGTCTGCCTTTCAAGGCAAGCTAAGAAAATTAGGAGTTGAACAATAGTGTTTAGTATGTATATTATGTATGGCTCTTTTAATGTAGTCAACCAGAATGTCAGTCAAATATCATAATTGACATTAAGACTTATCCTTCTTTCTGTCATGTAACATTTTATTTGTTTACTCCAGTCCACAATACGGTCCTCCCTAGTTGTGCCTTCATTTTTATATTGGTTAATGTTTTTGTTACCAATCAACCGCATATTTTCAATCAGTTGAGTATGGTGATAGTTAGCACTGGATGATTTTTGTGAAAAAAAAATACACAATTGATACAAATAAGTAAATAAAATAGTTATGAATGATATTTATTGATATTTTAAACCTTTTTGTACTCAGCCCTTGTTAATATTCAAGTGGTGCAATACTAAAACTGGTAAAATAATTTAGAAATTAGATGTAGGCCTAAAAATAATAAATTGAGTGGTCAGGATCTGTAAGCCTTTACATGTTTCGTGTAACGGCCCAGAACCTGTAGGCGTTGAATCTAAAATTTAAAAGCAAGATAACCAAAAAGAAATATTTTGTGTTATTTCACAGATTTAAAACATTTTTCTATTTCGACATCTATTGGTCATTATTAGCCTTTTAAAAAAGTGTTTGTTTTTTTAAAACATTTTACTTGTGTGGGATGCCCCTTCAGAGTTGAAAATATTAAATCCAATCCTCCCGACGACAGATAATGGCAGCGGACAGCAGTGTATGAACCCGGGAGCATCGAGACGACCCAAAGACAGTCCAGCGCTTACCGCTTTAAGAATATAAAACAAACATAAGTCAATTTTAAGTTGAATAAATGAGGTAAAATTTCCGACCTTTATTCAATGTGAAAAAAATTGTGTTATAAAAATGAGTTTGTAGCTTGCTTTCTAATTAAAAACAATTCTTGTGCATAATTATTAACATGTATGACTTTAAGAGTGATAATTAAAATTACATAGCCTATGAAGGCAACTATAGGCATATGAAATCATGTAGCGGAACTCTTCGATAGAACGAGAAAATTTAGCGATAGTCAGGGAGAGCTTTTATGATTTGAACCATGTTTGAACATAGAACTGATGGAAGCATAGACCAGAGATTTTAGTCTCTTGGGGTACCAGTATATTGGGCTAAACCGTTTTCATCATTGAACATAGAACTGATGGAAGCATAGACCAGAGATTTTAAGTCTCTTGGGGTACCAGTATATTGGGCTAAACCGTTTTCATCATTGAACATAGAACTGATGGAAGCATAGACCAGAGATTTTAAGTCTCTTGGGGTACCAGTCTATTGGGCTAAACCGTTTTCATCATTGAACATAGAACTGATGGAAGCATAGACCAGAGATTTTAAGTCTCTTGGGGTACCAGTATATTGGGCTAAACCGTTTTCATCATTGAACATAGAACTGATGGAAGCATAGACCAGAGATTTTAAGTCTCTTGGGGTACCAGTCTATTGGGCTAAACCGTTTTCATCATTGAACATAGAACTGATGGAAGCATAGACCAGAGATTTTAAGTCTCTTGGAGTACCAGTATATTGGGCTAAACCGTTTTCATCATTGAACATAGAACTGATGGAAGCATAGACCAGAGATTTTAAGTCTCTTGGGGTACCAGTATATTGGGCTAAACCGTTTTCATCATTGAACATAGAACTGATGGAAGCATAGACCAGAGATTTTAAGTCTCTTGGAGTACCAGTATATTGGGCTAAACCGTTTTCATCATTGAACATAGAACTGATGGAAGCATAGACCAGAGATTTTAAGTCTCTTGGGGTACCAGTATATTGGGATAAACCGTTTTCATCATTGAACATAGAACTGATGGAAGCATAGACCAGAGATTTTAAGTCTCTTGGGGTACCAGTATATTGGGCTAAACCGTTTTCATCATTGAACATAGAACTGATGGAAGCATAGACCAGAGATTTTAAGTCTCTTGGGGTACCAGTATATTGGGATAAACCGTTTTCATCATTGAACATAGAACTGATGGAAGCATAGACCAGAGATTTTAAGTCTCTTGGGGTACCAGTATATTGGGATAAACCGTTTTCATCATTGAACATAGAACTGATGGAAGCATAGACCAGAGATTTTAAGTCTCTTGGGGTACCAGTATATTGGGATAAACCGTTTTCATCAAAGGCGTCTGCAACAAGATTGTCTCAAATTGTTTGGTTTTTTTGTTGTTGTTGTTTTTTTTTAAGAAGAACAAGATGAAAAAAAAAAAAAACATTTT
This sequence comes from Biomphalaria pfeifferi, assembly GCA_030265305.1. NCBI lineage: Eukaryota > Metazoa > Mollusca > Gastropoda > Planorbidae > Biomphalaria > Biomphalaria pfeifferi. The sequence goes on along the minus strand of JASAOG010000039.1, from coordinate 1,713,612 downwards.
CAATACATCTCCGCTAGTGCGACTCTTTCTCGTGTCAGAACGGTAAAACTTCTTTTGTCTTTCGTAAATCGTTCTGTTGACGATTTTTGAGTTACCGGTACAAATAAATATTACGCGACACAAACTTAACACGAAGATAATCTGCGCGCTTTTATGAACCTTTGATGTCCTTCGAATTATTTAGGTATTGGCCAGCGCTGCCTCTTCTTCATTTTATTTGATTTGACCTGTGTTTGTTGTGTGTGTCTTAACTAAGATGAATATTGCAATCTAGATGCTAGGAAAAAATATTTCTGCAGCTCAGAATGCAGTAAAATGCATCAATATCGACCCCTCTCACTTCCATGTTTAAACTTAGTTTGACTCGCGCTCCTCTACCATAGGTAGGATAAGAAAGCATGCTTTATATGGCCTACTTCAGAAGAAGGGGCGGACTGGCTTTATGGGCAACCGGGAAAATACCCGCTGGTAATCAATTGGGCCGGTAGGGCCACCAGAAAGGGCACATAAATGCCACTAAGGCTCGTATTAAATTGTTAAAGATTTTATAGTATTCTCTTATAAAATGGGCTATCTGTGCGCCGGGATTTCAAATAAAGATCTTTACAGAATCTACGGTGTTATAGGCCTACTAAACTAACGCATTTTCCGATATTAACTTAGGCTACCTTTAAACAAGTGGACTTGATGCTAATGTAGGTCTATATGGTAGCAAGATTGTAATACTTTACTCACTAAAAATTTAATCGTTTTGTACTACGAAATAGTTTCAAAAGTTATGTAGACCTACTATATCATTCATTTAGCTACCCAAGCTACCTACTTGTAGAAATGCATTATGTTACATAAACATTACGATACATTATCAAACTTTACATAATAATTTTGAGGATATGTATAATAAATAGCTGGATACCCATCACATTTCTGGGCCGAACCGTAAGCCTAAAGAATTGCCCAGTCCGATTTTGACACCCAGTCCGCCCCTGTTCAGAAGAGTGAATTTCTGAAGCTCAGAAAGCAGGAAAACGCTTGATTGTTAACTTAATGGGTTGGAGGTTGTTGGACATCTCTGCTGCGTCTTGATCGTCTCTATAGCCTATGTTCGAAACGGAGGTAAAAACCAGAACTAACAGTTGAACACAGGCGAAGGCCAACAATGTAGTGATACAAGTCACAAGCTAGAACGATTATGTCAGTTCATAAACATTAAATAGATAATGGAAGGAATCCGTCTCTGTCGTCGCTCAATCCTCAAGTCCCAAAACCTCAGTGAACAAAACTTGCCTAAAGACGCTAACATATGTAGGCCTACAGTTTTCTTTATTACATAACTAATCCTATTATGGAGGCGCGGTGACTTAGAGGTTAAGCGCTTGGCTTCCGAACCTAAGGTCCTGGGTTCCTTTCTCGGTTAAGACTGGGATTTTGAATTTCGGAGTCCACCCAACTCTAATGGGTATCTGACTTAAGTTGACAAAAGTAAAGGCAGTTGGTTGTTGTGCTGGCCACATGTGACACTGCTCGTTAACCGTTGGCCAAAGAAACAGATGACCTCAACATCATCTGCCCTATGGATCGAAATGTCCGAAAGTGGAAGGGGAACTTTACTTATTATATAGTCTTTGTTTTTATTATGACGTATTGTCCCTATTTAAAACCAAAGCCGAAATAAACAAAACAAATAACTTTTCGCGCCAAATTCCTTATTGGAAACTAGTAGGTTAACATGGTTATAGTTAGGCCTACATTTAAGTGCCTGCCACCATTCAACTACCAATTATAGAAAGAATCTTTTCTAGTGTAGGCCTACAATATTATTAACGACTTTAAAATTATCTACGAAACCCAAGAATTTAATTGGGGAGAGGGGAGGATAGAGATTTTTCCTGCTAGATTTAAATGAAAGGGTGGCTGCCTGGTCGCTTCGGACTGACTCAGCGATGGTCCCGCCTTCAAACCCCTTAATTTTGGTTAATTTCCGAAGAAAGATAAACATTCACGAAAGTTATCTTTTTTTCCGGTGTAATTTTTAAATGTCCGTAATACAACATTGCATGTCAAAATTTGAACGTTTAAAAAATAGACAGTCAATAAAATGAATAATTTGGTTTAGATCGTCTATGAACTAGAAACTAGTCTTGGATCACTGTCTACAATAGGCCTATTGTATAATTGTCATCATGGTCGCTCACATGACTATTACACATGTCTTCAAATATCCAGTTGATAAAGTTGCAGACTTGCATTTGACTAAGGTAGATTTGAACTTCTGACTATAGACTATGTGATCAGTAGATCTATAAATGTCTATATAATACTAATAGTATATAATTATAGTAATTATACATTATAGAAAATCGTATAGTTATATAATAGAAACTTAGATTAGATTAGATAGTTTAGAGATGCTAAATCTAGCATTTATAGTCTACATCAACTTGATCAAGAGAAGAAAGACATGCGGCTTTAGACAATTTCAATTTTAAATGGATGATAATGAAGTATTCATTATTGTTTCAGATCTGATATCTCTATTATGAAATAATTATGATTAAGATTTACTATTTCTAATCTAATCTAGATCTATAAGCCATGATAGTAGGCCTATCTTTCTAAATACTATAAATACATCTAGTACCTATATCAACAATAGACTTTTTTTTCTTCGTACTTTTATGTTTAATACAAAATTATGTTTCATATTTCAATTTTTAAAGTATCCAACAGAGAAAGAACCAAATGTAATTAAAGTTGAGATCAGAGAGCACAAGATGGGTAAGAAAAGTTAATACAGAACAAAGTTAAATCACACTGTAACTATGATGGTTCTAATGATCAAAATATCAGCCACTCTGTTATATCGTTCTTTCTTTTCTTCTTTGTTTCTTTTCTCATTCTGCTTGAGCACAATGACTCAGTGATATTCAAACACTTTTTATTATTTTAATTTAACTTGAGCAGCTAAATGCAGCAAAGAAACCTCTTAATAATGAGCAATTAATAAAGGCTAATTCAATAGACTTAGTCCACAAAAACATGTTATGACAGCATTGAGGTGGGTTATACAAAATCTTAATGCTGTTTTATATATTTCACTTTTTAATTTCTAATTTAGTTCTGCACACTCACACACTTCTCTTATATATGCTTTAAGAAATTATTTATTACCAGTAGGGCCTACCTTTATTTTATACAGTGCCTTAGCTAGGAATTTACCATCAATTGGGGGCGCGGGGGGATTCTTGCATTTTGAGTAATATTTAATGTAAAAAAACACTCATTTGGAAGCCCGTTCAAGTGGGGGCCCGGGGGGATTTTCAAATTTCCCCCTCCCTCCCCCTACCCTAGCTACGCCTCTGCCTTAATAGTATGAAACTAGGTGGCTGATTGGTAAATATCTAGACTGCTAAACCATGAATCATGTTCATATCCTAATGGAGACTAGTAATTTCAGTATGAAAACACTTAGCTTTGATGGGCCTCAAAAATTATTTAAAAATGTTAAGCTGATAATTGTAACACACTTAAGGTGAATTGTTCTTCACCCACCCATTAAGTAAGCCACAAAGCTTTTTGTAGCACATGTTTTGTGATAAAACTTAATCACTTTTTTTTTGTTTACGTGTATGATTTATTAATTATTGTTCAATTAAAATGTTTAGATCATGTCAAAGGGACAGACTATCAAAGACGGTGGGCTTATTGTCAGAATAATGTACCTCAAGTACTGAGAATAGTAAGTTTAATTCATTATCATCCAATGTTCACCTTTCCTTTGACTTTCTCTTTTATATTTTCTTTAATGAATTACTTTAATTGTTTTTCTTATTTTACATAATAATTTTTAGTGTGCTACTGTTGGAATTATTCTATGCGAAAGATAATGAGACTGATTTTGACTGAATGACCATTTTTTGTCTTGGATGGTTCCCCTTCTGTAAAAAAAAAAACAAATCAACATTGATTTAATTTTTGATTTACTCATTTAAGCTTTCTTTGGTCAGGGAGAGCTCGGGTGAGACCATACATTTCAGAAAAATGGATGCTTCATCATAACAACACCCCTTGTCACACTGTCCTCTCTGTTATAGAATTTTTTACCTCAAAAGGCATACCTGTGGTTCCCCAGCCCCCCTATTCACCTGACCTCAGCATCTTTGACTTTTTGCTAAACTGAAAAATGTCCTCAAAAGATATCATGTGGGGACTAACATCTAAAATAGTGTAATAGGACCTGCTGAAGACCATACTGGTTGAAGACTTCCAGTGCTGCTACCAAAAGTGGAAACAATGATGTCTTTATCTAAGTGTAGCTGCCCAAGGGAACTCTTTTGAAGGGTATACCACTAATCTTTGAAAAAAAGTAAAAAAACAACTTTGGTAAATAAAAAATCAGTCTCATTACTTTTCTTCCACACCTCATATCCATGCCTCTGTATGGATTTTAATCTGAATTGTTTCATTTTGCCACAGATCCTTTTTAACTCTTTCTCTCCTAACTGACGATACCAGCGTTGATTCCAGCAGAATGTGGTAAATAATTACGGAGAGAAAGAGTTAATGTTATGTTGTTGTTGTTTTTTATTTTAAATTGGATAAATTCATTAAAAAAATTAATTTCAAAATTGTGTATATTAATGTGTGTTGTAGATTCCTAAAAATTATTTAAATAAAATATCTACTACTGTTTTGTGCAATACTGATAATTTTTAATAGTAATATTTTAATACAACAATAAAATAATATTACCTCTAATTTGTTCTATTCTTTTAATGATATTATGTATCTACAGATATCTCTGCTAGATGAAAAGGAAATCATATTTGAAGAGGAAGCATGGTTGGATCTACACAACAAAAGCTTGAGGGTAGAGTCAAAGAACATCTCATTTTCAGACTATGCCCAAATGTGGGAAGAATCAACATTTAAGCCATCTGATGAAAACCCTAACTGGTAACATAAATGAAACATATTGTTTTTCACCTTATAAAGTTTACTTCTTTTGGCAGAAAATATAGAAGACCACTCTCATTTAACAAACTATTTCAAGTTACCCTGTAGCCTATAAGCATGATTAATTGATGTCTTTATTGCTATTAAAGCATTTTCTATGTGCTTAAGTTCAATTGTATTTGTGAGACACTCAATGAGGTGCGGTATTCAAACAATATATCCTTTATTACAGTATTACCTCTCTTGTATGTCCATATCTGTCTTGATAACTATGTCCCTTGAAAAGTCTCTTTCAAAGACTTTTCTAGATTGTTGACATAATAATTGGCATTTTTTTGTTCAATCTTCTTTATTTTGTATCTTTTTCTGAACCTTTCTAAATACCTACTTGTTTACATAAATATCTCTCTAAGGTCTACAAGACTTCAATCTAACAATAAATGTTTGTTTTTTTCTTACTCATACTCAGTGCTTTTTTTGTGACAGTATGCACCGGTACGGCATACCGGCACCTGTTTCAGTGTGGGGAAAAAATTATTATTTTTCTTGTATTTTCATGTTTATTATTAATTTATTAGTAGTTAAAAGTTAGGCAATCCATCACTGAGTACTGGTACCTATTTTTTTTACAAAAAAAAAAAAAAGCACTGCTCATACTCAATGTGAACTTTTTACCTGGTCAGTTCTCATATGCTTCGTTAATAGCAATGTGTGCAATCCAGCATGACAGTAGGTGAATCAAGATGGCTGAGATTAAACTCAATTTTATTTTCCTATTTGATTGCTAATATACCATAATTTTAACAACTACTGACTAAAAGTTATTTATTTTATTTATAGAGTTTTTGGACTAAGATATATGCAATATCATTGATGCTGTTTTTCACATATCAATGTTGTAAGACAAAACATACTTTATCATATTTATTTCGTAAAGTTGTTATACCATAAGTGGTACTATTGATATAAACACTCCACTACCATTACCTATGAAATGCTTCCAATGGCCTGCATCTCAAATAGGCCAGACAACCAGTCCAACTCTGGCCATCACGGCTCAGATAATGGGTCCAACAGAACAATTGACATTGACAGAAGAAGGGATAAAGAGGAGTATCTGGTACTTAAAACATAAATCTTTGGGCAGGAGGGACTTGTTATCCTTGGTTGGCTACTCTGAGTAGCTTCTGCTTCTTTGCAGCTAAACCCAAAAACAAGAAAGGCTTCAGAAGTCACCCTGAGAAAAAATCATGAATTTGTGACCCTTTGACAGCTTATAACACACTGTGCTCCACTTTGGCAGACACTGTTAACCCAACAGCTGGGTGGTGAGGGGGGAACTGCTGTGTAAGGGACAATGTTCTGACCCAATGCATATGTTTTCATCTCGTTCTCCATGAGAAGCGCTATATATAGTTGTCTTATTACTGAGGGAGGCCTATGACTGTGCCATACAAATTATTTTACTGTTGCTTTTCTCTGTAGTATTTAAATCTTCATGGTATAACTTCTTGAAATTAGGAGTATTTTTAGTTTTCAAAAAAAGTGGATGTTTTCTTTTTTATTCATTGGTTTCTTTTTTTTTTTTGCCAACACTAGGACCATATTTGAGCAGCATGGTGAGATAACTGTATATCATTTAGGTTTATTCAACAGAGTACTAGAGATCTTTGCTAAGAAATTCTTTACGCAGGGAGCATTAAAGGTATGTATTAGAAAGTTAAAAAAATAACATTTTAATTTAAACTTGCATCAATATTTAATAATTTGTTACATTCATTGTAACATCCTTAAGGGACTGAGCTATTACTTTTATTGCTGGTAGTCTCTGCATATATTCACATAGAATTATATTTTTGTTATTTTTTAACAAAGCATCTCTTCACTAAGTAGTGTTGCAATACCAAGCAACATTACTATAGAGAAAAAGTCTCCCATTTGCAATGTCTCTTTCAGGCATATCAGGGGAGGGTTGTTGATCACACAAAAAAACAACACTTTCATCATCTTTTAGCTGAATGAAGATTCCTGATTTCAAGGTCCCCCAGGAATTGCAAAATATTGGAACTTTAGAGAAAATCATTTATCTGAAGAAAAAAAAAGACATTGAATTAGGAAAAAGCCAGATATGTTTTAATACACTCTCTTAAAAAAAAGTCCAGAGGCATAAATAAGTCATCACTACTTACTTTCCCCATTGAAGTGAATCTAAAGGGAAGGTGTTCCTCGGTTCTGTCTTTTTTTCAGCTTAAAACCTCAATAGTACTTACTTTCCCCATTGAAGTGAATCTGAAAGGAAGGTGTTTTTAAAGTTCATCGATTATGGTTTTTTTTTTCAACTCAAAACTCATAACCTCAATTGCGCTGTGTGAAAGAGCTGATAGATGTGATGACTACTTTGTTTTTGTATTACTACAACTGCAGAATCTGATATTAAGTTTTATTTTATAAATATATATTAAGTTTTTTTTTGTTTTTTTTATAGGCTTTACAAATTATGGAGGAAATTCTGTATGAAAGATCATTATCTCAAAATAGCTTGAATATGTGAGAAAACATATTGGATTAACACAAACTGGAACAGGGCTTTAATGAAACAATAAAAGAATGCAAACTGCATGCTGCAATTATGATTTGCCTTTCATCTGCAGTTTGTCTGCATTTAGCTAATGTATTTTTCTTAATTCTTAATGTGTTCAAGGTAAAATAAATCATATAAGCAAGATAGTGGATCAATATTATTATAATTGTTTTTACTCTAGAATTTGAGTTTGTTTTATATCAGTATTGAAAAGTTTGAGCCTCATATAACTTTTTTCCCTTTCAGTTGTAAATATTTTTATTTATTCTGTTGTGAAGTTTATTTTGATTATACAACTATGAACATGGGTGACAGCAACATACTTGGTAGAAAAAAAAAATTCAACTTATCATAAGAGTAGAACTGATATAAAAGATTAAATAGTGCTTATAAATTGGCTTCATAAAAGGTTATTAATTGTCAAGAGTTGCTTGTTTAGATGAAACAAAATCCAAATTGATAAAAATATGAGCATGTTGCAGAAAATGGCTAAAGCTGAACTTCTTTACCAAGAAATAAACTTTATTTAATGTTATAATAAATCTGGGTTTGGTGACTTCAAATCCAGTGAATAGTGGTATTTTTAACAGGATTTTATTTAGGATGCCCCCAATTCCACTCGACTCAAATTGGTACCTGACATACAATGTGTGTTAAGTTGGTCCAATATAATTGAGGCAACACTTCTTGGAATTGGGCCTAACACTTTTATTCAACACCAAAAGACGCCATCTTGGGCACAACAGGAAGTTTACAACGCAAAACACATAGCTCACAATAACTAAGGGCTATAACTTACATATCAACTATTAACATCCTTCCCTTTCTCTCGACGAAACATATTCACTACCACATTCCAAAACAACAAACACATGGCATATTAACATCCCTCTTTCACTACCACATTCCAAAACGAACACATGGTATAGTACCATCCTGTACACCACTACTGAAGGCTATGCACATCTAGCCAAACCAAGAGAGCAAATAAAAAGCACACACAAAAAAACGAACAAAACCACACTGCAGGGGCGGTCACCACTTGCCCATGTCATAGTCCTTGTGCCACGTAGGGGTGGCTCTCTTTCGGCCACTCCTTCTCACGCTAGGCTCTGCTCCGTGAGCTAAGGGTGGGATCCCGTCTGGGCTGGCGCTGGGCTCTGAAGCAGGGTGTGGTGTTACGTCTGTGGATGAGGCATCTAGTGGCGCCTCATGGGTTGCCGTTTCATCATCTGAAAAGATGTCTGAGTAAGGGACATTCCTGGGCCGGATGTGCACTCTGTTCCTAACGTATGTACCGCCCGTTGTTCCCTTCATGGTATAGGACCGCTCGCTGTTTCTCATAATAATTATGCCAGGCCCCCAATCATTGTTTCCTGGACTTTGGAAATAAACGTTTTGGTCCACATTCAGCCGGGTCAGGTCTCTTGCTCTTTTATCATAGTGGTTTTTTTTATGGTGTACCTGTGACGGACTTTCGCCCCCAGGTCTTCTGTGTAGCTTTCGGGCTCAAGGGTTTTAGTCAGGGGTAGTAGTGACCGTGGTATTCTGTTCAAACACAACTGGGCTGGGCTATAGCCACAGTCCTGTTTGGGAGTGTTGCGAAGTTCCAGCAGGGCTTCGTATTAATCATCTCCGGTTCCGATGGTCTTTCTCATCATGTTTTTGATTGTTTTTACTGCGGCCTCTGCTTTTCCGTTGGCTTTGGGGTGTCCGGGATCGGACCTGATGTGCGATATGTTCCATCTGTTAGTGAATACGGCGAATTCGTGAGACGTGTATTGGGGACCACAGTCAGAGATTAGGACTTTAGGGACTCCGAATCTGGCAAAGTGAGCTTTCAGTTTTCTAATCACCTCGGTTGAGGTTGATGCTGTTAATAAGTCAGCTTCGATCCAATTTTTGAAATAGTCAACTGTGATCAAGTATTTTCTCCCTTGGATCTCCATTAAGTCTGTTCCCACCTTTTCCCAGGGTCCTTTTCCTTCAAAATTTGTGGCCACAACGTTTCTCTTTGATTGCTTGGCTTGTTCTCTTGGCAGGCGGTGCACGAGTCGGACATCTGTTTGATTTCTGCAGCCATACCTGGCCAGAAAATCAGGGCCCTCGCCCGCCTCATCATGCTGTAGTTTGCTAGGTGGGAGGCGTGTAACTTCTCCTTCATCTCTGAGCGCATGCTTTTGGGAATTAGTACTCTTTCCCCCTTGACGATGATTCCATTACTTATTCTCAGGGTTTCGGCAAAGTCATAATAGGGCCTCAGAGCCCCGGGAGCGGCAGTTTTCTTGACAGGCCAACCTTCTTCAATGGTCATTCGGAGAGCTTGTAGAGTTTCATCAGCATCTGTTTCGCTTCTAATTCGGTCTAGCAGTGGATCGGGAATTTCGACGATTTGTTGGATGTTGAGGTTCAATATTTCTTCAGTCAATGGCTTAGTGTCGCATGCACGGGACAACGTGTCGGCTATGTACAGTTCGATTCCGCGAACCCACTTGAATGTGAAATCATATCTATTGCTTCTCATAATGAGGTTCTGTAACCGTCTTAGGGCTTGGTTTAGGGGTTTTTGTAGGATGGTAGCAAGGGGTTTGTGGTCATTTACGATTGTGGCGGGTCTGCCAAAAGTGTATTGATTGAACCTCTCAAGTCCGAAAACCACGGCCAGTAGTTCTTTCTCTATTTGAGCCCATCTCTTTTCCGTTGGTGTTAAGACTCATGAGGCATACTCCAATGGTTTCCCTTCCTGCATCAACACGGCACCAAGCCCATCTTGGCTGCTGTCGACCTGGATTTCCAGGGATTTGGCTGCGTTGTAGAAACCCAGCACCGGGGCTTGTTGTTATCATCGCTTTTAATTTCCTAAAGACGGCTTCGCATTCTTCGTTCCACTCAAACTCCGTTTCTTTCTTGGTAAGTCCCCGCAGGGGGTGTGATGTGGCTGACAGGTTGCTGAGGAACTTGGAGGGAACAACGGGCGGTACATACGTTAGGAACAGAGTGCACATCCGGCCCAGGAATGTCCCTTACTCAGACATCTTTTCAGATGATGAAACGGCAACCCATGAGGCGCCACTAGATGCCTCATCCACAGACGTAACACCACACCCTGCTTCAGAGCCCAGCGCCAGCCCAGACGGGATCCCACCCTTAGCTCACGGAGCAGAGCCTAGCGTGAGAAGGAGTGGCCGAACGAGAGCCACCCCTACGTGGCACAAGGACTATGACATGGGCAAGTGGTGACAACCCCTGAAGTGTTGTTTTTTCCATTTTGTCAACTTGGGCCTGAGCTTCAGCTCGTATTTCCTCCACACTAGTCATTGACTGTTCGAAGGCTCTGCAAATCTCGATTGTTCTTTTCAGGGACAGCTCTAGGCATGCCAGGAGTCTTTCCTGCACTTTTCTGTCTGAGGAGAACACTATTTTGTCCCGGATCATCCTGCCTGGCTCCTTAAAATTACATTTGTTTGCCTGGGACTTTAGCTTCGTTAGGTAGGTTTCAAATGGGGAGCAGATGGGTAATTTCCAAAAGCGAAACGTTTCTAACACTTCGTTGTCTCTTGGGTTGCAGTAGCCGTGTAGCTTTTTCAATAATGCCTCAGAGTCGCCCTCGTCCTCCCCTTCCTGGTATGTGAATTGGTCACTGACTTCGATGGCCTGGGGGCCGGCACAATGTAGTATGATGGCCTTCTGTTGGGTTTTGGGCCTACCGTAGGCCCCCTTCCGCTTGCAGATAGATTTCCATCTGCCGCCTACACCGTCTGAAGTTTTCACTAACATTCCCTTCCGTTAGCTCCAGGCAATGGGGAGGCGTCAGTATATTTTCCGCCATGTTGTATAACCCTGTCTCTACTGTCCGCTTTGTAGATCTTTTGGTTGCTTCCCTTGATGGGCCAAAGCGTGCGTGACCTTGGGGGTAGACTGTCCGATTTAGTTCTCTCTATTTATCTGTAAGGTCTCCCTTGACGTATGATCACTTACGTGGTTCACTTTACCGCTGCCACCATGTTAAGTTGGTCCAATATAATTGAGGCAACACTTCTTGGAATTGGGCCTAACACTTTTATTCAACACCAAAAGACGCCATCTTGGGCACAACAGGAAGTTTACAACGCAAAACACATAACTCACAATAACTAAGGGCTATAACTTACATATGAACTATTAACAATGTGGAAATAAGGGCAGCTACTCCATGTTCTGCCCACATGACAACCCAGTTGGAGCAAAATATAATAACTAGCATTGCTTCAGATCCTCCATCCAATTAAAGAGAAAGATTTTAAATCTATGACCCCAAATATGCATCCCAGAGAAGAAATTTTCAAAATGCATTCTTATTTATTGTTTTTTGAAAGAGGAGCCATACTATACCATACTATAATGCTAAATAGATTTTTTAAATGCACACTTTTTGTTATATTTTTACTTCGCTCAGAAATCATTTTTTAGATTTTGGTTAAGTAGAAATTTCTTTACAGGCAGCGTATTGCACCGGTGCTAATAGCTAGCATTGAACTTTCATGATAAATCTAAGCATAATTAAATTTGACATCAAATGTGGACATTTCTATTTTAAATCTTTCAAACATATATAAGTAAGATATTTCAATTGGTTTCATGCTACCTGATAATTTAATACCATTTTTGTGTTTTTACAAAACATAAGTAGATCTATATTTTTTCTTTCCCAGATCCTTGATATACTATTGTGACGGCTTTTTTGTATTTTTTATGAAATTATTTTTCAACTTCTTAAAATGATAAATATTTTCATTCTAAATTTTCTAACACTAAAATCTTTAAAATTATCCTTACCAAACTCAGTAATTTACTAAACTGGTTGAAGTCCTTTTAACCCTTTTTTTTTAATTTAAGTGTTGGCTGTTAAAGCTAGCACATCACAATTATATATGGTTGCAGCATTATATCACCATGAGGGCCAATAACATTTAAATATGGTCAGTGTTCTCTGATGGATGTTTTAATAGGAGTTTACATATACATTTTATCTTTGCCCAAACCTTTGGACAACCAGAGTTAGGACTTTGGACCAGAATTCTGATGTACCAAGTATTAAATATTATCAGAAGTGGTATCCTTAGCTGCAATAAGACCTGCATAATATTTTGACATAGATCAAAATGTAATTAAAAAAGAGATTCAATGAATCCTGATGTATGATACTATTTTAAATAATGAGATTTTTATATTTGATTTTGATTCTCTTGCAGGAGGATACATCTTGAACTTAGCCAGGTTTTTTAAGCGGCCCCAAAAGGGGAAAAGACGCTATTAGTTTTGTTTTGTGTGGAATGTATGTCCGTCCCGTTTAGATCTCATAAACTAGAAAAGATAGTGAAAATCCGGCATCATAATATTTTAGTCCATCCAAAGTTCTGATGCAACGGCTACTTTTTTCTTTTCTGAAAGCGAAAAATCGAATTTTTAAAATCACTTATGCAAGCAGTTTTTTCATAAAAACACAACTTTTACAATTATTCACTATTAATAGTAACAAACACTGGAGGCACTTTATTATGGGAGATAGCCATTTACCATGTTTTTAACACATTTATGCAAATGGATTTAGATTATTTACCCTTTTTTATTTTACAAATGTATTGCTGTTATGTTAGTTCTGTCATACTAACTATACTACATTTACACAAAAAAATTAAATGTTTACTTTTTTTAAAAAATAAAAAATCTATTTAGTATACATATAAGTTGGACATAAATAAGTATTTTTTTATATTATCGCGTTTACTGCTGTGCTAAACAGTAATCAAAACTACAATTAACTTAAGGAAATTTTTTTTTTAATGAAATGTTTTTTTCTTGAGACCCTTTAAAAAACAATTAGATTAATTCGATATTCATTATAAGACATTAGTTAGGCCAGGTTCACATCTAACTTTGGTCTGTTGAACCACTGGGGCACCACACAAGATCTGTCAACCTTCTTTCTCCATTCTTCTCTGTCATTTTTCTTTGATAGAATTTCTTTCTGAAGTTCTTTCTGAAAAGGGGGGCTGGAGCAGATTTTCCACACAAACTGTCTTTGTAACCTTGTTTCCTGTGTTCTATGGTTCCCTTTTTTTTTCTTTTTTTTTTTTTTTACATCTATATATATAACTACTCAGGATTTGGCATTTTAGAAATTTAGGATGCCATTCTGTTTAGAATGTGGAAAATATTTATATAGCAAGTAATTATTATAACCATTCAGTGCATATTGTCTGGCGTGTTTGTGGCTGTGGGAGGGTGACTTTGAGAGGTGTTATACAATCTTTCTCCCTTATTAAGTACACCCAAAGGTATGTAGAATTAGGCTTAGTGGTTTTACATATGATGTAACATACCTTATATAATATATACACACAATGTGATGCTAGAAATTCATCAATAGAGATGTGTTAAAGCCACTACCCCTCTGACTTGTATCAGAAGCTTAAAATAATAATAATTTTATTTATAAAGCGCTGTTAACAAACAAAATGTAGGCTCAAGGCGCTGTAACGACACTACAAACACGAGAGCTAACAAGACAAACTAATCTAAAAAAGTTTTAAACAGATAGGTCTTAATGTTCTTCTTAAAAGTGGTGTAGCAAGTTGTCTGTCTGAGATAAATGGGGAGTGAGTTCCAAACCTTTGGTCCGTGAACTGAAAAAGCCCGCAGACCGTAGCTTTTGAGGGAGAAACGTGGCACTACTAAAAGCGTTGAGTCCATTGAACGCAGGGCTCTCTGGGGGACATATGGAGTAATCAGTTCGCTAAGGTACAAGGGCATCTCGTTGTTATATATACACTGATGACAAAGTGTGGCGACCTTGTAATCGATTCTCGCTTTCACGGGAAGCCAATGGAGCGTGCGCAAGAGCGTAGTAGCAGAATCTTGTCTATTTTTTTAAAGACTATTCGAGCGGCGTTGTTCTATATACGTTGCAGCTTGGCTATTTTGTCATCAGATATACCTGCTAGCACGGCGTTGCAGTAGTCAAGGCGGGAGAGTATGAATGCCACAGCTAGCGTTTTTGTTGACTCCGTTGTTAAATATGGTCGGATCTGGCCTAATCTGCGCAGCTGCAGATAAAGACCTTTGCAGAGCTGACTTATGTGTGGGTCGAAAGATAGTGTTGAAAATTCCAAGATTCCGCACTATATGGACAAAAAGAACATGGCAGTTCGTGATAAAGAGAGAATCTGTGCTTTCAACTTTTGAGACATTGTTCCTAGTGCCAATCTTAATTATTTCTGTCTTGTCTTCGTTCATCTTGAGTTTATTTTCAACCATCCAATCGCTCACCCTTGCAAAGGTACTACTGATTTTCTCTGCCAGATGCGACACCTCTGAGGGTACTGATGAATTGTATAACTGTGAGTCATCGGCAAAGAAATGGTATAAGATACCGGTTGGCCGTATGACACCGCTGAGTGGATATGTGTACATAGTGAACAGTACTGGGCCTAGAACTGATCCTTGGGGTACTCCGTACTTCAAAAGTAAGCTTGTTGATTCCGTCCCGCTAACAACGACACTTTGGGTGCGTTCCGTCAGGTAGGATCCAAGCCACTTTAGGGCGACTCCTGCTAAACCAAAAGTTGCAGAGAATCTGGCCATCATAATTTCATGGTCTAGCGTATCAAAGGCTGCGGACAAGTCCAGCATGGAAAGAATTGATATGTGGCCTTTGTCGGAATTGTGAAGTAAGTCGTTTAGTACCCTGACCACTGCTGTCTCTGTGCTACGGCACTTCCTATATGCAGATTGAAATTCTTCCAAGAGACAGTACTGTTCAAGATGAGAAAGAATTTGCGCTAACTCGATGCGCTCCAGAAGCTTTGACAGAAAGGGAAGATTTGATACCGGGCGATAGTTTTTTTTTGACATTCCGGGTCAAGACTGGATTTCTTTAATAAGGGCCTGACAAGTGAATGCTTAAATTGCTTTGGTACAATGCCTGAAGTCAGTGAAGAGTTCACAATGTTAGTAATTGTAGGTACAAGCTCATCTCAACATTCAAGGAGCAAGGAAGTTGGATTGGGATCAAGGTCACATGACTTATTTGACATCTTTAGAATAGTACTTTTGACATAATCTTCAGATACACGCTGAAATTCGAAAAAAGGAGTATTTTGAAAAATTGGAGAGTGGTCAAGCTGTGATGAGAGGGATGGCATGTCATTTCTAATCTGCTTAATCTTCCCAATGAAGACTCTATTGAAGGAATCAGGAAGTTCAGATACTGGGATAGATGACGGCAAACGTTCGTTATTTGCTCCATCTAACATTTCAGCATTATATTATAGAGCAAGGAAAATTTTGCTATTTTATTTGAATAATCTAGAACTAGGCTGTTTTTAAATTATATAATATATTTAAAAATTATATATGTTAAAAAAGAAATATCAAGTGAATTCCAATTAAGCCAGCATTTCTCAAACTGCTGGGCTCATCCTGACAAAATAAAAAGGGGGAGGGCGAAGCGGGTAATTTTTTTTTCCAATAAGGAACTTTTAAATTGTTACGGTTTTTGGGAGAGGTGTCTGCAACCATGTCGACTCAAAACTATTGTAATAATTACCGACACACCAATTTTTTTTCTTTAACCTTTTTCATTGTTTCTGTAGCTTGAGAGAACATTGAAATAGTTCAAACTTTTAAATACCTCTGTACTGTCTTAGACAAATTAAATTACACTGCATATTGCTGATTACATCACCAAAAAGGGGCAACACATTAAGATTATTTATTAAAATGTCGTACTTTGCAGTATCGGTATATTTCAACATCTCTGCCATCTCTGAACATGAAATATAAAATAAACTTCAATAAAATCCTAAATGCTGCTATTAAGGTAATTAGAAACAAACAAACCCCAGATGGGCAACTAGTTGAGAAAATTTTTCATAAAAAATATATAAAAAATCATCCTTTAGGTCACGAATTCAACATTTTACAATCATAGAAAAAATACAAGACACCTTTTATAAATAAGGGCAAAATACTCTTTTTTTTCTTTTGATAATCAAATCATTAAATACAATCGAACTATCTGAAATTTCACATGTTTTAAGTAAAACTGGTATGAACGAGTGGAGGCGTATATTTCATTTGATATATATATATCATATATATAGTACTCATATTTATACTGAGATTAGTGAGATACTCTAGTCAGTCTAGTGACTCTACTTATAAGTTATTTCTCTAGTGACACTCTGACTCTACTAACTAGCTAGAGACTCTAGAGACATCTTTTATGTTATTCAGCCAGCTTTTCTTTGGACGACCCTTTCTTCATGCTCTCTCTACTGTACCTTGAGAAGAATGACTTTCGATAGTGAGTCATGTCTTACAATATGAGTCAATATGACTGAACCATCTCAGCTTTCGACTCTTTACAGTAGGTATTGAGTTCTTTTTCCTTCTAGCTAGCCAGAGTGTTGACTTGTAAAAGTAGTACAAACTCGTTTGTCTTCTTTTCCTGATAACTGATACCCTGCAGTTTTCTGTAGCATTTACGCTCAAAGGCTTGGATTCCTCTTTCAACCTCAGTGTTCAGTGTCTTTCACAACCATATCGGAATACAGAGACTACTATAGTGAAGAATACAGTTTTAATTTTACTGGTAAGCTGATTTTACTTGTCCAGATTTTCCACAGTTTGATCATGGCAGCGCAGATGCCACGCTTAAAGTTTTTTTTTTATCTCTTTTATTGATCCTCTATCTCTTGTTATATTTAACCCTAAGTATTTAAATGAGTCTACTTTTTCTACTGTTTGGCCATTCAATTGTACGCAACATCTACTATCGATCTCCACCACAAACTAATATTTTGCTCTTTTCAACACTGATTTCCATGCCAACTACTCTGGCTGCAGCATCCATAGTTTTGTGATAAGATCTTGTACCTGATCTTCATTTTCTATATCATCTGAAAATCTGTGATTGGAAATAGGCCGCCCATTTATGGTCAAGCTAGGGTAAATTCTTCTAGGGTTTCCATCAAAATATGCTCCAGAAAAATTTCAAAATAGCTAGAGAGAGAATCTATCCTTGCCACACTCTTATGGATGTCTTCAAACTTTCTCCTAATTTGTTCAGAAGTACTGAGTTATTCTCAGTTTGATATAGGGCTTTGATAACATCAATAATGTTTTTATCTATGTTGAACTCTCTCATTACTTGCCACATGCCATCAAGTCAAATAAGCTTTTTTGAAGTCTATGAAGTTGTGTACCAATTTTGTTTTGCTGTTGAAGTCATTTTTCATTTAAAAGTCTGATGTTAAATTTTGTTCAACGGTGATTCCACCTACTCTGAAGCATGCCTTTTCGTCGGAAAGGACTTCCTCAGCTTTCTATTTAGTCTACTGAGAATTATTCTTAGCATTATATTTCTTGAATGACCGATAAGACAATCGTTCTATAGCGTTGGCATTGTTTAAAGTTTCCTTTCTTGGGCAATGGAATAATTAATGATTGGGTCCATTCTTTAGCATGTTTTTTCGTTCCATATTTTCTGGCATATAATCCTAAAACATTTTATCTAGTTATAAGGTTAGGGTTGATAGTGGAGAGTCGTAAAGTTTCACCGGAAAGTCTGCCTGCCTGGGATCTTTTCTTACTTCCTTATTATTTTCATTCTTACTTTTTAAATGGTTTCATTGTTTTATATTTTTCATTCACTCGTCCAAATCCAATGATACAAAACGAGCGGACGAAAAAAAAAATTTAAACCCACATCGATTTAGATCGCTCTACATAGATCTAGATTGTCAATGATGAATGAATAGAGATAGTAGATAGGGTCGAATAGCCAGACGTCATTTTATAATGTTATAGTCTATCTATAGACCTAGATAGATCTACTAAAGTGGTCAATTCAATATAGTACTCATATTTTTACTGAGATTAGTGAGATACTCTAGTGACTAGTCTAGTGAACTCTACTTATAAGTTATTTCTCTAGTGACACTCTGACTCTACTTACTGCTAACTAGCTAGAGACTCTAGTCTAGAATAGATAGATTCATACATCTAGATCTAGAATAACTAAGAATCTTAGAATAGAGCATTAGTTAGAGCTATATAGTGTCTAGTAGAATTCTACATATTAAATACATAACCTAGAAGAGCTAGTCTAGAATAGATCTCTAGATACTAAGATCTAATTAATTAGTCTAATAGTCTCTATAAAAATTTAAAAAGTATTATATATATATTGTATAGATCTAGTTTAGACATTACTTTTAGTTAATCTAATCCTAAATCGGCGTGATTAGCTAATATAAAATTAGATCTAATTATGGTCGCTATAATAAACGTAAAACATGTATTTAAATATCCAGTTGATAAAGTTGCAGAAATACACTTGACCAAGGTAAGCACAGCGACTAAACAGTGTCAGTGACTAGACTAGTCTTAATGAGTCAAGACTGTAGACTACAGTCACTGAGTGTAAAATAGTGTAGATTATAATCTAGATCTATATATATGGCATTTATATTCTAGATCTAAATATCTAGATTAATAATAATAACACTATTTTGCTTTGCCAAAGTTTTGTAAACATATGATGGTACGTAAGCCTAATATAGGCAGGGCCAAAGGATATTTGGGCCACAAGGCCTTTATTAGCTACAAACTAAAGAAAAAGACATATCTACAATTATCCAAAATAGGCTTTTAGTTTTATAATCTGTCTGTAAAACTTCCCATTGATGGCCCCTTTTGAAGAATGTTAAACGCAAGTGGCAGCATGCTGTCTATCTATCCTGTCCTATGTTGCTATCGAAGCAGAACAGAAATTAACTCTTGTTGGTGTAAAAGCACTTTTTCCATTGGATTTTTTAAAATTTCTTTTGTAATGTGTGTCTTTCATATTATAAGCATGCTCAGTGCCCCATGGTCCAATCTCAGAATTGAAAATTACTACGGTACATCCAAGCCCAAATCTCCCCTAGGATTGCGGATGTTTGGGAGCAGGGCTAGAACACAGGAACATTGAGGCAACTGTCCAGAGTGCATACCACACAACCAAATTTGCTTTAAATAAACTATTTATTATTGCTAGTTAAAATAAACAAGAACACTTGCAAACTACAAATGATGGGATAAAAAAAGTTTTATGTGTGTGATTGTGTAAAGTGGCTAAGTTTTTTTATTTTTAAATATGTACAACTAATAGGCCAAAGAAGTGTGAGTGAGCTCTAAATTGTGGAAGGGGGAGTCCTTCTACTGTTATGAAGGAGGCTACTACTGATGTATCAAAAGAGTATTAGGAAAGGAGAACACTAGATAGATTACTTGTGCAGTTTAAGAAAAGTATGTTTAAGACAGGAACCAAATTATGCAAAGTCCATAAGCTGTAAATTTAGGTATACACAGAAGGCACCCTCACTTGTTTCCCTACTTCCTTTTAAAATAATGATTTAATATTAACTTGCAAGGAATATCATTTAGAATAAGATGCTCTAAAATTAAACTTAGCCACGCAAGGTTTTTATGACCAAGTCTATAAGTCTTAATGATGTTGTCATCTATTATACCACCTTTAAAAAAAATTTGGTTGTTCTTTATCATTTATTTTCTCTTTGCAAGTATCCCACAGACAAAGAACCTACTGTAATTAAAGTAGAGACTAAGGAACATAAAATTGGTAAGATAATCAATTTAAATAATCTTGTATATATATTTAATTTAGTTAATTACAGCACTGTTCTGTGATTTTATTATTAATTTATTTTTTTCACTGAAATGAAATATAAAGTAAACTGCAAAAGAAAATGTTTATATTTTATTCACATTTAATAGATCTAATTAAGGAGAAATATTGACAGATTTTAATGTACAAACTCTCATTTGTTTAAAAAAAAAAGGACCATGATTATAAAGGTATTATTGAATTATTAACTCTTATTTTGTTTACTGCTTTATAGATCTTAATAATGGAGCAGACTACAGGAGGCGATGGTTTTTTTGTCAGAATGTTGTCCCTCAGATAATGAGAGTAGTAAGGAATTTCATCATTATTATTATTACATACTATTCCTGTGCTATTACAATTCATAGGTCTGGTTTTTCATGTTTCCTTTCCATGCATCTTTTATTTTTACTGTGTTTCCCGCCAATTCATAGATCAATTTCAGATCATGATGTGTTGTTTTTTTATGTAACAAAAAATTAAGATATAACATTGAGAAAAAAAAATAAATGTTTGTTTATAAGATATGAATATATATATATATATATGTGTATATATATTATTTATTTCTATAGATAAATGTGCTAAATGAACAAGAAATTATATTTGAAGAGGAAACATGGTTAAATCTACACAACAGTAACTTGCGGATTGAGTCTAGGAACATTTCATTTTCAAAGTATGCCAGGTTGAGTGAAGAATCAACATTTACACCCTCAGTTGAAAACCCCAGTTGGTTAGTGTTTTCTCTTAACTAGTTATGTATTAGTGGTCTTTTTAATAATTTTTTATAGATTTTAACTAGTTATTCATCATTTCCATAACATTAAATGCCGTAGGCTTTTACTGACCTTAATAAGAGAAAAAAAGGTTTAAAATTAATACCCTCAAATAGTCCCCATTTTATGAAAATTTGAAAAGCATACAGAATAAATATGGATATACCAATAAAACATAGGAGTGTTGATTGGGAGATTTTTTAACTGAAGCAGTCTTTACATTTTCTTTTTGTGATAAACAACATAACATCGTCCTTTAAATAGATTTTTTTTAAAGTTGGAAAACTATTTTATTGGTTTCAGTCTAATGGAAAATTTTTAAAAATTATGTTCTGTTGCATTTTACCTCTTGAGAGATGATTTTTTACCCTTTGCAACTTCTCATGTGACTAAAGAGGCCAATTCAAGGTACACACTTGTGGTCACAGGTTGGGTGGGCATCTGTAATCACCAGGCTCTGCCACACTTTCACCCATCTTTCTACTTTTGGTGTGTATGCCATCTGCAGTCCAGGACCCTTCCTTTATGCTGGCTTTCCATGTGGATCTATCTTTTCCCAACTGTTAGTGTTGATTTTGAAAAAATTCATGTCACTATTGAATACAACAGTATACCCTAAAAGTAGTTGACCAGCGGCTCTCCTCCCTTCTATTAGATCATTATACAGAATGTCTTGTGGTAGTTGATCTTGTGGCATTCTGTGAACATAACCAAGCCAGCCAAGGCGTCTGCTGCTGATAACTGCGCAGATGTTCTGGCATTTTGCTATTCGCATCACTTCCTCATTGGTTATTTTATTTTGCCATCTTATTTAAAAAATCTGCCTTAAGCATCAGAGGTGGAAAATATTCAGCTTTTTTTCCTGCAAAGAGTAGGTTGACCATGTTTCACTACCATATGGCAGAGTGCTCATCACACAGGTCCGATAGACTAGGGCTTTGGTATTGGCAGTCAAAAAGGTATTCTCCCACACTCTTTTCTGCAGCCGTAACATGGTGCCCATTGCCCTTGGCTATCGTGTTGTTGGTGTCTTTATTCATTTGCACATTTTTGGAGTTGATGGAGCCAAGATAACAAAAATGGTCTTCAATATCTAGTGGTTGGTCATTAATGGTTGTGTGAGGTGCAGTGCTTGGGTTATGAACTAGTATTTTGGTCTTGCTTTGAGTCATATTTACGCCTGGCATGCAGCAGATAGTTTGTCATTCAATCATGTGCTATTGTTAAATGGCCTCTTTTTTAACCTTTGTGATATAGGACCATATTTGAGCAGCAGGGTAGAATTAAAGTAAATCATTTAGGACCTTTGAACAGAGTTTTGGAAATGTTTGCCAAGAAATGCTTTACTATTGGAGCTACTAAGGTATTGCAATGTTTAAGCTGTTAAATATTAAGATTTACATGATAAATGTGTGTGTGTATTTATAGTTTGTTTTTGGGGGGTTTCAATCTCATACATTTTTCTAAATACTTAATTTTAAAAAATAGATGTACATGAACATTTGCACACTGACTTATGTAGAAATCATTAACTGGACTGTTACAAGAATAACTTGATTATGCAGAGCATAGTGGAAAGACTTCTTGCAATAATGAAGCATTACAAAAAATTGTGTTAGTTTGTCATTGCTAAAAGTGGAAATGGATATATGCACTTCACTACCTATAAAATGATTCCAATGGGATGTGCCTCAAATAGCCTCTGATAACCAGTCCAACTCCTGGCTTTCACATATTGATTCATGTGACTATATAACCAATGGCTACTCCCAGCACACACGTACAATAGGGGGAACAGCAAGAAGTAAAAACAGGGGCTGAGTCTCCAGCTCGAGAGCCGCCGATGTCACCAATTCAGTGACGGCAATATTGGTCTGAGTAATTGATCCTTTGTTGATTAAGAATTCCAACACTAATCCAGACACATAATCTTGTCAAATAAATTGTAATGGAATAAGAAGTACTAGAATACCAATAACATGGCTTTATTCGACAAAATTGCAGTAGACAGTGAACAATCACAAACACATCTCACACAACATTGCTTAACTACTATAAACACACGCACACACACTGGACATGACCTTCTGGCACGCTGGACACACGCAAAAAAGAAACAATTCAGTTACACTACAATCATCATCTAACTCCATTTGAGTGAGGGCTTGAGAGGCTCAAATCCTCTCTTGCAAAAGACCTGGACAGAAATACTGCTGTTTTGCTTAGTTTATACGTCGCCGTACAGACAGAAAAGCAACCATTTGTAGTAATGTTTTTAAATAAATCTTTTAAAAAAAAATGGTTGTTTGAGGTTTTGGGATGACAGTCAAGCTGTTACTTGATTAAAAGATAACTTTCATTACATTTTCTGTGGACATACCACATCTGATAACATTTTTTCTGTGGCATATTGGCAAGATATTTATTATTTTTAAAATCAAATAAGAATAATTGATTTGATAAATGCTTAGTTTTGTGTATGTTTTACTATGTATCACACAAACGGGTGGAAAACACACACATTTCATCCTTAAAAAAGTTCCTAAAAATTTTTCATGGAAAAGTGCTACTAACCCTTAACAATAGAATGAAAAGTAAAAATAACAATAGAATGATACGAGCTTGTTAGCTTGGAATGCTGAATATAATATTTTTATTTGAGTATGATTTATCTCTTAAATTTCTGGTTATCAATATAAAGAGTTGTTTACACCAGCAAATTTCTTTTGCATCTATTATGCACTATGACAAAAGGACAGACAGAAGTATGTTTAAGATAAAGGCTCTATGAAAAGCATTGTTATGCAAATTGAACATAAAAAAATACTTTTTTTAAAATCTCTCTTATATCCAGTGAAATTACATCAATTACTTTGAATCAGTCGTTTAATTAATTTTGAATAGTAGACTAACAATAATATATAAATTGGAAATACTTTTATTAATTGTTTTTGTTTTGGGAGGGGGGGGGTGTTTCAAGCTGACTTTTCAAAAGCAACAAAGGTGAATAAATAAATTAACTGATTACTAAATGTCTTTTAAATTTTATTTAATGTGAAATGTTTCTTTTTCATTATATAGGCATTAAAGGTGATGGAAGAAATTCTATATGAAAGATGTCACTCTGAAAAGGGCAACACAAGTCAGAGATCATGCTAGTTTTGAAATCATGAAAATGTCTCATTATTCCAACAGATTAAAATGGAAAACTAAGAAAAAACTAAAAACCTCTTTAGCTAAAGAAAATATAAAAATATGCAGTTGTCTTTTGGAATCAAACAATAGCCTCTACTAAACAATTCTATATAGTAGATATATATGTTTGAGTTATGCTTTTTCTTTTAATAGTTTGTATTATGTATTACACTTTTGCATGATGTGATATTCTTTTTATGTTGAGTTATATACACCATTTAAAAATAGGATTTTGTTTCTCCAATAGTGTTCAGTTTTGTTGACAGTCTCATTGATACTAAATGTGACTACTACACATAGGCCATACTTTATACAAAATCAAATGAATTGTTTCGATGTTGGAAGGACAATTTTGTTGTGCAATAAATGTGAGATTATGTAGTGTTTTTCAAGTCGAACTAGTCTAAATTTTTTCTTTATTATTATTAATCTTTAAATTATTAGGTTGTGAATAGGTACTTTAGGATCAAAAGAGTTTGATTTCATACATCTTCTTTTCTAAAACCATATTTATTTGCTTTTTCCTTAAGTAACAAACTACCAAAAAGACATGTTATTCTATTAAACTTTTTTTGTATCTGCTATGATTTTACAAGAATCCTATTATACATTGGGCAACATAAAGATTGTTCCTTCAAGAACAATCTCCTCACAAACATTAAGAATGAAGTTATATTTCAATATAGTCTTTGTATAAATTGACAAAAAAATCATCTATTTAATGTACTAACAACAATAGTTTGATGGCTGCCTGGTCTTGTGGTTTGTGCTTGGGGTCTGTCTTCATGATGGTCCCAAGTTTGAACCCTGCAGGTTTGGCCTCAATTTTAAGTTCTGAAGGAATGTACGAAATTTGTTCAACAAAAAACAAAAACCGCTTACTAGTGTAGACATTGTATATTTCCAACAGGCTTTGTTTAAACTGTTTTGAAAAGTCTTCAGTGATATTGTATGACAGATGACAGACTTATTGACTACTTAAAATTATTTATTTAATTATGTTTGTATGAATTAAGATATTGCTGTTTAAAGTTTAATGTCCTATTACTTCCAGTGTTTATGACATTTATAATGAGACTTTTGTTTTCTTCTCAGTTGACACCAGTAATAGTTCAATCTTCCATTTTATGTTGATCTTCAGTATTTTATAGTGTTCAACACCTGGAGTTGTTAGATATTAAAGTTGAAAAAAATATATATATCTGGTATTAAATTTAAATAATTACATTTTAAATTGTTTATATATAATTCATTTGATCTCAGAGTACAGTATGTAAAGTATTTTTGTTTTGTTGACTAAATTTTGCACTTTTTTAGTTTGTTTTTTTGTCTTTTCATCTTTCTTGCAGATTCTAAACCAATGCATGTTTGGCATACTTGCAAGTTTGTATTTGGTTTGACCTTTTTAAAATGGTCTATGGGTTTTTTTTTGTCCTCTTCCTTAGGTTAGCAGTAGAAATCTTTTACATCCTGAGACTAATATTCAGTATTTGCAAATTTAGGAAAATATGTAGCTTCTTTGTAGTTCTTTTTTTTTTTATCACCACTAATTAGAGATCCAGATAGAAAGAATTACATTTATTATTTTTATCACTTTGATTTCCTGAACTACTTCTAATTTGTGTTATCCATTGGTAATGCTACAAATGTAGGAGAGAAGAATATCAGGAAAATCTCCAATGAGTGATCTAGCTCTTGTGGTTGGGCCTCAGTAAATCTGCTTGATGGAATCTCACTTCTCTTTTCCACTGAGTCCCAGACCCTTGATTCTCTACCTTCTCATTCCCTTCACCTTTTGATTAGCTCTATCCTTATTCTTTTTATGGTATTTTTCTTTTTGTCAAGAGTTGACTATGAACAGGTTCCATCAAGGCCTTCACCAGACCATTGTCCTATTACCTGTTGAATTCTAAGAGCATTAAATGACAAAAAATTAAGCTAATGACATTTATAACTAATCAGTGATTAATAAAATGTATTTATTTCACAATAGAATTAAATATTTATAACAGTACTTCCTTTTTACTTCCATTTTTTTGTCTTTTACATTGGTAGATGCATTTTGAATTAGATTGAATATGCTATTTTGGAGAATGACACTTGTGGTTAAGTTGTGCTTGAATGCTGAGATGCACTTGTGACTGACTATTAGGTGTAATAAACTAAGGTATATTCTGAGCTTCGATACCAGTATTATAAGGAATTAAGAAAGTGGGTTACAAAGTTTATTTTTTTTAACTAAAACAATGGTTAACAAATAAATCATTAACAATGACATCTATTTAACTTTTCTCGTTTACGTCCCTAGAGAAGCTCTTTTCCTTTTGCAACCTTTTTGTGTGACTAAAGAGACCAATCCTTGATACACAGCTGCGGTCACAGGTTGGGCATATGTAATCACCTGGCGCAGTTGCATTTTCACCCTTCTTTCTACAAATGTTGCGGGACTCTAATGCTCGCTCTCCTGCCTTCTGTTAGATCACCATACAGCATGGGCGTAGCCGGGGGGGGGGGATCTTTTGCTTTAATTTTTTTTATTTTAGGTGAAATTTTAATACTAAACCATCTCTAGCACAGCCAAGGGTGTTTTGAGTTTAAAACCCCCTACCAGGGTGTTTTGAGTTTGAAACCCCCTACCAGGGTGTTTTGAGTTTTAAAAAACCCTACCAGGGGTTTGAGTTTAAAATCCCGTACCAGGGGGTTTTGCATTGAAATCCTCATCTTCTATAAAACAAAAAAAATGCAAACAATCCCCAAATTCCACTAGCACATCTAAGAAAGATTTTGATTTTAAACCCCTCTCCAAAATTTACGATAAACCCCTCTTCAATATAAAAAAGCAAATTACACACTCTAAATTGCATGAGCTTAGCCATAGGGGTTTTGAGTTTAAACCCCTCTTCAGCTGGGTTTGAAGCTAAAAATACCTCTTCAATATAAAAAAAAAAGCAAAATCACGCACTCGAAATACTATGAGCATAGCCAAAGGTTTTTTTTTGTTTAAACCCCCGCCCCGGGGTTTAAAGCTAAAAAATAAATCTTCAAAAAAAAAGAAAACAAATTTCGCAATCAAAATGCTATGAGCTTAGCCAAGCCTTTTGGATGTTTTGAGTTTAAATTTCCCTTCAGGGGAGTTTGATGTAAAAGAATACCTCTTCAATATAAAAAAAAAAGCAAATTACACACTAAAATTCTTTGAGCATAGCCAATTGGGGGTTTTGAGTTTCAACCCCTCTTCTCCAGATGGCTTTTTTAAAAGTTTAAAACCCCCTCAAGATAGTTTTGAGTTTAAAATACCCCTACAGAGCGTTTTAAGGTTGAAAGCCTCTCTCTTCAATATTATTTCTAAAGCAAACTACAGTCACCAAATTCTATGACCGTAGCTAAATGTGGTTTTGAATAAAAAAAACTCCAGATATATTTTAGTTTAAAACCCCCCAACAGATGATTTTGACGATAAAACGTCCCTTTTCGATATAACATCTAAAGCAAAATAGTCACCTTATTCTAAGATCGTAGTCAAGAGAAGTTACATATGTCTACCAGTGGCTGGGCTCCATTAATAAAGTGCAATGAATAGCCATCTGCCGAAATTGAAAAACACTAAATGTGGCTCAACAAAGATGGCTAAGACAGATTTTAGGAGTCAGTTATAGAGATCGGGTCTAAATCAAAGAAATCCTGTGCCGAACTGGGAGTCGACACCTTAGTAAGATTGTGACAGATCGTCGCATCAGGTTTGCGGGACATGTTCTCCGACAAAATGAATTACGCATAATAAGAGTTGCGATAACATCCTAGTACAACTTGGCGCCACACTTTCATGGAGGTCCTCAGAGCAGGTGGGAAGAGGCTTCAGACATTACCAGTCACAGATTTTTGAGGAAACAGCTTGCCAGCAAATGCGCCGAACGGCGCGGGAGGATCTAAGAATAGCACATTAGGTTTTTGAAATAAAACTTTTTAATAGCAAAATAATGCACAGTAGATACCTCAGAATATGCATTTAGTTGTCTTTCAATACCAGAAATAGTGCTTGGCTCCGCCCCGCGCTGGGAGAATTCTCAGCGCTCCCCCAGACCCCTTGCTGGCAAGGCGAGGAGTCTACAATTTTTCACTTACTCCAGGAAGAACCTATTCAAGGGCACAATAAACGTCTCCCAAAAGAAAGAAGGGTCAGAATGTAATAGAGATTAATACTGTACACACACACACATTCATCCATACAAACATATATATATATATTTTTTTATATATATATATATTTATTTATTTCCGGGGGGGGGGGAGAAAAAATCCTGGCTACGCCCATGCCATACAGAATATCTTGTGACGACCTTTTGGCATTTCTACGGTCGTGGCCAAGCCAGCCAAGGCGTCTGCTGCTGATAACAGTGGATGTTCTGGCACCCTGAACTTTGTAGTACTTCTTCATTAAATTGGTTATTTTATCTTGCCATCTTATTTTAAAGATCCGCCTTATTAGACATCGGAGGTGACAGGAAACTACAGACCAGTATCACATAATATCCTCACCCCATACCAACATGGCTTTAGGAAATATAGATCATGTGAAACACAACTAATAGGACTAATTGATGATTTTTCAAAAGGTTTAGATAATAGTAAACAAATAGATGCTATCTTAATAGATTTTTCCAAGGCTTTTGACAAAGTTCACCACCATAGTTTGCTTAAAAAATTAAAATATTTCGGCATTAATGGTCCACTGCATCAGTGGATTAAAGATTTTCTGATAGGGAGAGAACAAACTGTAATAATAAATGGCTCTAAATCAACACCAATAACAGTAAACTCAGGTGTACCTCAAGGAACAGTGTTGGGTCCACTACTATTTTTAATTTACATAAATGATTTACCAAATTGCATTAGTTCAGGAACAAAAGTCAGATTATTTGCAGACGATTGCATAATATATAGAACAATAAAAACAACACAAGACACAGATATTTTACAAAGAGAATTAGATGAATTACAGAAATGGAAATCAAATTGGAGCATGTCTTTCCACCCAGAAAAATGTCAGTTGTTAAGAGTAACAAAAAAACTAAAACAAATTAATTCCACTTATCTTATCCATGGCAAACCAGTAACACAGACTAAAAACGCGAAATACCTAGGTGTTATAATAAATGAAAAACTGTCATGGAATCCACATATTGATGAAACTATAAAAAAAATCCAACAAAGCATTAGGGTTTATTAAAAGAAATTTCTATAAATCAAATAAGAACATAAAATTAAAATGTTATTTAACCTTGGTTAGGCCAATAATGCATTCAAGAAATGACGGAGAGCCTAGACAGAGAGGCACCCAAAATTGGCCTCCGCATAAACTTGGATAAGACTAAAATTATGCGAGAGGGATATAAGGCAAAGGGTGTCCCCGTCAGACTTGGCGAGTCAAAGCTTGAAGAGCTGGACAAGTTCACGTACCTTGGCAGCATCATAACAAATGATGGAGATGCTTACCATTATGTAGAGTGCCGAATAGGAAAGGCAGGGAGCATTTTCCAAAGGCTGCAGCCTATTTGGACTAGCCAAGCCATTGGACTCGAGACAAAAATACACCTTCTCAACACAATCGTCATTCCAACTGCTACATATGCATGTGAGACGTGGAAGTCATCTGTCAAAATTGAGAAAAGACTAAATGTGGCTCAACAGAGATGGCTGAGACGGATTTTGGGAGTCAGTTACACAGATCGGGTCTCAAACAAGGAAATCCTATGCCGAACTGGGAGTCGAACACTTGGTGAGGTTGTGACTGAGCGTCGCATGAGGTTTGCGGGACATGTTCTACGTCAAAATGAATTACGCACACCAAGAGTTGCGATAACATGGAAGCCAAAACAAGGAAAGCGCAAACAGGGACGCCCTCGTATTACTTGGCGACACACCTTCCTGGAGGACCTCAAAACAGTGGACACCAGGTGGGAGGAGGCTTCAGACATTGCCAGTGACAGATCTTTATGGAGACAGCTTGCCGCCCAATGCGCCGAACGGCGCGGGAGGACCTAAGTCTAAGTAAGTAAGGCCAATAATAGAATATGCATCCACCGTTTGGGACCCCTCAACTAAAGAAAACATTAAGAAACTGGAACAAACACAAAATAGAGCAGTGAGATTCATAACAAACGAATATTCACATTTGACTAGAGTAACACCATTAGTAAAATCACTACATTTAGAAAGCCTTCAGGACAGAAGACTCAAAAGTAAAGTAGCAATTATACATAAAACACTGAACCATAATCTTCAAATACAAAAACAAAATTTAATAAAATACTCTGAGAGACACAAAAATAAAGGCACATTCCTCGTCCCATATGCTAGGACAAATTTGTACAAATACTCCTTCTTCCCTAGTGCTATTAGAGCATGGAATGGGTTGCCTGAGCTAGCCAGAAAAACCAGTGACTTGGCAGAATTTAAGTCATTGGTTAATATGCATGACTAAATGCATGACGCGTAGGACGTAATCATCTTCTTTTTTGAAGTAACGTCTGTATTATATAAGATAAGATAAGAAAGATATTTAGCTTTTTGTCCTGTCATGAGTAGGTTGACCGTGTTTCACTTCCGTATAGCTAAAGTCCGGTAGACTAAGAGTATTATTAGCAAGGTATTGTCCCACACTCTTTTCTGCAACCGTGACATGGCGCTACAGGCACAAAGCAGATAAAATAAAAAAAAATAAAAACTTATACGTACACACACAAAAAACAGGTTGTTATATTCAAGATCAAAAATATTTTTTTTAAAAGAATTTAATATAGGCTAAATATAACACAAAATGGCTCCAGCCGTGACCTCCGTGACCCCTATTTCGAAGGCGCCGCTCCAGCGCCAGTAGATAATCGTATCTAGAGAGAGTCCAGTTATCCAGATCTTTGAAGGGCGAGTAAGGGAGATAATCTAAGTCACGTGATGTGTTCAAAATGGTAGCCCCCATCGAAAAGTGATTTTTGTTGAATTATCAGAATAAGTCAAAACTTATCAATACATTATTATAATGATATGATTATTTTTAAACAACTACCACTTGAGAAGGGCACGACATGGTCTAAATTATGCCGATGTGCCAAAAACCCAAAATACAAATACCACTTGTGAAATGTTCAAAATTAATCATTACCCGGTATTATACTTAAATCTTAATAACTTATTAGTTATAGGTACTTACTTTACTTAGACTTAGATTGAAGATACGACTAGTAGCCAAACTAATTATATTTATAAGTAATTTGTACATACAAATTGGTCTTTACTAGTGTTACTCACTGTTAGCAGGTCTGAAAGGGGACTTTACTTTTTTACTGTTACTCACTGTTAACAGTTTTAAATTTAAAAAATTTAATCTACATACACTGATACAGGCAACACATAACATAACTAACTTTACAGTATCTCCAGAATTTGCCCTGCTTTTCACCAAATCTGCTTTTGGTATTGAGGAAAGTTAATTGAATTCCAAATTCAGTACTAAATTTGTTTTCAGATTAATAAGTTCCATGTGTAAGGAATCTTCAGAATATTTTGCTCAGTAACTGAAAGTTGATTTATAAATGCATGCATGCAGTCTTCCTCATCAGCTAAATCAAATTAGTCTTCAATGTATAAATGTATCCAAATTCAAGGGATAAGAAAGGTCACTCATCAACAAATTACTCGCTTACAGATCGTTTATGCTTGTGTCTCTAAAACTTTTTTGTGAACGTCTTTATCAGCAGCCTTCAACATGAAACTCTGCAAGTGTCTTGTGTCATGAGGCTCTGTAGCCTGTTCTTGAAATGCAGAAACCTTATTTCACAAGTCACTTACAAATATTTCAGCATTAGCATTAACTCAAAATCTAGCTGATGATTTCAATATACCCTCCCCCTTAATCAATTGTACTCTCAATTCATTAATATAATAGCCATTGGGACAGTTATTACAAGACAGCACTCTTTGCTAGCATTTCCATAAAACTACACTATAGCCATTGTCCTTATATTCCTAGTATCATATTTCTATTCATCAATTCATTAAATAAATTGTTAAGGCCTACTCAGGCTAGTCAACTTCAAATAACATTAAATTATTGTTTCCAAAGACACTGATCTACTAGTTTTACGTTTTGTAATTGCATTTAGAGACAATAAATTATTAAAAAAACATCCGAGGTTGAATGTGCACATGCATATCCAAGAATTAAAGAGAGTTTAAGTTTGCAACTTTGTGGATATGAGTTAGTGTTTCTATGTCGTCTAACATGACATGATCTCCAGAAATAAATGTGGTTATGAATGTTCCTTCGTGAAAGCTATCATTCCTGAGGAAATCAGTAATTTTACTACATCTCTTGGCAGAGGATTTCAGCTTTTTTTTTTTTTTTTTTTTATATTTCCTTTCGATTTATATTTGTTTACATGTTTAACTGCTTAAATAATAAATGTGATTTGTCAATGACTTCATACCTTGGAAATCCTGGAACTAATCGATCACACTAGTTCAACTTTTATAGGACTATAAAAAATACAGGTCTTATGTTGTTATCTTTTCTTTTGTTTAGAGGATTGAAAATCATAGAAGCACAGTATAGGGCATAGGGGTACAAACAAATCCATTATTTTGGAATATGGAAATATGTGGCTAGTACCCGTATTACACAGTAAAGTCTACAAAGATCTTTTATTAAAGGTAAGGCGAGGGTAATCACGCTTACTTGATGTACTGACATTTAAAGTGGCCCATTTGGAAGCCATACTGGTCCATTTAGGCACCATCCCACCGGGCATTTGCCCGGGTGCCCATATAGCCAGTCTGCCACTTGGTGTATAAAGCAATGATATCTCAGAAAAGTACAATCTAAAATTCTTTTGAGCAAGATTACAGTTCCAGTAACTCTACCAGTCATTGACGGCTTAGTATACTTTAGTTAACTTTATTTGATTGATGATTTCTTAGACGTAAAATATGTCTCAGGGACTTAAGGTCAATAAATACTTTAATTATCATCATTTTTTCTAGTACTGGTAATAAAAAAGCTTAAATAGGTAACATAAAAAAAAATTTCAAATACTAACTAAAAGAAAGCTCATACATACTACAATACAAATTTTAACACTAAGATTAAACCAACCTATATGTGTTTTTTGGTCTGATTAGTTTTATAAATATTTTACTTGATTCGGGCATCATATAAGCTAGTAAATTAAATTTCTGTTGAACCAATTTTTTTTAGAAATTGTTTTTTTTTTTCAACAGGCATGCTTTTTATTGATTTTTTTTTCGTAGTGAAATGCGCCACTTGTAATTGTGCAATGTGCCACTTTTGGCGCATGTGCCATAGGTTGGCCATCTCAGGTATAAACTATAGATCTAGATTTAGATCTACTATTACTAATTAACTCAGTGTATTGAATTTATTGTAGATTTGATTCAATCTGATGTCATAAGTATTTTAAAAAATGCAAGTTCCTGATGAGAGCAAAGATCTCTTCACACCAGAGTTCAAGTATTATAAAGCAAAGAATCCACCACCTGATTTAAGCAATGTTGTAGACCTTTTAGCGGAAAGGAACCATTTAGATGTAAGACTAAACATTATCATGATTAGTGTCCTATTTAGAGAGGTGTCACCTGTAAGGGAGTGACATCAGAATGGAAATATGTTTTTTTTTACATAGCTATATGCTCGAACAAACTTTTGTCGTTGTATTTATAACTTTGGCTTTTATAGTGTAACACTAATTTAAGATAGGTTGATTAGGGTGGGAGTGACACCAACTCCATCACCTCCTCTGACCATGACTGTATACTAAGTTATTATTTATAAATCTTAATTTTTCAATTTGGCTGTCATATCATAATTCAGGAAAAAGTCTATGTGTATTTATTTATGAAAACTAATGCTAAATGTAATGGTGATGGAAATATTTAGTGAGGCAATATAAATTCTTGCAATTAATAGCGTATAGTGTCATTTTCTCCTGAATGTTTTTTATATCATGAAACAATAGAATGTATGTTGTTGATTTTATTCCTCAGAATATATGTTGCATTTCCCCACATCCCACAGATCTAAAGCCTATTGCTGGCCTAAAACCTTGCCATGAGTGGAAAGTCTACCAGTTTTCTCAATATCCTGGTAACAACATTTATACATTCTAATTAATTAATATTCACTGTTGTCAATGTTTGAAACCAAGCCTAAAATATTTTTTTTAAAGTTACAGAACAATAAATATGTTACCTATTATTGATTAATTATTTGAATAACCCTTTGTTACTGAAACATGAAACGAATGAGGCATAATGATGTCTGTTTATTTTACATTTATAATTTGATATTATGATATCTTAAAATTTTGTGCTATTAGGTATTGTGATATCTGCACATAGTTATAGTGTTTCTGTACATACTAAGTAATTTTGTAAAGTTATATATGTATATTTTACACAATTAGGTACAGTGATTCCTTATATGTTATATTGTTAGTTAAAGTGATATATGTATACAATTTTCTTAATTTGGCAGTCATGAGCCTGTTTATGATTATCATTGAAGTATTTAGGAGGCTGAGCAGTAAAGCGCTTGTCTTCTGTACTTGGGTCCAGGGTTCAAATCCTGGTAAGACTGGGATTTTTAATCTTGGGATCTTTGGGCGCCTCTGAAACCAGCTCTAATGGGTACCTGACATTATTTGGGAAAAGTAAAGGCGGTTGGTTCTTGTGCTGGCCACATGACACCCTCGTTAATGGTAGCCCACAGAAACATGATCTTATCTTATCTTATATAATACAGACGTTACTTCAAAAAAGAAGATGATTACGTCCTACGCGTCATGCATTTAGTCATGCATTTAGTCATGCATATTAACCAATGACTTAAATTCTGCCAAGTCACTGGTTTTTCTGGCTAGCTCAGGCAACCCATTCCATGCTCTAATAGCACTAGGGAAGAAGGAGTATTTGTACAAATTTGTCCTAGCATAGGGGACAAGGAATGTGCCTTTATTTTTGTGTCTTTCAGAGTATTTTATTAAGTTTTGTTTTTGTATTTGAAGATTATGGTTCAGTCTTTTATGTATAATTGCTACTTTACTTTTGAGTCTTCTGTCCTGAAGGCTTTCTAAATTTAGTGATTTTACTAATGGTGTTACTCTAGTCAAATGTGAATATTCGTTTGTTATGAATCTCACTGCTCTATTTTGTGTTTGTTCCAGTTTCTTAATGTTTTCTTGAGTTGAGGGGTCCCAAACGGTGGATGCATATTCTATTATTGGCCTAACCAAGGTTAAATAACATTTTAGTTTTATGTTCTTATTTGATTTATAGAAATTTCTTTTAATAAACCCTAATGCTTTGTTGGATTTTTTTGTAGTTTCATCAATATGTGGATTCCATGACAGTTTTTCATTTATTATAACACCTAGGTATTTTGCGTTTTTAGTCTGTGTTACTGGTTTGCCATGAATAAGATAAGTGGAATTAATTTGTTTTAGTTTTTTTGTTACTCTTAACAACTGACATTTTTCTGGGTGGAAAGACATGCTCCAATTTGATTCCCATTTCTGTAATTCATCTAATTCTCTTTGTAAAATATCTGTGTCTTGTGTTGTTTTTATTGTTCTATATATTATGCAATCATCTGCAAATAATCTGACTTTTGTTCCTGAACTAATGCAATTTGGTAAATCATTTATGTAAATTAAAAATAGTAGTGGACCCAACACTGTTCCTTGAGGTACACCTGAGTTTACTGTTATTGGTGTTGATTTAGAGCCATTTATTATTACAGTTTGTTCTCTCCCTATCAGAAAATCTTTAATCCACTGATGCAGTGGACCATTAATGCCGAAATATTTTAATTTTTTAAGCAAACTATGGTGGTGAACTTTGTCAAAAGCCTTGGAAAAATCTAGTAAGATAGCATCTATTTGTTCACTATTATCTAAACCTTTTGAAAAATCATCAATTAGTCCTATTAGTTGTGTTTCACATGATCTATATTTCCTAAAGCCATGTTGGTATGGGGTGAGGATATTATGTTTGTCTAAGTGGTTTATGATGTTGCTACATATTATGTGTTCTAGGATTTTACATGTGATGCTGGTAAGTGATACTGGTCTGTAGTTTTCTTGATCAGATTTTTCTTCTTTTTTAAATAGAAAAGGGGGGGGGGGTGACATTAGCTTCTTTCCAGTCCTTTGGTACTCTGCCCTGGTTAAGCGATGCCTGAAAGAGTATTTTGAACACTGGGGCTAGCTCATTGCTTAGTTCTTTGAGTAATCTAGCTGGAATACCATCAGGTCCAGATGCTTTATTTGGTTTGGTGTTGGATAATAGTTTTTGAATTCCATTTTCTTGTACTACTAAATCTTCTATGTTGTCTACTTGGTTCAAATTAAGAAATATGTCTTTGTCTCCTGGGGCTGAAAATGCTGATGCAAAGTATTTGTTTAGGATGTTTGCTTTAGTTTCATTGTCATTATGTTATGTTCATCTTTTAATGGCGCTATTCCTGTTGTTTCCATTTTCTTAGACTTAATGTATGACCATAGGTTTTTGTTGTTATCTTTGGATATTACATTGTTTGTGTATTCACTCTGCAGCTGTCTGCTTACTTTTTGGGTTAGGGGTATAATTTTTATATACTTTTTGTGAACTCTTTCTGCCTTTGTTTCTTTACATTTTCTATATAGGTTTTCCTTCTGTTTACAAAGCTTCTTTAGTCTATTATTAAACCAGCCTTTATTTATTTTGTTTGATGTGTATTTAGTTGGTATATGATTTTCTATAATGCTTTTAAGATGGTTTTTGATGAAATTCCAGAGGTCATCGACTGGTTGGTTAATGTCTTTTTCTAATAAGAATGTTTGTTGAAAGTTTAATGCAGCTTGGTGTAGTTGTGTTAGGTTACATTTTTTCCAGAGTAAGATTTTTCTTTTGGGTTTTGTATTGGCTACTGCTTTTATCTGTGTATTTTAATGATCTCATGGTCTGATAGACCAGGGATAATATCATAATCAACTACTAATCCAGGTCTGTTGTTTAAGAAGAGATCTAATGTGTTGTTTAATCTAGTTGGCTTTTTAATGATTTGAGCTAAACTTAGGTTGTGTAAAGTTTCTATGAAAAGCTCATTTATGTCCTTAAGGTTTTGGTGTTTATCTATGGTTAGTGTTTTCCAATTTATATCAGGTAGGTTGAAATCACCCATAATCCAAAAAACTGCATTTTTATTTGTCTTTACGTCATCTGCCCTATAGACAAAAAGGTCTAAAAGGGGAACTTTACTTTTATTGAAGAACTTCATTAATAATTTTCTATTATTTCTTAAAACAATGCAATAATCCAAAACAGCTTCTGTCATATACTAGTGAAGTGATCTATAGGGCAAATGATAGCTGATATTTAATGAGGGTGTCATGGGGCCAAACAATGACTAACTGCCTTTACTTCCCCCATTTTAAGTCCTCTACCCATTAGGGTTGGGAAGACCCTGGTAAAAATCCTGGATCTCTCAGTTTGGAATTTAAATGCTTTACCTTTGTCATACTCTAGCATCCTAATTATTGTACAATTTAATTTTTAAAAAAATAATCTTAAATATGATTTTGTTTGGAATTCTTAAGGTTTTTTTATTATACCAAATCCTTTTATGGAGAAATATCAGTACTACTGGATCTCAAGATGTTTGCAGGACTTCCCTTCTGACAAAAGTAATGAAACCAATTTGTCTGCCCTTGGAGCTGAAAAGGGTTGTAATTTTTGGACTTCATTTGTAGGCGAAAATTGGTAATAAAAAAATGTTTTATTCTTTTTAAAACTTTTTTTTTAAGTATTATAAATATTTTTGACAAAATACTATATTTCTTTATTCTTAATATAAAACTTTACAAAAGTATTTGTTCACAATATAATAGCAGGTTATACTTTCAATAAACAAATAACATTCATGACTATTTCAAGTTCACATTTTTTAGAAACTAACAACATAGACATAAAATGTCCAATATATCTTCCATTCTAGTATTAATGTATGTGTTTCAAATATCTTATATTGTATCAAGTCAAAGTATCAGTAAAGATGATCCTTTAAGACAGCTGCGTTGGACTACATTGGGTTATCACTACAATTGGACCTCAAAGGTTTGTACTACTGTATTGTGTAATATGAGCTCTTACCACAACAGTATTGGACAACTCTGATTGTAATGCAATTGAGTTATTTCTGTGTGCACTCAGCATGTCCATTGCATACTTGAGCGATGTGAGACATGTTTTTACTGTGGAGATGAATCATGCTTAATAAAGCCAAGAAATGGATAGTTAGGTTGTAATAGGTGTTATTTCATTGTACTTATGTATTGTCATCTAGACTTCAGAGAATTGTACTACAAAAGGGTGGATAGCTGATTGTCTAGGCTGCTGGCCCACACATGCTCATAAATCATAAGTTATAAAACAAGGGAACCACTTCTTCAACTGTGTTTCATTGTGCCTTGAAAGATTTTTTTTTTTTTACTGTTACATAATGTCCTTGCATGTAAAGCATTGACATATCGGCTAGTTCAGATAGCCCATTTAAGTTTCAGTAATGAATAAACATGACATTAAAATATAAGAGCAGCGCTAGGAAGAAGTGGTTATCAAAAGAAAATATGATTAAACATAGATAAGCTCTGACAAGGACTCAAATATTCTTTAGTCAGGGATTTTAAGTTCCTGTCAAGGCTTATCTTTGCTACAACATATTCTTTCACATTCATCTCTCATTAACTACTGTACTGTAGTTGTACCATAATATGTTAATGCCATGTTTATTCATCATTTGTCTCAGAACTAAAGCTACCAATCCTATTCATGTTTCATTATTTATCTTAGAGTAAGGATTAACAGCATTGTACATTGAACAGGACTACTCGGAAGATAATAAAGCAGAGTTCCCACAAGATGTCAACTGCCTGGCTCAATATTTGGCAGCCAGTTTAGGATTCAAACACTATAAATCAGAGGCAGCTATCATCAATTACTACCACACTGACTCTACATTGGCTGGACACACTGACCACTCAGAGTTTGACCATTCAGCACCTCTGTTCTCAATAAGGTTTGCTTGTTTTGCTTATGTATTAATCAGTCCTTAAAGTAAGATTTCCATATTCAAAAAAAAAAAAAAAAGCACATTAAAAAAATGGAACTTAATATTTCCTGTCCCATGGATTTCCTTGTATTTAAAAAAAAAAAAGGATTTATATGTCTATGAACTTTTTGGACTCAGATCAAAACTTTGCTCACTTGGTAACTATTTCAACTGTCATAAAAACCATATTTTATAATTTTAATTGTTCCAAACTAATTGAAATTCAGTTTGCCTACAAATGTCTACCTCTGCATTTCTACTAAAATAATGATGATGTAAATGCAAATATAAACTACATGACACACATGCACACACACACAACTAGTGCAATTTATAAGATAATATTTTTATTGCTTTATAATACTTTTAAAAAAAAAAAAATTCTATTTCTTTTCCTTTCAGTTTTGGCCAGACAGCAGTATTTCTTCTTGGAGGTAAAACCAAGTCAGTCCAGCCCATGGCTGTCTATGTGAGAAGTGGAGATATTTGTATAATGAGTGGTGAATCACGACTTGCTTACCACGCAGTGCCAAAAATACTGTCATCATCATTGCCAGCAATTTACAGCACTGCCAGTAAAACATCATCCATCAGTCAGATATCTGACGTTTGTTCAAAACATATAGTAGCACCTCATGCACACATTCCAAATTCTGACATACAGGAACTCAGTTATAAACATGAACAGAAGTATTTAGAAGATCTTGCTAGCAATCAGTCATTGGTTGTAGATACTAACCTACTTTTACAACAAAACAGCTTGTGTCAACAGCTAGATAAAGAAGCTTCATGTGTTTACAATCCCCTCATTTTCTATGAGACTTATCAACTATGTATTGATGAAGTGAATTCTAGAATTAACTCTTTAATGCCTGGATTGAATATAGAGCCATTCAATAGATATCTCAGATCATCTAGAATAAACCTTAATATACGTCAAGTGTTACCTCATGGAGTTAATAGCCTTCATGGTGTTCTTTTAAAGCGAGAAACAACTTGAACTCAGTATCCAAGTTCCAAGTATGTATATGTAATTCATAGAAGTGAATCATTTACTATTGCAGCATCATATTTTTCACCACTATCATCACACATGGCTTTATTTTGTTTCATGAGAAAACAATCAAGGGAGTTACATTTTTGCTCCTGTAAACATCATGAAAAATAGTGAGATTGAACATTGGGGAAAAACTTTCATTAACACTCAAGTGTCTTGCAAAATACTCCATGACTTCACTCTTGACACTGGTTAGAGATATAATATAAATGATTCAATAGTATGTGCCATGGATTTTCAAGCCGTTAGAAACAAAGAAATGATGTCTTTGTTTTGAATATATCACCAGCTAGACAGTTTCATGAATTATGACACCACCACCACCTTGTCAAATTTAACACTCTACTAGAAGTTATGTTGTATTCATAAAATAAACCAATAGTCAGACTATTTATTAATTAGACTTCAGTTAACACCTGTTAAAAACAGATAATCTCTTTAATCTAAATAACACAGGAAAAGTGATTCTTTCCAATAAATAGCTGCTTTATCCAAAGTCTTTTTTTTTCAAATCATTTCTTTTTATTTGTGTACTTTTAAATTTTGTGTAACGTTAAAAAGCATTTTGACATCAAAAACATTAACAAATATGGCAGATTCATAGTTTGAGCAGTGAAAAAATGATTGCTAAGTAACGCTTAGAGATTAGCGGATTGAGGGGACTAGAATATGAAGGTAAGGGCGTGCAACAGAGTTGCTCACAAGTAGTTGTCCTCTTTCAGTCGTAGAGCGACTATGGTTCATCTCGAGCACTTTTTCATGTGGTTGTGGAGCCCTATTTTGGAGAGACACTCCCATACAGGGGCGGACTGGCTATATGGGCAAACTGGCAAATGCCCGGTTGGCTGGCACTGAATGGGCCAGTCTGGTCACGACCAAATATTTTTTTTTTCAATGCACACACACTCAAACAGAAAAAAATCCTGGCTAAGCCCAAGGCACACGATATGACTTACCATTGTGGGCCGGTTTATATGGTAATGCCCGAGCCGATTTTGATACCCAGTCCGCCCCTGCTCCCATCCACAAATATCGCAGGTTAAGGTGGCTTTCGCTTTGGTGGTAGAGGAGCTCGCTATTTTTCACATGCTCACATATAAGTACGTAGTGAAATGAAGACTAAATTTGTCTTTGAATATGTAAAAAGTGGGTCACTATCAGTGATGAAAATAAGAATGCAGTTGAAGACGCCACTATTTTTCAAATGACAATTAGAAATCTCAATTTAAAACTAAGAGAAAGAGCAGCCCAGTTTAAAATATTTTCTATGGCGCCAACATATCTCGGCAAAAGGAGGTCATGTCATTTAGTGTGTTGTTTGATAGTTTAGCATTTGGATAATAAAGCTATTCAAAGCATTTTTTAAAGTCTTTTTACATTTTAGATACAGAATTATCTTACTAAATCTAGATTCTAGTATAAATAAATATTAGATCTAGATGTATTTATTTGCCTAATTGCTAACGTGACTACAAGTGCTTTTTTCATTATGTAGATCTCTAAATTGTAGATATCTATTCTAAATCTTTTTTTCCTTTCAGTGTCAGCCTCTAGATCTATACTCTTCCAACCAACCAGAGAGATGGATCAAATTGTTTTCAGCCTTGGAATGGATGATTTGTCTATTTAAAAGAGTAAATGATCACCTTGCTTATTCTACAAACAATTCAGCCAAAAAGTGCAAATAAAAGAAAACATAATGTTGCACCAGAACCAATTATCAATTCTTCAGTGCACATTTTGCTACTTCTCATCATTTTACCGTCCAAACTGTTTTAAAAAGTTTCTTTATCATTGAGTCATTGACTTCTGAGACAAAAAAAAAATAAATAAAGAGGCTTTACATTATGTATGAAAGTTTTGTGCTGTAACTGCGATGAATTTGGTCAGCAGATCAAAAGCTGCTAAATTTTCTTACCTCAAGATGAACTCTGTTCTTGCATGCAAGGAATGTGGAATAAACTGAGCTCAATTCTTTTCCTCTGTGGAACTATGTCAATGCATCAGCCTATAAACTGTTATATAAAGCTCATGCTCTGAAGCAACAGTCAAGAAGTTGCATTCTTGACTTTTACTTGTGATATATGTGAACTTATTTGTCCTATACTTAGAAGACTTATTTTCCTCATTTGCTAGTAAGATGCATATTATATAAAATGCTAATGAAAGTTTTCATGCAATAATTTGGCAAAGATTCTCAAAGTCAAATTTGTCATCTTTAGCAACGGTACTAATAGCAGTGTGTCTAGTAGCAATGTTAATTGATGGCTTTGATGAGATTTCATCAGTTTAAAATAAACTGAACATTAGTAGAATAATTGTTTCTTTTTAGAAAAACAGTTTTCCAAATTCAACAGTTAAATGCAGTATGTCTGAAGCTTCTATGTGAAAAATAAATCCTTAAAAAAAGGCATCTAAAAACGGAATACCAACGAGAAGACAAGGTGTTACTGAATGCAGTGGACTATTTAATTGCTAAAACTATGTTTTTTTGTTTTTTTATCAATACATTTTTGAAAAATATATAATTTGAAAGCGGTTAATAAATATGTTTTTAATACGTAAAAATCTTTTTTAGCGTTTTTCTCAAAATGCATTTTTGTTGAAACCCCCCCTCCCCCTTGTAGAATATTTCTAAAATATCTGGAACTAATTGAAATAAATGTGTCAAATATGGTATACTTTTTCAGAGATAAATAATACAGAGATTCAGCTAGTTTTGATGACTTCATCCGAAGGATTTTAAAAAAATGATCGTTTAAAAAAAATGAGGATGTATTCATCCTTTTTTTTAAAATATAAAATGCAGAACATTAAAAAAAAAATTATAAAAATCTAGCTAGTTCTTCCCAGAAAGCTTTAAACTTAAAGACTTAAGTATTTTTACTTTGAAATTTATCAATTTTGAAAATTTTTTCTAATTTTACTATATGAACAAATGTTTGTCTATATTCAAGATGGCTGACATTACCATAGCAACCATGAAGCATTACTCAATTTTAAATATTTTTTTTTCGTTAAGTTGTCATATGATATAATATAAAACAAAATTAATCCAAAAAAAATTTTTTTTTATTCATACTCCAGTAACCCCTTAATTAGCATAAGCAAATATGTTAGGGTTACCCCAGGGCCGGCCTTAGAAGGCTATAATTGGAGGCCTTAAATGATATAGACAAATAATGTTATAAAAGCGTAGAAAATTTAAAAAAAAAAATACTTGCATCTTTATCTAAATCAATAAATTAA
Source organism: Biomphalaria pfeifferi (assembly GCA_030265305.1). NCBI lineage: Eukaryota > Metazoa > Mollusca > Gastropoda > Planorbidae > Biomphalaria > Biomphalaria pfeifferi. The sequence continues at coordinate 1,669,926 of JASAOG010000039.1, read as the reverse complement.
TGAAATTCGTATAGTGCAATTCCCAGAGCGTTCAACTAGCGTCGCAGTAAGCTTCTGAGACTTATTCTTTCAGATATCTTATGTCTCGAAAAAAGATCTAGATATCATTGTTCAGGCGTTCTTGCGTCATCTTTCAAAATGGTTTCTAATTAATTTCAACTTGGAATTTTTTTTTTTTCATCCAATGCAATAGATCTAGTCATTGGCAAAAGCGACATTTGGAACAGAATAGTATTTAAACAATGATAAATAAAACCTGGACCATCAAGATAAGACGATACAATTTCTGGAACAATGTTGGAAAATATTGGCTATTAATTGCATAAATCCTTCGGATCAGTATCTTAACAAGATTCATTGGTGAGCGCAATATTCAAATTCTTGAAACATTTCATCAAATCGTTTTGGTCGAATTCTGCATTATTTCTTACACTTCCTCTATTCAGGTCGCGCTTTCATTGGTAAAACATGGAATCTCATGGGTAGATATTGTGTAATCGAAAACGGCTCAAACGATTCTCAGAAATTTGACAGTTGTACCGATATATCGGGGAAAGAATGTATTACTTTTATTTTACATTCATCGGTCGTTAAGAGCAAAATAATCGCTCTATACTCTCTAGATGCATAAAGTATTTTTCTTGTGTGTGTGTGAATTATGGACCTAAGTATACTTTGGGTGTCGCTCGCCAATTGCCCAAGGTGGCTAGATATAGATTTTTTAGATCGCGCTATTCCGGGTATTTCAAGTTATTATCCTACGTCACAATGCAACACTTCCTAGTAACCAGATTAAACCGGATACGGACACGCGTGTGGGATAGGCCATCTTGTTTTTTTCCCACCTAGATATTGTTTTTTTTTTATACGAGAGGCGCTTACTAAGACTTTTTCTACCGTACCCTTTCTCTAAATACCTCCAAATATGCCTTAAAAAGTCCGCATCTCTATGGACAACCACAAGCCAGCACCAAGGAAAAAAAAAAAAGCAAACACTTCTTACTTTTAACGGGTGACTGCCAGACCGTGTGTTGTGACTGGGACTGTCTCGGGTTCTCCACATACCACATAGGCCTAAAAAATGTTCTAGTGAGACTAAAAGGGAAATTATTGACATGATGTATCACACATGCCTTGTTAATGAAACACTATTCTAGAGCTTGATGATTTTATGAAAAAGAATGAGTAGATTTATGTGTAATCAGGGTCAGATTTAAGAATGTGGAGGCCCTGGGCCGGATTTTTATGGATGCGGCAGGATGCCTATACACTTTTAAAAAGTAATAACAGAAATCCACTTATTAATAATAATCCCTATATCTAAAAGCTTGCTATATATTAGGAGAAAGAATCTAGTACTTATAAATTTAACCTTATTTTCATTCTTTAAAAAAATATTTATATATTAGTTTAAAAAAAAGCATATTTTTTAGCTTCTGGAGTGTAGGCCTACCCTGAATGGACAGCCCTGTCATAAAACGAAATTCTATCCAAGGCAAAAGACATAAAGGAATGGAGAAAGACGATCAACGGATCCTTTGTGGTGCTCCAATACAGAAAAAGGGATGGATAGGTGAAGATGAAGGAAGGCCCTGTCATGGTTGACGCACTGACATAGGCTAAATCCGGAGCTTCATGTAGCCTATACATTACGAGCACGCTACATTAGCGGGCATATTTTAACCATGATATAGTTTTGTCAACCGTAAGATTTAAAGTACCAGTATTATAGGTAAACAAAAAGTATTTCAAAAAACTTGTAAAAAAAAGCTTAGATTAAGTGTAATTGTATAAATTAGTTTGGATCAGTCATGTAACTAAATTTGTAATAGATCTATATTAACAATAATAAATCTGTGCGACTAAGATATATTTTTACAAATTATTGTTGTTTAGCGCAATTTCATTCTTTTAACTTTCTCGATGTCCTATGATCTTATCACTTGTCTGCACCAGTTAGGAAAAAAAAGTGGGGGGGGGGGGGGGGGGGGGGAGAGAAGGGGTTAGCTGTGTGAATGTTATCGTAATCGCTTTTTGAATGCATTAATAAAAAAAACGTTTTCACTCAGGGCTCAAGCCTTCTCATAGGGACTAATTCAATCTATACCATCACATCTGTCAAGTATGATTTCTTTCCATTGTTCGATACCATACAAAATAACTAATTACTAGTAGTTAATACTGTGGTTGTTGTTTTAAAAAATATATTGATTCTTGTTTTGTCAGGAACAAGAAATATTGTGCAAAATTTCAACTTGATCCGAGATTGGGTGTAAGAGAAATAACGGTACGTTTACAAACTTTTAATCAGACAGAATGAGTTGATATATAAGTTTTGTAAAAAATGCTTGTATTTTTATTATGGGGGCCCCTTTCTTGTGGAGACCCAGGACATGCAGTGGCATACAAGACAACGGAATTTTTCAACACTTGACAAACAATACAGGGATTAAAACACACGCACACAAAACTATCACGTGACAATAATGTTCCACCAATGATAAGTTTTTCTGTGTTTTTTTTTCTACAACAAGCTCTGTGAACCCGGATCACAGAATAAAGTAAGATGATAATACATTTTTCTTGCAAACCTATTGCATCAGAATATAGAGATCTAGAGGTCTAGAGACGAGTCTATGAGACCAATGTCCAGGACGTAATTGTGACAAAATTAGATCAAACTAAAATGACTGAGCCAGGGGAAGTGTTAAAATCTGAGGAAAAATCTCCACTAAACGATGATTCTACCAGAGTAGACATAGATGCTGACGAATCCAGTGCTCATCTTATCAAAAATGGCGGTGCAGGCGATATTCCCGACGTTGACGAATACAAAACAACAGTTGTTGGAGATAGAACTCCTGCATCTTCCGATGGTGAAGTGTCTTTTACTGGCTTAGGAAAAGATGAAGTTCTAAGGTATGCCAATGATCCATTTTGGGTTAGACTGCGATGGATCTTGTTCATCTTATTTTGGGTTGGATGGATCGCTATGCTTGTGACGGCCATAACAATTATTGTAGTGGCGCCTCGCTGCCCACCAAGACCCGACCAGAAATGGTACAACACTGAAACTGTTTACAAAGTTTTGGCCAAGTCATTTAAAGATTCAAATGGTGATGGTGTAGGTGACCACCCAGGTATGTTGATTTACCTAGAATCTAGACTAGAGTAAAGCTGCCTTTAGATTTATTATATATTTTTTTAATTAGGGATGATGGGGATATGAAATAAAAAATTTATCAAGTTGAAAAAACAATTTTTCATTAGTACATCATTAAAATACTTTGAAAGAGCTTTCCAATGGTGTATAAATTATGACTGTATAAAAGAAAGTTATCAATTTTTTTTTGTCGTTTTGACCTAACATTGTTGACATGGAGCAAGTGAGATGAGAGCGTCTCACTGGCTCAGACGGCGAGACCCCGCCCCCCTAAAATAGTTGGAATTGAGTTTCGTAGACGATAGATCTACTTATTAAATAAGAAATTTAATAGTAGATCTAGTATTCGTAGTAAATTTCTAGCTCACAAATCTGATTTCATTTATATTTATGAACTTCACTTGTTTAGAATGTAAATATTGATGAAATAAGCATTTATTGGCTCTAGATCAGGGGTGGGCAACATTTTTGTATCGAGGGCCGCATTTAAAAAAAGTTTGGGAATGGCGGGCCGCACATATATATATATATATATTAGGGTGGTTCAAAAAAAATTTTTTTTAGTAACTTGTAGTGCTTTTTGATTTTTCTGTTATATGTCATGAGATAATGAAATAACAACAAAAACTGAGTCATTCTATCATCATTTACTACTGCCTCATGAGGATTAAAAATGGTGATAACTGCCGATTTTCTCGTTTTTGTATCATTAAGCCAGAAAAATGTTGAGGTTTCCACATTGAAATTATAAATGTACTGAGAGTTCCAAACAGTCAACAAAATGTTCAGACTCTGAAAATTAACATTCATTCAGTAATCAGTACTGCCTAATTGGATTTGAAAATTACAATAACGGACGCAACATAAACTCTGAACAATGTTGAGCTTTCAACAATTAAAATATAAATGCATTGCACACAAAACCAGTTAAGTAACATAAAACACTACAACACTGTTCATTGTTCATTCATTGATTGAGTGTTGCGTTCTTTTCATCTGGGTACTATTTACGGTGTGACTCAACAACCTGATACAAGTACTGCTTTTCATCTTCCTTTTTTGTTAATGACTTGTTGAAGTTGGTTGCCAATGCAATGCCTCGCTCTGCTGAGTCATTAACAACTTTTAGTGAATGGGCAACCACCTTTGCGTGTAGGTACGCTTCCAGCTGTGGCCACTGCTCAACATGCAAGTTCAGAAACAATTTGTCGAGATTCAAGACCTGAAAGAAGAAGTGTGATCTGCTTCCAATAAAATAATCAAGTTTCTTATCACCGAGTTCTTCTTTGCCAGTGTATTTGATTGACCTTTCTGAAGATGTTTCATGTTCGCTGGCAGTTATAAGACAAGATGCCATTCTTGTCTTGACCTCGGCTGAAAAGGGTCAGAAAACAGAGCAAGTGGCATGAGTTCTTGTCCCAAGTACCATAGATGGCGTCCAAGTGCCGCAATTCCTGTGTCTGCAATGATCTTGGAAGTGGTACGATAGTTGGTGAGGCTTTGAATAAGAGACAGATCGTTTATAGGAGCATCACAAGGTGATGTACAAGATATCCACGCTTTGACACACACCAATGTTGTGAACAGTCCAAATTCTAAGCATATTGTGCTCTCGTGTCGACTGAGCTTCAGCTTCAGAACATACAGCAACTCTGACATCCATCTGGCATGATGGAAAGCCCCAGGTACACGGAATCGAATGCCACGTGGTGGTGTCTGTCCCAGAAAAATCATGGCCAGCTCAAATAATTCCCTGTAGTCTTCTCTTGGAATTACTCCCCTGTTACCAGTCAAAATGTCCTGACAGAATTTCAATATTTCCTGTTTTAGCACTGCTAGACTTTCAGTCATTAGGAGGGTGTCTGCACATGGTTTGTATGCCACTTGGTCAATATTTGGCCAAAATTCTTGAAATCTGCGAAATAATATCACATTTGGCCCTGATGTTGGGCCAAACACCTTTTTAAAAATGTCGCTGCATAGGACTTCAAGGATGTGGTGTCGGCAAGCCAACCATAGCAGTTCTTTGCCTAGTTTTTGCTCCAGTAGCACACATGTGCCATTGAGATGGTCGGTGTTTGCTGCAGTTGTATCAAATGACATTCCTGCAATGCTGTTAGTCAGCTCCCAATCAGTGATGGTTTCTGCTGCAGCTTTGGCTATTTGGAATAGCCAAAAGCTTTTCAGTTGTACGACTTGTTACAATGATTGCTACGCGATCTTTTCCTGGACCGCCAGCTATTGAAGGAAACAATTTGCCATCGAAATGTATAACCAGTGGGCCATCTCTGTTGAATGCAGACCTCACATCACCACACCAGCTGCTTGAATATGACGCTTTGATCTTGTTCTTCTGATGCTGCTGACAGACAAGGACATACCTGATGCATTTTGTCCATAAGTCGTAGCTGCAGCATCTCGATTGCTGACACTTGTACAATCTAGTGCTGCAGCTAACTGTGGACTTAAGCTTCATTTGCAGATATTTTTGCACGCTTTTGCTGTGTTTGACCTTGTGTCTGAACTGTCTGATGATTTGCATTCAGGATTGTAGTCACTGACTTCTGCACTACTTTCTTCATCAAGATCACTAATGTCACTGGTGTCACCATTATTCAAACTTGCCGATGCTGGTGCACTTGCCTAAGCTAAATCATTTAGCCTCCTGTCTTCTTTGGTCCTCAGTTCAGCTTCTCTTTGTATTCTTACTGCTCGTCGACCTTCTACTGCTGTAAGCTGCTGGTCTATTTTACCCATGACATACCTCCTTTTTGTTCTTTGATCAACCAGAAAAACCCTATCTTCTTCAATTTTTATTCTGTTCATCGCATCATGATGAGCAATATCAAACAGGCCATTCATATCAGCTTCAAAATTTGACTCCCTTGCCATCTGAGCTGTGCCACCACGGGTCTTATTGCGACAGACAGTTCTGTGTTTATCAACAAGAAGTTTTAGCTTGTGGATAATATTTCTTTCTTCAGCTGATGGTACTCTTGCTCTGGCCCATATCTCGCAAACCTCTCTAACAGTAACTGTAATCGATTCAGTTTTAGACAGTTTTTCATTATTGTGATGATGATAGTAGACTTGTAAAACTTCTCTAGTTGTTGGCAGCATATTTCCATTAAATAACTGTACTGGTTCGCCAATCAGATGAACATATGTCTGAGATCTTGTAACAGCCATTTAAAAAAATTGTCTCTAATAAATCAATAGCCAATACCTCCTAGAAATAAATGAAAATTAAGACAAATATTAAAAACTTGTAGACAGTAAAATCAAAATGGAGCTCTTTAATTTTTTAAAAGTTAAATATTTTTTGTACTTCCAAAAAATAAGTAACAGTTGACCAGTCTTCAATTTGATCTTTAAGCTGGAAATAATATTGATTTTTGGGACCAAACAAAAAATTCAGGTGCTTTGAGGCAGTACTAAATTAACTTCAAATGGAGTTATATTTTATATTTAAGGTCTCTGTAGCACAGGTAACACAATTTTTATGAACCACTAGCAATTTTTCAACTTTTATTTTTTACCTATGCATTGTGAACCACCCTAATATATATATATATAATCATAGAAAGATAAGCTTGCTGTGTAGAATGTCTTTTAATTCATATAAACGCTGTATTACGATTTTTTTTAAAATTGCTGTTGTCTATTTATATCACAATATCCACACAAATATACAGTTGTACTTAATGTGCAGTATTTTACTTCTTAACTGTGAAACTAACTTACTAGTTGTTACCCCTGTGTGTGACTGCTGTCAAATTACAGTCAGTCAACATTGACCAGTGATTATACTTGTTTAGTTTCCACAAAAAATGCTTGCTCACTGAATGAGACAATTTATGTTCCGGAAGTTAAATGTCGGGACGAGCGAAGCCTGCCCTTGTGGAGCATCACCAGAAAATGCTGACCATGTCCTTCAGTGGTGCATGCTAAATCAAGGGACCCGAACAAGACTCTCCAAAGAGTATTCAGAGAACTGCCCGATCTGGAAACCACAGGGCGGTTCATTTCATATAGGATTACTGATCTGAACCCTTTAACTTGTAAAATGAGAACGAAGAAGAAGAACTGATGTATGTGTACCCAAATAGTGTGAACAGCAGCAAGGTTTTTTAAAGTGTGGAAATACAGCTTCTGGCACCCATAAAGCTCCCGTGGTAGTGCTGACTGGAACTTCTCTTTGCTTTGAGTTATGTCCTCTGGAGCTGAATTGGCTTCTCTTAATAAGTGTTGTACTTTTAATCATTTCACTAAAGATAGTTTCACCTTTCAGCAAAGGAAAATAACAAAAACTTTTTTTTTGCTTGCCTGTAGAAATGGGAAAGCCTTGTTTGAAAAGATTTAACATGCATTTACATTTCATATGTAAACAATCCATTGCAATAGGAATTATAAGAAACATATTTTGTCTTCCACTCTTCATTAAAAATATTGGTAACAAGGTCACAGTCAATGTCCTTCAAGTAACATAACAATTTCATCCTTGAGATTTTATCTTCTTCTCCTTTGCCTTGCCCATGCTAAGCTAGCGGATACATTGGATTATTTATTCATAAATCAGAACTACCTGTGGTTAACTCACCTAGCTCTAGTAAGTTTCAACATTCTCTTTCTCCCTATAATTTAACTTTTAATATATGCAGCTTTGTGCAAACTTTCCTGTTTCAAGTTTATGGTTCTCAGTCAAAGATCGAGCTCCATCAGTTGTTACACTTGCCATCTTGTTCCAAGCCTCCCCAACACTCAGACAATGTGTCTTGAATTGAGTGTATTGATGTATAGCCAATAAGCATAATCTTCGTTTACTTAAAACTTTTTATAATGAGACAGTTTCAATAATTTATATAGATATTTTTTTTAATATTTGCATTTTTATATCTATATACTGTGGGCACACCTGATTTCTGTAGGTGTCCGGGGGGCAGTTGTGGCCTGCGGGCCGTAATTTGCCCACCCCTGCTATAGATTCTAGAGCTACAAGAAATGTCAAGGGGTGTGGACAAAATAATGGCTTTGTGATAGCAGAAAATAACAAAATATTTTAAAATAGGATCAAAATCGTCTAAAACAATTTTTTTCAAATGCGCTTTAAAATTATAAAGAAAAGAAAATATAAAATAAACTCTTTAAAAGCTTTTTAGACCTATAGTAGTCTTAAAATAGTTTAGTAAAAAATAAAAAATCCCATAGGGATTTAAAGTCCACAAGAAAAAAATGTTCCTCAATATAAAATGTGTCCATATTCACCTCTTTTAGCAACAATTTCAATGGATTTAAAATCATAATCGATTTTAATCAAGGGCCTATGAACAGAAAGTAAGAAAAACGGATCTCAAAATTTGATGCCATTTTTTTATTTTCTGGTCTTATGGATTTTCACATATCTATTTTTTTCATATATTCATATACTATGATATAGTATAGTGATATACAGAACACCACGCTCCCTTTAGACTTAAGACTAATATAATTTAGAGCCTTTAGTCAAGTTTAGTATCCCATGCCCTTGATATTTCACCATATTTTTATCAATTTGATGCTTCTTTATTTTGATGGTTATTTCAGACATTCTACCATCCTGCATTATGCGGAACCGTGGGAACTGTCCAACAAAATCATTTAATTAGCTCATGTTCCGCATTGATGATTTTCTGTTTTGCCAAGTCTAAATTCCCAAAATAAAAATCGTCATTATTTTCATTAATAGTGTGAAATGAAAATACTGAATTCAAATAGAATATATATATACAATATAGATCTATAACTATAGGCATAGGTCTTTGTTTATTTGTATATCTAGAATCAGCTAGATCTAGATTATAGATTAGTCTTAGAATTTATCTTAGATCTATAAAGCCTAATGCTCCATTCAAATAATTTTTTTTGCTTGACAATCTAGATCTACAGAATCTACATCTAACCGGTGGGCGCTTTTTTCTCCCTTCTCAGCTTGAAATTGAGGTCACACCAAGGTCACAGTTTTACCTGTAGAAGGGAAAAAATTGCCTCTGTTGCAGGGAAGGAGTCATAACTAGTCTTCTCCTCTCCACTATACTATACCTTATTGTCGCTAGGGTTCAAACCAAGGCCTTTAGATAAATAGTGTCTGGTCATCAGTAATTGTCTTTATTTAAAGGTCTGCATTTGTTTTTTTAGCCATCTATCAATTTTTTTTCTAACATTGTTTCACTTTGTATTTGTTTGTAAATAACTGTGCATACTAGAAATGATAACACTAGTACCAATTTGTTGTGAACTGCCTGTTTTCTTTTGTTTTAAATATATATATATCCTTTTTGCATACTATGACTATACATATTAGCTTTTTAAAAAAATTTTTTTTTTTCATTAACAAACATGTAACTAAACACACATTTGTAAACATAAACAACTTTTATATAAATTTGTACATTGTTTCGACAAAGGACATTATTTATTTTTAGTATATATATATAATATATATACTAACAGTAAAATTTATAGTTTGATGGTGGCAATACTTTTTCAAATTTGAGAAATTTGAAAGTATTCTCACTCTTCCTATTATGTTTTAGTAGATCTAGTCAAAAGTCTAGATTCTTATGATACTATTTAGATAAGTTTATTTGTGGTGATCCTTAACTCTGTCAAATCACAACAGGTTGGCATTCTATTCCTAGTCATCACACTTGTCACATTCTGCCACAAAATATCAATTTCCAAAAGTTTTAATTGTACAAAACTTAATATTTTTAGATTTATGTACAAGTGTTAGAAAATTGATCGCTTCAGCTTGATTTTACTTTTTGCAGGAATGTTAGAAAAGTTGAACTACATAACTGACACACTTGGTGCTAAAGCTATTTGGATAAGTTCTATCTTTAAAAGTGATAATGATGGAGAAAATGGTATTATTGACCATAAAGAGCTCAGTGAAAAAATGAATGTTAATGAAGCTGATTTCATTAATTGGATAAAGAAAATGAGAAAAGAAGGTTTGTGTTGAGATTTATAAAACTTTTTTTCTAATTTTTAACTAGAAGTACTTCCACAAAGCTAGTCACTTCAATAATTTTTACATATAAACTTGTATATATATACAAAGAAAATTGGGCTTACATGAAAACAAAATGTAACAAAAAATTTTTTTATTAAAAAAAAGTAATCTTTGTTTGCCTTAAGTTATAAGATTATTCCATTTTTTAAAAATTTTCTAGAGAACAGTGATATAGCCAAATCAAAATGAAAAAATTAAGCTCCTTATGTTGTCTCCTTACATAAGTCCATCCATCCCAGTGGGCTCTGGCCTGCTTCAACACATCCTTCCATTCAGATATCTCCTGGGCCTTTCGTCTCCACGCCCTAATCCTGTAGCAGATCTGCTTCCACATCATCTCTTTACATAAGTAACTTGATTTAATTTACAAGAAAGCTAATTTTAAGCTTTAAAGGATGACAATGAAAACATAAAAATGAGCAAAGAACATTATAGTTTTTCTTATTTTCAGGCAAGAAGATTATTTTGGATCTTATTCCTAATCATTCAAGTAAGAAACATAAGTGGTTTGAGAAATTCTTGAATGGTGAAGCTCCTTACAAAGACTACTACATTAGCAATAAGACTCAGGAATCATTAAATTGGGTAAGTTTAACGCAACTCCTATTGCATTAAAATCCAGTATTTTATAAATTTAGACTTTTGTTTGTTCTTTTGTATCCCCTCTTGTGAAAAGTGGATGTTTATAGCTAATTTTGTTTGGTTCAGAAGTGTCATTACCTTAGTGTCTAATGCCAACCACAGAAATGGAGTGTTTTGGACACTTTTTTTTTCTGTATTAAAATTTACTGATAGTATGTAGATTGAAATTGTATATTTTGTAATTTTTTTTTATATTTTTTTTTTTTATTGTTAAGGGATTTAAAGAGGACTTATCTTGTAACAAGAACTTAGAGTAAATATTTGTTTTCTTGAACTTGAAATTTGATGATTACAGAAAGATGAAAAAAACAATTCACTTTGGGCTAAGGAAGGCATTATTGAATACTTGCATCAGTTCTCAGCAAGCCATCCAGATTTGAATTTGAAAAATCCAGCAGTTGTAGATGAAATTAAGGTAAATTATGAAAAGATTTTTTGATGTTCTCAATGCTCTTTTTTTTTTTTTTACTACCTGTGTGGGTTTTTAACAAAGCTTGTATCAACTCACTCTGTCCTGTCTGGTAAAAAGCTTGTGCACATTTCTCCCACGCCCAATTTTGGATCAAGCTAAAATTTTTTCTTTTACCTGACAACATAAGAATAAAAAAAAATTAACTTATTACTTAACTATTGATAATTAATTATTTTGTTTGGTATTGAACAAGGGAAAGAAATTGTACATAACTGATATGGTAGCATAAATTCAATTTATACTTTGCACTTTGTCGCTTTAAAGTTTGAAACTAACAATAGATAACTATAAAACCTTATATTTTGATGAGTGATTTGCTGGCATATTGTTTTAAAATATACTATACATATTCTAGTTTTAATGATTTGCTTATAGTGACAAACACCTTAAATATTTAAATATAGCTAGATCATTTATTTATGCTTGACAAGGATATTGTTGATGCTTATTTAGCAAAGTAGTAAAACAACAGCAGCAGACGTTCGTAGAATGCCAGTAGTTCGACTTCCACAAAACATTCTGTATGGCGATCTAATAGAAGGCAGGAGAGCTGCTGTTCTCCCACTTTTACGTTACACGGATGTATGCAAACGCGACATGAATCTCTTCAAAATCGACACAAAGCAGCTGGGGAAAAGTAGCACTGGGTAGATCCACATGGAGAGAGAGCATAAAGGAAGGGTCTCGTATTGCAGATGCCATACACAGCTGAAGCAGAAAGAAGGGTGAAAATGCAACGGCGCTTGGTGATCACATATGCCCAACCTGCGATCGCAGCTGTGTATCAAGGATTGGCCTCTTTAGTCACATAAGAAGTTGCAAAGGGAAAAGATCGTCTCTCGAGACGTAAAATACCACAGAAAACAAAAGGTTAAAAGTTCCCTTTTCAGACCTTGTGATGTATAGGGCAGATGATGTAAAGGTAAAGATCGTCTCTCGAGACGTAAAATACCACAGAAAACAAAAAGTTAAAAGTTCCCCTTTCAGACCTTGCGATCTATAGGGCAGATGATGTAAAGGTCGTCTGTTTCTGTTGGCAAAGTAGTATTGTATGTTGTTTTTTTTTTCTCTGAAGACACTTTTTCTGTATCATTTGTATCCTGCTCAACTGCTGATCATAAATATTTGCTTTTAGAGTTGCACTAGTCTATTTTGGATCTTTATAGAGTAAAAATACACAAAATAATTATGTGTGTAAACTATACATAAATAATTGATAGATAATTAATGTTCTTTACTGATGCGTTATAATCCTCTGTATAACAGAACATTATGAAATATTGGTTTGAGGCTGGTGTGAGTGGTTTTTACATTCATGATTTGGAGTATTTGGTGGAAGACTTAAATGATGTTAATGGACAGAGCAATACTCAAGATACTCTTCAGTTTTTAGAAGAATTGCGCAAGGTTGCCGATGACTATTCTGATAAACCTGGTAGGGAAAGGTGAGCACAACAGTTAAATAGTTACAGATTTTAAAATACCATTCTTCTCTTTGTCATTACTCAAAATATGTGTGTGCCCATGACCACATATATGACGTCTTAAGCAATCTATACAAAGGTGGAAATGAGTCATCAAAGAATGAAATTCATACATAAAGATTGTTATATATATATACATATATCTATATTATAAAGTAGAATGTGAGGTGTATGTATGTATGTTACTTATAGACATCAAAACCGCTTGACCAATCTTGATAAAACTAGGCAGGAATGTTCCTTGGGTACTAACTTAGACCATAGTGTATGTATTGTAGCCCTAAGATAAGACTCTATTACAGCTATAGTATTTTATGGATCTAGGCCATGGTTAACAATGTTGACATGAGAAAAGATCGAAAGGATTTAGACCTAGATCTAATTTTAAGAAATACACTTTGCGCACATAGTTTTTACTTTGACACATGAAAATACAAAAGAAGATCCATTGATTTCATTATGTAATAAAATTAACCTTCAAAAGCATTTTTTACATAAATTAGTTCCTGATATCTGTGACTACAGATTTCCTGGCGAACATTCTTTCATTAGACATTACCAATTGGTTACACATTGACACATCTCTCTACTGAGTCTATTCCTATGTCTAGGTCTAAAACTCTTATTGAACTCTAAGATGATAAAACTTCTTTTCGCAAAGATAGTTTTGTGCTTTAACACCTAAACATACTAATTATTGTCCATTCATTTGATATTTTAATCAATTTAACATTTAAATTTGTTTTTCTAAAGCATTTTTAATACATTCGTTTGCTGTTCGCTAAAGTTGCGTAGCCGTGTTGAGATAGGCCTATATTCATTCATGAAAAAAGCGTCACGCATGCGCAACACAGAATGAACTCTATAAAAGCCAATTTTTAACTCTAGATTAGTGTAGATTTAGATCTATGTCTACCTCAAGATCTACTTTATACTTTAACACATGAACATACAAAATTAAGTCTATTCATCTCAAATTTTAATCAAATATATGTAGGCCTACAAGAAAATGTTTTAATTTGAAAAAATGGATTTAAGCCTATTAGCTATTTTTATTTGATAGCTTCATTCATTATTTTTACATTGACACATTCGCTTTACTTATTACATTATTATTTCGATTAATTGTGACTATATCGACAGTAATGCGCAAATAAAGACTCGCGGGTAACATGTCTAATATATATATATATATATATATATATATATATATATATATATATATATATATATATATAGGCAATTTTGGATTTAATTATTTGTTTCGGAAATAGAAGTTTTTACTTAGTGACAACTATATATATTTTTAAAAAAACTTTTAAAAACATTTAGACGGTATAAAGGAAGAAACAGAGCCGGCCATGAAAATGAATTAACACTGGCTAATAATCTTCTAATATCATTGACAGAAACAATTCCTATAAATAGTGTGATAAAGAATTCTGTGATTCACAAAAATTCCTAGCAGTTGTTATGAATGTGACAAGTGTTGTTTTTTTTTTGTTTTTTTTATTTATTGAAATCATGCAGATATAAAGCTAGATGCTAAGTGCAAACAAAAAGCTTTGTTTCCCACTCTAAATTTACAAATAATTGTGCCTTGTCTGCATTTTGTGTGTAGGTTTGCAGTAATTTAAAGAAAGTACTCCACAAAATTAAATTCTACATATTAAAAAAAATATTTCTCAGGGACTCCTTATTTGGGTCACCACAGCTGGCCTGTTAAGATAGGTTGATTTAACATCTTTCCTAAATTTATTTCAAAGTCTGTTCCTATCACTGATATAATGTTATATCTGAAATTGTGCTAAAGAAAAACAATTGTAAAAAATATTTCCAATCGCACACATTTGTTACTGTGATTCTAGATCTATTACATAGTAATGACATGATTGAGTCAAAATAATGTATACAATTACTTTGTATTTAAAAAATAATTTTAATGTTTTACTTGTTAAAAATTTTTTAAAGGGCTCTGTTTGGATTTGTTCAGACAACAAATAGAAATCAAACTCTTGAATATTGGGGTAATGATGAGAAAAAAAGACTGCACATTGTCGTTCCAGATATATCAAACATAGATCTATCATGCAATTCTAAATGTGTTAAAAAATTGCTTGAGAACATCTTGGAAAAGGATAAGTGGTTAGGATTGCAAGTAAGTTGTATATTTCAAACTTTTGTTCTTATCTGGACAAGTGCACTTGCTTTGTAATCTTTTTAAAAAAAAAATGTCTTCCTGATAAGCTTAAAAATAATTTTCAACTGAGATGTTCCATTTTTTTTTTTCTCATATACTTGGGAAGAGCAAGGAAATAATCTGCTTCTTAAATCTACATTTATGGTTGAATATGCCCGATTCGTGATGGGAATGTCATATTATTCCATTAATTAGAGATAGTACAGCCTTTAATTTTTTTAATTCACTGGTTTTGCAACTCCTCTTTATATTTTTTGTTTGGCACTGTAGATAAAGATAGCCTTTACTAAGAGGTATTGTTCATGAGCAAGCAAAAGTTCAAAAAACCTTTTAAATTAGACTTAAACTGATGTATCTTAAAACCTTTTTTTTTTCCATTAAAAATTTTTTTTAGTTTATCATATTAATATGGCTCAAAGTCTAAGAGAGGCGTGGTGGCTGAGTGTAAAGCGCTTGGCTTCTGGACTGGGGTTCAAATCCTGGTGAAGACTGGGATTTTTTATTTCTGGATCTCTAGGGCACTTCTGAGTCCCAGCTCTAATGGGTACCTGACATTAGTTGGTGAAAAGTAAAGGTGGTAGTCACTGTACTGGCCACATGACAACCTTGTTAACCGAGGGCCACAGAAACATGACCTTTACATCATCTGCCTTAGCTTTACTTTTCAAAGTCTAAGGCCTAATTAAATTCTAACAAACCATTGATCAACACCTAGTTGAATATCAAACATCTTTAGAATTTCAATAGATTGAATTTTAACTAAAACTTAAATTACTATTGAATAAGAAAGAAAAAGAGTATGAAAATTATTAATGTCACTTACATGACATGCATTATAAAAAATTTATCTAACTTGGCTCGATACAGATAGGTGTTAAAAATTAACTGCAAGATTTGATCATTGTAAGATCAAACAAATTAAAATGAAATAGACAAAAAGGAACCATGAAGTTTACCCTAGTGGATTTTTTTTCCCTTCTAAATGTATTATACATTGACTCAAAAGTTTTACTGATAACCTCATGTTAAAAAAAATCTTATAAAATTAACAGCTTACTAACGAAAAGAGTGATCGTGTTGCAACCAGACTGGACAATAAAGATGGCAATTACAAAAAGCGTTTGACAGTTGCCCATGCTCTACAGTTGCTCATTCAAGGCACTCCAATAAATTACTATGGTGATGAAATTGGTCAAAGAAATGGTGAAAAAAACTCTACATTAAATTTAAATGTATGTATTTTAAAATTTGTGTGTTTTTAGATAGACTGAATTATTTTTTGAAACTGTTGTGCTCTTTTCGTCCTATTTTATGAAATAACTTGTTGCTTATAAACACTTTATTTCTTACAAATTAGTAAAATGTGTATATTTTCAGGGTAGGGAAGTTATCATGAGTCCAATGCAATGGAATACTGACAAATATGCAGGTTTTTCTACCGTAGAACCATGGTATAGTGTCAGTACAACATATAAATTGGATAATGTAGATGTAAGTGTTTCAATTAACAGATATTGTTTTTTTTACGTTAGATCACTCATACAAAAAACAAACTTAATGCCCCACAAAATGAATTTTTGCAATTTAAATAGTTAAATAGAATTAATTTATGTTGCTTCTTTAACTAATTTAAGTAGGTCATAATTCAGTATTTTTAACTTTTATATTTAAAATTCTACAGGGTGAACTTGCTCATTTTACTACTTCATCATCTCTGAAACAGTTTAAAAATCTTTTGAAGCTCAGAGAAAGGGAATCATTCCGCTGGGGTAAAACACAGGTAAGAATAAAAAGGCAAAAAAACATTTTATCCTGATGTGGATCAGCTCACCCCCCTCCTGAATGGGGTATTCTATTGATAATCTGTAATTTTGGTGTTGTGTGGATATAAAGTTAAGTAATTCTAGATGTAAATCTAGTGACACAACATTTATGCAATGTGCTGGAGCGCTGTTCTAAAATATTGAATTATATAATTGCACAAACTCAGATTGTAGAATGCACACAGAAGCTTCAGATATAATAAATACAAAGTGAAATTATTGCAATAAAAACAATGTACAACTGGCTCACCCTGGAAATTTGGTTCAACTATACTTTTTTTTAATATGCATATGTCAGGAACATAGAAACTAATTACTCCTCAAATGCTTCTCACGCTACAATCTCTAGTTATTCACGTATTGAGTCATACCAACTCTTTCTACTTTCTTGACGATATACAGGGTTTCAAAACAATATTGTAAGAATCGATATAGTCAAATTCTAACAATCAAACAATATCCTCTACAACTGCAACAATCCAAAAATACAATTAACTTACCCACTAAAAGCGGATAGATGACAACAACAAAATCTGATATTAGATCAAACAGTACTTAAGTCAATAACAGGCCTCCTCTTAAAGTTACAGGGCTTCTTCCTTCTATATACACATTACACACTGGTCATTCTTGCAAATCAAAAACATTGAGGAGTCATTCACAGCATAGGTAAGTTGAAGTCATCCAGACAAACAGTCATAATAAACATACTATTAAAAGTATGAAGATACTAACAGCATACTTTTTTTTTGTTTAAATCTAACGTATATTTAGAAAATGTATCCAGAAATGTAAAAGCCATCAAAAATAAATTCACCCATTTAAATGTACAAACTTTTTTGTCTTGCATGCATTTTTTTGTCTGCATTTAGTGTCATTTGTAACATTATTTTAACATAATATAAATATGTGGCTTCTTATAGTTACCACATCACAGGAGGTCACAAAGTAGGGTGTAGAAAACATTTTCGAATTTCTTGTATATTCTGTTTCACTCGCTAGACTTAAGTGTTCTACCTAACAGATATTGAGACTGGGCTTATCTGGGAGTTACTTGAGAAAAATTGCTTGCTACTTGTTCATTTGACATTCATGGCTATTTCCACTGTTCCTGCGCATAAGAAACAAGCGTAGAATAAAAATAGATAATGATTTGAAATAGTATGATACATGCTCATAAGGCTGCAATTTATTTAACCTTTTCTAATTTTTCTCTGTTTAATTTCTTGTGTAGGTTTATGCACCAAACGATGATCTTTTGATGTTTACACGCAAGGCTGAAAGATTTCCTAGCTTTCTGGTATTGATTAATACTGGTAATTCAAGTCTTCATGTAGCTCCAAGTAATATTGAAATGGCAGATGTCCCAAATGTTGGACAAGTTCGCTTTCATAGTAGGAATGTTGAGATTGATCAAGAGATAAATATTGCTGACTTTGCACTAAATCTGGAACCTTTTGAAATTGTTGTCTTTGAGTTTCCAAGTAAAGATTAACTTGTTTCCAAAGAATTGGTTTAAAAAATTCTAAACAAATTGAAAGATTTTAAGGTCTTATGTAGGCCAAGTTATTTAGTAGTATATTTATTGATATTTTAGGCACTTTAGGAAATAAATTAAAATAAACAATTATTCAGTTATATGCATAAGAAAAGGCTTCTTTTTTTTTCTATTTGATTGTTATAATGATGTTAATTAAGGTTTGGATAAAATTCTAGTTAATGTCATCAATTTAATTACATGACAGATTCAGATACTAAACATCTGAAGTTCTCAATGTTTAAATCTTATAGAACACGATGACTAAGAAAGTTTGTATTATCAGCTCTATTAATGTGTAGGCAGGCGCAATATGTGTTCTTTTTTGTAACCAAATTTTTATTTATTAACTTTGTAACTAAAACACAAGGAAATGCACAAAGTTGTGTGTATATATAATGTAATATGACTAAATTATTTATAAATGTTTCAACATAAATGTATTCCTTAAGGTTAACTTTACCTCTCTTGTTTTAAAAAATGACTTGCTTAATTGATTTTAAAAACAAAGCTCTTCATTTTGAGAAGACAAAAAGTGCTCTTAAACATCACTAGCTACAAAATATGGTGAATTTGATTTTCAAAAGCATTTCTTTTTTTTTTTTTTTTAAGATACAAACTAAGCAGGACATACTGATACCACACAAAACAAATAGTGGCTTTTCCCCATACTTGGGCGGGCGGCTAATAAATCTTAGTGGCGTCACTAGGGAGTTGTGGTCCGCACAGGGTGACAGCCAAGTATAAAAATGCACTTTGTGAATAACTGACAATTAAATATTGGAACGTTATTCACAATTAATAAATAGATTTATCTTTTTTTTTTTTTTTTTTCATTTCAACTAAACATTTTAATTGCTATTCTATCAAAAGGTTTAAAATGTTATAATTAATATCACAAGGAAAACTTGAAACCTTACTTTCAGATGTATAATCGAATCCATTGAATTATTAGCCTACTACCATTATATCAGGCCAACCAATAGTTACTGTTTAACAAATGACGACATTCTTCAGGCATAAAATATTGAAATCTCACATGTAATTAATGTAGAATTGTAAGTAAATAACTGGCCATTGAGATTTCTGAAGGTCATGATTATATTTCAAAAGAAGCTCTAGCCAAGGGTGAAGGAAATGTTACAATGCATCAGTCGAATGATATACTTGAATATTTTAGGGGATTTTCTTGGCTAGTGCCAAGTGTGGTTCTGATGCTCTACAATGGGAACGATTTAGTCACAATAGCAAAAAATTGTATTCAGCTACAAATACAAGTGACAAGGAAGTCGTGGCTATGATTGATGTCACACATTGGAAGGATATACTGCACGGACTGTTTCTATAAAAGCAGAATATTTGACATTTTGTGACCATAACGAGTTTTTATTGAATAAACAGATGATGGAAATGTTATCTAGATGCATCCTAGGACTGAAAGTACACCTGTCATGTTAAAAAGTTCCTAAATGTTTAAGCAAATGACGTAGAAGATGAGTCAGTATGGCCGTAAGCACATTTGTATCTTGTTTGACAACACACCTGACATAGTCGTAATAATAATTTTGTTTATAAAGCGCTGTTTACAAACAGAATGTAGGCTCTGAAGGTGCTGTTATAACATTACAAACACGAGAGCTAAAATACAACAGGTAGGTCTTAATGTTCTTCTTAAAAGTAGTGTCTGTGAGCATATCTATCTATAGCACCCACTGAGTCAGATGCAGAAGTTGTACGATTGTAAGGGAGGCAAAAAAGCTGATGCGATCTCGTCATAGCTTCAAATGTCTAGAAAAGGTTGAGCTCAAAGATATGAAAATGTAGCTTCAATGTCTGGAACCATGGAGGAGTACAGGTCGGGGAGGTGTACTAGAAGGCCAAAGATACATGAGTTGAGGCCTATCTTTAAACTATTCACAATGTGGTGACTAATTAAACATTTTCTTTAACAAAAGCATAACACGTTAGCGCAAAATGATATGTTTTTAAAAGGCTCTATTAAAAAAAAAGAAGCACTTAGATTCAGAAGAAATAAAAATTAAAAAAAGAAAATGTCAGGCGAGCAATGACAAGATACCGACAAGAGAAAAAGAGATACATTCTTGTGTGCATTGATCGTTTTTTAAACTCTGAACTTCAACTCCTACTGGAAGCAATCATTGATGTAGCAGATAAATTTGAAGCAATCCAACCGATGTAGGTATTGTAGATGTCAGTTTCAAAATACTGGCGTTAGCGTATATGATGATTTTTCAAAAGGCGACATTCAAACAGAAATACCCTGACTCAGAAGGGATCTAAAGGCAACAAAAGTTATTCTTGAAGAAAATAAAAGTTGACAGTGCATGATTCATTTGCCACTATAAAGACAGAAAAATATTTCTAAACCATTTAACATGGCTTTGAACCGTTTCTTACTATCTGCTTATCTATGGTGTCATATGAAAAGGATTTTCAAAAATTAAAATTAAGAATTTTTTGAAACAAAGGAACAAATTACACTTTCACAAAGGGGAATATTATTAAAAATGAGATCGTTAAAGACATTAAATTTGATGAGGTTAATGATACGTTTGAAATCCAGAAGAAAAAAAGTGTAATTTACTTATCGCTACATTGTTGCAAAATTGAACTATAGATTAATGGCAATGATTCCAAGATTAAGGATGCGTGCAGAGTTTCACATGACTACACAAACCCAGTGAACTGTAGGTAAATTGTAATAAACAACTGAATTTTTTAATTTAATAGACGCGCATTTTATAGTTGTTGAACAATCAAATAACGTGGTAATTATAAACTATATGCATTAAAGTGCAACAAACAAATAAACAATCAAAATTATTTTTTAAGGGAGTGTGTGGAGGGGGGTGAAACCCTGAGCTGACCAACCGGGTGACACCCACCCTAGTGACGCCACTGGTCCTGACCACTCATTCATTCATAGGCCTAATCACTAAGTCTCTCACTTTCCGTGGCGATAAAAAAAAAACTTAAATTAACTTAAGCCTAGAACAACAAAGCCATATTCAAAACTGAAACAGCAGCTGTTAGATTTACCAAAACGATTTTTAAGGCCCCCGAAAGGGGAAAAGACGCTATTAGTTTTGTGTGAAATGTCTGTCGTCCGTCCGTCCCGTTTAGATCTCGTAAACTAGAAAAGATATTGAAAAACCGACATCACAATATTTTAGACCATTCAAAGTTCTGATACAACGGCTACTTTTTTTTTTTTCTGAAAGCGAAAAATCTAATTTTTAAAATCAGTTATGCAAGCAGTTTTTTAAAGAGAAAAAGCTAATTAGTATGCATTATAAGTTAGACCTAATTTAAAATAAATAGTAATCTTATAAACTTCATTTTTCTGAAATCTTCTTTTATTGCGGATTTTTTTTTTTTTTTGAGGATTCGAATAAGAGATGGATTAAGTAGCTAACACTTGAGGATTTATTCTGTGGATTAATTGTGTTTCTGTGTTTTTTTTGTGATTCTGTGGATTTTTGTGTGTTACTGTTTAGAGTGGACGGCGCAAGGATTGTGTAGTAAAGTACTGTGTAGTTATCGTCTCTTTTCTGTCTCTGTACTTGTGAAAAACCCTAGTAAAAATGTCAGTTAAGACATTTTTTATTGAAAAAAAGGACCTGGATGGTGGACTTGTCCACGTCCCAGGTACCTTGCTTCTAAAGCTGTCTGGCCAAGGGGCTGTTAAGGCCACTATGGCGAGCCTAATAGAGTGCCTGAAACTAACACCGGACGAAGTGAGTTCTCTCTATCGCTTCGAGAACCCCTTTGTCTGGTTCCTGGTCCCAGCATCCGCCCGAGTGAGAACCTGTATACTAGGGAAATCATTCGGGAATGAGAAGGACTTCAAGGTTGATGTCTGTACCTTAGAAGACGAAAAAATCAGGGTTACCCTTCACTGGGTAGCACCAACCATAAACAAATCAAAGATAGGAGAAATATTTGGAGCCTTTTCAGAAGAAGGCTCCAAGATAGAGCCAATCAAGCTAGGCAACTCAGATAAGTGGGCGGCTTGGATAAAAATCCGCAAACAGACTGAACTCCCCCATTATATTCAGTTACGATACGAGGACGATCCGAGGACCTACAAGGTCCTCGTGACCATCCCGGTACGTAGACAACAGTGCTGGCATTGCGGACAGGATCAGCACTGGTCAAACCAGTGTCCAAATAGGGCGAACCCCAGACGGGACCAAAACCCCACAGAAGGTGCAAAGGAGGTAGGAGGGAAAATCTCCTATGCCATGGCCCTTAAAGGTGAGGGAGAGAAAAAGCAATCCGAGATTGATCAACAGCTAAAAAAAGATGGCTTCACATTGGTTGAAAGCAGCAAAGGAGGGGGAAAAAACAAATAGAAGCTATGGGAGCTACTCCAAGTGGTCTCCCCACACCTGATGGCCCTGAAAACAAATCTATGCAAAGTAAAAAAATTAAAACATCCGGAGGGGCAAGTTCAGCACCCACCACCCCAATCAAAATAACAAGAAAGAGGGCCCTCTCTCTTCCTCATCAGAGGATCTAAACGAGGATCCCCGAGTAGAGGAGGAGAAAAGAGAGGAAGAACAGTTCAAGCTCGAGCTGACCTTTCCAGACTCCCCGTCAGTGCTAGTCATAGATGAGGGCAAGGACCCCAACACACATTCAAACACATAAACAACAAAGCAACTCTTAAAGATAAAATGCATACACACACAATAGAATAACAAACACGCAAACCAATCTCACACACTCATGGCAGACATCAAAATTTTGACACTCAACATCAGAGGGCTTAACAATAAACACACATACATAGCACACCTCACAAGGAAATACAAGCCAGATTTTATCTTTCTGCAAGAGACCAACACACAGTTAGAGTACAAGGCCAAAAAAGCAGTCTCTCTTATGGGCCTCCGGGAGGGTTATTTTAGTTTAGGTAGAAAGCCACGAGGGACAGCCATTTTACAAACATCCAATAGGTTTTCAATCACACACTCATATCAAGACAATAGCGGGAGGATAGTAATAATTAGGACAAGCTCACAAAAACACACATACACGTTAGTCAACATTTATGCACCCGCTCAAAAAAAAGAGAAACACGAGTTTTTTGGAATGCTAAGTGACATTCTACACACTCAGTACGCAGGAGAAAATTTGATAGTAGGGGGTGATTTAAATTACATTGATTCCCAATTAGACAAGCAAAACACAAACACAGAGGGTCCTGCTCCTCATGTAACAATTAAAACGCATGACTATTTGGGGGGAGTCATCAAGGCATTCCGGTTAGTAGATGCCTATAGAGAAGTAGAGGTCACGGGCCGGGTCACCACGTTCAGGGACAAAGCACACCAAATAGAAACACGGATAGATAGAGTGTATGTGCCAAGGGCGTGCGAAACAAAAAGTGTAACACATCTCGTAGAGACGTTACAATATACAGACCACAAAGGAATCTTAGTGGAACTGCTGAACCCAAAACTAAAAAAGAAAAAACAAAAAACACCGATCTGGAAACTTAACAACGACCTCCTAAATGACCCGCTCTATTTAAAAACAATCGCAAACCTCCTCAAAAATATAATACATGACTCTAACACATCCCATTTCAAAGTCACACAAATATGGACGCTAATTAAAAGCTCCATTAAGCCAAATACTGGCCACACTAGTCAACTCAAAAAGGAAAAAAGAAGAGGAAAGACTTAAAAATTTACTAACACACGAAGAAGACGAAGCAGCCAAAACACACATACTAACACAACTAGAAGAACTATTTAACTATCAATACAAAGGAGCGGAATTGAGGTGCAAAAGTCAAAAAATAACCGAAGGGCCTAACAAACTTTTTTTATCAGCAGAACAAAACATTCAAATTGACAGAACTATTGACAACATTGTTGATAGCAAAGGAGAAACTATACACGACATGGACAAAATAACAGACACATTTACGAAACACTTTACTAATTTGTATGACAAGGAACAGACGGACGACAACGCACAAAAAGTATTTTTACAGAACTGCAAAGAAATACCAATGACAGAACAGATAGAGACAGACGCTCCCTTTACGCTAGACGAACTGAGGGCTGCTTTAGATACAACACAAAACAACAAATCCCCTGGCCCAGACGGTCTGACGTTTGAATTTTACAAAGCCTTTTTTCCCCAAATAGGACCCCTACTATTAAATCTATACAGCGACATGTTAGTGACAGAACAGTTACCTAGAGATTTCAACTTAGCATACATCACACTTCTACCAAAAAAACAAGAAAACAACACCTCACCTAGCGACTTTCGACCGATCTCACTTCTAAACACCGACTACAAACTCCTGACGAAAATGATTTTTCTAAGACTAAAACCCCTCATACCACACTTAATAGGACAGGACCAATACTGTAGCAACCCAGACAAAAACATCGACGAACTTAACCATTTTTACGAGACATTATATATTACTGTAAAGACAAAGACTTGAAAGCAGCCCTCTTTTCTATTGACCAGGAAAAAGCCTTTGACAGAATAGACCATGACTACCTTTTCAAAATACTAGACAAGACGAAGACAGATGGAAAAATGAAGAAATACATAAAGCTAGTTTACACTGATGCCACAAGCAAACTCATAATAAACCAAACCCTTAGTGGCAGTATCCCTATTAGAAGATCTGTTAGACAAGGGTGTCCCCTTTCTCCCTTTTTATACACCCTTTGCCTAGAACCCATTTTAGAAACCATCAGGCTAGATAGTGGAATCACGGGGATAAGAATCCCAGGCCCCACGCCCGTAGTTAAAGTTGAAGCATACGCTGATGACACCACCCTTTTTCCCTCCTCAGAAAAAGACATAGCCGCAATCATAGATAAGTTTATTCAATTTGGGAGGGCAAGCGGGTCAAAAATCAACATAAATAAATCTTGTATTATGGGATTGGGCAGGTGGGAAATCCCCTCAAACATCCCCTTTAACCTTAAAATAGAGAAGGAAATTAAAATATGCGGCATCACGTGGACAAGCAACCCAACATATTACCACACACAACAGTGGGAAAATATTTTAAAGAAAACCAAAAACACACTTAAAAGATTTCATTATGCAGCAACTACTATATTTGGTAGAGCAATACTAGTAAACAACCTGGTCATCCCGAAGATAGTTTATTTAGCAAACATCACAGAACCTCCACCAACTTTTATACCAAGCATAAACACAATCATTAGGAATTTTATATTTAAAAGCACTATCAGAAACATTAAACACACAACACTTATACAAAACAAAGAGGATGGGGGGATAAACTTACAGGACATCAGAACCAAAATACAAGCACTTAGATTAAAATACATAGGACAAGTAGCCAAGAACCCAAACAATTTTCCATTAACAATGTACTACTACGGCTTAAGGTTAAATAAAATAATTCCAATAAAAAATGACACCCCACACCACTTTGGTACAAACACACACCCATTTTACAGATCCATATCAAGAATACTCCCCGGCAATGAACATCTAATAAACAGTAAATTAAAAGACACATATACAACACTTAAGAAACAGTTACAAGAAAGATTATTCAATAGGATCAAATGGAGTAGAGAGTTAGGTGTAATAGATCTCAGAGACACTTTTATTAATTTACACAGCAAACACAATACACCAAAAGCCAGAGAAATAACATACAGACTAATATTCGGGATGACCCCTGTAGGAAGTAAGAAAAGAAATGTACACACATGTGTTTTATGTCATACAGATAATGGTAACAATGAAAGCCATATGTTTTTAAAATGTAAAATATTTGATAATGTTAGATGCACTATGAAAGACCTACTAGAGGCAAACTGTTAATCTTAACCTAGCTATTGTTGTAAATAAATTGCCTAAGATCAAAAGTAAGATGATTCATAAATTTAATCTAATAATAGTGAGTGAATACAGAAGTCTTATGTGGCACAGTAGAATTAAAGTTGTTAATAACAATGTATCTTTAAATCCTTATAATCTAGAGTTAATATTTAGAATAATAATTGAACATAGAATTGATAATTATACTGGTTAGATAGAAATTGTAATTATTGTATAATTTATTGTTCATGACTAAATTGTCAGACCTCAGAGATAAAAATCTATATACTGTAATCAATCTGTAAAGTTACTCTATTGGTATTATGTCAATTAGTTTAAGTGGTTATGCGAGTGTGTGAGAGTGTGTATGTACCTGGGTTACAGAGAGTTTGGGCTGAGAGATGCGGGATAGGAATCACATTGAACTTTATTTTTCTATGGAAAACTACTAAAGAACTGTCTTTTAAAGGGAAGTCAATACTTTTGAAGAATTATTTCTACCTCGTGGTTACGTCCTCTTTGATCACATGATCGGAGAGCATGCCACAAGTCAACATCAACTGTGTATGTACTACACTCACAGAACACGGCAAGCCCGTGGAAACGTAACAAGAACACTATCTTAGCGGCAGCCTCATCCTAGACATACTGGGAAACAAAGAAACAAGAAAACAAGACGCAACTGAATGGAGCCTGCGAAGAGACTAGAAACAAAAATAACCATAACCATATAGACAAGGGCAGACAATTGAAAGTCAAGAATCTTTTATGAATAATGTAATATTGTAAGACAAATTAACTTTTTTTTTATTAATTGTTTTTTTTTAAACCCCTCGTAATGAGAGAAAAAAGAATCCTTAATCGACACCCCTATCCTGAAATAATTTACACATGACCCTAACAGAACCCTGAACAATTGTGATACAGCAGTACCTTTGCTTGGTTAACTATCCCAGAATGACTCTAACAGACCTAGGGGTCACCTTGATGATGCTAAAGTAGCCCTCTTACATCTCAAGGAGATCTTTAAAAAATTGTCGTGAGAGGGATTAACCTGTTCCCTGGTCAGTCTTTTTTAAATACATAAGGCATACAGGGCAGCTGTATAAAACCCTATATTAGCTTGTCTTGCCAAATTACTTGCTATTACCTGGGAACATAGCATTGCTTCAAAGTCAATTTCCTGAAAGATAGTTGATGTTGCTGTGCAGCTTGTTAATGAACTCATTTATGTTGAAGATTGTTACTGTTAAAGCAATAATACTGAGTCTACTTATCAAGGAAGTCCTTTTTCTCTGTATTACTTCATAGAAAAGATGTTGTTCTGTTGTGTAAAATTAAATATTATTATATGTCTAAAATACTATTTGACGAGACAGAATGGAGGCTTAGGATGAAATCCATCACTTTTTCCTCTTCGTACTACCACCAAGTTCAATACGTTATGTCCCCTTTAGCCATAAAGTAACAACGACAAATGCCAAGTGCTTGAAAGGAAACATAAACTAATTGGATACAATTACACTACAGAGTTCTTTTTGCTTCGTTTAATTTTTTTGAAAATGTCTACAAGATAAGATAACTTAAATTCGGTTTGACTACAATTGACAACCTTAGAGTTGTCAAATTAGTGGATATTAAATGAATTGTAATTTCTTGACCAAAAAAAAAAAAAAGAGATTGAGCCTTTTCAAAACAATTAGATCAATTATAAGACATCAATTATGCCAGGGGAGGCGCGGTGGCTGAGCTTGGCTTCCGGGTTCGAATCCTGGTGAAGACTGGGATTTTCAACTTTGGAATCTTTGGGCGCCTCTGAGTCCACTCAGCTCTAATGGGTACCTGACATTAGTCGGGGAAAAGTATAGGCGGTTGGTCGTTGTGCTGGCTACATGACACCCTCGCTAACCGTAGGCCACAAAAACAGATGAACTTTACATCATCTGCCCTATAGACCACAAGGTCTGAAAGGGAAACTAGTTAGGCCAGGTTCACATCTAACTTTACATTCACTTTCACCTATCCTTTGATCTGCGGGACCGTTGGGGTACTACACAAGATCTGTTAACCTTCTTTCTCCATTCTTATCTCTCATTTGTCTTTGATATAATTTCATTCGGATGATCTTTCTGAAAATATTAAAGCCTACCTGGGTGGACCACTGGTCGTGCGGTTTGCGCGCTGGACTGTCGTTCGGATTTATCGACGGTCGAAGGTTCAAACCCTGTCTACTCCTATCCCCCCTCGTCCAGCGGGATGTTTGGACTAGGAAGTAAACTATCTTCAACTCTGAAGGATTATCCGAATTATGTAAAACATTTTACTTCGGGGGCCGATTTTGAGTTTGTATTTCCACACAAACTATCTTTTGTAACCTTGTTTTTTTCACAATTTATACCCATAGACATAAAATATTTTATGTCTATGTTTATACCATTTGACATCCACATTTTTATGTCTAATGTACAACACTATAATTCCTTCAGCTTAAGCACTTATTGGTGTGTAACTTTCTTTCTTTCCGTTTTTTTAAATTCCTTCTTCGCACATCTAGATCTAGATCTTTAATGTATTTCTCCTCTAGGTTTAAATTAGACTGGAAACCGGAAATAAATTCTTATCCGCGAGTGATCGATTCACAGACCTATACATATATAGATTTTTATGTACGTAAGCTCTTTTTTCAGGCTCTAAAGGAAGTCGCCCCAATCAATCTTTTCTGTCTCAGAAAAGCAATGATCTTTAGTTTTCAAAGTTTAGAAATAATGCATAATCATCTCTCGGATATTCACCCAAATATATGAAACAAAGCCGTTTCCTGTTTGTTTCCATTTAGATAATGTGTCAAAATCTTAGATGGAAATAATTCTTGTTGATTTAAATTATCTTATGTACATTTAAATAGATTGATTACCTAGATCTTTCTAGATTATGTATCTAATAATTGCAAAATAATAATTATGAGACGAGAGTACTCTTATTCTTGGATGTTCAATTACTAGATCTAAAAATAAAATTATATGTTACATAAATGGGTTAGGGTTGAAAAAAATATCTTTACTTCTTTTAACTAGTTTACAAAACAACGCCTTGATCCAACTTTCTAAAAAAAAAATTCACGACATTTTTTGTTAAAAAAGTCTCCATGTCCAGTCTAGATATAGTACATACAAGTCTATGGTTTAAATACTTGTCAATGTGAAGAATTATCCTTACATCATTGTGATTGAATTGCGCATAGAGATGTTATTGTAATACTGGCTGTTCCACTGAATATACAATGGTTAAATAGTGTAATGTTGGAGGAGGGTCGTTTTCATTAAAAATTGTGTTTGGGGGGCATCATAATACAGGTACACAAGACTACAACTGATAGGCTTAGTGTTTGTGCATACTCCTTAATATCAGTTCGATTGAAGGATAAAGAGACTTGATTTGAGGGCTAGAAAATTGTGTTAGCTGTGGGTGGGGAAGCGTTGTAATGAGGGCCGTTTTATAGGTGATCAAGGCGATATACCAACTATTACAACAGTAGCGTAGTACGTGAATCGAGCATAGCTATGAGCTTTTACATTCAAGGACAACCGTTTAATTAGAATATAAATGGCCAAACTGATGGGCCTAAATAGTGTTTGAGTTTACTTTATAATAGGGGGTTGCGGGCTCTTCGTTTGTAGAATGAAAGACCAAAAAAAAAAAAAAAGACTTAGAATTTAAGGGCTAGAACATTTGGGAGGGGGGAGGCGGGACGTTTTATTGAGGGGTTTAAGTGTATTCCGGGCAAAATAAGCATACATACACCAACAATTAACTCTTTGTCTCCGTAATTATTTTCCATGTTCTGACACAAGTGTTCATTTTTCACTTTTGTACTTTCTACCCCATTATCAGTATAGTACTATACTTCAATAACATTTTTGTGTGTAATCAGAAAACGTTACTCTTGGTATGAATGCATGATCTTTTTATATAACACAAATACAAGTTCATAAACCAAAAATTAATTTAATGTAATAATGGGGTCAAATCAACGGTGGTATCATTAATTAGGAGAGAAAGAGTTAAAACCATTGGGTATCAGTTAATTTATTTAAAAAAAAAATGCACTGATTGTTGATTTAGTCAAATGTAAATGCTGGAAACCACTGGCATGAAGATATGTTAAAGCCATTGAAGCACTCTTCTCTACACACCTTTATACATTTCAATTGTTACGTCATCCTACCCATTTTCTCACCGTAATATTAATAATTGTTTTTTTTTTTAAATTATTTTACTACTTGAAGCCTTGATTTACATGCAATTTAACATAAAAGCAAGAGAAAAAAAGTCTGTCCTTTATAAATCATTACTTTATGAGAATACTAAGTCTGAAAGGTAGGGAAAAGTGCATTAGCACTTAGAGCATCAACTAACAATATGTCTTGATCATAAAAGTTGAAAGATTCTAGCAAAAACAGTGCAATAATTACACACGACTCTTGCACACTGAAGTCATTTAATTAACAATGTAAACAAGAACCTACCATCACTAAGTCAATATAATCCATTTAATTCATTGTCCATTCTTTTTTTTTTCCTAATGATCAAAGCCTTCTTGCAAAGGTGTAGGCCCTACTGCTAAAGGCTTTGTCCTTTATTATGTGCTAGCCTACTATCAGCTGCAAACTAGTTTTAGAAGAACAAATAAACAGAAAATACGGGTTGCAACATTCTTCCAGCTTCACAAGATATAACGTGCAATTTGTTTTTGCTAATCACACAAACCTTCCCCCCGTTTTTTTTTCTTTCCCACATTTTGTTTTTATAAATGCATTGATAATGTTGGAAGTTCCTATTTGAAGCTTGCTTCAGTTGACAATCTTTGGCTTGTATCATCTCTTGGAAGGTCCATTTTCTGTGGAATTTATGTAGACTTCATCCTCGTCATAGTAGTCGAACTCTTCTTTAGACCTTCAAGAAAACATTAGAAACAAAGAATCCTTTACAACAAAATTTACAGCTTCTTTTAGTAAATATTTGAGTAATGCATCTAAAGGTTCAAGTAACAACGAGTCGTGGATAGACTTAGGCCTAGGTTATATAAGTTCAAAGAAAACCAACCTCTGGAACAGGTCACTATTTGATGAATAGGCCTACATGAAGGCTATAGATGGTCTGGTTCTACTTAAATGTGAGCTTTTATTATTCAAAGGAAAATGCTTGACCAAAATATCATTGGAACTGTAGAAAATGCCATTGGTGCTTATTTCTAGAACTACATCCCATTATATGTTTTCCATTATCTCACAAGATGTCAAACTAGCATTTGAAAAAAAAAAGGACTTTTGCACCTTTTAGCAAGTGATGTGTAAATATAGAATGAATGTATCCTGAAAGTCATCCTTTATGGACACAAGAAAAACTGGTCGTCCCACCCCCGATGTATGGATGTAATCAAGCTCAAAGCATTGGACATCGATGTTGACTACTGGGAAGACATAGCTTAAAACTGCTCTATGTGGAGATGGTGACAAAGAACGTTATGGACAGTGAAAAAACATTATAGCCTCAACTCTGAAAAAAAAAAAAAAGCCAAATGAGAAATGGCTGGTTCCTTTACCACCAAAGCATATGCCACATTTACCTGCGTTCTTTTTGGACGGGAAAGTCTCCCCAGAATTGGGTTGTACAATCACATGCAAAAATTCTACGAGATGAATAATGGTCGTTCAACGACTGAAAGAGGCCAGCATTATCAATTATAGAACGATTGTATAATAACCCAGCCCGTGTGCCAACACTTGAACACTTCCATAAGACCTGTCGTTCTGGTGTTTGACAGGCTGGAACTCTTGTCGCCACATTGGCTAGACTTAAGGTATTTTCGTGTCACTGGGTAGAATACTTGCAATTCTGCAAGAACACAATACCATTCATGATGATCAAGCTGTAGAAATGTGTGTTCTGCTTTATGTGTAAGATCTATAGAGGAAAACTAACTGGAAAAAAATGTACTGACACATCTGGGGTTGCAAATTGCTAGGCATTTAACCATAAGTAAGCAAGAAGGGCTTCGTTTTCAGATTGATTTATTTTCGGACATTCCTTCAAAAATGAAGATATAAATAAAGGTCAGTGTTTCCCAAACTTTTCCCTTAACGGAACACTTCGCACATTCTGAATAATTAGCGGAACTTTTTTTTTTAATCTTTTAAGATAAGATAAGATAAGATACGATAATTTGATTGATTCAATCAAATTGAAATTCAATCTGACTACAATTGACAATTTTAGCGTAACTACTGTACAATAACAGCATAGATAAAAAAAATTCGAACAACATTCACACACGAAACACATAGACATTCACAACCAGCGCTTTATACATTGGACTTCTATGTACTTCTCGATGACGACAGCTGACCTTGTAACACTCTGACCGAAAGTGGGATAAAGGAATTTTAAAATCTTTCTGTTTTAGTACTGATGGAAAGGAGTTCAAATCAACGATGGTATCGTTAATTAGGAAAAAAAAGAGTTAAGAATCGGGAGTGTTTTGGAATGGCATCGTTCGTGAAAAAGTTCTTCAAGAGATGGTAGCTGTGTTCGAGTGATATGCGATGTTTTTTTAATTAGTCTATTTAGTCTAAGTCTTTGTGCCAGTGAAGTATTACCATGCCAGCAGGTAATGGCAAAGTTAATTAGACTGCTGATGGTTGCTGTATAAAAAAGTTTAATAATTGTTTTGTCGATGTTAAATTTTCTTAGCTTTCTGAGATAGAAGAGTCGCTGGTAAATTTTTGTGTATAGGTTTTGACAGTGTCAACTTAATTTCAGTTTGATGTTGATGGTTGTTCCTAGATATCTATATTCTTGTACTTGTTCTATGGTTTGATTGTTTAGAGAGATTAATTCACGTGGTGGCCAACTAGTTATTTCAGTAGTTCGTGAAACACTTATTCAGACCTCGCTAAACACTATGGTTCCGCGGAACACAGTTTGGGAAACACTGATATGCATCATAGCCCAGACCTCCAGCAGGAGCAGTGTTCAAGACCATCATTACGACAGCCCGGAGTGCATTAGAGACACGCCAGCACGATCTTGTTAGTCTATGGCCATCTCTACAGTACTTAAAGCGCTTAACAACTTACCAAACTATCTCTACAATGTTGAGTAAGGCCACTATTGCCAGAAGGCTCGCACTGGTAGCAGAGACAAAGTAACCCCAAGAGAGATTGAAGTCAAAAATGTAGGGCAAGGTTTTGTTCACCTGAAACTTTCTGTTGATTGCGTACATGAGAAGTGGCGCTGTCATCAGTCCAGCTGTAACATAAGATGCAAGGAACTTACAGGAACTAGTCAATAGGCCTACCGGTTAGATCTAGATCTAAATTTGATGTGCTATTTTTAGCGGCCCCCGAAAGGGGAAAAGACGCTATTAGTTTTGTGCGAAATGTCTGTCCGTCTGTCCGTCCGTCCCGTTTAGATCTCGTAAACTAGAAAAGATATTGAAAATCCGACATCACAATATTTTAGACCATTCAAAGTTCTGATACAACGGCTACTTTTTTTTTTCTGAAAGCGAAAAATCTAATTTTTAAAATCAGTTATGCAAGCAGTTTTTTAAAGAGAAAAAGCTAATTAGTATGCATTATAAGTTAGACCTAATTTAAAATGAATAGTAATCTTATAAGCTTTATTTTTCTCAAAACTTTTTTTATTGCGGATTTTTTTTTTTTTTTGAGGATTCGAATAAGAGATTGAGCCTTTTCAAAACAATTAGATCAATTATAAGACATCAATTAGGCCAGGGGAGGCGCGGTGGCTGAGCTTGGCTTCCGAACCGGGGGTCCCGGGTTCGAAGACTGGGATTTTCAACTTTGGAATCTTTGGGCGCCTCTGAGTCCACTCAGCTCTAATGGATACCTGACATTAGTTGGGGAAAAGTATAGGCGGTTGGTCGTTGTGCTGGCTACATGACACCCTCGCTAACCGTAGGCCACAAAAACAGATGAACTTTACATCATCTGCCCTATAGACCACAAGGTCTAAAAGGGGAACTAGTTAGGCCAGGTTCACATCTACCTTTACATTCACTTACACCTTTCCTTTGATCTGCGGGACCGTTGGGGCACTACACAAGATCTGTTAACCTTCTTTCTCCATTCTTATCTCTCATTTGTCTTTGATATAATTTCATTTGGATGTTCTTTCTGAAAATATTGAAGCCTGCCTGGGTGGACCTCTTCGGGGGCCGATTTTGAGTTTGTGTTTCCACACAAACTGTCTTTTGTAACCTTCTTTTTTTAATGTTTCGATTTTAGACAGAAATCACTATTCTCTATTTTTGTGACCATATATAAGCTACGCAGCAGTCTTATCTTATATTATACAGACGTTACTTCAAAAAAAGAAGATGATTACGCCCAACGCGTAATGCTTTTAGTCATGTAAATTAACCAATGACCTAAATTCTGCTAAGTCACTGATTTTTCTGGCTAGCTCAGGCAACCCATTCCATGCTCTTATAGCACTAGGGAAGAAGGAGCATTTGTACAAATTTGTCCTAGCAATATGGAACGAGGAATGTGCCTTTATCTTTGTATCTTTCTGAGTATTTTATTATTTGTTTTTGTATTTGAAGATTATGGTTCAGTGTTTTATGTATAATTGCTACTTTACTTTAGAGTCTTCTGTCCTGAAGGCTTTCTAAATTTAGTGACTTTACTAAAGGTGTTACTCTAGTCAAATGTGAATATTCCTTTGTTATGAATCTCATTGCTCAATTTTGTGTCTGTTCCAGTTTCTTAATGTTTTCTTGAGTTGAGGTGTCCCAAACAGAGGATGCATATTCTATTATTGCCTAAGCAATGTTCATCAGTGATCGCCAATCTTTTGCCTTTGGGACATGTACATTTTCCGATATCTGTGGCACGAGCTACATCAAGCCATCGTCGATTTTTAACACAACAGAACCTCTAAGTCTTCAGTATGCACAGAAGTTTCGAGGGCCCAATAGCACAGTGTCAAGGATCCGATATGTCCCAGTTGGTGAAAGGATTCTTTAGGGATAACACGTATTTTTAGACGTAGACTCGACTGTGGTCTTTTCTTCTTCTTCTTCTTCTAGCCAGCTTTATTGCTGCTGAGCTGTGAGCTCTTTTGCAGACTCTGCCAAGGAAAAAAAAGTGTGCTGTTTTCTTCAGTTGTTCAGCACTGCCGTACAGGGTGTTGGTTATGTTGGGCTGTAGTGGAAGTGGATTAGGGAGGGGCATTCAAAGAGGATATGGTTTAAGGTTTCATAAGGGTGGGCGCAGTGTCTGCATGTGGTCTTTTAAGTATAAAACCATCATCTGAATAGTCTAACCGTTTTTAGACTTTTCTTCACTTGTTACATTTTTTACATTTACATTTTTATGACCCCAAACCTTGATCAAGTGACGCACATTTCAACTAAGAAACCATCAAAACAAAACTAAATCCATTCGTTACGTCCTGTCGACTTGGTGGATGCAGACATCTCGATTAGTTTTGTTCTAAACCATATCAGCCTTGATGTTTGCATAATTACCCACCGCAAAGATTACAGTAGACTCATTTAGAGAACTTACCACTAAGTGCATTACAAAGAGCTATGATAATCTTGCAACAAGTTTTCTGACAACAAAACACGTAGAGCACGGCAATGAAGAGTCCAAGAAAACTCAGCACCATACCAACAATGGCCAGGCCAACTGCTATAAACTGCCAGTCGGCGGCTGTAAGTTGTACAAAAGAATGGCGTCAGTGTAAGAGACACAAAGCTGACAAACGCTAACAACACCAATGAACAAGACATGAACAATATCAGTGAAAAAAAGACACAACTGAGCAAGTCAATGAACAAGAGACACAACTGAACAAATCAATGAACAAGAGACACAACTGAACAAATCAATGAACAAGAGACACAACTGAACAAATCAATGAACAAGAGACACAACTGAACAAATCAATGAACAAGAGACACAACTGAACAAGTCAATGAACACGAGACATAAGTGAACAAGTTAATTGATAAGAGACACAACTGAACAGCATTAGAATAAAATGGAGATAAGTGTACAACATCAATTAAAGCCCTCTCATTAAATAATTATAAACAAGTAAATTTCTATTGAGTGAAGCAGTTTCCATAGCCTCGACAAGAAATGCTCTTATGATGGCTATCACATAGTTAAGGAGAGTGTCTTCCATTTTCAGACATACAAATAAACAACTAACGTTACACACCGGCTATGCCCGTTGATTTGTTCCTAGGTTTTTAATTGTTTATGCCAGCCATATAGCCAAAAACATTCCCACCCCTCTATTTTTTTTTGGGGGGGGGGGGGGGGGAAATTTCAATAAAAGGGCCACATTTTAACGATCATACTTTTTAGCCAGTGAATTAGTTAGTGTATCTGTTACAATGAAACTAAACCTAAACACGGCCCTCCGCTTTTTTTCCCACTTTCCTTCTTTCTCTCACTCTTTCTGAAATCAACATTTTCTTGAATGTCTTCTCCCTGCGCATCGTAATTTCTCCGACATACACAATTGATTTGATTTGGAAAGACCCGCTTTATACCCCACCCAGACTGCGACACATACGCCTATATGCTTTTGGCCCGTGAATTCTAGTATCCCTTTTGTTTACTTACTCGCCCCTTCCCCCCCCCCCCCCACACACACACCTCCCGCCCCCAACAAAAAAGTTTGCCTACGTACTATCACTTCGGCTTCTCCATATTTAATATACTCTATGTTGGTTTTCCACCGTAACCCTTTGCCACACACGCACACACCCGCTTTCACACTTTTTCGGCCCATTTTTATTACAAAGACAACCCTTATTTTATTTTTAGCATCCTCCCAGTGTTCGAAGTCCCCTAATTGAATGCTCCATTCCCGTTCTATGCATTACATTTGTTTTGGTTTAATTTTGGTTTTATTAATTGTAACCATTTATTTGATTTTGAATATAGAGAAATGACAGCGCAAAAAAGTATCCTTGCTCTCTCTCTCTCTCTCTCTCTCAAAAATAAAAAAAAAATATATATATTAAAAAAAATTAAAACATAGACCTTGATCTTTTTTTTTTCTGTTAGAATTTTTTAGTTTTATTTTGAGTGCGTCTAAACGGAAGCGGAAATCAATAAAAAAAATTTCTTCTTCTTCGTTCTTCGTTTTACATGTCGGAGGGTTCAGATCAGTAGGTCTAATCCTATATCTGAGACAATCTGAGATAAACTGAGAAGGGGTTTCCATATCAGGCAGTTCTCCGAATAGTTTTTGTTCTATAAATAGGTTTTAGGGTCAATTGTTGTTCGGCCAATTTTTCTTTTAAAAGTTTTAAAGTTTAAAAATTTTTTGTGCTACTTCCATTTATACTTTATATATAGAATGCGCCCTTTTTGGCAAGTACCAAAGGTTTAATAGAACGCTTGCGTTTTTTTTTTCCCTAATAGCAGTGGTCAAGCTTCGACTTAGTCAAAACCGGTTCTCAGCAAGTGCCCAGGAGTTAAAAGGAACATGTGTACGAAATTTCATGCTGATCAGTACGACAGTTTAAGAGATCTCTTGATCAATGAGTCATTCAGTGGTAACTTAGAAATATTCAGGGTATGGTGCATATCCTACCATTTGATTGTCAAAAGAGTTGAGCCGAAGGCTCTTCGAACTCTAGGCGTGGAAGCCTGCCTGAACAAACTGTTCTGCCTGGAAGAGGTCCAAATCAATGTCTATGTAAAACATTGCTATTTCCAATATATCCGGCACTCCGGGCGCATGGACTAGAATGCATGACCGAAGGCTGAGTACACCGAGAACCCTTCCATTTTCCTATGTTGTACCAAGCTAACCGTGCAGGACCTGCCATTAGTATAACGTCCCCAGAGGAACGGCGCATGGGTTATTAACAGGGACGTGGAAGCTCCTTTCAACTCCGCACCGTGCAATGGAAAAGCTCTCGAATTCCCTTGGACACTCCCACGGGAGTTTTGTTTTGCTATTCATTTAGCCTAATCACTTCCTCTAGCGATCGTTCCACCCGAGTGACCAGTTGATGCAGAATAGCGTACACCCGAGGCATATCCTACCTCAATTATTACTAGATGGCTTAAACTGGAACACCCACTAAACATAACTACCGTGGGAACAGCTTCCTGATTTCCCAAAACAGGCTATAGATCTACATTCTAGATTTGTCCATTTGCATAGTAATGGAAACTAATAAGAAAAAACAATACACACGAGCGTTTCCATGGTAACGTGCCTGGGTCTTGTAGTATGTTATGGATTATGAGAACATTTAATATCTTAGTATTTTTTCAAACCTCCTCGTGTACACACATTAAAAACTGTTCTTGAATATACACACACACATGCTGTTGCTATTTACGGTAGGCTACTGGTAGTAGCAGTGGCGGCGCGTGTGAGACGAAGTCGTAGGCCCTAGAGAAAATTGTCTACTGGCAAAAAGTAGGAAAATAAACCTAAGAATCAAATTTTAAAAAAAGCCTGATTAGAGCTTCTTAAGAAAAAATGCATTATTTTTTGTTTAACATGGTGACTACCCTTACTAAGCGCCGCCACTGCTTGTCTTGTGAACACAAAAATTCGTTTTTTGTATGTACGGTACCTCCATCAGAGCTACAGTTTTCTGTGATCCTTTCGCCACCACCCACGGTAGAATAGTGGATGCGCTTGCAGGCCGTGTAGAGCCCCATGTTGGCCTCTACCGGTGTGCTCTTAAAAGAATTCGGCGGCTGTGGCGGTATTTCAAACTTTGATTCTAGCCAGAAGTGAGAAGCGAAACCAACAAGGTACAAAACAAAGGCAGGGAACGCAAGGAAAAAATTGAAGAGAAACAATTTTCCATTCGTTTGTCGTTGTCCCATTTTTGAGTATTGTGACCAACAGCATCAAGAAAGGCTAATAATATATCCAACAATTTACAGCTCAATGTTGGCCAAGTCTGCAGATATAGTCTTTGAGAATAAAATACTTTGCTGTTAAAAATACATAATATCTGGCAAATGGATAGTCAGTCACAATAAAATCATTGCCAGGTTGTCACATTATAAAATATCTCCACAGCTGGAAACGAATAATATTTTGTTTGTTCTCTTTCAAAACTTTTATTTTCTTTATAATTTTTTAAAATTTCTTCTTCTGCTGTATCCAATGGCTTAAAACAAGGACCATTCCAACAGGGTGTTTCCTATGGGGAAAAAAAAAGAAATAAAAAAACAGAACATTAAGCCATATATCAAATAATACAAATAAGTAAGCAAAAAAACAAAAGCAAAAAAAATCCGCTATTGAGGCCGT
The DNA here is from genome assembly GCA_030265305.1 of Biomphalaria pfeifferi. Lineage (NCBI taxonomy): Eukaryota > Metazoa > Mollusca > Gastropoda > Planorbidae > Biomphalaria > Biomphalaria pfeifferi. The sequence continues at coordinate 1,630,350 of JASAOG010000039.1, read as the reverse complement.
TAAAATTAAACATATAACTTAAGAGTACTCAGTCTTCACTACCAATCAAAGTGTGAGTTTACATCGCGTGTTCACCAACAACCGCTTTTAGAGCATTCATTATTGACGGTATCTCCAACGAGATGGCAGCCATAGGAGAAATGCCCTGGACGCATATGCAACAATATTCCCTGAAAACATTGGCCTGACTATGGATCTATGCTGTACTGCTCGTGTGAGAGTGTAAGTGTGACGTATTGATAGGGAGGGTGCGAAGAAGAAGAAAGTAAAATACAAGAAATAGGTTTTAAAGTGGATGAATAATGAGAATTAAAAAAAGAAACCTTTCAGATATTTGTGGAGAACATGCTCGGTCTAACATGACTACTCAATTTTGTAATCGCACACACTTGATTTGGGCTACAGATTGTTTTCTGTGCTTATAATAATAATAAAGCCTGATGTTATATCAACTGAGGATAGTTAATGACAACTGATCTCACAGATACATTCAAGGCCCTAAACATCTCTATGAATATTCTAGTTGCCTGTCAGAGGGCAACACTGCTGAAGACCTGCCACATCTCCAGAAAATTTCTCAGTTAATACTGTTAAAAGGACTACAATGAATTTTGTTTCTCTGTAACGAAGCTCGACCCTGGCAGTGCCACACTTGGTTACGCTAAGGACGTACTTAACTTCTCTCATGAAGACTCAATCTTTCAAGAACTATCTATTCCTCTAACGAAGCAATTAAAACCCGCCCCCCCCCTCTGTGACTGGGTTGTCAGGAGAGTGCGGTTCCTCTCTCCACTGTGGGTTGTCAGGAGAGTGCGGTTCCTCTCTCCACGTACCCACCTTTGTTGACTTGTTATTCAAAATGTTTAGGACATGCCCAAACTATTATGCTCACACACGCACGCACGTACTACACACACTCAAACTTCTTTTCTCTGCTATGCTACATATGCATTAAGTCACTAATAAGAAAACAAAAACATGAATACAAGACAGAACAAGCTCCACGTATTATCAGATAATGTTAAAACACCAGTCAGTTTGATATAGGCCTACTATTCCAATGGTCCTCAAACGTTTTAGAACAAGGAGCAATTTTTTTTTTTTAAAGTTGTAGTCACAAAGAAAATTTACTTCGATTCGAATCGCCCAATGCTCAGTTGTTTATAAAGTTGAACTACTGGCAGGCCACTATGTCGTGTAAATAGGAATCGATCTTTCAGAGTTATAACAAACTAATAGACGAAATACTCAGTATCGATTATCTTCAAATGCATGGATTTTTATATTTCAAACCCGGATTCTCTCCTCTCCATTTTAATATAGACCCCGTTTTGTTATCCTTGATGTTTGACGAGCACACATGCGCCAAAACTCGAATCAATAATTACATATAAGACAATTTTTTAGTGACATGAATCATATATACAATAATAAAGCTACAATTAGATAAATCTTACGATTTGTAGATATTGGTGGTTTAACTTTAGTCAGCAGTTACGTGATACGAAGTGGGCGACTCAGTCTTTATGTATACAATAGTGTAGGCCTATCGGGTAAGTGCTAGGAATTTTTAGTCAGCCCCCCCCCACCCCCCCATTTCAGCTGAAATGTTCAAAAGGTTTTACTTTACGACTTTTAAAAAATCCTTTATTACTTCTTTCAATGATGATTCTGTTTGTCGCCAGCAATAATTTTCAAGTAATAATTTTATGTGTCATAGGAAATAACTTGGGAAACTCTATGGTGACTGTTCTTTATAGTTCATTTAATGTGACCACAGTAACCAGTTGAATCTATCTTAATGATTGGATGGGAGTAGTCCACTGGAGGAAGTATTCCCTTCATGTTTAAACAGTTATTTTAATTTAAGTGCTATTTTTAAAAAAATTAAACGCTGTGTCTGACAAAAAATACAATCGCTGTATTTGCTATAGGCCCAGAGTGCTACGTCTGACATAGTTGAGATCCAATATACAAAGCTTTATTTGTAGACTATTTCTTTTACTTCAACATGTCCAAATATAGACCTAATTATTGCATTCTAAAAGTGAATTTATGCCAACTAGACGATAAGAAACTGGGCTACAGTTTGAAAAAAAATACATGAAGCGGGAGGCAACTCATACAATGTACTTTGTGTTATCGCTCTAGTGGCAATGAGACAGGGCAGCTGGACTCCACAGAAAAAGATAACTAAAAAAAAGTACAAGAAACTGGTCTCATATTATAACTATTTTATTTCTTCTTCAACTAAAAGATATGCAAATAATAAAAAAGTTCATCTAGATCATTTATTTCGGTTTACGGGGAAAAACAAACAGCTAAATTAGATCTGGTCTATTGAAATCAACCAGGACTTTATAATGTCTAAACAATCAGATAGAAGAGGCCCATTGTAAATCACCAGAGGACAATTTTATTGAACATATCCCTGGAACAATTTTTTTTTGGGGGGGGGGGGGGGGAGTTGGTCCCCTAATCTATAGTTTACTAGCCTAACCCAGTATGAGGTCACTAACTGGAAGACTCAAGGCTCGAGGATAATTAACATTTAAAACACTGGTAACTGGTACTGCAAGAATCAAGATAATTAATCTATTTATTTATTTATTCATGACACATAAAAAATGACACTAATAAAAACATCGACACGTTTTTAGGTTTTTTTAGTTTCCTTACGCCAGACTTTGACAAAAAGAAGAACTTTGTTGTAACTACAAAGGTTTTTTAAATTGAAAATAGAGAAATTATAACGTTACCTTTATATCTTTTGTACCTAGTGTATGTATGTATGATTTGTTTTTTTTTGACGTGGAAAATTAAATTACCGAAAATGTTGTAACTAGATTGAGAATGTGTTTCTTAAAAAATCCGGCACACAGTAAACGACGCACAACATTCATTCATATAGCCAGTTATGTAGTCACTATCTGTACAGACTAAAGACAAAATGTCTAATCTATTGGGTGAGAAAATGGATGTGCAAGGTTAAGACTGCTATCTTTGTATCTTCTTGCACGTGTGTCAAAAGGGATAAAAAAGTCATTTCAGAAGTACACTGAATAGTTTATATCTTTATCGTGGCCAGTCTTGGCTGGCTCAGTTATCAGTTAATGATACCATATCAAGCTAAGCATCCATTTATTAATTGTTTTGAAACGGAGAAAAAAAACAAGCCTATCTGTCACAGAGCTAATCAATGTCGCCACTCAGCACTTGCTCTGTGAAACAAACAGAACAAGCCGAATGGCAGATTCATTGGATTGCAACAAATGTTTCTCTGATCAATGAGTGTCAGTCCGTACAATCCCTATTGGACACACGATGGAGACTTACTGTCGATGACTGAACGCATGCAACAGAGACAGCTTGCATCTTAAAATTGGACTTAAACATTATGGGAGACAAGTCACTTTACTTGGACTTGCACATCAACAGCCGAATTGACTTGAGGGACGTCGACAGTCCGAAATAATCGTTTCAGAACTTAAAAGAAAGTTAAACTTCCTCTGACCAAGACACTGCGTAACTCTAAAGAAATTCAAGAATCCTCACTAACTGGTCACAATGCTGTTCCATTCACATCATTTTTGAAAAGACAATTTCAAGACTTATACAAGCTGTACATACACCTACCTGCCCTTCTTTTCACAACTTTTAAAAACCTCCACACTAGTGAATCCCAACCTAAGACCTGCGGGCCATATCTGATCATCAGCATCCAAAAATGACTGCCCATAGGGAAGCCGCATATGCTTGATTCCATTAAACTCGAAGATTGCTAGCGATGATGTGGCCAATACACGTATCAAAACTTAAAGAAAGTGATATAGCTCATAATTGCTCCACACTGTCACATTCTAGTAGCTGATTATAATACTCTTTTTACAAAGCTTATATCAACTCACTCTGTCTGTCTATCTGATAAAAAGTTTGTACACATTATTTCTCCCACACCTAATCACAGATGAAGCTAACATTTTGCAGTTGTTTTTTTTTCGCCTGACAAAGCAACAATCAATAGAAAAAAAACAAAAAACAATTAGTTAATTAACTATTGGTATTTTTTGTTTGTTTTGTATCTCGAACAAGGGAAAGAAATTGTACTTGACTGATGTGGTGGTATAAGGTGAATAAGTCCTGTTTATTTTTTGTAGAGAGAAAACTTCGAAACTAACAATAGAGTTCGAATTCAGGACGTTCACTTTAAAAAAAAACAAAAAAAAAACATTTTAAAAAGCGATCCCCCAGATCCCCCATTCTTTCTCCCCCATCTTATTTTTCCAATTGGTCCAGACAAGTGTTGGGATCATAGCGTATTGAGAAAGCTAAATGAATACAATTGCGCTAAACAAAAACAATTGGTAGAACAGATTTATTATTGTTAGTCTAGACCTATTACAAATTTAATTACATGACAGATCCAAACTAAGTGACACAGCTACGCTTAATATAACCTTTTTTTTTCTTTTTAAAAGTATTTTTGTTATGTTGTTTATTTTTTGGTTTGTTTGTACTTTGAATATCAATTTAATGCTTGACAACTTTGAGAAGAATGTAAATTTTAAGTGTAAAAAAGTTGTTTTAAAAATTTCCTATTCCATGTTTTATGTTTAATGATCCATGCTTAATGTTTTATAAGATCTACGTTGACGAAACAAGCACGCATACAAGTATCACGGAATTCCTCAATTTATGTTACATCTAAACTATACAGCAAATTGAAAGAGGTTTTTACGCTGGATTAATCTTAAGACTGTCATTAATATTTCTTAGATGATTTTGGAGGCCGTAGGTTATGTAAGAAAACTCTAAACCCGATGTAGTGTACATTTAGAAAAAAGTTTTTTTTTTTTTTTTTACTTTAGTTGTATTGTCTTGGAATAAACACGTGATACGCCGGGTACTTCTGCTAGTATATTAATAAACTAATGCTGTTATCTTCTATAATAAAGTTCTATACACTGGAATATTTAAAGCAACTTTTTAATTAGTTAATTTGTTCTCTTTTTTTTAATGTTGATATGACAGCAGTGGCCAGGAAGCAGAATGCTAATGCAAAGGTAAAATGTGACAAAAGGCGTGGGAAAATGTAGAATCTAAGTATTGACAGACGTTGTCTTTGTCTAGTAGTGACATTCTTTTATTAATCTCTAGTCGATGGAAGCCACTGATTAGTATACAGGACGATGCTAGATTTATTCTAAGAAGCAAGATCTAATTGATTCCTACCTGATAGTCCAGGTGTAACATGTGTGGACATCTGCGGCCAGACCTGGTCAACTCCTGGTAACCCGAGACTTGAACGTCAGAAAGTAGCCCATGGAATGAATTGTGTTTCTGGCCCACTTATGTAATAGCCTTGCTGCATGATAAGGAAATAATACAAACATAGCAATGCATAGTTTTACAAACATAGAAATGTACAGTTTTACAAACATAGCAATGTACAGTTTTACAAACATAGCAATGTATACAGTTCTAGAAACATAGCAAAGTACTGTTTCAAATTACAAAATGAACCAGTCATTCACGCATACCCAGTCCATCATCTAGAATAATCTAGATGTCATTTATCGCTGTTAAGACCTGACTAATTCGTTGAGAACCAAATTTTATCGTTTTAACAATGTTCATACAAACTTAACTTGTTTTCGATATTAGAGTATATTTTACATCGTTCTTTTTTTTTAAAATCGTATCTTGATGGTTGTACAGGGTCTCATCCTGTATCATCCACTGAGTCTTTCTTTTACAGTAAGTTTGTCATGTTACTAAAGTCAAAGAGAAAACAACACAGTGTCAGCTCGCTATTGTAAAGTGCTTTTATAATCTATACTTTCCATATCTCAGTGTCCGATTAGGGTCAAGCTTGAGCCCTTTTAAGACCCTTTGACTTTGACTAACGGGAAGGTGTTAACCCAGAGGCCATGAATGAGAAATTGGCTCTTCATCAATCGTTTTCCGGAGGTTCCCCATCAACTAGATGATTATTTAATCACATCCATTTTCGTGAGACTCCTTAATCCAAAGCTCCTTTGCGAGGCCGGAGGCGACCCTGCGGATGCGTACTTCATTGGAGAGGAACCTTTTCGTGCTTCTCTCCGTGCATTCTGAACCGATTTGTTAATCACAGAAGATACCTAGAAAGCACAAAAGTAATAGTAGGCCTACATTTTCACACATATTTTCCCATGTCTATTGATAGACAATCTGCAGCATTTTTAAGCCTTTGTGTACTATATGCACTAGATATGCTTAGCACAGCCAAGACCTATTAATTTTTTGCTAACATCGACTGAATCTTTCGCAAAAAAAGGTTTTGTCCTCCCCGCTTCAGTCTTCCTAAATTAGTATTCGCATTACTGGCGCAAACATTTTTTAACTTTTAGCCCTTGTGTCTGTAAACCATTTGCAATACAAATAATTCCTGGAAGTGATTCAATTTCCAATATTTTAACTTACACCACCAACAATGCACAAAGAATCGTAGTATCATCAGGGGAAACAATTTCACGTCTTTGTAGTTCGATTCATCCGTGAAATGGGCGTCCTGCTCCTTAACTTTGTTCATTAGAAAAAGGGGCCAATATTTGTGTAACGATTGCATATGTGAAACTGTCATCTACATTTCTCTCACATCACTCTGATGCAATAGTCGATTGCTTTTGCCTTATTTATAAGTGGGAACTCGGCCTGTAAGGCCCTGTTGAACGTCAATGTCCCAGGCATTTCTTACTCTGCCACTGACTCGAACAGAAGGAAAAGTTAAACCAAGAAATAATGTTAGCTAGCATTGAGGAATAGAAAGTTAGTGACACACACAAGCAAGGAGACAAAAAACTTTCTGTGGTAGCAGGTCGCTAAGCAGTACTCAAGATTCAAACACTGGAACCTGGGGAACGAGGAACATGACAAGACGATCAAAGGAATTTATGACAAGGCGATTCAAATTTTTAAATTAAAAGTTGGACATTGATCGAATTTTTTCTGAAAGTGGAACATTGGCCATTCAGCTCGGACATTTTATGAAAAGCGTGACAGACGGTCAAAAGCGCTACTGTTAAGACGTCTAGTCACCTTAGATACGCCTAAGGCAGGTAAAACGGTTATAGATCTCAATACATGTTGTTTATTTAGTAATGAGATTTATCTTACATCTGAGTTGCTTGTCTTTAGTTTAGCGATATGAAGATGTAGGCCTGTGTTATCTCATTGCGAGTTAATGACTGGCGCCATACAGGCTATCAATCGCCATATGACACATATTACTAGCTAAGAGTCGGAAGACATTCATGGCAAGATTGTTGTAAATTATTTTAAATTGCTATACCCAGGTATTAAGACAAAAGGAAGCAAGTCTTAGCAGGCAAGACAGACATCAAGACACCCGTTACAAATAGGTCTGTCTACTAGCTTCGTAGCTGCCTGTCGCTTTGCCGTAGACGTGCCTTCTCAACTCTATATCCAGTTGATTTAGATCTATCTCTATGTACTGGAGGCTAGCAGCCAGAGAGGATTTCTAGATGGTGCAGGTACTATAGGCCTACTCTTTCTTTTTCCTTCTGTAATGTACCCCTTTCAGACTTTGCGATGATGTAGAAGTCATCTAGTTCTATGGCCGACGGTTAACGTCATGTCAAATCCTGAAAGTCAAAATCCCATTCTTCATCGAGATTCGAATCCGTGACCGTTTGCTTTGGAAGCAAAGCACTTTACAACTCAGACACCACGCATCCCTTCTGTTGTTAAAAAAAAAATATTTAGAATAGGGTCAAGGTCATGGTTTTATATGAGCCAGATGTTTGATGACTTAAGACAATACCATCCAGTTCCTAAGGAACCGAAAGAGGGACACGTCAATCCCTCATTAGATCTAATCGAATTATATAAAAAAGAATTTCCTAAACTCAGATAATTTAAAATATTTTCTTCTTGAATACGCCTTCTGTTCGTACTCACCGACATGAAATCTAAACTATAGGTCAATAAAGAGTTTATCTCTAACTTGATGAAACATTCAATGGTAATGGTGTTAATGTATCGTCTATTTGAGCTTATGATGATCTGAAAATGAAACATGGGGTTTTTAGATGAACAAGTCCACAGTACAAGGACTACAACTTTCAACATACAGAATAACTATCATATTAATTCTATTTGACCCTAATATAAACAAACTCGGGGGCGGGGAAGGAGTGGGTGAGAAGTAAAAAAAAAATGATCAGCTACAAAAATGAAAGTTAAAACCAAGTGCTGATTGTATATAGGCCAGTACAGCGGTACTTTCTTTGAAGTACGTTCCGTTTGTATTTATTCACTACTAGGTCTATCAAGGCCACACTATCGAGTTACTAAAATACAAATACAAGGAAGAGCATGCCGACCTTTTCGTATTAAACCTAAATATGATATAGTATATGACTGATAAACGACTAAATCGGTTATCTTTTTACGACAGATTTCTTTCTTTGTTAAGTTTATGATAAAGAACTATTTACACAGCAGGATAGACATCAAACATGCGGACGAATCTTTGTTATGCATGTCAGTCTCACCCTCAGGCAAGGTTCTCACCATGTGCAAGGTCAAAGAACTCTCGTCAGCAGGGTCGTCTTACATATCATTTCAAATGTGGTCTTTTAGTTTCATATTTTAATACATTGACTATCATGGAGGCCCGAGTTCAATGTCCGACTCGAGCTGAGTTACGTTTTGCTGAGCGCCTAAAGACAGCACGGAAACCTTCTCCACCATCCCCCACAAACTGATCCACAAAAGAGATTAGACCTTAGCGCACTGGAATTGACTGTATGCTATTAGGGTGAAAGTTTAAAAAGAGGAATACAAGGGAGTGAGGAGGCAGCTAGGAGGATGAGAGTTTAAAAAAACAAACAAAAAAAAAAACATGTAATAGAAAAAGATAACGTTTTAAAGACAAAAGCTTATCTAAGCTAAAGAGCCGCTAATTACTTCCAGTTATCTGAAAAATTACCTTGCTTAGCTCCCTTTCTGCTATAAAAAACAATAAATTAATTAGTACTAAATAATTAACTACTTGGTTAATTTTTGGATTGATTCGTGTCTTGTCAGGTTCAATGAATAATTGAGTAAAATTTTAACTTCATCTGAGAATGGGAAATGGGAGAAAAAACAAAATCGAACTTTTGACTAGACAGACAGACAGACAGACAGACAGAGTGAGTTGATACAAGCTTTGTAAAAAAGCCAGTATAAATAAATGAAATGAAAAATTTGTTGGGAACTTTAAGAGATATACACAAATATCAACCAATTGATAAATACTTAGTAATATGTCATGTTATTACCGTACAATCCCATCCAGAATAGAAAGTAACTTCGTTTGTAAACATTTTACTTAACGAGCAAAGATCAATTAGGGAAAAATCACTCAAAAAAAGCTCAAATATTTTCATGGTACTCACTCTTTTATTAAAGAAGCAGTCGAAGCACTTTGATGTTCTTTTAAGTACTTTGAGGTATTTTGACTTGCTGACTTTTGAAGTTGTACACATTTGGTCTCGCATCCCTATACAAAAAAGAACGATTGAAGTAGATATCTTCTTTGTTTGCAGTAACGTCTGTAAGATATAAGATAAGCTAAGAAGATAAGATTTGGATTTGAAATTCACAGTCCATTATATATAAAAAGTTACTTAAAAGTATGTACATGTCTCATTAAAGCGAAGGCCTGCAAGCTTAGTGAACTGTTTCTTTCGTAACAGACGATACCAACGTTGATTCCACTAGAATGTGATAAATAATTACGGAGAGAAAGAGTTAAAACTATGGGAAGTGCATCACTCAGCTCAATTCAACGCTGGGGAGGTAAAATGCTAGAAAAAAAGAACTCAAATAATTAAGTAGATTTCAGTTACAAGACAAAGGGAAGTAACAAGTAAATTTATGCCACTGATTCCACCGAGCACTAGTTATATTTCACTAACTGTAACACAGAAATTAAAAACAAAAAAGGTTAGAAAGACAGTCTATGTGGAAACACAAACTCAAAATTGGCCCCCGAAGTGGTCCACCCAGGCAGGAAAAAAGGTAGGTTTCAATATTTTCAGAAAGAATATCATAATGAAATTCTATCAAAGGTAAATGACAGAGAAGAATGGAGAAAGAAGGTTGACAGATCCTGTGTGGTGCCCTAAAGGTACAGCAGACCAAGGGATAGGTGAAATTAAATGTGGAGTAAGTTGTGAACCTGGCCCAACTGATGTCTTATAATGAGTATCTAATTGATCTAATTGTTTTGTAAAGGGTTAATCTCTTATTCAAAGCCTCAAGAAAAAATATTTTTGTTAAAAAAAAAATAATAATTCTGTGTTTTCTGCACAGTGTAGTGTCTGCAGGTCGAGCGATAATATGGAAAACTACTTATTGATTGTTGTTTTAAATTATGTCTAACTTATTTGCATACTAAATAGATTTTTTTCTCTTAAAAAAGTGTTAACATTTTTTTTTTGTAAATGTAGTAATTATTATGATAGAACTTACATAACTTAGCAATACAATTGTGAATTAAAATATTTTTTGACCAAAAATCTAAAACCATTTGCATAAATGTCTTTAAAAAATTATGAACTGCGATATACTTCGTCAACATGCCTTCCCCTACGGTATTCATTACAATTAATAGTGAATAGTTGTAATAGTGTAGTGAATAGTGAATAGTTGTAAAAGTGGTGTATTTTTATGAAAAAACTGCTTGCATAAGTGGTTTAAAAAAATTAGATTTTTGCTTTCAGAAAAGAAAAAAGTAGCTGTTGCATCAGAACTTTGAATGGTCTAAAATATCAGATTTTAAAATGTCAGATTTTCATTTTCTCTTCTAGTTTCTGAGATCTAAACGGGACGGACGGACGGAAATATATGCCACACAAAACTAATAGCGTCTTTTCCCCTTTCGGGGGCCGCTAAAAATAAACTTTTTTTTTTATCACATTCGTCCATGACTGGAAAGTTAATGAAGGTGAAATAAAAAAAAAGCTAAATTGACATAAAGGGAAACAATAAATATAAAATTCTTAAAGCTGTCAACTTTGAATGACCAAGTCAATATTTGCCATGATCTTGTCAGACGGAATGGAATGAACAATAGTATTGCCATGAAATAAGGAAAGAAAGGCGTAACAAATGTTACAATGCCCAGAAGTAGGGTCTATAAATGATGCTGACATTGTGAGTTACGACAATTTTTCTACTATTATTATAGTATGCATTTCTATTTAGTTCCGGTTAATATTTTGTTGAAAGGACTTATTTGAACCACTAATGTGAAAGATGTGCACGACACCTAGGTGTAACCAGTTTGTACAACGTCTGCTATGAAGTCCAGTAGGGAAACGGTGCCGTTGGTGCCATTATCACGATTAGTCGTTAGAAAGGATTCTATCCAACGACCAAGCATAGACCGGAAGCTCTTCACCTCTCAAGTCCTGTCTGAAAGTTCCGCAATGATAGCGACCATTACTGGGATGTAAGTAGCGCACCACGCCATAGAACCGGGCCGCTCACTACACATGGCCGATGGCAGTACTAACCACGGGGAATTTCTACATGTTCATAATTTGTAACCGCAACAGCACAAAAAAACGTGAAGGGACCGCCGATCAATCAATTACCATGATGGTCCTATTTGTGGAACGACGTGGTGTTCTTTTGATTTGCATGGTCTCTGATCCATCCTCACCCCAAGCGAGATTTTAAAAAAAAGCTAACCCAGGTTAACTCCCACGTAGGCCTAGTTAGCTACCAGTAATAAGCCTATCTAGTTCCACTACTAGACGTTTCTCCGGAGGCGCCACGTTGAGGCCACGGGAGCTGGAATCTACGCCACATTTTTTTTCAATGCACCATGAACCATATAAATATAGGCGATTTCTTTATCTTCTAATCTTCTATTCCTCTGAACTCTTTCCATTGATAGGACCTATTAATTAATTCCCCCCCACAACCCTTTATTTAAATAGATTAGTATTGTTATTGTTCCTTTTAGATTAGAGGCCTTCGTTGTAATTGATTTTGAGGGTGCAAAAAGTGCTTGGCACCTTACCTAAAAAAGTATCTTTTGATTCGGACTACTGCAGAAAGTGATTGCGCTCTAAAGCCACTTTGATTCATTCTCTTAATAGGCCTACACTTGATGTACTCTTCAACGTTTAGGTACAGCTTAATGCAGCACTAGTAGCCAATGTTTTAAAATACATTTGATTTACTCTCCTTATCAGGGCCGGTCCTAGCAATTGCGGGACCCTATGTGAAACGGATGGCGCGGGGCCCAGTATGGGCAGGGATAAGCATAATGTGAAAACTAAAGTTTTGTATTAGAAAATACATTAGTCTTTTCAAAAAAATGCCGTTTTTTTTTTTGTTATTGCGTATAGGATTGGCACACCAAAACTGACAATTTTCTATATTGTTCAGAAGATTTTTATGAGTTTTCAGGAGATTTCCAGGACTTTCGTATATTTTGCAAATTCATTTATTATATATAAGTTATAATGTTAATTTAATAGTTTAAACCTACAATTAGAGCGGGGGCTATAAAAGTGCGGGCCCACTGCTCCTAATACTTTTGATTTATTCTCCTAATACATTTGACTTATTTTCCGAATTCACAGAGATAGGAAATAATCAGTTTGTGTAGTGTGTTATTTCTTGAATTTCTTGTGTTTGGATTTACATGTTCTCGGAAGAACCTATAGAGTTGAAGATCTAACCCTAACCTGCTGCAGTGGTTCAAACCAGGGGTATTTGGGAGAAGCTTTTCCGTGCTACCTCAAGAAGCTCAGTAAAGACAACTCTGTTTGAGTTTTTGTATGTATATCATTTTGTGAGGTAATATTGTAATAAAGGACACTGCTCTAGGAAAATGTCAGAGTTTCTACCTCGTCCATTTGAGGAGATAGTAGCCCAGGCTCAGATGTTGGGGTTTAAGGGCAAAACGTTAAAGAAATAATTAGTCTACACTTCGACTATATCTATATCCAAAAGTCCAACTGTTCTGGACTAGGAACAAAACCACACTACCTTATTTTAGTTTACATTGTATTCAACAAAAACATCTCACCAAATAAAATAATCCAAAACAACAACAGTTTTGAAGTCAACAACATGAATTGCCCCCCTTCTCCTCTACAGTAAACAGGAGACCCAGGCTGACCAGAACTCAGTCCTGACATTTCTCCCCCCTCTAATTTTTGTCTGTTTCTGGGTTCATTTAAAACAGACAAACTTCCAATAAAGGGATTTTCAAAACGTACATATATCAACATGCAGACAAAAGTAATCTTGGTACTAAAAAAACAACAACGATGTATTCAATAATATACACAGTCTGCTAGTCAATTATAATTATATATATATATATCACATGTAAACAAAAAAATAGTCAGTGACAAACATTTTTTTTTGTAAGAAAAAAAAGTTATATCCATCTGAAATGTAAATGTAATATACAGCATACTAAGCAATCCTTCATCCTAGTCCAAACTTCATCCTAGTCCAAACTTCATCCTTCATCCTAGTCCAAACTTCATCCTTCATCCTAGTTCAAACTTTATCCTTCATCCTAGTCCAAACTTCATCCTAGTCCAAACTTCATCCTTCATCCTAGTCCAAACTTCCTCCTTCATCCTAGTTCAAACTTCGTCCTTTATCCTAGTCCAAACTTCATCCTAGTCCAAACTTCATCCTAGTTCAAACTTCATCCAAGTCCAAACTTCATCCAAGTCCAAACTTCATCCTAGTCCAAACTTCATCCTAGTCTAAACTTCATCCTAGTCCAAACTTTATCCTAGTTCAAACTTCATCCTTCATCCTAGTCCAAACTTCATCCTTCATCCTAGTCCAAACTTCATCCTTTATCCTAGTCCAAACTTCATCCTTCATCCTAGTCCAAACTTTATCCTAGTTCAAACTTTATCCTTCATCCTAGTCCAAACTTCATCCTTCATCCTAGTCCAAACTTCATCCTAGTTCAAACTTTATCCTTCATCCTAGTCCAAACTTCATCCTAGTCCAAACTTCATCCTAGTCCAAACTTCATCCTAGTCCAAACTTCATCCTAGTCCAAACTTCATCCTAGTCCAAACTTCATCCTTCATCCTAGTCCAAACTTCATCCTAGTCCAAACTTCATCCTTCATCCTAGTTCAAACTTCATCCTTCATCCTAGTCCAAACTTCATCCTAGTCCAAACTTTATCCTAGTCCAAACTTCATCCTAGTCCAAACTTCATCCTTCATCCTAGTCCAAACTTCATCCTTCATCCTAATCCAAACTTCATCCTAGTCCAAACTTTATCCTAGTCCAAACTTCATCCTTCATCTTAGTCCAAACTTCATTCTTCATCCTAGTCCAAACTTCACCCTTCATCCTAGTCTAAACTGACGACAGTGACGACAGTCCAAAGCGCTAATCACACGACAATTCCCCTCCCCCCCCCTTTTTTTATTACAGGTTAAAAAAAAATTTTCATTATGAAATTATTCCTGGAAATGCGAAGCAAAACAAACAAAAGAAAAAAAGATTGCTAAAAAAAACAACAACAACAAGCTTATTTAGGTTTTGCTTCATTTCTGCTATACAAAACAAAATTAATTAATTACCTCTAATTTATTTTTTTCTTTTGATTCGTGTATTGTCATTGACTTTGAATAATTATACTAAATTTGAGAATGGGAAGTGGGAGAAAAAACGTGACAAAACATAGTAAGGGAAATAAATCCATGTATGTGTGAATTGTATACTAAAATTCGTCAGCGATCGCCCCCCCCCCCCCCTGGATCCGCCAGTGTACGTCCACTTAGCCCCATCGTTAGCCGTTGATAACAGAAACAAGTTACCTCCACCATGTTTGCTCCAAGGGAAACTGCTCTTTGAAAAAAATATCATCAAAAAATACATCAACATCTCTTATTAAGTAGCATTTATTCCACTTATTTTGATATCAAACACAATAATTAATTACCTATTATAGTTAATTAGCTAATTTTTTAAATTGATTCATGTTTTGTCAGGTACAATGTATAATTGCATAAAGTTTCAAATTTAATCCTAAAATTGGAAATGGTAGAAAAAACATGCTCAAACTTTTTACCAGACATACAAAGTAAGTTGATATAAGCCTTTTAAATAAAAAAGTGAGAAGATACAGATTGGAATTTATTTAACAATGTCGTCCACTGGCCAGAAGTGGCCCACTGGTCACACGTTGACGTACACACGAACATTACATTCATACCAATGTTTGGCTAGGCAGTAAGACAATGAAAGGAAACTAGTTGATTGTTAAGTTTAAACAAAAGAGCTCCCCGACTCTCCTACACAGACTATTGATTTTTGTCAATGAGTCCGTCATTGTTCACTCGGTCACAAGTAACCAAAGCATTCATGTCTACATCGGGTTCAGCCGAGTACTGCTTAGTAAGGGACAATAATGTCCACTCAGCATGGATAGCAGAGAAGTAGGCTAGCTCTACTTATACATATTTTACCACCACCACAGCCCTCCCCCTATTCAGTTATTGACTATTTCATCACATTGGAATCTTGAACTTTCATTCGATGTTCTCTTTCCTTTAGCATTCTCAGAGAAACGCTAAGTAGGATTCTAAGGCAGGCCTAGCTTGGTTTTAAAGTATTTCAGCGCTATTGTAGTCAAAGCTAGAAACATTTAGTCTCTGGAGCAGTGAGATTCATAACAAACGAATATTCACATTTGACTAGAGTAACACCTTTAGTAAAATCACTAAATTTAAAAAGCCTTCAGAATAGAAGACTTAAAAGTAAAGTAGCAATTATACATAAAACACTGAACCATAATCATCTTCCTTTTGAAGAAACGTCTGTATTATATGAGATAAGACTGTAGATCGTACTTTGTTATCTGTTCAACGAAGACATTTTTGCCTCCGAATAAGACACAACAGAGTGAGACTGATTTTTTGGAAGATGAAGGTTGGAACTAGTGAATCAAGCTTTAGTAGAGTGTCACCAGAGTGGGCTAAGCAGGCCCTCCAAAGATGCATTCTGTAATGACAAATCTGAACAAGATACTGGCCCCAAAGAAAACAAAAAATACGAGACTTTATCTCAATTGGTTTTGTAATACATCTGGGATAACAATAGTAAATCTGTGCGAAAAGAAATATTTTTACCAATTGTTTTTGTTTAGCGCAATGTGATGCTTTTAGCTTTCCCAATAGCTATGATCTTATCTCTTCTCTAGACCAGTTGGGATTGAGGTAAAGGAGAAGGAAGTGGTCTCTGGGCTCTCTGCCGTGTTCATTTTTTAAATGCATTTATAAAAACAAATTTTTAATGTTGAACCACGTGGATTCTATCTCAAGGGCTTTAGACTCACCAGTTAGTGTTGTGCATCACTGTGACAGAGAAGTGCTTATGAATATAGAAGGTTTTATAGTAATCTATTGTTTATTTCAAACTTTAAAATAAAGTATAAAGGGGACTAATTCAGCTTATTCAGCTTCATTATTTAGAGATATAGTTGTAAGCAAAGAGTTCTTTCTCTGTAATAAGCTTGTTTTTTGGTTTTTTTTAAGGATTGTTTATATTTTGCTTGTTAAAAAAATAGGGATATTGGTCTTGGCATGTAAGTGTCATAACATTTAGCCGACCATTTACTAAAGACATTGATCTAAGCATGTAGGTGCCCTAACATTCAGCTGACCATTGACTAAAGACATTGATCTAGGCATGTAGGTGCCCTAACATTCAGCTGACCATTGACCAAAGACATTGATCTAGGCATGTAGGTGCCCTAACATTCAGCTGACCATTGACTAAAGACATTGATCTAGGCATGTAGGTGCCCTAACATTCAGCTGAACATTGACAATACTCCCGATAGAACACTTTTCCTCTTTCTTCACTTGCACTGAGCTCAGACTCCCTCGTTCTCTATTCTCTCTTAAATACCCCCACTTTCTCCATCTCTATTTCTCCCATTCCCCTTCTCCGATAAGAGCTCTTTCTCTCTACAATATCCACTCTCTCTTTCTCACTATGCTTATAGCTCTCTCTCACTCTCCGAAGACCTCTCAAGACCTCTGATACTCCAATTCCTCTCCCCCTTTCTCCTTCTCTTTCTCCCTTATTCCTGACAAACTTCCCCTCCCCATGAAAATGTCTATCTTTTTTATCTCTCTCTGCCTCTTTTTCTCTATCTATCTATTTCTCTCTATCTATCTATTTCTCTCTATCTATCTATTTCTCTCTCTCTCTGTCTCTCTCTGTCTGTCTGTCTCTCTCTCTGTTGAAAACCCTGCAGGAACACTTTTTTTTCCATTTGAAGAAAAAAAAATGCCGATTAAGTATCTGAAGCGTTAATTCAATAACATATCGATACCCTGGCACGTCCGCCATGTAGCTTGTGACCTGCCACCCTCCCCCCCCCCCTTTCTTTTAACTTCTTTCAACTGTAAATAATCGATTTCCAATCAATGATAGATGAAACCCCGTATCGATTCTGGTACCTCCTTTTATAAGTTATGTTAAGACGGAGGAAAGAAAAAAAAGTTCACACACACACACACATTTACACGTCAAAGACACAAACACACCAACGAGGCAGTGTGTATATATATGTGTACATGTATAATCGTGTGTGCGTGTGCATACATGACCGCGTGTTTTGTGCACTAATGACGTGTGTTTGCGTGTGTGAGGGTAATGTTTTTTTTTAAAGAGGTATTATAAAAACGATTTGTATAACTGTGGACGTGAGTGTTGAGACAGTTACTGAGACAGGTGCCTACGCTGACAAATGTCTCACTAAGACATACACACCTCACATGTGACATGACACTCTGAGGGTGGAGCCGTGTGTGTCTGTTTTTCCTACTTATGACTTATATTATTTTAGGTTTGGCGGAGAGATAAGGGACTTTTTAACAAATTTCAAAACAAGTTTTCCAGGTAAGAAAATTACCATATACATTCCGTTACGTAAAAGTTTTATATACTTTTAAAGAGTTTTCTTCTTTCACGCAGCCTTAAAATCTGTCAGATGACATACTTTACACTAATGTTAGTATAACTATTGAAGTTTGAAATCCTCATGCACGTCGAGGTTTATTTACAATTTACTATGGAAGTCTACTATGCTGAAAATAAAGCACACTTTGTTTCCTTTTGAAATTACAATTTCAGTTTACTGAAAACTTTTGAAGTAATTTTTAAAAATATGAAACAAATATGACAAAACAAATTAAAATACAGATTTCAAAAATATCATTTCCCATAACATTTTAGTACTTATTTGCCATTTAGCCAGTGGCACTAGTCATTATAAGCCCTTTAAAAAAAAACTCTTTAAATTAATTATTTACTTTGTACTCTCAATTCTGCCAGAAAAGAGCCTTGTTTTATTAGCAGAAGTTCTTGCAGACGATCTTCATCAATTCAATTTTTAAAAAATATTTCGACTTCCTCTTGGAATGCACCCTATCTAGACTCGTGTAATCTCATCGCTGCTCTATTTGGTTGGTATCCATTCTATAGTTTGATATAAATCTGTCTACTCTAAACTAAATACAATGAAAGAAAATAGCTAAACAGTTTATTATGCATTATCGGACAAAGCTCCATAATTTCTATTAGAAAAACAGTTCATGCATATGCTTTTTAGGGCCGCTACCAGTAACACGAAAGCTCCAATACAATCTTAGATTGTTTAAAATCGGTATTTTCCATTGAGACTAATGAAACCCAAATAAAGGCTTCCACATATGAAGACCAAAAAAAAATAATTTAAATCGATCCTAAGCAGACCAAGGCTTTGTCTGCGTAATAATGTAAAATAATATGTAAGTCATAGCTAGGTCTGCCTAGCTAGTTACTTAAGTACTTAACTCTTCCGTAATTTTACGGAGTCACATACATTTTCCTAATTATATAGAAAAACTACTATAAAATATAAATTACCAAATGAAAAGCTATAAATCTATCTAAACACTTGCATATATAAATCTAGATGACTGATACGGTGGACACATGACACCCAAACTTACATATCAGAGACATATCACATGCTCATAAGCAGTGGGGGTCTGTTAAGGACTTTAAAAAATTTCCTTCTAAAAATGATTCTTATAATGCCCTATATAAAATTCCCCTAAATTTTTTATTGTTTGCATTCTACAGAATTATATCAGCTAATTGTTCTGTTGTTCATACAATCCATTTCGCCACAATCTATTCTACTAACATTGACTATTTTTTCCTGTTTATCGATGACTGGGTTATCTGAAAAGATTCTAGAGAGTATGGTCATCGGACAGGCCTTTCAATGAGGCTGGGTTATGTGGAAAGTATCTAGAGAGTATGGTCATCGGGCAGGCCTTTCAATGAGGCTGGGTTATGTCGAAAGATCTAAAGAGTATGGTCATCGGGCAGGCCTTTCAATGAGGCTGGGTTATGTGGAAAGAATCTAGAGAGTATGGTCATGGGGCAGGCCTTTCAATGAGGCTGGATTATGTGGAAAGAATCTAGAGAGTATGGTCATGGGGCAGGCCTTTCAATGAGGCTGAACGAGTAAAACACTGTGTAGAGAAATTACAAAATGTGTTGGAAATATTTTATTCCTAATTTAAATTATATACATGTACAAATATATATAAACCGTATATTTTTTTTAAAAATTTTCTTCCTTTCCCAGACCTCTGCCCAGTGTCTTTTCTAAAATGTGGTTTTGGTCCCACTCTAAAAACAGACTACCGTTATAAGAATATAAAATTTAAGTAAATTGTTCTTGATCTTTTAGCATGTAGGCAGGCATGGAAAAAAAATCAAAACTAAATGCATTGTTCTCTGCCCATCATATAAGAATAATTACTGGATCTCTATCCACTGGCGGATCCAGGGAGGGGGGGGGGGGGGCGGACGAATTTTAGTATAGAATTTACACAATTTGTATACGAATTTATTACTTATGTTAATAATGTATACTAATTATTTATATTTCAACCTATTTATTTATTTCCAATTTATTTCTAGAAATCACAGCTTGCTAACAGAATCAATTAAATATCTACATGATTAAAACTTGTTATTGATATTTTAACCGATCTTTATATTATGTCGTTCCCTGTTTGCCGATTGGGGGGGGGGGGGGCTATTACCTCTACTGCCCTTCCCACCTAAACCCTTTGAGTAAGAGGGGCAGTCCTACGTTTATGGAGAAATCATAGTTTGTGAACAAAATTAATTCAATTAATATATAAATTTTATATTATGTAAATCCCTTTCGGGTATCTTGGCCGATTCGGTGGGAGTTGGGGGGAGAGCGATTGCATGTACTGCCCTCTCCCCTCTAGCCCTCTGAGTGGGGGGGGGCGGTCTTATTTTATGGAGAATCATAGTTTGTGAACAAAATTAGTTGACTCGCCCCACCCCTATTCTTTAATGCCAAATGCAATCTTTAGCAGAAATTATTAAAGGAGCGAGGATTAATAGTTTTAACTCTACCGCCCCTCCCATTTCCAGACAGAGTTCATGTAATTTCATATGAATTTATCATAATTATTTTAAGAAAGAATTCAAACGAAATTGTTCAGTATAAGAGTCACGATTGAGATGTAGTGCTAAACCCAAATAATTTCTACATAGTCCCTTTTCCCAACCTTTACTCAATCTGATATTTTGCTAGTTCAATAAATGTGGGACTAGAACTCACAATTTATACTTGAATTTTATTGAGTATTTTTTATCGAATAATTATTTTTTCGGCGTCGATCCTAAAATCCAAAATCTAAATATGTGGGTTATCTTATCTTTTCAAGGAACAAATCGGTTTTGTTTGCAATGTATTAAGGGAGTATAAATTTATATTAGAATACTTTTCAAGTACAACATTATTCGAAAGGTCCTTTTTTAATAGTATGAATAATGAGCTTTTGGGGCTTCGCCCCGAACTCTATTGATGAATAATGAGCAGTAGATGTCAGGAGAATGCGTTTCAGCATTGAAGAATGCAAGAAAACGCTTTTGGCGTCGGGGCTTTGCCCCGAGCCCCACTAAGGTACATTAACAGCGCTGCCCCAGTTGTTTTGTTTTTTGCCGGAGGTTGAGAAATGCTGGTTTTTTTATTCTCATTTATACATATATATATATGTCTGTGTGTGTGTTGTACGCACGTTTATGCAAAGGGTTAGGGTTTATTGGGCGTTAGGGCTAGGGTTTGGAAAAAAATCGCCCCCCCCCCCCACTCCAAAGTTCTGGATCCGCAAGTGTCTCTATCTCGAACAGTGTCAGTGCTTCATTTATTAGACCACTCATTCTGCTAGCTACTTGCTAACAGAACTTTGATATTTTAATACTGGCGCAATATTTCTAACGCTGTCCAGGCATTACCAAGTTAGAACAGCCTCATATTAAACAATGTCAACACTGCTTTATGTATATCCTCTCATATTGGCTCTTTTGAAAATATTGAGAGAGCATAGACAGCCACGAAGGGCCTGACGTGACAGAATTATAGGGACCAAAGTGCGTGGCCGCTCGAATCTGTACTCCGATATTGATTTTATTGAATTCTAAACTTTATTATTTGGGATTTTTTTTTTCATTTCTGTTTCTGAACTAGCATGTATAATTTACACAGTAATGTACTATATAATGTACTACGGATGTCTAGAAAGCTGAAACAAGCGTGTTTTCTTGATACTAGATTTAGTTACAGGAAGAGATTTTAAGGGTGATTTTAATAAAGAGATAAGAATATATGAATATAATAATAAGAATATGGACGAAATATAGTGCTTCTAGTCAGTTCAAAACAGTGAATTTTTTTTGTGACTGTACGCACCGGTACGGCGTACCGGTACTTTTTTAAATTTGGGGGAAAATGATTACTTTTCTTGTATTTTAACGTTTATTATTAATTTAATAGTAGGCCCCTTGTTAAAGGTTAGGCAATTCATCACTGAGTACCGGCACCTATTTTTTTTTACAAAAAAAAAAAAAGCACTAGATCAAAGTATAATAGATTTTTATGTGAATATAAGATAAAATCGTAATGATATGATATTTATACTTTTACTTTATGTTCACAGTGTGTTGCGTTTGAACTTTATTTTAAAACGTATTTATTGGAGATAGTGATTAGTAGTGACGACGAAAATACAACTTAAGTTGACCCGCATCAGACAACGACTTTGTCTGTATTAGACGTGGCATAATATACAAGTCGCCGCACTCATTCTTAATCTTGCAATCATTCTTAATCTTCGGAATCGAAGACATTGCCTGTTATTATTAGTAGTAGCTAATTGTAAAGGAACAATAATTTGACTGCTGTGGCGCCATTATTAAGCTGAATAGTTCTTAACCCAACAAGAAATGTAACATTTACACAACTTTTAAATGTAATTATCTTCTTGTTTCAATAGTTCATGGAAGGAGTAAACCGTATAAATAATAAAAAATATTTATTTTCTCTACAGACATATTGGAAAGTCATGGATAACAACGACCAATCTAACAATAAAGCTGAGATTGTGAAAGAAATCGAGTCTTTCAAAAAGGCAGCAGATGTCATCGATTTCGGAAAAGATGAGAAGTCAGAGAGACACGGGGAACTGAACACTGCTTTAGAAGAGCTTCAGAAGCAGGCTGAGCATTTAATGCTCTCGGATTCTCGGAGCTCCACTTCACCTGGGCGCCCTTTAAGCATGGCGAGGGAGCGCTCTTTGCTGGGAGACTCGGAGAGGATTCTGAAGAAGTATAATAAAAACGAGGATGAGCTAATGAAAGAGTTCATCAAGAGAAGATCCTTGGACGACGCTGACAAGAATGACCTGACCCCGCTGATCTGCTGTGCTCTGCAAGGAAAGATAAAACTGGTCACGAAGCTGCTGGAGATGGGCGCAGACATGAACGCACCCAACGGGGCAGGGACGAGTGCTCTGATCGCAGCCACAGCATCAGAGAACGTGGATATTGTTAATCTGCTTCTGCAGAACAAGGCCATGGTCAACTCTGTGGACGCTAGAGGCAACAGTGCTCTTATGATCGCCATACTGACAGGAAATGATGACCTGGTCAGGGCACTGCTGGACCACGGGGCTGATGTCCACGTAAGAAACGTGAGTGGCCAGACAACACTGATGCTGGCTGCGTACAAAGGCTCTCCAAACCATGTCAGCACGCTCATCCAAAAAGGTGCGGAAGTCAATGTAAGGGACAACAAAGGCTGGACGCCACTGATGTTCTGTGCCCAGTACAACGAGCATGAAACTGTGGCCGTTCTCCTGAACAACAATGCAAACGTCAATGAAGTGGACATAACCGGGGCTACTGCCTTGCACATCAGCGCCGGAAATGGTAACACTGAAACGGTAAAACTCCTTCTGCAAGCAGGCATATCAGTAAACAAACAAGATAAAAGGGGGAGCACCGCACTCATGCAAGCCAGTTTCGCCGGCTGTCTCCCTTGTGTTGAAGAGCTGCTTCGAGCACAAGCGCAAGTGAATTTATGTGACGGAAGCGGTTCGACTGCTTTGCACTTAGCAGCCGCAAGCGGAAATAAAGATGTTCTGGATGCTCTAATCAAAGCCAAATCTGATCTGAATTTTTTAGACGACGAGGGCAACTCAGCACTTATATGTGCCTGCATGAATGGCCAGGCGGAGGTCATAAAGACACTGTTAGAAGCTGGTGCCGATGATCTGCTTATCAACTACAGGCGTGACACCGTGCTCTCGATAGCTGTTAGTCTGAACAGGCCAGACATTGTGAGAACTGTGCTTGGCCACCGTGGAAAGAAAGAACATTATCCACTTATTAATTTTAAAGGCGACAGAGGGATAACGCTGTTGGAAGAAGCCGCTAGATGCGGAAATGTTGATGTGGTCAACATGCTTCTGGAGGCAGGAGCACAGGTGAATCTGAACAACAGAATGGTTGGAAACACTCCCCTGATGGACAGCGTCACGTGCGGGAAGCTTGGCGTAGTCCAGACACTTATTAAAACAGGAGCTAGTGTCAATGTTTCTGACATTAGCGGAAACACGCCGCTCATGAAGTCAGCTTTCCGAGGTAACGAGTTGATAACCAGCGCCCTGCTGAATGCTGGCGCGTTGCCGAACGAGTCCAACGACAGGGGAAGAACAGCCGTGATGTTTGCCTCGTATGCCGGATGTGATAATATTATCTCCCTGCTTTACACACATGGAGCATCATTGGAAATGTCCGAGATTGAAGGCTGGACGGCCATGATGATTGCTGCCCAAAACGGCCATCTTGAAGTAGTCACTTTACTTTTAGAGAAAGAAGTTGATGTCGATAAAGCGATGAATTTTAGCCGGACGCCCCTTTCGTTTGCCGCAGAAAACGGCCATGCAAATATTGTAGAGCAGTTTCTGAAATACGGGAGCAACATTAATAAATCGGATATAGAAGGGGATACACCACTGATTCTCAGTGCACTTCGAGGTCATACACGAACAGTGAAGCTACTTGTGAAAAACAGCGCCGAGCTTGAAAAAGTTAACAAAGACGGACAATCTGCTCTGTACGTCAGCTCGCATGAAAATCACAAGAAAATTGTTGAACTTTTAATCAACGCAGGGGCGGATGTGAACAGGGGCGATAGAAAAGGTTGCACGCCCCTCATGGTGGCCACAATCAACAGCAATGTTGAAATTGTGGAGAGTCTCATCGAGGCGGGGGCCGACCTGAACGCCGTGGACCGCAAAGGTCGCACAGCACTGATGATGGCCGCCAATAAGAACCTGGCCAATCTAGTCCAAACTCTAGTCGATCGCGGCGCTGACGTGGGTGCCAAATGTGCAGATGGCTGGACGGCTTTGATGTACAGCAGCCAGCATGGCTTCACGGAGTCGATGAAGATCTTGCTGGACAGCAAAGCGAATCCAAACGACATGGATAACGAAGGAAATTCCCCCATCAGCATCTGTGCTGCTAACGGATTTCTTGAAGCTTTGCGTTTACTGAATGTGCACGGAGCAACCTGCGAAACACAGAATAAGTCTGGTAGAAGTCCTTTGATACTTAGCACATACAATGGTTTTACCGAGATCGTTCAGTATCTATTACACAAAGGAGATGCTCAGAAAACAATAGAACTAGTCGACAAAGAACGTGGTGACACCGCTTTAATTATCGCCGCGAGAAAGGGTCACGCAGAAATCACAAGAACACTGCTGCAGAGCAACGCAAACGTCAATACTGTCAACAAAAAACTTCGTTCTCCTCTTAGTATCAGCGCCAAATACGGCAGAGTGGAGATAGCACAGGTGCTTTTAGAACGTGGAGCAGACGTAAACATGGCCGACATAAACGGAAATACACCATTGCTCCTCAGCGCCCCTAGCGGCTATGCTGCGGTTCTTGAGCTTCTGCTGCAAGGCGGCGCTGAAATCAACCAAGAGAACACTAAAGGCGAAACAGCTTTGCTTTTGTCGGTCAAACATGGCTGTCGTTTGGCTGTTCAGCTTCTTATCGAAAAAGGTTTTATTTAGCCTTGCTTACTTCTTTCATTGCTTTTTATTTCTTTCATTAAATTTAAGCTTGACTGTTAAATGCTTAAAATTTGAAGATAGTATTTCATTTTTGTTAAGCCAATAAATAATTATTTTAATTGTGTTTTTTATGCTGATTTTCAACAGGCGCAAAGATTGACATCTGTGACAAATCAGGTCGAACTTGTATGTCACTGGCCAAACTAAATAATCACTACGAATTAGTTGGAATTTTACAGTCTGCTTCTCGTAAGGTTGTGGGTAGGTTTTTATTTCCTTTTTATTGTAGTGGATTATTTAATCTGTAATTTGTGACAAAATTGCGTAACTGTTTTATCATTGCACACACTATTAATTTAATGTGATCAATAAATAGTTTATGGAATTCAATTGATACATATGAACAATGCATATAGACTTTATCACCACTGACTGTGGCATGAACACTGTCACTACTGACTGTGGCATGAAGACTGTCACCAAAATGAACATGTCACCACTGACTGTGGCATGAACACTGTTACCACTAACTGTGGCATGAACACTGTCACAACTGACTGTGGCATGGAAACTCACCACTGACTGTGGCATGGACAATGTCACCACTGACTGTGGCATAGACACTATTACTACTGACTGTGGCATGAACACTGTCACCATTGACTGTGGCATGAACACAGTCAACACTAACTGTGGCATGAACACTATTAACTATGGCATCAACAACTTTAGCTGACCTTAAATGTTATTAAGGAATTTCTACGCAGGGGAAGTAAAAAAGTGACTTAGTGTCATCATGATGTCACGGAAAACTCTATGACACTATCACTTTTTGTTTTTAAAATATGCCACACACTCTCACAAACCAAATTTAACATTTTTTATTCTTTATTCTCATCCCCTCTCAATCTCTCTCTCTCTCTTTCTGTGAGTTTCTCAAACTTGCTCCATGCATATTTTGTTCCCTTCTAAACTAAATGCTATGTTTAACACATTAAGAAACAAAAAAACACTTTTGTTCACACGATTTGTGACAAAAAAAAAAAAAGATCCGTGTCTGACTCCTCCTATGGAGACTTTGTATATGTGATGATAAGCTGCATTCGCCAGGTATTTATTCTCTCGAGGTTTTAAATCTTTCAGGGGGGGGGGGGGGGAGGATCAGAGACTGGTCACTAAGTGCTTAGCCGAGTTGTCACTAACTGTAAAAGATATAGATATAAATTAGCCGAGTTGTCACTTACTGTAAAAGATATAGATATAAATTAGCCGAGTTGTCACTTACTGTAAAAGATATAGATATAAATTAGCCGAGTTGTCACTTACTGTAAAAGATATAGATATAAATTAGCCGAGTTGTCACTTACTGTAAAAGATATAGATATAAATTAGCCGAGTTGTCACTTACTGTAAAAGATATAGATATAAATTAGCCGAGTTGTCACTTACTGTAAAAGATATAGATATAAATTAGCCGAGTTGTCACTTACTGTAAAAGATATAGATATAAATTAGCCGAGTTGTCACTTACTGTAAAAGATATAGACAGAAAAAAAAAAAAGCTAAGATTTGCATTCCACAGATATTTTGTTTTTCTCCTTAGAGTCCAGTGAGCCCAACTCAGAGACAAGACCAGCTCAAAACAGACCAATGACTGCAGGTCGTGTCAGGTCCGCTGCTGGAGCCAAAACTAACATGAGATCTTTCAGGTAAAAAGGGGGGGGGGGGGGGCGACCTACACGAAATGACACATCAGACTAATATACCAAGTTGTCTTTACGTAACGGTGACTTATTATGTTTTTTTTTTAAAAAGGGGGGGACATCGCTGGTAAGATTATGACATATTGCTTCAACAATTCGGTGCCAACAATAGGCTCATCAAACTAGTGGATCAACAGACAAGACATTTGATAATTTGCAAATGTTAGTCCCAAGAGAAGAGAGTACTGTTAATGCCAACATATTAAATGTGCGAGCAGGATATGGACAGAATGTGACTCCCTTGTGAACCATTGTCAATAAACCAATAAACTTGTCGCGTTCTTTTTGTTGTGAGCCAATTTTCGGTGAACCAGTCTGGGATATTGCTAGTTAAGGAAGAAAACAGCCTCCAAAAACCCTATTAGGATTAGGCAAAATACTTGTATCCCCCCCCCCCACCTTTTCCACTCCCCGCCTATTAATGAGAAATGTTGTTTGTCATTGAGTTCATATTTAGATAGTTTGTTGAAATGTCCTATCGCCGTGATGATTGACATATGTAAACAAATGTATTTAATGTTTGTACAGTCGAGCCTTGAGTATCAGTTCAGCCTCTTCAGAGAACGACACAGTTCTAGCCATCAGGAACCCAATCTTCATTACAGCCTTGCATATCGAAAAATTGGAAGGCTCTGTAACCTTTGACATGGGCCCCGAGAATTTGTAAGTAGATCTAGTTCTAGTTCAAATGAATCACATCCAGCTAAGATTTTATTTATGATATTTTCAAATTTTGTTCCATTTTTTAAGATGAAAAAATTTTGAATTTTAAACAAGCAAAATAAAAAAAAAAATTCTTAAAAAAAAAGAAAAACAAAGCTTATTTTGAATTCCAAATCTCTCAATATTGCAAGGTTTATTTGGTTAAATTTTTTATTGATTCAATTTTCCTCATCGGCAATGAATAATTATGCAAAATTTCAACTTAATCCGAGAATGGGAAGTGAGAGGAAAAGCATGTAAAAGAATCCAGCCAGACAGAGTTAATATAAGCTTTGTTAAAACATGTAAAAGAATCCGACCAGACAGAGTTAATATAAGCTTTGTTAAAACATGTAAAAGAATCCGACCAGACAGAGTTAATATAAGCTTTGTTAAAAGAAATACATCCAAATACAATTTAGTACATAGAAACCTAGTTCAATAAAGTGATAGTTGTGTGAGTGTGTGTGGGCGTGTGTGATTGTTTTTAGTGTTTGTATCTGTGTTGTTATTGCTATAGTCATTATGAACAGTTCTAGTCAAACAGAATTTTGTTTTCAGGGAGTCTGATCTTTATCTCGACGCCACCAGACGTAGCAACGGCCATCTGGAAGATTCTGTAGACGAGACGGATGAGGAGAATTACGACGACGATGACGATGATGATGATGATGAGCTGATTGTTGACCGCGATGAGGGCGACAGTGAATCAGATTAGTTCGCTGACAGTGAATCAGATTAGTTCGCTGCTGAAGCAGCAGAGTGCCACTTGGAGTCCATGTCAGGACACAAAATACCTACAAAAAGATTATTTTTACGTCCTATGTGTGCTTGGAGAAATGATCTCAGAACTTTTTGTTTTAAAAACATATTTCTGACGAAATCAATCCTTATTCTGAAACCAGTTACTCTTTACAGCTTATATATCTTATATAGGCGCATCTTTGCTGTGGGATCTACAACACACACTAAATTTTGTGTGTGCATTATTAGAATTGTCAATTCAAGCCAAGCCTATGAAATGCAAAAATTACATTCACAAGTATGTGAAACTCACGTGTACACACATGGGCTGGATTTGATTGTGTAGTGAATACTTTAATTTATTGACATTGAACGTCACTCGATGTCTTTGAATAAATATTGATAGTTGTCATTTGCTTGAAGTAATAGCCCTCATATATCATGTTCTAATTGTTATTTATTGCTTCAAAAGTGTGACTTTTCAATGATTGATATTTATTTTTCTAATGTGTGTATTTAGAAAGAATGCTGCTTAGGAACATGTCTGTGAAAGAAATCTTTATCTGTGTCAATAGACATTTTTTAAAACCTTGATGCCTAAAAGAATATTTTGTTTGTTATAAAAAATATTTTGCATATTAAGAAAAAATACGATGATTATCACAACAACATTCGTGGTTATAAGGAGGGATAACGCCACAACTATAAAGCATGGGCCAAGTAAAATAAAAATAATTAAAATATTAGTTTTAAGCTCTATGCATCGTGTTTAAATAAATGGTTTCGTCACAAAATGCAAAATTTTACTGGCCACTGCTTTACCATCTCTGTAATTATTTTCTTGTGATTTAAATAACAAGAAAAAATCATAATGTTGTTTTTAAATGCATAAAATAAATGTGTATAGATGACATTTTATTTATGTTTGTTTACAAATGCATACACTCTCAACATTCAATTGGAAACAAGTCTCTCAGTTTACTAGTAAATACCTGACGTCTGTTTAGACAGCTCCCTTAAAGTAATCGCTCCACAGAAGTTTACGTCACCGGATGTGTTCACATCTTTTTACACGAGCAATCAAGATTGATATGGGGCTAGGATAAGAGTCGTTGCTAATAAAAACTGATTGTAATAATGCAAACATCTCTGCCTATCAATGCCATCGTGGACCTCAAAATAAATCATGTGGGCGGGGCTTATCGACACGAACAACTCAATCATTAACGTTAGGAATAATAAATCATGTAATAATTTACTTTTTGGTAGACTAAATGGGCTATTTTTATAGAAGAAAAAAACCCCGCTAAAATAAAAGGAATAATATAGATCAAATAAACGTAGTTTAAGTCTCTGGTTTTACCAGAGGGTACAAGAAAATCTAAAGAAATGGGTATTTGAACAGACTGTTCATTATCACATTAAAACGAGAGAAACATTGACAAAGCTCGAGGTCACTGGAGTACAGAGTGTACAGTAACATTGAGAACAAAGTCACGCCATACATGTGTACGACGTTGAAACAGTTGTTTTTTTTCAATCTAATTCCAGTTTGTACATTTTGTGCACAAAGAACACGAGGACTCTGTCGATAGGGGTGGGTGATGGTATCTAAGTAGGAAAAGAGACGATGGTTTCTGTGAGGTCTTAAGATGCAGACACAATACATTATGGACCCCAACCTAACGCAGGGCTTTAAACTGTTTGCTGTCCTCGAGTGCCGGCTGTGTATTGAAAAAAAAAATGAAGTAAGTTTGGTTTCCATCGAGTCACTGAGCCATGTAAGTCTCGTTTCTAAAGGAGAAAAAAACTCAAATGTAGAGTAGCATTGAAGACATTTATTTCTAGGTTTTTAATTGACCTCGTCTCTCAGTCGATTATTTGGAAGGTAAAGACGTTACTTTTGTTTTCCTTTAAAATCAACACATCTTTTCAAAAAGAAAATTTACTTTTCCATGCACCGAAGACTGCACGAGATCTACTTTCTCTGAGAACAGGTGTGACATGAACGTGGTGGCGGGGCGTTAAGGAAGGTAAAAAACGGTGGACAGCGCAAGACATTGAAATTGAAGGTCCCCCTAACCCTAATCGCAAATGTGCTATGTATTTTTTTAAATGGAATAATTTATAAGCACAAGTTCTCTCATGGCGCCAGCTTCAACTTTCTTCGATGTAGCTGCTTCAATTTTTGTCTTGCTACTCAAGGTCGGATTTACGTCGACGCAGTGATCCCACCTCAAATGAAGAACTCCACAAATATTTTTAAAAAAATTATAAAAGTACGCAAAGTAATTTTATAAAAAAGATGAAAATTGAGATTAAATCTACAAAGTACTCTAGTTTATTACTCTAGCGTTAACTAGAAGCATTCATTGAAGTCTTCAAAAAGAAGGTAGGTGTAAAGGGAGGGGGAGGGTCTTTTACCCTGTACATGGCGTTCACTTGCTTAAATCTGGCCCTAGGACCCTTCTCCCTTTTTTGTTTCCCACTTTGCAGAACGATATTTCAATCCACTATTTAACCTCAATAACCTGTGCTAAAAAGATAATTACTCACTTTTAAAACAAGAATCATTCTATGTTCAAATTCTAGACTTTATTGTTGTTGTTACCGGTCGTTGACATGTA
Source organism: Biomphalaria pfeifferi (assembly GCA_030265305.1). Taxonomy (NCBI): domain Eukaryota; kingdom Metazoa; phylum Mollusca; class Gastropoda; family Planorbidae; genus Biomphalaria; species Biomphalaria pfeifferi. The sequence goes on along the minus strand of JASAOG010000039.1, from coordinate 1,598,980 downwards.
GCACCACACTGCTGGTAGACAACTCAACCGTTGTAAGCGTAATATATTTTAACTGTTAAAACTTCAAATAACTTGAATAACTTCCTTTTGTGAACAAACTAAATAACACTTTATTTACAATATAAACAAAACCAAGCTGAAATGAGATGAAATGACATTAGTAGACTTTAGTAATAATATCTTTAACAAAATCTAACTCACTGTACAACCTTTCTGTCTCACGTTCTGGAGTAGACTCTCCTAACTAAGACCAAGTGACGACAATGCCACCTATGTTGCATCATTCACAACCTATTGCTAACCTCTTCCCATCGTCACCATATAAACACACACACACAAACACACTCCATAACAATTTTAGGCTTTAAGTCTGTCATCGTGAGACACAAAATACGCCAATACGAGGATAGCGTAAACAGTACGTCCTCGTGTAACTTTCATGGAGGACCTCAGAGCAGTGAACACCAGGTGGAAAGAGGCTTCAGACATTAACAGGGACAGATCTTTATGGAGACAGCTTGCGCACGGCGCAGGAGGGTTTAAGTGTAGGCTAAGACAACGCTTTAAGAAAAACTCTTGAATAGACTCAAAAGTGTTCATATACTAATACTATACACAATTTATTTACATGAGCAGATTTTTTAAAATGTCATTAGTATTGCTAAGAAAGAATTGGTTACTAACTTATGAGATTCATAACAAACGAATATTCACATTTTGACTTGAGTAACACCTTTAGTAAAATCACTAACTTTAGAAAGCCTTCAGGATAGAAGACTCAAAAGTGAATTAGCAATTATACATAAAACACTGAACCACAATCTTCAAATACAGAAAAAAATCTAATAAAATACTCAGAAAGACATAAAATTACATTCCTCGTTCCATATGCTAGGACAAATTTGTACTAATGCTCCTTCATCCCTAGTGCTATTAGAGCATGGAATGGGTTGCCTGAGCTAGCCAGGAAAACCAGTGACTTGGCAGAATTTAGGTCATGCATGAATAAATGCATTACGCATAGGACGTAATAATCGTCTTTTTAGAAGTAACGTTTGTATTATATAAGATAAGATAAGATTGTGTACAAGGTACAGTGTCAAGAGAATGCGAGGCAGGTTGAAGATGAGTGGATAACACCATGGCCCATTAATAACAGAATCGTTAAGAGCGGTAGTGAACTGAGACATTATGTACTCACATTTTGGACACTCAAATCACCTCTGCATTGGATGCTTCCATAGAGTAACGATTTTGAATTGATTAGACTGCCTAAAACATATTTATTAATGAATGGGGGTATTTCTACCCACTTTGTTTTAAGTCTGAATGCAGCACTAACAAAGTGTCCGGGAACAAAGTTTCTCATTACATGTTTAAACAAACACAAACTTTGGCCACATCAACAAAAGATTAATATCGGAAAATAAATGTAAGAAATATATACTTGTGATATACATGTGATAGAGTATACTTGTGATATACCTGCGATATACCTGTGATATACTTGTGATATACCTGTGATATACTTGTGCTATACTTGTGGATTTATTTCTAAATTGTGGGCATGGTGGATGAGTGGAAAAACGCTTGGGTTTCGTGCCAAGGGGTCTCGAGGTTCAAATCTTGGTAAAGACTGGGATTTTGAATTTCGGGATTTTTGAGACGACCCAGAGTACACCCGATTCTAATGGGTACTTGACATTAGTTGGGGAAAGTAAAGGCGGTCGGTATTTGTGCTGGCCACATGACACCCTCGGTCGTTAACCGTGGGCTACAGAAACAGATGACCTTTACATCATCTTCCCCTTAGATCGTAAGGTCTGAAATGGGGTAGTGTACTTTTTTATTTGTATATCTAATTCAGTGAGTTTCAATGTAAAAATGTGTTCAGTTAAGAAAACAAGTTTCACACATATAAATATTCTGCAAACTGCAGTTTGAGATCACTCGGAAGTTTGATTGTATACTAATGAACTCGAATAAACCTATTGAATTTACTTGAAATCAATATTGACAAACAATTTGCACTAAGTCTCTTAGCAACAGAAAAGAAACGACTTCATTTTCTCAGAATTCAACAGAATGGAACTAATTGTGGAGCGAGCAAACTACTTAAAATCCTTAAACACTCAAAAATTCCGTTTCAATTTTCTTTCCGTCCAAAGATATCTCTATGGTAACACCACACGAAAAACATTTTCATGTAAAAAAAAAACTTTTTTTTTTCTCTTGATAAAATATTCATTTAATTTGCTACTCAAATCAATAAACTTGTTGAAAACAACTAAAAGCATTTTAGGCAAACTATAAGATAACATGAAATGGGGGGAAAAGTGTCATATTGATAAACGGATGAACGATTTTAAAGGAGAGAAGTAAGAGTAGAGATCCTTCTTATACAGATATAGATATTTTTTTTTTGTAGGTTCATAACTTTATTTCTTCTAGGGAACTAAAGTGTATTCTGTTACGATGGATGTAGTGATTAGCTCTACTTGAATTTTGTAAGTTGAGCTTTAGAGATCTTTAAAAGAAAAACTCTATTGTAAACACATTTATGTATTTTTCTATTTTTTAGAAGAATGTTATTTGCTCTTTGGTCTGCCGTTTGCATTGGCGAGTCTTTTGCGGGTGTATCTTCTACCTTTTCTATAGTGTAAATATATGCCCACGGGCTGGTGTATAGGCCTATTGAGACAATTAAAATGAAACTATTTTTTGTAACATTTAGTAATACAAATGAATGTTAAATTGCTATATGTCAGGGCATTGAGTTATAATATTAAGTTTATCCAATGAACATAAATTGTCAAGTGGGTTATATGTATACCCATTTGACTCTAGGCACACGTATTGGCTTTTATGTTTTACATGCTTGTAAGTAGTTTGAGTGTTTTGTTTTTACATGCATATATACTAGATCTATAGAATATACAGCTAAAACTACTGAAACTATAAATTTGAATTCTCAAAGATTGTCATCATGAAAAACAGTATTTCGCCGACACTAATGGATGACCATCAGCTCTCTTACTCAGGAGAAATCGCCACGCCTTTAGTCAAAGTGAGTCTGTCTTTAGCTCTGGTAGCTGTCATCCTTCACACAGTTGGCATGGCTTGTCCCTATTGGCTGGTCGGTGCCATGTACTACCCGCCATATGGTCTGAACAGAATGAATATAGGTTAGTACTGTGTTGAGCGAGTTTCGAATATAATTGAATGGAAGGAGCAGTGTCGTAGCATCTATGACCTTGGCTCGTAGGGATTCATTGCGTTCAGGCTCACGACTAAAATGTTTTGACGACTAATTGACCAAAGTGCCCTTTTTGAGGTTGCCTCCTATGTCCGGCATGAATTGGCCTCCTAACGCATGAAAATCTCCAGCTTTTTATTGTCTGTCTATTGCAATGGCATAAAGTGTCTGCTGTTTTAAACACAAAAACTCACGGATCGTCGACTCGTGCATACAGCATTTAAACAAATGAGGTATTGATGTGTGTGATGTTTGATAAGTATGTCATATTAAAACTACTTAAAGGACATTCAAATGACATACATCTTGTAAGTCTCATTCGTGTAATCTGATCTTCGTATATTTACGGATTTTTATATGAACCTATTACTCGGTTCTCTTCAAGCTGAATTTTTCTTATGAACAAAACAGAGATCTGTGTCCACGTACCCAGGTTTAGGTTTTTGTTTCCACGATTTATCAACTCAAAAGAGGTGTTTTAAAATGGTGTTTGTTGACCCATAAGAAAGAAAAGTTTCATTGGGAGGATGTTTTCACAAAAATAAATCGAAAGAAAATATCGCTCGCGCTGGTGATAAACTACTGCAAGAAGTCACTAAGTCTGACAACTATCATACTGATAATAGCAGTTTTACAGTCTTTGATTTATTGGCGTGCTTCATTAATTAAATTGTAGGCCTAGTTTAAAAGTTTATTATTTTATCTGTCCTTCTTTTAATGATAGTTCGCCTTTTCTGTCCTCGTTTGGATATGCTGATGTCTGGCAACCCTAATTAATAATTTTAATTATTAGTTCCTTCTCTAATAATATTAAGAGGGTTCTCGTTACCTGCCAGAGGGCAGTAGTGCTGCAGAGCTGCCACAGCACTAGAAAAATCCAGTGGACACTGTTAAAGGGACTACAATATATTTTGTTTCGCTCTAACGAAGCTTGACCATGGCAGTGCCAGAGAATGAAAAGAAATAACAACAATAATCTGTCTTACCCTGGAGATAAATTAATGTTACAACAGTGAATATAACAAATTCTTTATCAAACTTGATATTTGGAAAGTCTGAAAAATTGTAATTGTATTATGTAAATATCATATCCATCGACAGTATGTGCAATTTAACTTATAATTGATGGATTGTCAAAGAATTATACTTTTGTTGGCCTACTTCAGTCGTGGTATGACTTAGGTTTATCTCATATTCATCTTAAACCCGGGCTCACTGGTATATAGCTACGCCACTGCTCGTTATTGGTATGCCAGCATCACCATTTCACAAAACATGAAACAGCGCTTCTAGTCAATATGTTTTTTTTTTAAATATCGCACTATTAGCTTTGCATTCACTAAATTATTTCCCCTTCATGTTTCAGGAGTTTTTCAAGGATGTTCTGACTTGACAGGCTGCACATCAGCTAGAGGAGACAGTATGTTAGGCTTAAGACTAAACTTTTTTTTCTAATTTCATCCACACTTATACCATAAATGCATTGCAATTTAACATTCAGTGATGTGTACTTACTAGACAGTGTGATAAATCAACTTGATATTTGTCACAAATAATTATCAAAATTAATTAAGATAAACCTATTCAATTTCGTTCAATAAAAAGGGTACATTTTAACTAGCATTAGAGACAAGGCCGAAATTACGATGAAATGTTCAAGATTATATCTAGATATTCATCCAAAACTAACAACATTTCTTATTAAATCCAACTGAAAATTTAAAACAAGCGACGTTGACTTAAATGTAAAAAAAATGTTAGACTGTAAGAGACTTGCTTTGTAGGGAGGGGTGCTACATTGATAGGATTATAAGGCCGCGTAAAACAAGATTTAGCTAAAAATTCCCCCCCCCCTTTCAAAATTTCTCTATAACTTAAAAATACAGACGTTTTCTCGATATCGCTTAGATAATTTTAGTAATAAGTAATAAACTTTTTAGATTGACTTTAAAGAAAATGATTATGTCTCAATATTGCTTTGTAAGGTGCATAGTGCCCGAGTGGTAGAGCGCTTGGCTTCCGAACCAAAACTTTCTGGTTACAAATCTCGATGAAGACTGGGACTTTGAATTTCGGGGTTTTTAGGACGCCCCTGAGTATAACCAACTGTAATGGGTACCTGACTTCAGTTGGGGAAAGTTGAAACGGTTAGTCGGTGTGCTGGCCACATGACACCCTGCTTAACGGTCGGCCATTGAGACAGATGACCTTTACATCATCTGCCCTATAGATGGGAAGATGTGACAAGAGTATTTTACTATTAATACTTTATTGCTTTGTCCAGCAAGGCTTCCCATATGCATGTTTATTGTATTTTCTATACTGTTAATGTACACCAAAAAGTTAAAGTGTAAACTTCTACAGAAAATGCTTTTAAATTATACATCTATATTTTTTATCTTGACTATCATATCGATAATAGGTTCCTTTTAGGCCCATGTGTAGTACCTTTTCTTCTTCTTCTTTACAATGTCCTAAGAGTTGAGTCCAAGACCTATGGAATTCTAAACCTTCTTCCTGTCTGGACAAACTTGTACATACTTGTAACTGTAAAGATCCAGGTAGATGTCAATTATTACATCTCTATTACCGATGGATCATATCCCAAGACGCTTGAATTAGAAGCGAGGCCTCCATATTTCTTCTCTGTTGGCTACCACATCAGCAATGCAGGTGTTCGCCTCTTGAGGAACAGTGTGTGGATAGTGATATATTTGTTGGGGCTTTCTTCCAGATCCACCTGTGCCATGGACTCAGTCCTTAGGACCTAATGGAGGTTCTTATTTGCTTCCCTATTAAACTAATTGTCTCCTATAAAAACAAACGTTTCCACCCGAGCGCCAAAGTGTGACTGAGAAGCATTGCGCGGGTGTGCGTAGTACCTCTATGTAATTTTACAAACCAATTTAAAACATAAAATAGCATAATAGATTCATAGGCATAGTCATAGAAATACTTATTGGTCTGGCTAAATAGCTAATAATTAATAATGCTTAAAAATAGTATAATAAAATATTAATTACACATTAATTTGTTCCACTGTTCTTCAGCAAGTGATTGGCAAAAAGCATCGGCGGCACTAGAGGTGGTAGCAGAGCTTCTTTGTCTCTGCGACATCATCACTCTGTTTGCAGCAATGTTCAAGGTGAAGTCCAGCCACACCTGGAAACATGTGAAAATCGCATCAAGCATGTTAACTCTTGCAGCTGGTGAGTCTTTCAGCTTAGTACTCTCACCCCCAAACAGTGTTTTTAGAACACCAACAGCCAGTGAGTCTTTCAGTTCAATACTCTCAAATCCTAACCATGTGTTATGTCTTTATGTGGTTGCCTGGTTACGAGGATTTAACTCCGGACTGCCGAGATGATAGCCCTGAGTTCGGACTCTGTCCGCAGTCCTACCCTGACGTCCTATGGGAGATTGGGGCTAGGACAGAGTAATCTTTAATTTTGAAGGAACATCCGAAACATATAAAATTAAAAAAAAAACACCAGGAGTTGGTGAATGTCTCATTTCAGTACTCTCAGCCCAAACAGTGTAATAGCCAATCAACAACCAGTTGTTCTTTTTTGTATTTTTCTTGACTTATCAAATTATTATCACAAATTATTTTAAACAATAATATTTTTTATTTTATAAATTACCTATTTCTGTGTCGACAATCAGGGTAACCGCCCATGGTACCGGCTTGCGCTAACTTAAAGAAAATGATAGATTTCAAATGTCTCGCAATATTTCGTTATAAATAATAATTTCGTATTAATATATAATTGCTGGATACAAGTTATTTAAATAGTCAAGCGGTTATAACAAAGCAGACCTCTAAACTTTCTTGGATGATAAGACCACGTGCATTTTATTATTCAGCGTTTAGGCGGGCTAGCCTAAACTAGGCTAGTAGTTCTAGTTATAGGCTACAATTACAGCAACGTTGATAATAATTGTCCTAAGCTTAATTTTTTTCTTTTTTTAAATAATGTAGAAGCTCAATGACTAGCCTAAAGGACAACTTCTTCTTTCAGCATTGTCCATGGTGGTCCCCCTTGCCCTCTACGGGACCAATGCCAACAAGATTTACCCTGGAGTGATCCTGAATGTTGGATGGGCCTATGTTCTGGTCTGTGTCTCCGCCATCATGCAGTCCCTTTCCGGAGTTACTCTAATTATCGAACTACTCGTCTGAAGAAAACTGATCAGAAGAGAAATGGATTGTTTCATACAAACATTTTGCTTTTTCTTTATAATTTTTTTGTATGTCGATAAGGTGGAAAGAAATAGTTTGGAGCAAGGTCTGTGTTATCTGTTAATCTTTGTCATCTGTTAATCTTTCTGGAAACGTCAAAAGGGTCCTCCACAAATTAAAAAATAAACTAAACTTAAAAAAAAAAAAGAAAATGCCTGCTAAATTTAAAAAAAAAATGAAATACTAAATCTAGCCAAAAGATACTTGTATGTGTAACTAGCTGTCTACCTTGGCATTCAATACTAAATCTAGGCAAAAGATACTTGTATGTGTAACTAGCTGCCTACCTTGGCATTCAATACTAAATCTAGCCAAAAGATACTTGTATGTGTAACTAGCTGCCTACCTTGGCATTCAATACTAAATCTAGCCAAAAGATACTTGTATGTGTAACTAGCTGCCTACCTTGGCATTCAATACTAAATCTAGCCAAAAGATACTTGTATGTGTAACTAGCTGCCTACCTTGGCATTCAATACTAAATCTAGCCAAAAGATACGTGTATGTGTAACTAGCTGCCTACCTTGGCATTCAATACTAAATCTAGCCAAAAGATACGTGTATGTGTAACTAGCTGCCTACCTTGGCATTCAATACTAAATCTATCCAAAAGATACTTGTATGTGTAACTAGCTGCCTACCTTGGCATTCAATACGCTCTTTTTAAGTTTTCAAAAAAGATTAGAGGCCTCTGCAAAAATCTTGTCCAGGTCCTCTACATAGGTCCTCCTCGCAAGTCATCAACAAATCTTCAACTTAAGTCCTCCACACTGTCCTCAAGATAGGTTCTCCACACAGGACCTTAACATAGGTCCTCCACTTAATTCCGGCCCTTGTTTTGAGAATTGATCTCAACTAATTGCGTCTCTTTTGCCCCGAGATACATTGTATGCGCCAAGGCTACAAAAGAACATGGGTTGCCCATCCGTCTTGTAGACACTTGGTCGCTTAAAACTGTCTTGTTAAGACACTGAGGTTTCCATTCCCATTGATGAACGCTGGGGAAAAATGTGCATAGTGCGCATATAACATCTTGTGCGCCATAATGCACTATTGAAAACGTCAATGCTGTTCTACGATATAAATACAACTGAAAAAAAAAAGAATTAATTAGCTCAGAGACTTTTTTTTCCAATTAAAGTTTGTTCTATCTAAATGAATTGATTACAGCAAGTACGAAATATTGTCTTTTTTTTCTTTAGATTTAGAATCTAGAAATAGAACTAGATAGATAGATCTAGATCTATCTAGAAGTAGATATCTAGATCTAAGTTATATATATATATATATAGGTAGAACTATAGTCTACTATTCTAGATCTATAGATTTACACATATTACAATATTAACCTGGTCGAGGAGGCTGAATAGTCTTGTGGCATGCGCTCTGGACTATCGACTCGGTGCCACTCGATGGTTCCCTGTTTGAACCCTGCCTGTCGCCATTCCCTGCCGTGCTGATGGAATATGATAGTCTACAATTTTTAAGGAAATATATTATAGATATAGATATACTCATTATATAGATCAATATATCTAATTGCTTTACATTTTACACTAGATCTACCTAGTGGCTAGATCTTGACTAGAGTGTACACTATAGAAGAGAAAAGATCTACTTTGCTAGGTTTTAATTTTAGGGACATTTTAATCAGTCTTAATATTCTTTATAGGCCAATCTAAATCTAGGTGTAGGCTGAAGCCTAGATTGACTACACAAAATATGCGGAAGCCAGGCGTTTACCACTAAGTCACTGAGACTAAGGAAGGATTTAAATAAGTAGAGGCATTGGGCAGGATTTAATTAAGTGGATGCATTGGGCAGGATTTAATTAAGTCGAGGCATTGGGCAGGATTTAATTACGTCGAGGCATTGGGCATGATTTAATTATGTAGAGGCATTGGGCAGGATTTAATTAAGTGGAGGCATTGGGCAGGATTTAATTAAGTAGAGGTATTGGGCAGGATTTAATTAAGTCGAGGCATTGGGCATGATTTAATTAGGTGGAGGCATTGGGAAGGATTTAATTAAGTGGAGGCATTGGGCAGGATTTAATTAAGTCGAGGCATTGGGCAGGATTTAATTACGTCGAGGCATTGGGCAGGATTTAATTATGTAGAGGCATTGGGCAGGATTTAATTAAGTGGAGGCATTGGGCAGGATTTAATTAAGTAGGGGTATTGGGCAGGATTTAATTAAGTGGAGGCATTGGGCAGGATTTAATTAAGTAGAGGTATTGGGCAGGATTTAATTAAGTCGAGGCATTGGGCTGGATTTAATTAAGTGGAGGCATTGGGCAGGATTTAATTAAGTCGAGGCATTGGGCTGGATTTAATTAAGTGGAGGCATTGGGCTGGATTTAATTAAGTGGAGGCATGTATTCTCTTATGAAGACTTGAGTAAATAATAAAAAGTGCTCTAATGGCTAAGATAATGAGACATGAGAGTTTATGAACATTCAATCTCATTTTTTTCTTCATGATGTGCATATTTTAGAAAGTTTTTGAATTGTTTAGTTTGCCAAGGCCCTTCTTTTGATAATGAGGTTACACTGATGGCACTACGGTAAATCCGATTCTGAATACGACTCTATATCAGAATTAACTGCTTTGTGTGTTTCAAAATAGACAAACAAGTATTCTATTAGTTAACTGTCCTTATTTAGTCAATAGTAGATCCTACTAATCGTAGATCTCTTAGCCGTTAGCCTACTATATACACCGCCTTTAAACTAGTCATTTACTTCTAGTGTTAATCATTTTGGTCAACTTCTTAGTTTACAATATATTTATTTATATGAATATCAGTATTATAAAATCTTTTAGACGTAGGCCTACAATGAAGTTAAGTGCAATCTTGTATATTCAACATTGAAACTGTAGATCTAGTTACAATGTGAATGATGTCCCTTTACACAATATACAGTTTGGAGGGAAATGTGTTTATGTTCACAAACAAATTCGCCACATAGGTGAAGCTCATTACGTCATCTTGTCAATGTTTTCTAATTCTCGTGTGTTTTCTTTCTATTCACCTGTCTTATATAGTCTTGTAGACTAAATCAAAGACACATCTGGACGTCTCGAGACATGTTAAAGTGGACATCGAAGGGCCCACTAACCTCGGACGATGTGGTGAGTAGCACCATGCTGCAAGACTTACCTTGGCATAACATACACGCTGTCGAAGACGGCAGATTGCGGCGGAACGAGCCAGGGTCAAGGACGTTATCCGAGAGGGCTGGACTGCGAAGGTTGCAGAATATAGTTACGAATGCAGACGAGATAAAAAAGAAACACTCGATGGTGTCCGAGCCAAACTCACCCTATTGCAGCACCGAGGATGTTCGAAATGTTCGCAGCCTTTCCCTCCCCTCTTCACCACTAACAAAGAAGAAAAACAAATCTGGTGTTATGAAAAAGATTAAAAATATTTTCCGAAAAGGGGGGAGGGATCGCTATGAAAGCCCGAGTCTTCTCAATAATAAAGAGTTGAAACCCTTGACAGAAAAGACTGCCTCAAAGGAGAAAAAAGAGCCACCGAAGACTAGGTTAACGCGCCTTATTGAAACCAAACGTGCGCAGCGAAAATTTAGACAAGTCGCTTATGGGAGTCACTATGCATTGGGGGAATCAAGATCATTTTTGAGTCCTTCAGTAAGCAGCGATGATGAAGGGAACTATCAAACATCTTTGTATAACGAACAGACGCACAAACCATTAGCTACCTTTACGGTGCCAAGAGTCGACGGCGTTGCTGCCAGAAAAGATACGACGTTAAACACTTTACACTCAACAGACGAATCAGAACAGTACGCCAAGAGACCTGCTGAAGCCCATACTAAGGGTGTGACTAGAATCACCGAAGAGCCAAAAGTAATTGCTCGGATTATTCCAGATTTTCACGATGAGACTGTCAAACCTATTATCGATCCGCTGCACTCTTTTGGTGAGATTAAAACGTGCCAGGTTGCGCATCGCGATGTTAATGAAGACACGTTGCCAGTTAAAGTGGAGAGCTTTATCCTGGATGGCAAAAGATACGATTTTCTATGCTCACCTGTACCTCAGCAGCCTCAGAAATGGAGCCCCTCTGAAAGGTTAAAGGGCATGCTGGGGTCAAATGGCATAAGGAAGTCACCTCAGGGACGTCATGAAGACAGCAGCAGCTTGGTCAGCGTTAGCAGTACGTCGGTGAAAGATCTTGTGAGGTCATTAAGCTTCATCAAAGAAACAGGAAGTATGGAGAAGGTGAAGGTTATATTCTCCAGCCCAGAATCTATTATTTCTGCCCGAGCTTCACTGTGTCCAATCAATTCCAATCGCCAAAGTCCCAGTTCAATATCGAGTTCAAGCCAACCGCACAGAGTGGAAGCAGTCGACTTGTACACGGATAACGACGAGCCGTGGTCATCCCAAGAAGAAGATCAAACTATATTATTACCGCACAACGATACCGGTGAGAACATTTACTACAAAAAGGCAGTAGAGACAGACAATGGCAACAATCACCAGATTCCCTTCTGTACCAGAAACAACAACAACGGTCACCACACCTCTCCCCTTGTGTCGTCATCAACATTTTGTGACTCTCCGCCAGATGTCAACGGCTCCATCAGGCCTAAAAATATCTTTAAGTCAGACCCAATGTTAGACTCTTTCAGCCGAGAGGCGAGGAAAGACCTTAACTATTCCGAGAACAGTTTTGAAATGCGTCCATCGCCCTGTCAGTTTATCAGGAAGGGGAAATTCGCAGCGAGTAGCCCCATGAGAAAACAAGACATCTCAGGAAGTGAATCCGACTCGAAAAGTTCTCCTTTAGACATCAATCACCAAAGTCTATTAGCGATACGCCCAAAGAAAGTCAAAGATATTGTAGAACAGATCGAGAAAGAGTCAATAAACAGTTCAGCGCGCTTTTCTCCAATTGAAAGTGTTATGGAAAAGCAATCCAAAGAAATTGATTTCGTTAGGAATTCTGAAAAAAACAAAACACACAACGGCGATAAAGTACAAGACGGGACACCAGACTCATGTCACGTGACTTCAAACAGACCAGAGCATTTCAGCTCGTCGTCTGACACAGAGCCGGATGCGGAGAGAGAATATTCAATTGAGGACAATTTCTCTTTCTCACTTGACGAAGATTCCTACAGAAAGAGCGATGTGGACACCAAGCGGGACGACGCAGAAAAGGAGCTGACGTCACCAGAGTCGTCCTCGTTTCATTTGAGTGAGAATTTACTAGACGACCGCAGTACCTACACGTCCGACAACAACGTTTTTTACAGCGACAACTCTGACCTACTGACTTCCAGCGTTTTTTCAAAGAAAGGGGAACCTGATGAGAAAGACAAGGGATTATCCCCACTCGTCCATTTAGTATGCGATACATTAATGAATGATTCTTGTTTTAATGCGAATTATGAAAACGATTACAAGCTAGGACGACAGCAAGAAAGTGGTAGTCAATGTGTAGCCATTTTACTACCCGCTCTTACTAGTCACGTGGGGGAAACATCTGCTTACCATGAATTGAATCAAGAGGAGAATTGCAAGGAAAAGTTGTTCTGTGTTATAGATATAGAGGCCAAAGAGAATGAGGATAGTCTGAAGAAACTAACTTCAAGGTGTCCTACTGCTGAATTTGATATTCCCATACACAGACAAAAAGCGTGTATAGATGATGCTGAGCATATTTGTATAAAAGGCAAAGATTTGATGGCAACGGTCTGTGAAGAAGGTGATAGATTTGTCGCTGCAGACTTTCATACGGAACAAGAAGAATGTATAACTGACGTCATCGCACCAGCTATGATGGTGATATTAGACGCTAGCACCAGCGAAAACGCAACGGAAACGCCAGGCAATAAATCCATTACAAGTGACAATAAAGAAAACTTTTTAGAATTAAATGTAGACATTGAAAATGTAGGTGGACACGTAACAGTGAAAACGGCAAGTCTAGTGGGCAATGAAACGGCAAGTCTAGTGGGCAATGAAACGGCAATTCTAGTGGGCAATGAAACGGCAAGTCTAGTGGGCAATGAAACGGCAAGTCTAGTGGGCAATGATGCACACGAGAATGAGAATTTATGTAGCAAAGAACATATTTTTTACATGCCCGAGTGTGCATTGCAAGAGTTTAAAGATTTGACCAATGCCGATGAAATCGCTAAAGAGATCAAATCGAAGAAAAAAGTATCGTTCAAGCTGGAATCCTACTCGCCAGAGGAATCAAGTTTCTCCGATGACAGAGCTGTCCTTGAGACAACGTTCCATCAAAAGCAGGGTCAGTCGCTAGGGGAAAATCAAATTCAGTCGCTATGCCAAGTTAGCCAGTCCGAGGCCAGGGAATCTGCAAGTTCGACAGATGTCTCGGTAACTGAGCTTTCAGTAGGATCCAACGAAATTGCTGACATGCCAACGCCCAGTGGCGACGATTTCAGCTGGTGGGGAGCCGAAAACATAGATGATATTGATTTTTTTCATGACCAGTCATTTGGCGCTGAACACGAAGAGACGCCGCCTCAAGATACAGATGTCGCACCGTCAAGCGCAACAGAAAATTTGCTGCATGAACATTTCTTAGCCACGACTCCAGAACACCAGGTAGACTTGATTGATTTGAGAGAAGAGAACCTAGGTGTTCCCAGTAATGTTTTAACTTTGTCTTCTTTTATCACTAGTGGAAGTATTTTTAATATGGAGGAAAATGAGCAACGGTCCCTCCTTATGTTTGTCGACGAGCAACAAGAGTGCAAAGAGAATTCACAAGTTCCATTCGATGACAGGGGTTCGTCTCCCAGCGATATTCACACGGGTAACAAATCAGTTAATAAACAAAATGAGATGTTTGAAGACCCTACTCAAAATCGGGAATCAGTGACACTAAAAAATGGGACTTGTGATTCTGTAAAGGACCAGCGCATTGACGACGAAGAGCACCAAATGGATATCGACCAAAATTCGGACATCAACACGCATACATACAATGTGAACAAAATGGAAACGGCCGTCGAGAAAGAGGTGCAGCCATGGTGGGAGGAGCATTCCGGTGCCAGTCCCACTAACGACAGCTCTGGCAGCTTTGAAATAAGTAGCCAAGATGAGTCGAATACACTGTCTGAGCTTTACAACCAGGTGAAAAATTCAAGACCAATAGTCAATCAAATTAAATTGGCCAGGAAAGTCTTTAAAAAATCAAATAAATCTCATGTCAAACCAGTGACAGAACGCAAACAAAGTAAGTCAAAACATCCTGATTATGACTTGAAGCCCAAGAGTAGAAGCTCAAAGACCAAAATTAATGTCGAGAGACAACCAACACCAGTGGCGGATGAATATTCACCGGAAACTGAGTTACCCGAAGCAGAGTCTAAAAAAGTGATATTTGTAAGTCATAAAAACCCAACTGATTTCACAGGATCACTATCGAGTAGAGAAGATTCAAAAAGAATTAGAAACTTCGATAAAATTAAAGGGAATAAGTCAGACGACTTAGACATGAATGAAGTTGATAGAGACTCGATGTCAGATGCAAGCCAGTCAAAATGGACAGATCGGTCACATTACATTTTAAATAAGCATATGGACAGAAGTCCTTCAGAGTGGACACACGACAATCAAAACTTGCGACCAGTACAAAAAGAGACTTCTGAAGAGGATAAAATGCGTTCAGTCATTCGAATATCCAGTACACGATCCCCTTCTAGGACAATGTCTTCTGAAAGCAGGTCAACTACTTCGAATTCACAGTTCGTATCTGATGAAGATATCCCACGAATTATTTATAGTAACACTTCGTATTTTACAGAGAAGTTGAATGAACGTAAGAACAGGTACCAGTCACAGGGTGGGCCGGATTCAGACAGCAGCATTTCACAATACATATCAGAGTCTTGCGTTATCGATAAATTTATTGAAGACTCTTCAAGTCAGGAGACGAGCTCAGGCCAAACAGACTCCAACATTATTGACTACATAGACACTAACTATACACTACAATCTACTTTTGATCAAACTTCTGACAAATCCAGTTCAAGATATGCAGTGCGATATTCAGATTCGACGAGATCCTTTCAAACACAGCTGGGTGTAGCTACTTCTGAAAGTAGATATAGTCCAAACAGCAATATGGATCATGTCTTGAAGTATAGTCCACAAATAGAAGCACAACGTCACACTGTTGTCATGTCTTCGGCGTGCAACTTAAACGAAGAATATCAAAGCGGCAGGTCAATAACTCTAGCAGTAGCGGAAAGCGATACGACTGCTTATACCAATCTACTTAGTACAGAGAGGACACAGCTTAACATGTCTCACTCTAGTGCTTTTAGGTACGTGCAGGGACATCAATTTTCAGATTCATCGGTCAACATCGGCCAAAATAGACAAATGCTTCCGATTCCCCAGCCAAGGATTTCTAACGCAGCTGCAGAACAAACTACAGGTCACTACCAAACAAACGAATATAACGAACAACAGGCGGCCCATCAGCAGTACAGGATCCAGCGACTTGGCCAGGGCCAGCTCAACCGGTCAAGGCTCACCTGCACAGGCGTCGGAGACATCGCGTCTGCTCAACACAGCAAGCGTAGCTCACAGGACTCGTCCTACCCAACAAGCGTGATAGGAGAGGCTGCTGAATTGAAGCCTAAACCTGGAAACTGGCTTTTCATAGCTTCTTTCTTCATTTTCCAGTTATTTATTCACTGGATGTATGCTGCCTAGGGTATAGTCCACGGAGATCTTACAACTGAACGTGTTCAATGAAAGCTTCAATCCTCTGGGCATAAGGAATCTGAAAATCAACAACAGCATCCCCACCCCTCTAAAAAAAAATGAACGTTGATACTGGATTTAACTTGCGACATTGAAGTGTAGCTTAAAATCAGTCCTGACAATCAACTTGTGACTTTTTAAATACATTTTTTTTTTATAGACGAGTCAAAATCCTCTTTCAGACAATCGGAACTCGATTCATTTTAGAGAAGAATTTCCAGTTGTGTTCTATTCCAGAAGCTTAGAAACAGATCTCATATTGAAATATGACCAGTTCAAGTTGTTCTACTTTTTGAAATGTTGCTATTTTATTAAGCCAACAAGTCACACAGTAAATTAATGAGATAGACTCTATTGACAAGAAACTATGTCCCACATGCCTATGGTATATTACAAAGTAAAGATGTTAAGACTTTTAAAATTGAATTACTATTAGTAAAAAAAAAATCACACATTTAAATCAAATCTAATACATAATGAAGAAAAGATGTTAGGACTTTAAATAAGAGAGAATAATTATTAGGTAATACAAAAAAAAGTACACATTTAAATCAAATATACGGAGTAAAGATGTCACCATTTAATATAGTAGTATATCAGGTAACGATATTTCCCATTCTAAGGATTATTATGGAGCAAAGACGCTATCTATTCAAAAGTATTTTATAATATCAAGTAGATCTGTTACACAGGTACAGTTTTAAGATTTCGATAGTTCCTACATAGTAAACATTTGTTCTGTTAGATATTTTATGTAGATAGTTCACATTGAAAGTGTATGTAAGATAATAGAGTATTTTGTAGATAGTAAACAATGAAATTAGTGAAAACATGGGCGTGAAAGACTTAGTTTAGACAAACTTTCCTTTCATTCAAGAGGTTTTGCGTACAAGTTAGTGAAAAGAAATGAAGGTAATGCAGACCATGCTTTCAATGAAATAAGTCGTGTGATTATCGTAAGCAAATGATAAGGAGAAATTATATTTGTTTTAGTTCTATGCTCATAAAAAAATTATTTAACAGGGGGAAAAAAAGTTACTATAAGTTGGTCTCCATGTGAACACCAAGAAGAACTGACTATAAACAGTAGCATTGGACTACATAATAAGATTGTTAGGGCTAGTCGTTGTCTCAGAACAATGAACATTAAGTAAGAAGTTGTGACTGACATTAGCAGTGCCAGAACATTAATTGGACATATTTATTATTAAGCTAAAACCTAAGCAAAGCATTTAAAACGATGCTTTTCAGTATTTGAGTTACATTTGTACAGTTTCTGTTTCGTTTTGTTTTTCAAACTGAAATCAAATGGTTGTACAGTTTATCTGTAATATGCTCATGGTGTCTGAGAGATATAGGGTGAAATCTTAAGGTCAAGGCTTAGTGACAACTGGTGCTTTAATTAGTTATTTCAGGACGTTTAAAGTCTACACAGTTCAGGTCTTTACATTCGATTGTCAAATTTAAGTTATTGATGCCCACTGAAACAAGTGAATATCAGAAAGGTTGCAGTGAGCAAAGGTTACATTCATTTACTTTTAAATTTGTTTTCCAACGTAGTTTCAAGTTTCCTCATTCCTTCTTTATGGAATTGTATTTCCAACACATTTATTTACATACTGTTTGGAATAATTATTATTCTAAGTTCAAATTTTGAACCAAACTTCTGTAGTAATGAACACTGGGAATAAGACAGAAATGGCTTGTTTCTAAATGAAACAAATGTACTCTATAGACATAAGCTTCAAACATTTTTTTTTCGGTCATACATTTTCTGATTTGAATAAAGGAAGATAAATAAAAATCAAAATAAAGATGTAAAAAACTGGTTTGAATCCAAATGAAAGAAATCAGTTTTACTAGCTGTTTTCTATAAATCATGATTTGTTTTTTTCTTTTTATGAATTAAATTAAAATTGATGCAATATTGAATTGAATTAAACATCTTATGATTGTAACTTGTCTCAATGTTGTGTTGTTATATTTTGGAAAGTAATGAAAATGTGTCCACTGATTTATAAACAATTGATCAAAGTCAAAATTTAGTATAACTTGTTATCCAATATATTGATGCTTCACAGCAGAAAGTTGTATTCATCTCAGAGTACAAAAAGAGGAGCTTAATAAAAGTTTAAATAAAAACAACAACAACACATCATGCACTATATATTAACAAATTAAGCTCACAAGTCAAATCAATTGATCAAGAAACTTTTATTACAAACATATTAGTTGTCAAAGTACATTTCTCTAAAACATTTCATGGTTCATAATCTTCTGCATTTTAGTTTGTTTTTAGACATAAATCAGACTGAACTCAATCTCACGTATGTTTATTACTTTTGTCTTCCCTGCTTCAATGAGCTGTAGCAAGCCCAGTACCAACTGGTCCAACTTTTTGTGTGGACATGTATAGAAAGGGTCTAGCTGGGAGAAGGTAGGCCCTCAGCTCCACTCAATGTGAAATGAAACATTACTAGTCAGTGTGACAATATCAACTCTCAAGCTGAGACCAATCGTCATAGAAGGCCTAAACACTGACCTGCAATGTAGCAATCTGTGGGCAGTTGCTGGCCAGTGTTCAGGCCTTCTATGACAATCAGTCTTTATGCCACTCTGCCACTCATTTAATATCTACATTGGTTCAAGGCAAAGTCTTAAAGTTCTCAACACATTTATACTTGAGTTTTGCACATGATTTTCTAAACGTACATTAGTATAAAGATTTTATAGAATATAAATTCAAAAAATGGTTTTGAGATTCTTGTAGAAAAACTGAGATTGGAATAAAGCTCTCAAATTCAATGTGAACAAATTGGGCTTCACTTTGTCACAGACATTTAGTTTTGATAGAGTACAACAGAAAAAAACACAACACTAGCTGTAAAAAGAAGAAAATGCAAAGCAAAAAAAAAATAATAATATCAATAACAAGTCATGTTCTACAATGTTTATCTTTTCATGATTAAATGAGGGGAAAACAAAGTATTTCACATTTTTACATTGTATAAAAAGGATCAAAGAGATCAATTTGTCATTGAAATAAAATTTCATATTTATAATCATTTAGTTATGGTTATGTAAACAAGGCTTTAGATTCAAGCCTGAACTACTGGTAGATCTTCTACCTGTTACCTGGCTAGGAAAGACTCATCACTGACCTATATATGGTGTGTTCAAGTATATCATAGAAATAAATTACAGACAGTAGGACTTTCATTTAATTAAAAAAAAAAGGTGTGTCATCTGTAAATTTTTCTGTAAACATTAAATTGGTGGTAAACTTAAATGAAATACTGATCTTTGTATAGTAACAAATAACAAAGTGACAAACTTCACTCCTAGTAAAATAAACAAGTGACAAACACTCAAAAACTTCACTTCTATCAAAACAAACCATAAATGCAAAGAATTGTCAGGTACAGAGGCAATTAGGATTACTATCACAGACTAAAGTAGTCAACTGGACTTTTATTTATGCAAATTTGTACATTGAAAACAGACAAGAGATTTGTTTTTTATTTAACACAGAGCCACAAAACAAGGAGAACGAAATCAGAAAATCCAGCAGTAATGTGATAATAATAATAAAAGTAATAATTATAAAAATTTTACAATATCAAACTCTTGAATATCTGTTAATTACATTTCCACTTAATTCTATCTTCTGATCTCAACAGGGGAGATAAAACCATACTTTATTGTTCTATCCTTACCCAAAATAAACATGTTAAAAAGTTAAAATGAATTCCTATACTTAAAGGCCATCTCAATTTCATTGCAAAACAGTAATAGAATATGGATCAATACAGAAGATTAATTAAATACATTTTCTCCCTTTTGCAAATACAAATGTCTCTATAGTTTTAGAATTTAATATAGATAACAAACCTTTATAAAACAAAAGGTCTAAAAAGTGGAAACCTTTCATCAGTAAAAATGAATTCTATTTCCCTGAATTGAAAGCATTCTAAACTTTTTATGAAATAAACTTCTTGGTGCCAAAAAAAAAAATCACAGCTGTATAGTTTAGATGTTTAACTCATTGATCTACAAATGTGTTAAACCTTGGCTTGACATAGAAAAATTTGTTTGCAGTGCAAATAAATTAAACATAACCTGACAATATAACTTAATGGTATCACTATTTCTGAAAGTTCCTTTTGATAATTTCACTCATCTTCCAATAATTCTTATACAGATAAGTAATGCTTAAAGTTTTCAAAATATATTTCTGTGATTTAGCTAAGTCTATTTGGCAAAACATAAATTAAAAGTCCTGGGAAAGCCCAATAGTTAAAGTATGGTCTTTGCCTCACCATAAGTAAAGGTCAATGGTTAATCTTTACATATTAAAGCACCATTTGCAAATGAAATGTCACTCCATAAACACACATCAGTATCTCTAAAAGTGTTCAAGTAAATGTTAAAATGTGATTTTTTAATTTGACTAGCAGAAGTAAAACTTAGCACTTTTCTTTAATTTCCAAAATGGTCGCTATGCCGGTGGACTATTTTTTCAAGTACTTGCAGATTTCATTAAAACATGAGTCAGAATCTAAAAATAACCAACCTATAATACTAAACTTTATATTTAGCTTTACAAATGGCTGTGCCCATGTGTTTACATTGAATTGATGTGGCTTTATATGAAAATTTGTAGAAAATTTGCAATAAACATGAACCAGGCATGTATTTGGTAGGTCTAGGCTTGTAATAAGCCTAAAGTTGATAGATATTTTAGTTGAATTAGACTATTGGAAGTAAAAACTTCATAAAGAATGTTTTTACTTCCATTGAATGATACTGTGAGAGATCGATTGATAAGAAAGAAATAGTGATCTTCAAAGATTGTAAGTAAAGAGGGACATGGCACTCAGAACTTAGGGGACGGTATGTTTCAGGGGTTCAGGGCTGGTGGGGTTAAGTTTTAAAACTATTTACGAGTCATAAATGCAACCCAATTAGTTGGATGGATATTAAAGAACATTTTACAACGCTTTTTTAAGTTTTTAAAGACTAAATGAAACAAACATATCACAAAATTATGAACTCAAGTTGTAAATTTGTGCAGTCAATGAAATTTGTCTTAAGCAATAAACAAAACCAAACAAAATTGACCAAATAAATAAAGCCACACAAAACAGTCTTTTCAATAGCACTTCAATATCTTGTATCTAACATAATAACACAAAAGGTTCAAGTCAACTCAATGATACAAGTTTGTTTTGTTTTACATGGGATAAAAAATCTATATTTTATTTTGTTTTATTTTGATATGAGAATAAAACTATTTACACCTAGTTCATTGTATCACTATAACAGACAATTAACTATTACCAATCTCTTCAGTTGGTTCTGTTTTGTCAATAATGCTGAGGATGTCTTCATATCCAAGTTTCTCAGCAACATCTCTTTGGGTTTGGCCAAAAGCATCAGGAACATCAGTACGGGCTCCACATTTAATGAGAAATATGGCCACATCCATTTTATGTAAGGTGATGGCCTGGAGGGAACACAAAATACAATTTTATTTCTAAAACACTTTCAGAAAATCAAGATGTTACAATATAATCATAAAGACAAGGATTAAAATAACAATCCTACAATAATAGTTGGGAAAATTGAGGAAGACAGAAGATTTGTGCATTCTATCAAAAAAATAAACCAGCCTAGCCTATACACACTCAATAAGAGAAAGGAACCAGACAGGATCAAGCTGTGAGGAGAGTCTACATCCCCTCTCTCACACACAGAAGAAAAAAAAAGACTATTATAACATTTCGAGAATTTTTCCTTCTGAACAAATTTATCTATTGGTCCTTTCAATACTTATTCAAGAAAGCTAGCGATTTATATTAAGCAGACCTGCCTACCAAAAAAAGTCCAAATGTGTAACGCTGATGGTCAAAATGCGTATTTTGGCACCAGAATGTGTAACACTTAAGCAATCCACTATTTTGTCATGATTAGATCTACAATCTAAATTTAGATCAATAGAGATGATATCTAGACTAGATCTGGATCTATGTCTATATAATGAATATAATGAATATAATCTACTCTAGATCTGGGCTCAAGAGTGTTACCGATGCCGTGGATCGGATACAAACGTAGGTCTACTTTAAGACAAAGAATCTAGTCTAGATCTAGACTAGATGGTAGTAGATGTTATCGATCTAGATCTAGTCAAACTAAATTCT
Source organism: Biomphalaria pfeifferi (assembly GCA_030265305.1). Classification (NCBI taxonomy): domain Eukaryota; kingdom Metazoa; phylum Mollusca; class Gastropoda; family Planorbidae; genus Biomphalaria; species Biomphalaria pfeifferi. The sequence continues at coordinate 1,576,495 of JASAOG010000039.1, read as the reverse complement.
AAATCATACTATAACTAGGTACTTCAATACAAATTTAAAAATGATCACAATGCAATGGAACCTATTTATTTGGTTAAATAGAGCTTGAGAAATGCTTTCCAATGATACCAATTTTATATTGCTGAGTTAATTGTGAGGGACGTTATTAAATTTTTAGTGGCCAAAAATTAGCCTTCTTTAGCCTTTGTAAAACAAAAAACATCTGTGACGGAAACAACTGACAATTAACTGTTTTATAAAAAGTCTTAAAGATATGGGGTTGAAACTTCAAACTCTTTTTTGTTAACCTGTTTTCTGTTAAAACGAATTGAAAAAATAAGAACAAGCAATAAAATCTTTGAAAAAAGTGAATTAATATATTAAAAAAGCCTTCGACAAAAAATACAAATATATGTGATTTTGTCATCATATGAGCCCAAAATCACAAATAAAACAAATCAGAGATCTGTAGAGTGTTTTATTTTGTTTAATTATAATACTACTGTATTTAAATAGCTAGATAGATAATTTTTAGAAATTATAAATGAAAAAATCACTGCGCAGAAAAATATTTGCTAAAATTTAATAACTATTAGTTTAATAAACTTCAGTTTAAACCTTTTTGTAGAGCACTGGCAATTAATCATTTTAAAATGTCTGAATTTAAATTCTCTAAAAATTAGATTGTAAATGAAAAATTTTTTGCATCTTGCGATTTATTTAGAAGCTATTAAAAGATTTTTTACTTAAATTTTTGTGCAGTAATAGCTCATCATTAAAAAAATATTATGTACTCATTTATTAACTATTAATTTACATGTATACTAATAGAATAAAAACAACACACAAAAAAAATAAAATAATTAATAGTTCACAGAGCTAAAAATATGAAAAAAATAATTAATATTTAATATTATTATTTTAAAATATTTATTTTTACTTTAAAATTTGCACATTACAAAGTCCTTATAATAAACTCACATTCCCTCTTCATAATCTAGCATTTAAACATTATAGAAGTTAATCTAAATGAAAAATTCCTATGTGTGCTTCTAAAAATAGGAGGTGATCGATAGAAATTGACCATTTCCAGTAAATCACAGTGTTGGTTGTTACTAAAAATAGATTTTAACCATCAACTTTGAAAATTAATATCTAAAGATTGCGCCAAAGCTACAAAGTTCAAACTTAGCACACAGATATATATTAACATTCTAAATTGAATAGAATTAGTGAGATTGTTGTAACTATAAACACTTTTATTTTATTTTAAAAAAATGTTACCCTCCTTTGTCTTTGTTTATTTTAATATCAAATATCTTTAAAGTGCGCCAAGAGAATTTAATGAAATTTGAAATATACACATTTTATAATATGATAAATTATTGTAGCAAACAGCATTGTTGTAACTTTTATAGGAAAAAAGTTGTAAAAATGTCAACTTTCACATAAACTTTTGTTAAGAAAAATTTTACAGAACTTCAAAAGCAAATAAAAATGATCTCTGATATATGTTTACAAAAAGTAATCACAATTAGTCCTGAAATCAAATACAATGTGCTAAAACTTTGATGGAAATGACCATCCCTAAAAAAAGGGTAAAATGTGCTGACCCACTTTTCAGTCATTTTTTGGGAGAAAAAAAAATGGATCTAGGTCAGTTTGTCGAAGTACCTACTATAACTAAATTGGATTTAGATTGTAGAGAATCATAACGTAATGACTAGCTAGACTCTAGCTAGATGTATTCCTGTATAACAAGTTATCTAGATTCTAGATCTAGAATCCAGATCTAGATTAGATATCTACAATGTCATTCAATGTGTTTTGAATCGATAGCACTTCAATATTTTTTTCTATACAAATGAATAAGAGAATCAGGGTTACATTCAACTTTTTTAAAATGCACTAACATAATTAATTTCTAGTAATGAACTTACTATATTAAAAAAAAAAAAAGTCACGTTGGTGTATCAGGAAAATTCTTCAACATATCATTTATCAATGTTCATGCCCCTACTTAAGATGCAGATGATAACACAAAAGAAGCCTTCTATGATGGACTGGAAAGAATTTATGATGAAGCACCAAAGCATGACATCAAAATAGTCCTAGGAGATTTCAATGCAAAAATTGGAAAGGAACCAGCATTCAGACCAACAATTGGCAAAGAAAGCTTACACGAAGAGACCAACAATAATGGCATAAGATTAGTGGATTTCGCATCAGGAAAAGGAATGTCTATCAGCAGCACAAAATTCCAACATAAGAATATTCACAAGGTTACCTGGATCTCACCTGATGGCAACACCCAGAATCAAATAGATCATATACTCATAGATAAGAGACATGGATCAGACATACTAGATGTAAGAAGTTTCAGAGGAGCTAATGCTGACTCAGACCACCTACTAGTAAAAGCTAAACTTAGACAAAGAATAAGTACCATACACAATTACCAAAGAAAGAGAGCACAGCAATATGATAGTCAAAAACTCACAAAGGATCCACTTGTTGCAGAAACTTATAGAATGGGACTCCAAACGCAACTGACAACATTAGAAAAGGAGAGCGAAAATAACAGAAATGAGCATTGGGAAATAATAAAGCTATCAAAAGAACAGCAGAAGAGGTCGTTGGATTGAAACAAAAGAACGAGACAATAGGGGGGGGGGGGGGTATGAAGGCAGACAGACTATAGAAGAGAAGAACAATGCTACAGAGAGAAACCAGGAACACTAGACAGCAATACAATGAAGCAAGAAGAGAAACCAGGAACACTAGACAGCAATACAATGAAGTAAGAAGAGAAACCAGGAACACTAGACAGCAATACAATGAAGCAAGAAGAGAAACCAGGAACACTAGACAGCAATACAATGAAGTAAGAAGAGAAACCAGGAACACTAGACAGCAATACAATGAAGTAAGAAGAGAAACCAGGAACACTAGACAGCAATACAATGAAGTAAGAAGAGAAACCAGGAACACTAGACAGCAATACAATGAAGTAAGAAGAGAAACCAGGAACACTAGACAGCAATACAATGAAGTAAGAAGAGAAACCAGGAACACTAGACAGCAATACAATGAAGCAAGAAGAGAAACCAGGAACACTAGACAGCAATACAATGAAGTAAGAAGAGAAACCAGGAACACTAGACAGCAATACAATGAAGCAAGAAGAGAAACCAGGAACACTAGACAGCAATACAATGAAGCAAGAAGAGAAACCAGGAACACTAGACAGCAATACAATGAAGCAAGAAGAGAAACCAGGAACACTAGACAACAATACAATGAAGCAAGAAGAGAAACCAGGAACACTAGACAGCAATACAATGAAGCAAGAAGAGAAACCAGGAACACTAGACAGCAATACAATGAAGCAAGAAGAGAAACCAGGAACACTAGACAGCAATACAATGAAGCAAGAAGAGAAACCAGGAACACTAGACAGCAATACAATGAAGCAAGAAGAGAAACCAGGAACACTAGACAGCAATACAATGAAGCAAGAAGAGAAACCAGGAACACTAGACAGCAATACAATGAAGCAAGAAGAGAAACCAGGAACACTAGACAGCAATACAATGAAGCAAGAAGAGAAACCAGGAACACTAGACAACAATACAATGAAGCAAGAAGAGAAACCAGGAACACTAGACAGCAATACAATGAAGCAAGAAGAGAAACCAGGAACACTAGACAGCAATACAATGAAGCAAGAAGAGAAACCAGGAACACTAGACAACAATACAATGAAGCAAGAAGAGAAACCAGGAACACTAGACAACAATACAATGAAGCAAGAAGAAGGGCCACAAAAGTTGTAAGAAAGAAAAAACGGGAATGGGAAAAGTCCAAGATTACTCAAATTGAGGAAATAGCAAAGGAGGGAGACATGAGAGGAATGTATATGAAAATTAAAGATGAAAAGAACGGATTTCAAGCTAGATCACACATGTGTGAGAACAAAGATGGTCAGCTCATTACAGAAAACAGCAGGGTCATTGAGAGATGGGCTGAATACTTTGAGGAGATCCTAAATACCACTGAAGATGGAGACAATGGAGAATATAAACTGCCACATGGGGGACCAGATCCCTTAGTGAACCCACCAACACTCATTGAAACATCAGAAATAATTAGGACCATGAAGAATCACAAAGCACCAGGAGAGGACCAAATCACAGCAGAACTAATTAAATATGGAGGGAAAGACTTACATTGCCAAATACACAGACTAATATCAAGAATTCGGGAAGAAGAAGTAATACCAACAGAATGGGAAACGGCTCTTATAACCCCAATACACAAAAAAGGATCCAAGTTAAAGTGCTGTAATTACAGAGGAATCTCTCTACTAAATGTGACTTATAAGATACTGTCTAGGCTTATAACTAAGAGACTTGGAAAATATTCAGAAGAAATCTTAGGTGACAACCAATGTGGTTTCAGACCCAACAAATCCACAACCGACCACATCTTCACACTAAGATGTATACTTGAAAAATGCCATGAATACAACATACCAATCCACCAACTCTTTATAGACTATAAAATGGCTTATGACAGTATCAGAAGGAAATACCTATATGACACTCTACAGGATTTTGGAATACCCAACAAGATGACAAGACTTATACATATGACATTAAACAACTCAAAAAGCAAAGTCATAATACAAGGAGAACACTTACAGGAATTTAGGATTAAACGAGGATTAAGACAAAGAGACGCACTTTCCTGCATGCTTTTCAATTTAACACTGGAGAGAGTTATAAGAAATATACACATAAACACAAGGGGAACTATTACTAACTACTTCAGGAGAGAAAACACGGGTCCACAACCAACAGGGACGATATACAGCCAACATCTACAATACCTTGCTTATGCCGATGACATTGCCTTATTGGGTAAAGAAACCTCTGACATCGCTAGAGCCTTCATACAACTAGAAGAAGCATCTCAACCAGCAGGACTTGAGGTCAATGACAGTAAAACCAAGTACATCACAATGACAAGAGACAATCAAACAGAGGGACAAAATATCAAAATCAAAGACCACGAATTTGAAAACGTCCAAACTTTCAAATATCTAGGAAGTACTATTAATTTCAAAAATGACCTACTAACAGAAATAAAGGAAAGAATAGCAGGAGGCAACAGGGCATTTTATAGCACCCACCACTTACTTAAGAGCAAAACGATTTCAAGGAAAACCAAGAAAATAATATACAAAACTATAATAAGACCAGCAGCAATGTATGGAAGTGAGACCTGGACACTGACAAAGACATCTGAAAATTTACTTAACACTTGGGAAAGAAAAATTCTTAGGAAAATCTATGGTGCCATACAGGATGAAACAGGGTGGAGGACACGCACTAACCATGAGATATATCAATTGTATGAAGACCCACCAATAGTGAATGAAATAAAAAAGAACAGACTACGTTGGGCAGGTCACCTTGAAAGAATGTCAGACAACAGAGGGGCGAAAACCGTATACAGGCAAAAACCAAAAGGCAGGCGACCCAAAGGCAGACCCCGAATGCGATGGATAGATGATGTGGAAGCAGATCTGAAGTAGCTTGGGGTTAGGGCGTGGAGACGAAAGGCCCAGGAGAGATCTGAATGGAAGGATGTGTTAAAGCAGGCCAGAGCCCTCCATGGCTGTAGCGCCCCCGGGATGGATGGATGGTGTATCAGCTAACTGACGGTACCAACCTGCCACTCCCTCACTCTCACGTTCTTCATTTCTAGACTAAATCTAATTGCTATTAAGAACCAATCAATGTATAGATCTGGACACAATGTGTTCCCCCACCTTTTAATTTTAATATCTTTTGTCCCCCCCCCCCCCCCCCCAAACAGGACGGCTTAGCGTGACCTCCATGACCGCTCGTAAGCTAGTCAAGAGAGGGGGGAAAAAATATACATAATGCGTAACGCGATGGGGTGAATTCGTATTTTCGTACTGACTGTAATTTTTGGGAGATTTTGCGTAACGAATACGCATTTTGCGTAATGGTGGGCAGGTCTGATATTTAGACTGAAATTGCTTTGTTCAACCTACCACATGTAAAGGTGTTCTATCATCATAATCATGCCAATCTGGACTTGCACCAGCAGTGATCCAAGCCTCTATAAGTTTAACATCGTTGTCAGAAGCAGCACTGGAAAGATGTAGCACACACACATTTGTAACAAAATCATTTTATAATTTGTTGAGTTTATTTCATATCACAAATTATACAACCTTTGCTCTATGATAAAAGAAGACTTGATTTAGGGTTCTGGTTCATTGGATACCAAAGATAAGATAAGATACAGATACCAGATAAAGACTGATCTCTTAATGTCTTTCAATTAGGCCAACCTAACAACTATTTGACCACTTTACCTAGACAAACTCAAGTTAACATTTCACATTACCTAGTCCAACTCAAGCTTTTCTTTCCCTTTACCTTGTCAAACTCAAATTTAAATTTCCCTTTATATAGTCAAACTCAGGTTTAAATTTCCCTTTACCTAGTCAAACTCAAGTTTAAATTTGATAAAGAAATTTATTATCAGTAAATATTGATCACACAGAACTAAATAGGGCAAAGTTTTATGCATCACATTAGGTACTCTATTTAAAATGTTTGAGAAAACAATTTTAGAAGAGTCATGAATTTCAAAATGAAATCTTTCACACTTTACAATAAATAGTCCTATTTAGAAACTACTAAAACGAAAGACATCACCTATTCTCAGAAATGAACACTAAAACATTGAGTCTTTGAGTTTGAGTTCCTCATACAAGATAAACATGATCTCCTCCCATAATTAGATAATAAAATGATAGGATACCATTATTTTTCGGTATGGAACTGTAAGGGTTATTGCCTTTTTGTTTAAAATATATGAAAAAAATCATTTTTATTGAATTATATTTATGTCTTGCCTTCTATTGGTTGAGAAAATACCTGCACATTCTGACAGCTACAACAGTGCTAGCCAAGGGCATAGTGGCCCCAGTTTGCACCAACAGCCTAATAATCTCTAAGTGGGCCCCTTCCACAGCATCAATTAGTGGCGTCTCCTTTCTGTAGTCTTTGATGTGGACACTGACACCTTGGTTAAGCAAGTAATGCACAACATTAATGTGACCTTGGCGACAAGCTATGTGCAACGCTGTCCGGCCATCCTGATTCTGAGCTGACAAGTTTCCTCCCTTTAATGATTAAATAACAAAAGTAATAATAATTATAACTAATAATCATTACACTAATAAATAGTAATGAGTGCTATAGTAATAAAATTAGTTTGACTTGTATTTAAACCAGACCAAAAGAAAGCAGACCATGATCTATTAAAATTTTACTTTACTCAATAAAAAAACAACAGCATATTTAACAAGAGCTATATTTTTTTTTCCAATTTAAACAATTCAATATAAAACAAATCACTTAAAATATTTTATTGATTATGTGACTAGAAAACTGAGACATTGATAGTGCAGTTAAAATAAAAAAAACAAAATCAGCCACTAAAAACAATGTCTTACAGATTTGCGTAACTTTTCTAAAGCTGGAATATCACAGACTTTGGCTGCAGCACACATCAAGCAAGGATAAATAGCTTCTCTTACTTTCATTACTTCCTGGAAACCAAGTTGAATTCTTTAAACATGTCTTAAAAATAAGGTGCCAGACATAATGTCTTAGACAGACAGACTAAAATCTTAGACAAACTAATGTCTTAGATAAACAAACTGAATTTAGATAACAACCAACCTCACTGGTACTCAAGCTCATGTAATGGGCAACACTTTCAATCAATTCAAAGTCTGATATAGACAATTCTTGAGAAACCATTGCAGTCATTTCACCTCTGAGGTTGCGTGCAAGCATCTGGAGGCATGGGAGAAAGAAATGAAAGAAAAAATTTAGTGTTGCAATCTAGTGTTGGTTCAATGTTCTTTTTTTTCAAACTAAATTAGTTTCATTACCTAGTTTTTTTCTATAACGAAGAAATTTTTTTAATAATATTGTTTCTTATTATTTTAAATTGCTTTTCATGCATAAATTAAGAAGATCATGGGATAAAGATAAAATAATGGTTATTCTGGAAGTGGTAATGGATATAAGCACTCCATTTTCTACAAAATGCAACCAATAGCGTCCATATGAAATAGCCACTGACAACCAGTCCGAATTCTGGCGTTCACGTGTGGCTCAGATATTGGGTCTCATAGAACTGTTTTCACAAACAGGGAGTAAGCTTTGAGATGGAAAGGCTCATTAGCATTGGTTGGCTACTCACTGAACTCAAACCTCTGTTGCCTTGCAGCTATACTTTAACATGGGAAGGCTTAGGGAGTCAACCCTGAGAAAAAATCAAGAGCAGGCAGTTTGCAACACACAGTGATACAATCTGACACTGACACTTTCTATGAGATGATCCATAGTTGCTTTGCAACTGAAGGAGGCCATAGTAGCATATGATATAATACTTATCTATCATAAACATGTACACTTAACAATTTCATCTTAAGTTATACCATGCAATTTTCTAGGTCTTATTTTGTCAATCATACTGTAGGATCATTTAAGATGTAATAATCTATCCTACCAGATGCTTATTGATGTTAACCATGCTGTACACAAATATTCTAGCATTCAAGTCTTTATTAGTTATACTGTATATTTATGTTCAATTAATGTCAGTCATACTGTACGCTTATGTTCGAGTGTCCAATTATCTTTGCCCAGTACATAGCTCAGCTTCATAAGGGCTGCTTCTGGGGTCATATCTGCTCCCATGATGATACCAATTTCACGTAAAGCCTTGACAGAATATATTGAAACAAATTGTATAAATAATAAACTTCTTGTATGACCCACACATTTAACTCACTGACAATGCTAGAAAAACTATAGTTTGTTTAAAATTTTGTTATTTAAAAATAAAATCTGGATATAATATTGTTTGATGCCAGTTAAAGTAGCATATAAATATTAAACTTATTTTTGTATCAAGGGAAATTAATAAAAATCTTGCTGTTATTAATTTTAAACAGACACACATACACCAATTTTCATTATTTAGCATTTGTCTCAATGGAAATTCTCTATGAATGAATAATTGAATTACATCCTCAGCATTTAAATATTTTGGTGCTGCTGATAACTTTACCATAGTTTTTGTATGAAGGAACATGACCTTTTTTTTTTTTTTTTGTTTGTAAGTTACTGACTAGAAAGAACAATTGTACCAAAATGATACATTCATGAAAATGTAAATAGACAACTTACTATAACTGTTTACTAAAAACAAATAGTCATTTTACTTTGCTTTGGCATTTTTTTTCCTTTCTTGAAATTAATTTGTACTAGTTCTTTCCCTGGTCATTGTGACATTACTACAATAAAATTCCTTTATACTCTCCCCAAATATAATTCCACAATTAGTCTCAAGCATGAGTGTGAAAGTCCTACATTGATGATTGCTGATAGGAAATATCAAAATTGTTTCTATTTACTTCCTGACTAGCAAAGTAAATGTAGAAAGTGCTGAGCTTTAAACTCTTTCTACTCTCACTAAGCTGTATCAACAACAACAAAACAAACCAAAAATTACCTTGCCTGTAGCGTAAGCTGCACTAACATTGCCCTTGCTGCACTGCGTAATGTTTAGAATGAGCACACCCCAACTGCAGGCCTCTTTGAACAGGTGAAGTAGGTCAGGCCGATTATTGGGAGCATTTCCTGCTCCATAGGTTTGGAGCACTACCCCTTGAACTGGTGGTTGCAAAAATGCACGCACCTGTTGAGTTCATGACTGGTATTATGGCTGTCTCAAAATGTTTAAAATTATCGCAGCTTGTTATAAACATTAAAAATTATAAAAACAAAAAAAATAATTTTAGTTGTTTTTTTTGCTTTGTCTTTCTTTTTAATTACCAGAATCCACATATAACTGCCCTCCAGTCTCCAAAAATAAAATATGAAAAAAAATATTAAAAGGATTAAAAAAAATATATTTCAGTGCACAAAAAGTGGGGAAAATAAATTGCAGAAATGATATAAAATAACTAAAAATGTGTAGCACTTAATTAATATCCTCAACAAAAAAAAATTCTTTTTCTTTTTGGTTCACTCATTAAAAATGTGGGTTTTTTTTCAACAAATTGTTTTATAAAACATTTTTTTTTTTCAAGTTTAATATTAGCAGAATTAGAAAATTCTGAAATATGAAAGCAAATAGTTTCATGGAATATACATTTTTAAAATTTTATTGATCATAAAACTATAGTTTTCTTTCATATTTCAAAATAATAAAGGCTTAGTCAAGTGGCATTGGTTGATGAGGGTTTAAATATAAAATTTTTTAGACATTTTTTTAAAAATTAAACAACACTGGGCAGACCAAATGGACTGAAGAGTGAAGTTAAATAAAAGTGTGTAAAAGGATTAATTACAATATTTTCCTAATGTGATGAGGTAAATGCCATTAGAGTTCTGAGCATGCCAAATCTAAATGTTTATTTCTTACTGTTTGAAAGGTTATTCCAGGAAATAAACGTAAAAGTCCAACATTGGGGCACATGTTTCGTGACACTGAAAACTTTTCTGTAGTCCCAGGTCGAAAGACTGAGGCATAATCAACTACAAATACAAAAATTGATAAAAAGCACTGAGATGACAAAAATAATTTTATAAATTTCTGAAAAAAATAAACCTAAATTTTTACAAAAGTACAGACCTAAATTAATAAGGGAAAATTAAACATATAACATTGTCTAGGTTTAATTGCTAGATATCCTGAATCTTTTGAAAATCAAGGTTCAATTAAGAAGGGTGGAATGGGCCCATATACTGAAGTGTGAGAGACATTGGAGGCCATAGAGCATGTATGTCATGGGTCGGGTCATTATTAGATCATCCTCATAATATTTTTTAACAGCTCTGTTAGATTTACACAAATGTGTCATAATCTTGGGACATAAGAAAGATGCTACACTCTATAATTATATTAGCAAAACAATATATTGAAATGTATTCTTCAAAAGAATATTTTGAATCAATCTTATTGCAGATATTCCTTGAAACCCTGAATGTTTTTAGCTATGAGATGAAATGAGGTAAATAATTTAAGTATTTTTAATACATTGGTAATAATGTTATTTTACTAGATTAATACTCAAATATGTATTAATAACTAAAATGCCAATACAATAGATTTTGTCGATAGAAAAAAAAAAAAGATATAAGGTATGGGCCACACAGTTTGAGAAATGCTGATAGAAATATATAATTTTAGTTAAGAAACAGAAAAAATAACAATATTTTTTGCAAAAAGTTTCAAAAGGAAATCTAAAAATAATAGCATGAATAGTTAGTTATAATATTGATAAATAATTTATTTACACACAGATTTATGAAACATTAGAAACATGGTTAGTAAGCTGTTTAGCCCTGGGCTAATAGAATATAAAGTAATTTGACTAATAATAACATCAAAGATTTTTATTACAATCTCATAATGATAACAACAAGGATGGGGCTGACTGTATTGTTTTTTACTTGGTCTATGATAATAACAGTAAGGAAATTATTAGTTAGGCTTCCAATATATTTTGCATTAATGAATGTATATACATTTTATTATCAGTTAGCAAAACTGCAGAGGAGAGAAGAATATATTTTACAAATTTTTAATCAGAAAAAAAAATCTGTAAGTATTTTAAGAAAATTAAATATAAAGACGTATGAAGAAATCTAGAATATTGTTCTGACATCTGACCTTACAATCTCAGGTGAAGTTTGAACATTTCTAGCTTAGGAAAGAACAAAATCATGATGTAAATGTAATACGTTCAACAAATTTTTTGTGGCTGTTGTTAATGTTTTAAGTGTAAGTAACAAGATATTTGACCTGGAATTATTTTGTTAATTTATTGACATGTTCTTAGTTACACTGTGATTATCCAATGATGAAACTGGAATTATTTTGTTAATTTATTGACATGTTCTTAGTTACACTGTGATTATCCAATGAAATAAAGAGCTAAATTAAATATTAAAAACCTTTTGCTGAATCATCTGAAAATGTTATAAAAACAAAATATCTGAATGATGGAGAAATTTTTGTTTTTAAAACTTGACTACATAAATTAACTGTGTAAGTACAGCAGGCAGCTTGTATGACCTTTTACTAAAAGTTAGGGTAATTTCTTTTAAAACTTGTTCAATCAATAGCTTGTTAATTAGAACTAGCATTTGTAGTTCTTACTAAATTAACATGTTTGTTGGGTGTGACTATGCACGACAAGTGTCATAATGAAATTTCAATAAAAGATTATATATATATATATATCTGTCTTGTTATGTAATACAAGTTTGTTTCATCAGACTAGAAGGTTTTTAGGACCAAAATAATCAATTCCTGGTGTGGTCTAAAAATTAATCAATAATATTGTCCATTTATCTATGCTTAATATAAGCTTTTAAAGCTATTTATTATTTAAATTACTGTATACAGTTCCAAAGCAAATATAGCCTGTTTGATTATTACATCCTAAAATATTATTTAAGACAATATGTAACATTAATCAAAAATCAGTATGGAAAGCACAAAATGCAATGAAAAAAACAAACAAGAAAACAATAAATGAAAACACTAAACAAAGTCTTCTTGTAAAATAAAACAATATCTCTCATACCTTTAATATCAATTTCTAAGGTAACCAGTGGTGGCATATTAGGTGATGCAAATGCTGAGAAACTCTGTGAATCTGACTTAATACAGCGATTTCCTCGAAAAACTTTTTCATTAAAACATATCATAACCTGCAAGATATTTGAAAAGTTCAATTGGGAGAATGGCAGAAAACAAATATTTATTTACACATATCTATAAAATTTCAATGATAAATAATGGGAACAAAAATAGTTTATTATAGTTATTATAAAGGGCTAAAAATGTTCAAACACACCTCTGGTATGGAGTAATTGCCTGCTATAATGAGAGATGAAAGGAAATTATCTCGACCATCACTTCTTGTTTCAAAAATTGGAATCTTGAAGTTAAAAAAAAAAAATAAACATATTTTCAGTTATGTGAAATAAAAAAAAATTTAAACATTTTCTACCTCAAGTCTTGTAAGGAAAGATGTCTGGGTTAATCTCTTTTCAGCTACACAGATCCTTCACTCTATTTTAATTCTCTGTTAGTTGCATACAACTGATACTATTCAGATCTATGCAATACATGTTTGTTTCATCAGACCAGCAGATTTTGAGGACCAAAATAATCCATTCCTGGTGTGGTCTGATTAATCAATAATTTATCTATGCTACATATGAGCTTTTAAAAGCTATTTATTATTTAAAAAACTGCATACAGTTCCAAAGCAAATATTTAAAGAAAAAACATTGTAGAATTTGAACTTTAGTTACTACTAGACATGTTACCCGCGACCCGCGGGTCTTTATTTGCGCATTACTGTCGATATAGTCACAATTAAACGAAATAATAATGTAATAAGTAAAGCAAATGTGTCAATGTAAAAATAATGTAAATGAAGCTATCAAATAAAAATAGCTAATAGGCTTAAATCCATTTTTTCAAATTAAAACATTTGCTTGTAGGCCTACATATATTTGATTAAAATTTGAGATGAATAGACTTAATTTTGTATGTTCATGTGTTAAAGTATAAAGTAGATCTTGAGGTAGACATAGATCTAAATCTACACTAATCTAGAGTTAAAAATTGGCTTTTATAGAGTTCATTCTGTGTTGCGCATGCCTGACGCTTTTTTCATGAATGAATATAGGCCTATCTCAACACGGCTATGCAACTTTAGCAAACAGCAAACAAATGTATTAAAAATGCTTTAGAAAAACAAATTTGAATGTTAAATTGATTAAAATATCAAATGAATGGACAATAATTAGTAGGTTTAGGTGTTAAAGCACAAAACTATCTTTGCGAAAAGAAGTTTTATCAATAAGAGTTTTAGACCTAGACCTAGGAATAGACTCAGTAGAGAGATGTGTTAATGTGTAACCAATTGGTAATGTCTAATGAAAGAATGTTCGCCAGGAAATCTGTAGTCACAGATATCAGGAACTAATTTATGTAAAAAATGCTTTTGAAGGTTAATTTTATTACATAATGAAATCAATGGATCTTCTTTTGTATTTTCATGTGTCAAAGTAAAAAACTATGTGCGCATAGTGTATTTCTTAAAATTAGATCTAGGTCTAAATCCTTTCGATCTTTTCTCATGTCAACATTGTTAACCATGGCCTAGATCCATAAAATACTATAGCTGTAATAGAGTCGGACAACTTTATTTTTTTTGAGGGTCTTAAGTTTGTTTTAGGGCTACAATACATACACTACGGTCTAAGTTAGTACCCAAGGAACATTCCTGCCTAGTTTTATCAAGATTGGTCAAGCGGTTTTGATGTCTAGAAGTAACACACATACATACATACACCTCACATTCTACTTTATAATATAGATAATAAAGAAAAAGTTCTTTACATAGATAAACCTTTTTACAGTATAAGATAAATTCATGAGTTAACAAAGAACACAGTAGAGTGATTAATTCTGCTGATTAGCAACCATTAGATGTAGATATTTCTTTACCTGAGAACCAGTTAGAATGATTGGTTTGCCAAGATTTTCACACATAAATGACAATGCTGAAGCTGTGTATGCCATAGTGTCAGTGCCATGAAGAATAACAAAACCATCATAGTCCTGGTAGTTCTCCTGAAAATATTGTTTCAACAGAATTTACACTACACATATCAATATAAAAATAATTAAAAACTTATATCTGTTAGAAATAAAGGTAACAACCATCTTACAACTATTAAAAAAAACATTTGTACACTTTAAAAATTCCCAATTTATTTTAGCTATTATACCTTTATACAATCAGCAATTTTAATCCACTCAGAGAAAGACATGTTAGATGAATCCAGCAATGGATCAAACTCTATAACATGATATATTAAATATTTATCTCCTTTACCAGTGGATCTGTAATACAAAGAAAACTCACATCAAATAAACATGTCACAAAGTAGTCAACCATAAGTGAAATTTTGGTACTGGAACTGATGAATAGTTATGAAATGTAACATACAATAGTTGCATAAGAATGCAAGTGCTTGAGAGAAGAAGGTGAATCTGCATGTAAAAAAGTGTCTCTATCAACTTGTTGTACTATTAGAGAGACAGATACAAATTAAACAGAGTCTTTGCTTGTCTTTGGGAGAGACCTTGAAATCCTTGTAACTTCTGGAGGAATGAGGGTGTGCTTTAAAGCAGGTCCTGTAAAAACCTGTGCCTGTGTGACCATACAGGTCCTGATAAGTCTACTGACTTGAAAGTTTCTTTTTTTTTTTTTTAAATTAGATGGTCAAATCAGATGTTGCTAGGCAATGTTAGCAAGTAGTATGTCCATAATTCAAGACCACATTATAGCCCATCAATGTTCCCCCAAAGTTTCTTCCCCATCTCAATGACTATCATATTCTAGTGCTGCTATTTTGTTGTCTTTTTTTTTGTTTAGCAATGCAGCTTCAAACTTCACTTGTTTGATTAATTGATTCATTACCAACTGACAAAGAGCCTTTCAATTTTACCTCTTTCCAAAATACATAATTTAATTTGCATTTATGAACAACATTATTTCCCTAATGTTAAATTTATGAACAACATTATTTCCCTAATGTTAAAAGTCACAACTAACTGAACAACTCTTACTGTAATACTAAAAAGAACTCTGACTGCGCAGGGGTTAAAATGGATGCAGCTTCAGGACTGTGAAAGATGGGCAATGTGCGCAGCTTTTCTATCATGCAATTAGCTTTTGGTTCATAAGCTGTTAAAAAAACAAAAATATGACTTGGTTTAGAGCATAATAAAACTATTTCATAAAAAGTTAAAATCTGCTTAAAGATATAAAAACCCTGGAAAAACTCTACATTCCAATTTTTGTTAGCATTCATACATCTAAAAACCAGAAGTTAAGTCAATATCGATATTTTCTTGATGATTGGATAACTGTCAATAAGTCAATTGGTTATGGCAAATTAGCATTGAATGGGCTATGTCCAGCCAATAAGCTTTGAGAAAATTTACAAAAATAGAACGAGAAGAAAAAAATAATAATTGCATTAAAAGAAGGAAATTAAAACAAAAAATAAAATGTCTTTTAGTATTAAACAAAAAAAAAGCTTAACTTTGTGCTCTGGATAGGTTTATACATAACTGGCTCAAATACCTTGAGGGAAATTATAAGTACAAATTTATTAACGTTATTCATGTTACAAGCATAAATGAAGTTATTAATGTCTTAACAAACAAACATGCTAATAAACTACAGCCCTAAAGACCTATAAATGTGATAATTAAGTGGTGATGGTGAGTTCTTGGCTGATAAACCAATATTCATAAGTTTACATTCATAGTGGAGATTATGTACCATCCCACCAGAGTCCTCTGGGCTTTAATAAACATTTACTGGGCAAAAGTAAAGGATCTTATGTCATGTAGTAACATGACATTTAATGGGCAGAAGTAAAGGTTCTTATGTCATGAAGAAATATGTATGACATTTACTGGTCAAAAGTAAAGGTTCTTATGTCATGTAGAAACATGACATTTACTGGGCAAAAGTAAAGGTTCTTATGTCATGTAGAAACATGACATTTACTGGGTAAAAGTAAAGGTTCTTATGTCATGTCATCTCAAACACTTTTTCATGTGGCTGTTGAGCCCTATTTTGAAGAGACACTCACGTACACAAATATTGCAGGTTAAAGTGGCTTTTGCTTTGGTGGTTGAGGAGATGGCCATTTTTCGCATGGCATGCTCTTCCAGAGCTGAGGCCCATGTTTTTTGGCTGTCCAAAGCTTTCTTGCTCACTGTCTCTCTCCATCTGGTGCAGTCTGGTGCTATGTCTTCCAAGTGGTCAGTATTAATTGAGGTCCCGTTTTATTACATCCATGTAACGAAGGTGGGGGTGACCAGTTTTTGAGATCATGAAGAAACATGACATTAACTGGGCAAAAAAAAGTTTCTTATGTCATGAAGAAAACATAACATTTACTGGGCAAAAGTAAAGGTTATTATGTCATGAAGAAACATGGCATTTGCCAGGAAAGAGTAACGGTGCTTATGTCATACTGCTAGCTACATGACAAATCTTGTTGATCTGTGACCACAGATTAAATAGATGCAACTGCCCTAATGGGGTGTGGTGGCAGAGTGGTGAAGCACATTGCTTTTGAATCAAGGGGTTTTGAGTTTCAAATGAAGCTGTGATTTTGAACTTCTGGATTTTTAGAATGTCCCTGAGTCATCTAAACTCTAATGGGTACCTTACATATGTTAGGGAAGTAAAGGCAGTTGGTTGTTGTGTTGTCCACATGACACCCTTGCTAACCATCAGGCATAAAAACAGATGGCAATGTCTCATACACATACAACTGACTCATGTATCTTTTGCTCTTAAAAATAACTTCGCTTAAAAGTACTGAGCTTCTACCAGCATGAAAAAAAAAAAAAACATAAAGAATAAACTGTAGCCCTCTCACTTACCACCTTGCTGATTGACCATTCCAATAGTACCTCCGGTGTAAATGACTAGAACTTTAACAAGGTCAGGGCCCTTTGCACTTTGAGACAACTGCTTGAATAAAACTGGACTGGGTGTACTTGACATGCTGCCTGTCAATGTGCTTGCCACAGATAAAACTGATTCAAGTTTTGAATGTTTCAACTATCACCTAAAAAAAATGGATCAACACTTATAAATGGTAAAATTCAATTAATTAATACAAATGCTGCACAGCCTAAACAATGAAATGTTTCAACTATAAAAAAGTAAACTAAACCAAAGAGTTTTAAAAAAAAAAGGAACGCATTATTGACAATTAGATAATTCATGATAATTCAATTAAACTAGCTATAGGACTTCTTAAAACATTTATATTATTTTTGTTTTGAATCTGATTTATGAATTATTATTATAAAATGTCTTTAAGAATGAAACTTAAGCAAACGATATGAACATTTTTAGCAAGAAATGAACATGTATCTTTTAAATCATTCATTAAAGTTATATAAATTGTAAAACAAAAAATGAAAATTAACAATTAGTCTTTGTTTGTTGTTTTACTTGTTTCGGATGTTCCTTCAGAGTTGAAGATAATTACTTCCTAGTCCAAACCTCCCGCAGGAGGACGAGGATGGGAGCAGTCAAGGTTTGAACCCTGGACCATTGATTAATCTGAACGACAGTCCAGCGCTCAAACCACGCAACCAGGCAGCCATCCCTAGACTTAACTAATATAGACCGATTTAATCTAGACCTAAGTATTAGTCTTGAATAATCAATATCAAGTTTTAGAAATCTTTGAATGTCAGTCTTAACAGTAGTAGTATATCAAAGATACCTGGGTCAAATTAATAATGAAGGAGATCTAATATCTTAATATGACACAGCATATGTTTTTAACCATGATACTAAATATATCAATATTATCTTTATCTTAATATGATCCCAACAGTCAACTAATAGACTAATACTACATATACTACATGAGGCAAAGTGGCTGAGCGATAAAGCGCTTAACTTCCGTACTGAAGGTCCTAGGTTCGAATCCTGGGATTTTAATTTTGGGATTTTCGGGCGCCCTTGAGTCCACCCAGCTCTAATGGGTACCTGACATTAGTTGCGGAAAAGTAAAGGCGGTTGGTTATTGTGCTGGCCACATGACACCCACGTTAACCATAGGCCACAAGGTCTGAAAGGGGAACTTTACTTTACATATAGCACATACGACACAGAATAGAAATTGTTAATTGAATTAATAGATAATTGATTTTCACGAGTACAGTTGAGTACATCAATCATTCTTATTTATTTTTGTCTTAGTATTCTTTCTAGAACTAATAATAATTGTAACGCTAAATTGTTGATTACAATATAATAAACAGGATATTCTTATTTATTATAGTCTTAGTATTGTTGCTGTCTCCATTGGTGGAGTGGACTGGCCTTGAGTGGACTGATCAACATTATGATTTTTTTTTCAAGAATAACTTGTGTTGACACATGGATATGTTAAAGGATTTATTATTATTAATATTATTAATGATTGAAGTATTGAGAGTGATTTGATTTTATGAGCATTCAGATAAATATTGTTCCCAATTAATTATATCTCAGGATTATTATTTCATTATATTTTTCTTCTTATGGAGCCCTATTTTGAAGAGACACTCCCATCCACATATATCATAGGTTAAGGTAGCTTTTGCTTTGGTGGTAGAGGAGCCAGTCATTTTCATTTGGCACACATTTCTTCCAGAACTGAGGCCCATATTTTTTTCGCTGTCCATAGCTTTCTGGGTCACCATCTCTCTCCACATAATGCTGTCTAAGGCTATGTCTTCCCAATGGTCAGTATCAATATTCACTGCTTAGAGGTCTCGTTTGATTACATTCAAGTAATGGAGGCAAGTTGCCAATAAAGAATGATTTTTCAAGATGTGATTGTCCTCCATCAGGTGAACATGACCAAGCCAGTGCAGGCGTCATTGTCTGAGGATTGCAAAGATGCTGGTAAGACCTGTTTGCAGTTAAATATGACCAATTAACAAGATTTCATCATGAATACTGAACAGAAACATCAACATGTTAACAGTACTATTAATAGTCTAGGTCTAGACTCTATTTAAAAGTCTATTAATAACTAAATAATCTATCATTAATTATGATTTTAATATTATTATTAAATCATTTTCTTATTCAGTTTATCCTTAATTAAATAATTTATGAAATTGAAGAGAAAAAATCACGAAATAGATATGCATATCAATACTTTGAGTTTGAATACATGAGTATAGGGACAATCATTTTTGGGAGATTCTGCGTAACGAATACGCATTTTGCATAATGGTAGGCAGGTCTGCTGTAATCATTTTAATGTGGAGCTGACATCTCCATGTTTAAATAGACTAGCCCAGGGGTGGGCAAATTACGGCCCGCGGGCCACATGCGGCCGGCCAGAGTGTTTTATGCGGCCCGCCAACTCCTACTGAAATCAGGTGTGCCCACAGTATATACATATAAAAATGCATATGTATTAAAAATAATATCTATATAAATTATTGAAACTGTCTCATTATAAAAAGTTCCAAGTAAACGAAGATGATGCTTATTGACTATACATCAATACACTCAATAGAAGACACCATCTCTGATCAGTATTTATTTAATGCTATGAAGAACTGTGTTGACTGTTGGGTAGGCTTGGAACAAGATGGCAAGGGTGACAACTGATGGAGCTCTATCTTTGATGGTGTAAAATAGTTTGTTTTTGTTTTTATATAAAAAAAATATCCCAACCATAAACTCTAAACATGAAAGTTTGCACAAAGCTGCATAAAATTTCAATATAATATTGATCTGAAAGACTTACTAATCAAATTTAGTAGAGCTAGGGGCTGTTAACCACAGGTAGTTTTGATTTATGAACAAGTAATCCAATGTATCTACTATCTTAGCATCGGCAAGGCAAATGAGAAGAATATAAAATCTCAAGGAAGAAATTGTTATGTTACTTGAAGGACATTGACAGCAACTTTGTTACCAATATTTCTAATGAAGAGTGGAAGACATATTTCATGTGTTTCATAATTTCTATTGCAATGTGCCTCTTGCATATAATATGAAATATAAATGCATATTAAATCTTTTCAAACAAGGCTTTCCCATTTCTACAAGCAAGCAAAAGAAAACAGGTTTTGTCATTGAAAGGTGAAACTATTTCTAGTGAAATAACAAGTACAAGAATTATTTAGATTCCTTAATTGTGTAATTTATAAAATCAAATTATAAGACGTCAAGAAAAAAGTTTCAGTACCATCAGCTCACCATTAAATGCAAAAGCAGATTCTACTTATGAGGCCATAACTTCTATCAAAGAGAAGTTTCAGTCAGTACTTCCATGTGAGTCTTATGGGTGCCAGAAGCTATAATTCCACACTTAAAAAAACTTTGCTGCTGTTCACACTATTTGGGTACACATACGTCTGTTCTTCTTTGTTCTCATTTTACATGTTGGAGTGTTCAGATCAGTAATCGTATATCTGAGATTTACCACGCAGTGGTTTCCATATAAGGCAGTTCTCGGAATAGTTTTGATTCTATAAGAGGGTTTAGGGGCCAGAGTCTTGTTCGGGTCTCTTGATTTAGTATGCACCGTTGAAGGACATGGTCGGCAATGTCTGGCGATGCTCCGCAAGGGCAAATTTTGCTCGTCCCGACATTTAACTTCCGGAACATATAGTCTCATTCAGTGATCAAGCTTTTTTTTTTTGTGGAAACTAAACAAGTATAATTACTGGTCGTTTTTGACTGACTCTAATTTGACAGCAATCACAAGGGCAACAACTAATAAGCTAGTTTCACAGTTCCGGAACATTATGCACGAGTGTAAAAAGTAAAATACTGCACATTAAGTACAACTGTTTATTTGTGGGGGATATTGTAATATAAAAGTCAACAGCAATTTAAAACAAAAATCGTAAAATGAGTTTCAAAATTTGCTAACTCTTGTTGTATTTCCTTAACGTGGAGTGTGGAAAAAAAAGAAACGTGAATATAATACAGTGTAAATACGAATTAAAAGACATTCTACACAGTTAGCTAGAGTATCTTTCTAAGTTGTATATATATATATATATGCGGCCCACCATTCCAAAATTTTAGAAAATGCGGCCCTCGATACAAAAAGGTAGCCCACTCCTGGGCTAGCCCATAGACATCACTGTGAAGCTAGGAAAAAATTTGCAGCACTATTATAATGTAGGGGAGTGGGGAGACACGACTGAAATAATGATCCCAAAATGTGGAACTGCTCCAAAACTAAACTTTCTCCCCCATGTCAAAATAGTCATTGTTTTGCAGCTAGGGAAAAAATAGCAGATATGTAACATGGATATTAATGTAATTAGAGGGAGGAGGTCTACAAAAAATCATTTTAACATGAAGATTTAGACTAGTTGGGGAAGGGAGAGGGTGCAACTTGTGACATCAATAATAAACAGAGAAAGGCTAGCGTTAGAGTGAGTGTGGAAAAAGTGACAAAGAATTAATTGTCTTAATCTTTTGTAAAAGAAAAAGGCTTAAAGGAAAGAATTGTAAGATTATATTGATTTTTATATGACTTTTATATACTGTATCTGTGAAGTTTTCGCAATGTTTGTGAGTTTTTAATTTTAAAAAATTGTCAGCGAGGTGTGCAGAACCCACGACAAGTAAACTTCAATTTATTGTTTTTAATAAACATAGGACTATCACACAGCAAATATATAATTATAAGCCAATAGCTGAGGAGTTTTCTAATACTTCCACTTTTTACCTAAGTAGTCTAGAATCTAATCTATATCTACTCCCTCTAGACTCTCACTGAGTCACTCTACTTAACCTAGACTGCCTAGCCCTAGAGTTAGACTTAGAGTGTTATTAAAACTTTAATATTAATCTATAATTCACACCTGGCGTGACCTGGTTCAGTCCTTCAGAGTCCTTACGCTGTCACTCACTCAGTCACTGGCCTAGTCAGCCCCCCTGGTGAGGTTAGTGGGCCCTAGTCCTAGTCTAGTGTACCACTGTCGGCACTGTGAGTGTAATGACTGTGAACTGTGACTGTAGGCAGTGTACGAGTGTAGTACGGCTAAGGCAAGGTTATTTATCTCACATCGACATGGATGATTGAATAAAGAACCTGAGTTAATCTAGTTTAGGAAATGTTTTAGTCATGGCCTTATTATTCTACAAGCCTAGATCTAAAGTTAAAGTAATCTAGATCTAGTCCTCTATGTTACCAGTCCAGATGAAAGTTTGATCTAGATTCTAGGTCTAGTCCACTAGTCTAATGTTTTTTAATCCTACTTTTTCATTGTAGGTCTATTATTAGCAAGGTGATCTAAAAATTATAACTATGATCCATACATAGGCATTAATAAATATGTCTATGTATCTAGATGTCTATATAGACTATTCTAGATCTAACTCTCGGAATAGTATTTGAACATGGAACTACATCTAGACTAGAATTAACATAATATCAATATATGAAGGTCGCTGCTGTGACGCGTATCCACATAAAATAGCCTGAGCTAGCCAGAAAAACCAGTGACTTGGCAGAATTTAAGTCATTGGTTAATATGCATGACTAAATGCATGACGCGTAGGACGTAATCATCTTCTTTTTTGAAGTAACGTCTGTATTATATAAGATAAGATAAGAAATAGATCTAATGCAATCAAGCTCATTAATCTTCGGACTCGTAGAAAAAACATTATTATTATTATAAACTATTACATAGTAGATCGTCTAATACAAAGTAGGCCTATGTATGAATTTCTGTGGTATAAATTTTGCTTCCACTTCCACCCCTTTCCCTGGCATGTTTGGATATAAAGGGGAGAGATCGAAAAAAAAAGCAAAAATTATATTGAATTTGCATTAGCCTATAGTTAGACATTACCGACGTTTAAAAAAGGGGACGCTGTGTCTGTGTGCTTCCAAACCGAGGAGTCTCGGGTTTTAATCCCCACCGATGAGGCTATTGTAAGAGTCAAAGAAACCCTTTTTTAATATGCTTTAGACCTACAGGCTGAGCTAGAAAATGTTAATGTAAGGCTAAGTCCGTGTTTTGTGTCTTTACAAGGAAGATGCAATCGTTTTTGTTACAGAATTATATAAATTCTTAACTTAATGATATGGTTCTGGTTATAGGGCCATAACTTAGAACTTATTTTACAAAGGCATATTACAGACGGACTCGGACGTTACTTCAAAAAAAGAAGATAATTATGTCCTACGCATTTCATGTGCCAATCTAGTCATGCATGTTTAATCCATTCCCTAATGGCGCCAAGGAATAAGGAGCACTTGTACGAATCTGTTCTAGCGTATATGCCTCTGTCTTTTTGTCTTAATTTCTTATTCATTTTTCATTTGTAAATTATGGTTCAGTGTTTTATGTTGTATAGCTACTTTACTTTTTATTCTTCTGTCCTGGGACAAACGAGATGTGGAAAAAGATAATATAGCCCCTAGTGTCAAAATGACACTTTTCTTAGGATTTAAAAAAAAAAAAAAAAATAGAAATCCAGATTCTACGTTCTGTTCGCGAAGTTTCAATTTTTACTGTGCCCATTCTATTTTTGGCTTACGTTTTTTTCCAAGTAAACACAAAGTGAATCACACGAATCACTCAACCAGAGATGGTGAAACGAAATTTAATGTGACCTTAAGAATGAAATGGCACCTTTTCCATTAATAAAACTAGGATATCTTGCGATTAGGCAAATTAGTAAACCTATTGCAAATGCTATTAAAAGAAGGGCCAAAACTCATCCATTTTTCAGAAAATATATTTGCATGCCACCCGCTCAGTGTAAGTACTTAGACTTAACTTGACTAGATCTAGACTTTCTAGATGATAGATTAGATCTCGACTAGTAATCTAGTACTTTAAGTACTTAACTTGACTAGATCTAGACATTCTAGATGATAGATTAGATCTCGACTAGTAATCTAGTACTAGAGTCTAAGTATTTAAATTACTGTTAGTAGTTACCATTTAACTGTATAATACTAATACTAGTAATACTACTGGTCTACTCACTCTCCTGACTCTGAGACTACTGTGTGGGGGGAGTACTGACTAACTGAGTCTAATTCTACTCTCTAGTCTAGGTCTCTTACTCTACTCTACTGTCAGTACCCTGCTTTTTTTCTGTGTTATCTAGATCTATTCTAATACCTCTGGCACTGCTTAGTCATTAATGAATAAAAGATTAATGTCTACAGTCTTGCTTAGTTAGTGATAACTTACACTGTCTCACTCACTCAGTCACTGTATATGTCTAGAATCTAGTAGTAGTAGAGTAGAGCCTAGGCCTACTCTGACTGACTCTAAATTAGATTTAGATTAGATCTAGTCTAGCTAGATATCTAGATTTAGATCTAGAAATCTAGTGACACACAGAGTCTTTTATAGTGACTATTTAAAATATTATATAGAGTAATAAGAGTCACTACAAAATTATGAAAATACAGATACTAGATAGTCGGCAATAGATTTACTAGATCATTTAGAAATAGTCTAGTGTAAAATAGATTCTAGATCTAGAAATAATAGTCTAGCGTAGTGATGCCAGATCCGACCCGGGAGGTGGTTCCATCCAGCCTACCAAAACGTCTTCACAAACTTGACAAAGAGTAGAAAATCCCCCACCAATCTAAAAATTTAAAAAAAGGTTGAAAAATGTATCTTACCTAGTTAGAGGCCTATTTTTTTCTCTAATTTCTACGTTTATAAAAATAGCTGAGACGTAGATACCACAAGTAGACTGTATTTAGAATATACCAGTAAAAGTTAACGGATCTTTACTTTTTATGGAACAAAGTAATAAGCCAACATTTTGATTTTTAAAGAAAGCATAGCTGTTTAAGAAAAAGAACATCATATGAAATAATATAAATGGTATTATAAAACAAATATGACTACGTTGGTTTCAACCGCGAAAAAAAGATTGCTAAACTTTGTCTCTAGAGATTTGAGGATAGATGGAAAGGTTTACCAAAGGGAAACAAGGAAATGAGTCGTTGGCTAGCTAACTACAATGTGGTCATGTGGCCCATGACACAAGTTTTGGATATGGCATTGGTCCAGAGGTTGAATTACCGTATGTTGGGTATCACTGGTCTAGAGTCTAGATCAGGGGTGGGCAAATACGAACCATGGGCCACATGCAGCCCAACAGAGTGTTTTATAAATGCGGCCCGCTCACACCTACAGACATCAAGTGTGCCCACAGATTATAAAAAAAAAAAATATTAAAAATAAATAGTTCTAAATATCTGTATAAATTAAATAAACCTCTGATTCTTATCACTTAAAATGAAGAGGGTAGCGAAACATTCTCTACATGTCATTCTTAAAAAGTTTAAACTAAATGAAGATTAGACATATTCTTATCTGCAACATTTTGAAATATTCAGTCAAAGGCACAAACTCATGCTAATATTTATTCAGTGCTATGTAGAACTGTGTTGAAAGTGTTGGGTTGGAACAAGATGGCAAGTGGAACAACTGATGGAGCCCGTGCTCTGGTTGAGAAAACGTTTTTTAATCAATTAACTCTTTCAGTGCGGAGTTACTCTCAGCGAGTAACTTGGTTTATAATATTTATTTCACTATCTTTTTAAGTTAAACTTTTTTATTTCCCGGATGTGGGAGTGATTGTTCTTTGTTTTGGTAGTAAATTTGATGCAGTACCAACTTTCTTTTTTTTAAAAAAAAAGAGAAAATTGTGTTAATGGTTCCTCTTTTTAGTTTATTTCCTGGGAGCCAAAAGATGTAAATAATACAATTTCTTAATGTATTTTTTCATCTTTAATGACATTTGAAGTGATTAAATGTGTTTAGTATTGTGTTTTTTCAATATTTATGGATTAAATGTTTAATTAAAAGGTTAAATCTTTCAGTATTTCGATTTTAAGCGAATTTTTTAATATATTTTTTTCCGTGCTCAGTTTAAAATTTATGAAAAAATATTTTTCTTCAATAATTAATTTTATTTATTATAATTTTGTAGCCCATTCAATTTTCTTTAAAATAAAATCAAATATGTTAGATTATTTAATAAAATAAAAAAGTTATGTTAGTTTGAATAACTCTACCCCTCTTGAAAATTTGTGTTTATACCGGAAAACTCCATTTTTTCGATCTAAATAATTCGCACTGAAAGAGTTAAAAAACAAAATCCCAACCATTAAACTCTAAACGGGAATGTTTGTGCAAAACGGCATTGACTATCATTGACCCAATTATCCCAGGGGTTAAACTTATCAGAGCTTAACCACTGGAGGGAAAAAAATTATGTTCCTTGAAGGACATGGACATTGTTAATTATTTCTAATGAAGAGTGGAAGACAGACATTGATGTTTTTCATCGGAAGTATTTAATGGATTGTTTGCACTTGAAATGTATGTGCATGTTAAATCTTTTCAAACAAAGTTTTCCCATTTCTCCAGGCAATTGAAAACATCTTTTGTCATTTTTCTTTGCTTAAAGGTGAAACTATTTCTAGTGAAATGGTTGAAAATTACAAGAATTATTGGGGTTTCTTGATTGTGAAATTTGAAAGCAAATTTCAAGACATCAAGAACTTGAACCAGTTTTCAATACCCTCAGTTCACCATTTAGTGTGGAAGCTGACCCAGCTCCACAGGACACACCCCCAAGTAAATTATGACCTGAAAAAGAAGTCCCAGTCAGTTCTTCTGCAGGATTTTTATGTGTGCCAGAAGCTGTGTTTCCACGCTAAAAATTTTGGATGCTAAACTTTTTCATTATTTGAGCCCACAAATATCTGTGAACAAGAATCTTTTTGCTTGAAAATAAATGTTCTAGAAAACTGTATTTAACGTCTAAGTTTATTAATAGTCAGACTCGAAGACATAAGAATAAAAATTGTATCAATGAATTGCACACATAGTGACATAGGGCAAAAAGTTCTATTAAAAGGCTATTGATTGCAATGTCAGTATCAAGTTTAATCAAGAACAGTAAAAAAGAAACAAGTGTTTCGTAAGCCATTCTGCGTTTGCAACTTGTGAGTATTCGTGATGCTGCACTTAAACATTCATTCAACATGGAAGTGTTCTGTTGCTCTTTTTGAAATCTTCAGTGACTTGGATAATCTGACACGCTGAATCTTTCTCTTTTGACAATTCTTGGTTATACTTTCAACCAGGACAAATAGCTAAATAATATATATCTACCAATAAAATTAATTATTTAATCGCATGCTCACAGAGAATACTAACAAACATGGTGCTTTATAATCTGAGTTGTTGATATCACATGATAAGAAAACAGGAATGTGTAGTTGAACTACTGCCACTACTCTACATTGAAAAATTTTTAATTGAACTTTTGAGTCTGCAACTAATTAAACTTTGATTTTAACTAAACATTTTTCTAATTCATCATTGGGCTTAATCATTTTGTTAGTTTAACTAAAAGTTTGTATCTTTTTAGTTAACTTATTATAACTAGTATTACTGTTATTAACTGTAACTTACTTAGTGACATACCTGGTACAGATCTAATCCACATAGTCATGATAGTCTCCCTAACACTAAATAGACATATTTTAAGCTTAAGGATAGATTATAGACTAGTCTCTAGTAAGTAAAGACGATAGATCTATCAATTAGATTCTATTGACTTTTAATATGTACAAAATAGACTTACAGACTTAGTAAATGGTACCAACCTTGGCAATTATTTTGAGGCCATGAGAATTGTACGGCCTATATAGTCCTATGGTGACCCTTTTTATGTAGAATGTTGATGCAGTAATTTAAGCTTTAAATTTAGATCAACTATGATTCAAAATGATTTACCTTGACAGTTATAGGGATAACCAGAAAATTTATTATTGATTGGTTGTGCTCATTTTATCTGATTTGCATACATGAGAAACAATTTAAGTTAGACTACTGAAAGATAAGAAAATATTAGGACAGGGATCTGTCTATGTTGACTACTTTTTTCCCCAAAACTGATAAGGTTGATTTAATTATAAAAACATGGACAAATAGTAAACACCTTTGTATTATTATTTTATGTGGCAGCTTGTTTTGTTTTGTTCTAATTTGAGTTCACCTACTTATTATACTTGTGTCCTAATTTCGTAATTCTAATTTTATTATAGAAAACAAAAAGGCTAGAGGGGAAGTAAGGAGTAAAAAAAAAGTTTTAAATGGGTCAAACCTTGTTCATATTTGTTACATTAAAGGAAGCAAACTAGTGTAGTGGGTATGACACAGAAGAATAAATTGAAGACTATGTGTAGGCAGATTTTCAACTTTTCAATTCTTAATTAGGACTAAAGACCTGATCATGGCAAATAAAATAACATACTTTAAAATAGAGTCTCACATATGAGTATAAGCTTAAAATAAAGGCATAAAAATAATTGGACCTAGTTGAAAACAAAACATTAAAGTCTAAATACAAGTAAATGAAATCTCCTATAAGAACTTATGAGAAATATGGAACCTGTGAAACATTATAATCATTAATGTGAAAGTAATTCTCTTTAACAAATGTATTTAATAAATATGGATAAAACAATCATAATGAAGTATAGATAAAACAATCATGATTACATTGGTTTCATAGTTTCAAGTGCATATTTTCAGAACTGTAAATCAAAACAACTATCACTATATATATATATATATATATATATATATATATTAGACTAACTACATTTCTACATGCTGTTCTAAAAATACATTTACAATTTTGAACATTAAACATCCTATACATTTCCTAGTTTGCAAAATGAAAATCTTTTTTATTTATAACTTATAGGAATGTTTGCAGTTTTCACAGTTAAAGTACATTTTAAATATGAAGTACATTGATAACATTTATAGTTACCATTATAGGTATTTAGGGGTGTGGTGGCAGATTGGTAAAGCACTTGGCTTTTGAATAGAGGGTTTTCAAGTTTGAATCAATGCGAAGTCTGGAATTTTGAATTTCAGGATTTTTATAGTCCACTCAGCTCAAATGGGTATCTTACATACTTGGGGAAGTTAAGGTGGTTTATCATTGTGCTGGCCACATGACACCATTTTTAATCATCAGCCATGAAACAGCTTAGTTTTTCATCATCTAACCCCATATATTGCCAGGTCTGAAAGGGATTCCTTTACTTTCTATTATAATTTCCAAGTGATATTTTATGTCAGTGTGCTGTAATTCTTAAATTTTGTGTTTTAGTGTGATGAATTTATTCTCTATAAATGTTCTCAGTTACAAAAATTCCCTAGAAGACTATCTCCATTCAGGTGGTCCTTTAACAAATATTTTAAAAAATTTAGCTTAGATTTAAAAACAAAATGTAATTTATATTTTGTCTTTTGAATTGAAACTTTAAAATATTTTTTTCTTTCCCCAGTTTATCACTGGTGTGAGGTAAACATACAACTTCGACTCATGGGATTAGGAAAAACTAAGAATTTTCAAAGAATGCCAGACAAAGATGCTATTGAGCTTGGTGGTGAGATGCTTGGTGAATTCATTGTATTTGGAATGGCTTGTCTTGTTGTTGTAGCAGAATATACAAGGGGTGCTAGGAAAGAAGCAGCCAAAGAGGAAAGTCTCAGACAAGAAAAAGAAACTATCAATTTAAAACTGGAACAATTGTTTAGTATAACAGAGGTTCAAGAAAATCAGATCAGAGAACTGCAGAGATGTGTAGATAATTTGACTTTAGAGAAAGAGAAGACTTCTGAAAAATCTAATAGTACTAATAGTAGTTTAAAGAAAAGACTTCTAGGATAACAAAATAGACATTAATGTAAAATGTGAAAACTAGGATTTGTATGAATGTACTTTCTGATTTCTAATGGCCATCTTAATTGTTTCTACACACTTCCTATATACGTACAATCGCAGTATATTATTGTTTAGATTTCAGCCTGTAATAGAGATCGTTTTGTTGAACTGTGGTATTTAAATTGAAATAATACAATTCAATACGCATTATTAAAATAATAGAACTCCACATGCAGTATTGTTTTATTACAATTGTTTCTTGCAATGATATTTTCAGAGCAAAGTACATAATGTTAGCTAGCATTTCATAAAAAATGTAATATTAATATCTACCTACAAAAAAAATGGTATACAGAGAAATTATTGTCAGAATAAAAAAGAAAAATAACTCCACAGTCCCACGTAGGCATATTTAATAAGGGAAACTTGTGTTTGAAATATCAATAAATCACATTGTACCAACTGAAATATTGCCATGTTCCCCTTGGGTTGTATATTTTTTCTAAGGATAATATTAGTGTAATAGGCTACATCAATTTTTAAATATTTTAGCATCCAAGAAGCTCAATAATGAAAGGTATTAAATTTGTTTGCTGTTTAAATGCTTTACAGTCAAAACATGTTCTCTTACAAGGCTTTGTCATCTATATCAATAAAGTAGAAAAAGGGGTGCTGTTGTGGCGTGAAAACTATTTTTAAAAGCATTATTTTGTGTAACTATATAATTTTTTTTAAACAAAGGTGTACATATTGATTTCCATTGTTGATTCAGACTTATGTAAAATAATCAGCTGAAAGAAATATTGCTTTAATCTTTTCTGGTAAAATAATCAGTTGAAAGAAACATTGCTTTCATCTATAAGAAAATTGTTTTTATTACAACTGAAATTATCAGAGCATTAGAATTTATGTTAGGCTTATATAAACATAATACACCTATTAAACATTAAAATTTAATTGAATATTAATACCGTACAAGTTGAATCTTAATGAATATTTTTTTTACTTTGCAATGTTGATACGTCTTCTAAAGATGTACTTTCAGTTAACATTTTAAATACCACATGAGAACTTTTCAATCTTGTAATGAAATCAATGTTACCAACATGACTTTGTAGAAGCACATTTTGCTGCTTTCTGAAAGCTGGGTAGTGCCCATAACACCATTTCTAACTAAAAGAAACTATTTAACTATCTTAATAATTTTTTTATTTTTTTTTGTTATCATGCATTTCATCATGACCTACATTTTTGTTGGTGAATAAGCCATTGTGAGGCTTCAATATTTATTTCTTACTTTAAAATGTGCATTGAGCATGGTATACATTGAGACTGAGTAATAAATAGAATGATTGGAGTGAGTGTTTATATATTTATAAGACATAAATGTTTTTTTTATGTCATCATCCATGTGATCCATGATTGCTTATAGTATAAAATACTGTTTATATTTGTGCCTCAATTTGATTGTATATTCTAAGATATGCAATAGATACATTTAAACTGTCAACAGATGCTTTATTGTTGTGTTTTCCTCTTGTTTAACATTCTTCAAAAGGGGCCTTCGTTGGTAGTTTTACTAGCTACATAGTTACTCACTTTTAAAGTAGAAACCTGAAGCCATTTTTCTATGCGAATGTGGGGGAAAAAAATGCTTGCTAGCAATGATGGAATAATTGATTTGTGAAAAGATTTCAAAAGTTAGTAGTTATAAAAAGCATACATGGGATCACTATACACTGGCGAAGGCGAAGTCCTGTTAAAGAAGTTTCAAGGCACGACATGGCCTAAATCGTGCCGATGTGCCCAAAATCAAATCAAAGAAGTTTCAACCACCACAGAGGATCTTCGTTGGGAGAAATTAGTGGGAGTGACTACTGATGGTGCCAGAAGTATGGTTGCAATCAAGAGTTATTAGAAAAGTTGTCGAGTGAAATGTAACGGATCCTCAGTTAACTTCATTGAATTATTCATCAGCAAAATTTATTTGGTAAGGTGTTCAGTCTAAACCATGTGATGATGATCTTGTTCAGATTGAACAATCATAGTCATTTCAAAAATTCAACCGCTGTCAATGTGTCAAGTGCCCAGACAAAGCTGCATCAGGAACTTACAGATCCAGACATCAATGCTTGAAAAATTTTAAGAGATTCAGAAACTGATTTCTATTCCGTGTTACTTGCAGAAACGTTTTCTAAATCTCCGAAAACAAGCGAAAAGGATAATCACAATAATTTCAAGCACTTATTTGTGAGGATTAACATTTTCTGTGATAAATCATGCGAAACCCATGTTACATAACTGTCTCGCGGACAAACATCAAGAAGTCTAGATTCAGTACTCCGACTTGGTGTCCTATATATTCAACCGTAGGCTAGTCCGGTACCGGTATTTAAAAGTTGGTTTAAACCTTAGGATAAACTTCCCATGAATTAATGTAAGTAGGCCTACTAGATTCACAAAAGTTTTTAATAAGTTTTTGGGAGGTCTATTTCCTTTTTTAAAAAACCTTTTCGATTATATGGCCCGCAACACGAGTGTCGGAAATTAAAATGGCCTGCCGACCGTTGAATCACTGGCCTACATTATTCCTTATGAATATCAATGGCTTACCTAGACTATTGAAATTTCAGGCGCTGATTTTTACTGATGCTATTGTGTTGTGGGGATTGGAAAGGGACAGTCAACATCTCATTGGTGCCATCCAGCATGCAATGACAATAGTATCTTGCTTAGCGAAGGTATGTCACCACAGTCATCTTGAAGTAAACAGCTCAAAGTCGATTTACTCCTGTTACACACTAGGACGTGATATATTCTTAACGAACCAGTAGAGCTACGAATGGATGAAAAAAAACAACAACTAAAATTGGACAAAAAGCCCAAGTAGGCCTACCTTTTAGTTATTCTCAATCAGAAACTATGTTTGATCAAGTCAGGCATGTAAAAGAGGCTGAGAGCACGTGGGCACAGTGAGCTTCAAAATAGTTTCACTGTTAGGTCTATGCATAGTAGGCATAAACGTCTCTAGCGTGAGTAGAAGCTGTCCAGAACCGAGTCATACAATTGATTTGCGTAGGTTCTTGACAACCCCGATAGCCGCTGGTGAAGTTATGGCCAATGTCCCACCGCTGATATTGCGCAGAGAGATGAGCCGTCATTTAAAAAAATAGATAGGCCTACAGACGACTTGTGGCACGGAAACTATTTTGAGAGATGCATCTACAGGTGGAACGGACCGATTTATCCCTCACCGGTTCTTCCCACTCCTTTGAATAGGCATTCCTGAAATTTGCAAAAGGGAACTTGGCCCGGAGTTAAACAGAAAAAGCGGTCCAACCCGATTAGTCCAATCAGCCATCAAAAATATAAACTCTTACCCGGGTTTTTTTTATAGGAGCCGGCCGTATGGTGCGGTGATACCTTTCCTGGAAGGACAGGAAGCATTGCCAAGAAATATATAAATGAGTTTCTCCTTTCGCAGGACTTCTGGTAATCATATAGGACACGGAAACCTTACAATTTACAATTAACCGGTGGCGTAGCTAGGATATTTGATACCCAGTGCGACAGCACATCTTGGTGCCCTCCGAAAAAAAAAAAAGGAACCCAAAATAAAAAGTGGAAAGACGTTATTTTCACATAAAATATTCATTATTAAAGTATTGCTAATTAGTAAACATTATTTTAAAAAAAAATACAAAGATATTACAATGATTTTTCTGTTGGCAAGTTTGATACCCCTTAACACTAATTTTCCCGTGTGGCCCGCACGTTATGAAAAGAGTTTCAGATAGGATCTCTCTCTCTCTTGACTCCTTTTTGAAAGTCTAGTGAAACAGAAAAAAAGAAACTTATTTATAATAATAATAATCTTGATTCTAATTTATGTAAATAGTTTTCCCCTTCTTAATAACAGATCTAGTATATTAGACAATAAATCATATGAATGTAATTTTAATATAGGAGCTGGTAACTCTTTGGCCGATTAAATTGTGGCACAATGTGCTACAACCTGGCAGAAATTGCGGCACTACTGATCCCAATCTGTATCGGATATTTGTAGGCTATTCCTTTGGGTAACATCAGTTGCGCGGAGAAGGGAAAACTAATAGGCAATAGGGGTAACTGCTTCGCGTGAGCGACATCGTTCAGACCAAAACTAATGCCCAGCCTTACATCTCACTTCTACAATATGAACCATAGCCTTTACAACTGTAGGAGGCAAAATAACTATAGATAAATTTATTAAACGAAATATTTTGAGTGGAATTGGACTTGAATATTAGATCTATAGATATAATATAGAACAGGGGTGGGCAACATTTTTGTATCGAGGGACGCATATATAAAGATAAGCTTGCTGTGTAGAATGTCTTTTATTTTAATTCATATAAACACTGTATTACATTTTTTTAAATTGCTGTTGTCTTTTTATATCACAATATCCCCACAAATATACACTTGTACTTAATGTGCATTATTTTACTTCTTACACTCGTGCATAATGTTTCTTAACTATGAAACTATCTTACTAGTTGGGACGAGCGAAACCTTCCCTTGTGGTGGAGCATCACCAGAGAATGCTGACCATGTCCTTCAATGGTGCATACTAAATCAAGGGACCCGAACAAGACTCTCCAAAGACTATTCGGAGAACTGCCTTATCTGGAAACCACTGCGTGGTAAATCTCAGATATACGATTACTGATCTGAACACTCCAACATGTAAAATGAGAACAAAGAAGAACAGACGTATGTGTACCCAAATAGTGTGAACAGCAGCAAAGGTTTTTTAAGTGTGGAAATACAGCTTCTGGCACCCAGTGGTAGTGATGACTTGAACTTCTCTTTGCTTTGAGTTATGTCCTCTGGAGCTGAATAGGCTTTTTCTTAATAAGTGTTGTACTTTTAATCATTTCACTAAAGATAGTTTCACCTTTCAGCAAAGGAAAATGACAAAAAAACAATTTTTTTCCTTGCCTGTAGAAATGGGAAAGCCATGTTTGAAAAGATTTGCATTTCATATGTAGACAATCAATTGCAACAATAATTATAAAAAACATTATATTTTGTCATCCACTCTTCATCAAAAATATTGGTAACAAAGCCATAGTCAATGTCCTTCAAGTAACATAACAATTTCATCCTTGAGATTTTATATTCTTCTCCTTTGCCTTGCCCATGCTAAGCTAGCGGATACATTGAACTATTAATTCATAAATCAGAACTACCCGTGGTTAACTCCCTTAGCTGTAGAAAATTTCATTTTTAATTACAAAATACTATAAATTAAAATATACATCATATGCAGGTTTGTTCAAACTTTCCTGTTTCAAGTTTATGGTTCTCAGTCTAAAATCGAGCTCCATCAGTTGTTACACTTTCCATCTTGTTCCAAGCCTACCCAACACTCAGACATTGCGTGTCTTGAATTGAGTGTATTGATGTATAGCCAATAAGCATAATCTTCGTTTACTTAAAACTTTTTATAACGAAACAGTTTCAATAATTGATATAAATATTTTTAAAAATTTTTTTTGCATTTTGATATCTATTTACTGTGGCCCGTGGGGCACACCTGATTTCTGTAGGTGTCGGCGGGCCGTAATTTGCCCACCCCTGATTTACTAAGTCTAACGCGTCCTGATCTGGAATCTAGAGTAGACTCTAGAACCATGTGAGTCTCATCGCACTAGGGCACAGTGTTGAGAACTCTATTCTCTGATAACACGGACAAGGAAAGCAGCAGTTCTTTGCAGAGTTTCCCAGTATAGGGCCAACTCGCCATGCGTTCCAGTTTCCGTTTCACTTAGACCACAGAACCTACTATCACAGAACTCAACAGGACACAGACCTATATAGAACTATATTTTCTATTAATTAGGATCACAGACCTATATATATATTTCCATGTCTATTGCCGCCATAGAAAAAAGAATTCCGGTTCCGTATCCTGTTAGATTTTTAGTTTGTTATTGCTGACGTTTTTACATGTAAACCCTACGGCTTGATTTGTTTACATTCGTGTAGACTGACATTGCTAAAAATAATAATAATAAATTTTAAATTTAAAAAAAAGAAGTAATGTCTGACGATGTTTTGGCAATCGTCAATAACATTATCACTGCTATTGACAATGAAAGAACTGATGTAATATGCTCAGTTGTAGCAGAATTGAAAAAAAGTAGGCTAGCTAATTAACTTTTAAAAAATATAACAAATTTTTAATAACTTAACTTAATTGATACTAATTTGATCTAGAGTCTAATCTAATTTAATATTAAGATTATGGTATCGATGAGTTAATAGATCTAAACTAGGCATTTTCATTGTTTTGTTTGTTTGATTCATGATTGAAATTGAAGTAAATTAAAGAAAAAAGTTAAAAGTAGGGCTTTATTTAATTTATTAGTAGTAGGGAAACTAGCTCTGATGTTTTTTTTTTTAACTTTTGATTTTATAAAATAAAAAAAGACATTTAACAGTTATATTCAAGTTATATATCTAATAGTAAACAAAAATTAAAATCTCATCAACATAAAAGCTGTATCGAACACCTCTTTTTTTACACCATATCAAACTCCTCACCATATTTATATTTATATATCAATGCATCTTTATTTTAATGGTTATTGCAGAAATCCTGTGGTATTATAACGGTGCGCTGACCATGCCAAAATTTTGAACTAACACTGTGACAAGTGAATTGCAATCAGTCTTTTTTTGTTCCAATGATGATATATTTAGATTTTAAATAAACATAGGCTGTAAGCTTGAGTGGGTAGCATGCATACTGTTGACTCTCAATGTTAAGTTAGTTACAAATTTAAACTATTTTATATAAATTATGTATGCATTCATGAAGATTTAAGAGAGCGTAAGATTATGATACTGTTAATATTTTTGAGGTGAATTTAAGTATTACTTGTTTGTTTGTTTTACATGTTTTGGATGTTCCTTCAGAGTTGAAGATAATTACTTCCTAGTCCAAACCTCCCGCAGGACGACGGGGGATGGAAGCGGGCAGGGTTTGAACCCTGGACCATCGATAAATCTGAACGACAGTCCAGCGCGCAAACCGCACGTAATTGTAAAGGATTCAAATACTTGCATTGAAGCTACTTGGAAGATTATTTAGTTGGAATAATTTAGGAAAATATTCTAAACATCTCAAATTTTGTTGTGAAAATGTGGTACTAACCATAAATAAATATACTTAGTTTTGTAAATGCATTATTTATAATATTTACTAACAAAAAAATTCTAGATATTTTAACAAATATTTTTATGCATTCTAGATACACATAACCCAGACATTTTAGCAAATGTTTTAAATGGACTTCACACTGAATTTGGTTCAGTTCTTCACTATGCAACTAAAGTTAGTGCCTATTTTATTTATTATTTTAGATATACTTAATTTATATTGTGTATTGTAGAGTTCTCAAAATTGTATAAATGGTAATATAATTTTATGAATTGAAAAAAAAAAAGGAACTTTTTATTTTACTAGTTGACCAGCGGCGTACCATACGCCACTATTTTGCAGGACCAGCTTTAGGCCACCTATGCGACTGCGACGGCCCCTTTCATAGGACCTACACCAATTCTAGATGTATAAATAATTAAATTAAACCATTCTAGAACTTCCTGTCGATTTACCAGGAGTTCCTGGAAATCTCCTGTAATTGCAAAATATATGAAAAAGTCCTGGAAATATCTGGAAATTAAAATCATTTGAAAACTCATACAAATCTCCTGAAACATATAGACAAAAATTGTCATTTTGGGGTTTCATTCAATTTGGACAATGGCAATCCTACGCACGTTAAAAAACCCCAGAATTTTGCAATAGGCCTACCCGTAATTGTGGAATCTAGTGAAACAAGCTTCTTGCGCCTCAAACTAATGAAGAATTACTTGAAGTCAACAATTCTCGTAGATAGATTGAAACATTTGGTAATTCTTGCTATTGAGCGTGATCTATGTAGGAAATAGAATTTTATGATATACTGTATGACTTTGTTACTTGCAAGGCTCGTAAAGTAATTCTGTACTTAGTAAAGAATGAATAAAATGCAAAGATGAATTTATTTTCTAATACAAACTCTTAATTTTCACTTATTATCTGTATCCCTACCCAAACTTGGCCCCGCGAAATCCATTTTGTATAGGGCTCCACAATGGTTAAGCCCGGCCCTGCTATTTAGTGATGGGTTAATACAGAGTAGATTACTTGCTCTCTTGTCATGACTTCTTGGTCACAATGGTTACGTCCGGCCCTGCTATTTAGTGACGGGTGATTACTACTTGTTCTCCCCCCCCCCCTTTTTTTTTTCCCGCCTTTTAAATTACGTAAGGTAACTCTAGTCCGCCCCACTTGCAAAAATAAAAGAGTGATCTTTCCATTACGTGGTGTCTAAACTCTTGAGCCATGAAGAGAATTATATATATAGATATTTGTAGAATGAATAAGATCAGACCACCAATTAAACATCTTTAATTGACTCTCACAAGATTTTTTTTTTCCTCAATCAGCTTGGCAAAGTAGACAAGGTGAGGGCACTCTTGGCAGGAGGAGCAGATCCTGGTACACAGAATGCACAAGGCCAAGTTCCACTGGATTTTGCTTCCCCACAAATATGTACTGTTTACAACGAAGAGCTGTTGAAGGCAACTGCACAGTCTAAGTAAGAAAATGATGTAAAATTAACATGAGTTCTCTGCATATGTTTTAAAAAACTGCCAATAGCCAACTAGCAACTTTTTAGCTAGTTTCTGCATACTCTAGCAAGTGAAACATTCAAACTGATTAACAGCAGTAAAACATTTAAACTTTATAATAGAAGTAGGAAAGTTAAAAAAGGAGTACAAAAATTCAAACATTATAATAGCAGTTAAACATTCAACCTTTATAATAGGAGAAAAACTTTTATCCTTGTATTAGCAGTGAAACTTTAAATAATAATAATAACAGAAAAACATTCACACCAATTAACAGCAGTTAAATATTCCAACTTATTATAGTGGTGAAAGTTTCAAACTTTATTAAAGCAGTAAAACATTGAAACATTATAATATTGGTGAAACATTCAAACTTTATAGTTTCAGTGAAACATTCAAACTGATTAATAGCAGTAAAACATTAAAACTTTATAATAGCATTGAAACATTAAAACTTTTCAATAACAGTAAACCATTTAAACTTTATACTAAAAGTGAAACATTCAAAGTTTATAATAGTGATGAAAAATTGAAACTTTACAATAGTGGTGAAATATTCATCCTTCAATCTCTATGCATAGTTTCACAATCTGTTATTGACGGCTCAAATCAAGAGTGCTGCCCTATTTGTTTTATAATGCCATTTACATGTCTTTCTTTTTTAAAACAACACTTTCTTTATAAATCAAATATGTTGGCTTTTTATCATGTTCCACTAAAAGTAAAGATTTGTTTACTTTTTCTGGTAGATTCTACATTCAGATTCACGACCTTCAAATCCTAGCTCTGGAGACCATTAATACCTTCAAGCCCAGTGTTTTTTTTGCATACACTGATGGGTCGGCATCAATAGGTTCTGGAAGAGCAGGCTATAGAGCCTACATCGACTTTCTTGGCTCTTACACAGTCAAAATCTTTGGACCATGTGATAGTGTTTGCAATTATGATGCGGAGACCATGGCAGCCTTAAAAGTCATTGACTCTCAACTCGATGATGGACATTTGAGGGCAACACAGATTGTTGTGGTCACTGACTCAAAATCTGTACTATAGGCTTTGCAAAGCCCCGGACCATGGCCCCCCAATATCAACACTGTCATCATGGCTTTACATAACATTAAACAATGCTATGGCACCCCTGTAATAATGCAGTGGGTACCGAGTCACAGAGGTGTGACTGGCAACACAATTGCAGACTCTTTGGCCCACCAGGGAGGGCAAATTCCACCCACTGATCAGGCTGTAAGCTTTCATCAAGCCCTGGCTACAATATAAAAAACAGAAATGGAAAAGTGGTTTGAGTGCTGGGACAAGTCCCAAGAAGCCAGTGGAGTCTGGGAGCGCATGAGACGACATATTTCTTGCGGCTATGGCCAAATTTTTTGATTCACGGTGCCCCGCTACGGGGAAGAAGAGGAAACCATGCCTCATATTCTGTTTGACTGCCCCAGACTTGCTGATCTCTGTCTCGACAGGTCTGGGAAACCCAAAATTCTCAACCTGTATGGCGACATTTATGCACTACGCAAGACAGCAGGGTTTCTGTCCAGGGCTTTTGCAAGAGAGGATTTGAGCCTCTCAAGCCCTCATTCTAATGGAGTTTGATGATGATGATGATGACATTCAGAGTCCCATTTCATAAATGCACAAATGTTAAAGGTCATGGTACCAATTAATTAAAGAAAAATTGAGGGTCCTAACCTTTTTTTTTTTTTGAAGACTGGATTTTCTACACTTTGTGCTAACATTTGAGTGGGCCAGATGGAACCACGTCAGCCTGTAGGCCATATTTTGGGCATCACTATACTAGCCTAAGAGATTTCAAGTTATCTGTAGCTAATGGACCAATTAATATATGATATGCTTGGTAATTTAAACCAAAAATCTATAAATTTTTTAATGAAATAATAATTTTAGGTTTCATACTTAAAAACTTTCAAATATTATCAAAAAAAGAATATGAAAAATTCCATCTTTACATCTTTCAAAATGGCATTTAAAATCCCCAGTCTAGGAAGGGTGTGTCAGCTTCTGGCAGCAGGTGTAAATATAAACCTTACAGACAGTCCTGAGATGCTGAACACCCCTCTGCACTGGGCAGTTTGTCATGGTAATAGAGACATTGTGCAGTGTTTATGTGGTAAGATTCTGGTTATATTTTTCAGATGTGTTCAAAAAAGAATTCCTTTCAGACTTTGTAATCTATAGGGAGATGATGTAAAAATTATGTTATTATGTCTGATGGTTAACTAGGTTGTTGTTTTGTAGCCAGCACAATGACTGACCACTTAAATTCCTCTAACTAATGTCAGGTACCCATTAGAGTTGGGTGGACTCAGAAGTGGTCTAAAGTCCCAAAATAAAAAAATCCTAGTTTACTTCATGATTCAAACCCAGGACTTTCAGTTTTGGAAGCTAAGTGCTTTACCACTCAGCCATCTCCCCTATCAGGATGTTTTCTTAACTATTCTTAACAAATTTTGTCCAACAATTTCATAAAATACCACTACTATGTCTTACAGTCGTGATTACATAGTTCTGTAAAATTCTTCACTTTTCCTTAATCCCCGGACTCAACAATTATGCCTTAGTAATATTATATGTCGTAGTAATTGTTATTGTATTTTTTTTATTTTAAAAAAATTCATACTCTGAAAGCTATGACTTGGGTTTTCTTTATCATACCATACAAGCAAGAGGAGCTGATTTAAATGCCTATAACGCCAGAGGGCTTACTCCTCTACATGAGGCTGTGAAGAGAGGAGATGCTGGAATATTGGAAGAGCTTCTGAATTATGGTGCTAACCCAGATTTGCAAGTAACGTTAGGGTACTGTTTCTTTTTTATAAAGAAATCTATTTTTGGTATAGTTATTCAGTTAATGAAACTCATTAATATTATTTTGTTTACTTTTTTAAATTAGGTAATAACAATAAATTAGTAACAATTAAGTACTTAAAAATATCTTGCATAAAAAAGACGAAATGCCATGATTGTTAGTATTTATCTGATATTTCTTTAAAATTAACTAGAGCTTTAAAGAATATAATTTGAACTAAACATATTCAGATAAAAGAAACAAATCCTTTATCTTGCACCTCCTGCCTTTTTATTATTCTTAACAATAATGTAAAGTTTAA
Source organism: Biomphalaria pfeifferi (assembly GCA_030265305.1). Lineage (NCBI taxonomy): Eukaryota > Metazoa > Mollusca > Gastropoda > Planorbidae > Biomphalaria > Biomphalaria pfeifferi. The sequence continues at coordinate 1,534,171 of JASAOG010000039.1, read as the reverse complement.
CTTTTATTATTGTTAAAAAATACATTTAGAGAAAATGTAGGACAAACGGTGATGGACATGGCAGCTGGTAAAGAATCTCTTTTACAAGTCCTAAGGGCCCCTCGCCATTTTCTTGAACCTGTTGGAAAAATCAATCACAACTATGGTATGATGTTAAAGAATGTTTAGTTTTGAAGGATTTATTATTGTATGCATAGACAATTTACTAATTTATTTGTTTAATATGTTCATTAATTTTTCTTGACCACAGACAGTAACAGTAAAGTAAATCTAGCAAGGTTTGACAGTATGACATCAACAGACAGTGTCATCACTAATGGTCTTGATGATGATGATCTACTATCACCAAAATTAACTCTTCCACCATATCAGGTCAGTGCTGCTGGTAGAATGATTTTTTTAAACCAATAAATAATTAAAATAAAAGGCAGACCTACTCCAGACCTTTATAAAAATTTTTAAAGTATTAAAAACCTAAAGGGTTAAGTTCTGATTATTCTGTGCTTGTGTTTAATGGTAACTAAACTGTTTTGATATTTAGGAAACTAAAGCAAAGCTGGAGTCTAAATTAAGTTTTGAGGCACCCAGTATACCTCAAGTAGTAGTTGATGAGAAACTCTTTCTACTGTGGCCCCAGGTCCAAAGCTTTAAGCAAGGAGGAGGCAAACCTTTTGTCATCAGTCACGTATTGCCTGTATTTGTTAAACCTGGCCCACAGGGAAGTAAGTCACATCACACTGAGTCGATAGTTTCTTTTTTTCTTCTAAAACATACTTCTTGTCACTCTCCACGAATGTTAAGCATAATATATTCCCACCCTGGCATCTTGTTCTCATCTGACCATTTTATTCCAAGACTGATTTGACATGTGGCTTTGTAAGTTTCTTTTTTTTTCTATGATTTTGGGAGCTTTTTTTTTTTTCATAAGTATTTTTTTTTAAAGTACTGTTAAGTAACTAGTTAAAGTTGAAAAGGTACAAAATGTATGAACTTTATTGCAATTCACCCAGATTAATTTGGATTACTTTTGCTTTTATGTGTGAGAGTTTAAAGACAACAACGCTGTCCAATTTTCATTTCAGCAGCAAGTGCCTCAGATATTGCCTTCCTTTGGAATCTTCGACGTCATTTGTTTGAGGAGCTGGATCTAGAACTTTCATTGAACCTTTTAACACCACTGTCCATGTTTGAATCACCTCATATTATCTGTCATGTGAACAGACACCTTGCCTGCCAGCTAGGCTCTTACAGGCTGACAATCTCTCCGAAACAGGTAGGACATAATAGTTATTTACTTTGCTGTAACTGTAACTTTGTTTTTAGTATTTGTTTAAATTGGGCAATAAATCTGTCTGTATTTTAATTAGGAATTTTGTAAATGCTTACTGGATGTTATAATAATAACTGTTTCCTTTGTTCTTCTTTAAGTATTTAGACAAAAACCTTGTCGTTGGATCCAAACATTAGGAGATATTGTTGTCTTGTATATGATTTTTAAGACTTTGCCCTAGGTTTGAAGCTTTTATTTCCTGGCAGAGATATGCTAACTGCAAACAACTTCCCACTAGGATGAATTGATATAATTGGTTAAATGTGTCTAATTAGCACTGTAAGACTGAAGTCAAGGGTCTGTTGAAAGTGATTGAATCTCAACTGACTGGGATGAACTCTTCTTTCTGTTATCTGAAAGAAACGAGCTTAAAAGCCATAAAACATACTTAAGCTTCTAAAGTATTTGTTTTTCTATTATGTTTCATATTTTGTTTTCTTTTTGCCTAAAAGGTTCTTGAATTTATATTTTTGTAGATAAAACTAATCTGTGGTGACTTGGAAAGTTTAAACAATGCAATTTCAACAGTATTACAATTGCTGTCTTTGTACAAAGGAGAAAATGCTGTTTCTATCCCAACATTACTGGTTTGTAAATAGATTGTGATTACCAGGTTAAATCTGAAACAAATAGAACACACATTCTATTAAATGCATGAAATTACTAATGGTATTTATGTGTAATTTTTTCTCTCTAGATTGATGATTGGCCCAACATGCCTTACAGGGGAGTTTTACTTGACATATCACAAGGGAGAATACCACTGGTGGTGGGTCTATTACTTACATTTTTACATTTGTTTTTTTGAAAAGAAAAGAACAAATTTTACTTTACTAGTTGAAGTTTTTTTCATTTAAAATTTTCAGTTCTACACAGCGTGATGATTTTGGGTAGAAAATGTTGTTGTCCTCATCTTTTTCTTTAGTTTCAATATCATTACCTTTTTCTCCTTTTATTTAGGAAAATTTGGAAGAATATCTGGACATATTGTCACTGTTAAAGATCAATCAGGTATGTGTGAGCATATATTAAAATGTGTTCTGCTATATAATACTTACTGAGAATTTTTGAAGCTATAGATATAAGATTTTCTATTAAAAATTTAAAAAAACCTTGTAAGTCCATCAACCAAGTGTATGTTGTAAGCTAATATAATTGATATATTTCGATGCGTAAACAATTGATTTTCTGTTAATTTCATTTTCAGATATATTTTTATAACCGTTTTCATTTTAACCTTCCACCCCAATGGCAATGCCCCTACACACGCAGGTAACAGTCAGAATGATTTCTTAAGATAAAACTTATTTGAATAATTTTTGGGGTTTATTTGAATAATAGTTGAGTTTGAAGCTGTGTGGCTGTTATGTTTATCAACTTTATTATCAGTCTGTTTTAATTTATGTCTACAATTTTTTAAACAGCGAGGTTCTTCATCTCTCAGAGTTTTGTCAAAAAAGACAGATGCAATTGATTCCAGTCATTGAGGCAGGTCCGCGAGTACAGTTTGAGGATCTGTCAAAACTGTATTCTGTTTTTCAAGACTTTTTAGCTTGCTTTGGAAAAGCAGAGTGAGTTGGAACAATACATTCCAATATTACTTTATTAGTAATAGAAATAGTAAAAATAAGGGTTTTAATTAGAAAAGCGTGTTTGAAAATTACATTTAAAATAGTAAGATAATATTTAGTCATAGAACTTAAATAGCAGACTTGTATAATACAATTTTATAAAATTAAAATGAAAGTTTTACTGCATTTGATAAACTCTTCAATAATGTCTCAATAGCTGTTCAGTTAGGTATTTAGTTCTGATTTAGGCACTGAGTCTAGGATATGTCTACACACAGTTACAAATTTTGTGTTTCGGTGCATATTATTTTATATATCAATCAATGTGAATATTTCCCCCCATAGCTTTGTTAGTGTCGGCCCCAGGCTAAGCAGTTTTCTGTTGGATCAGTCAGATGACACTCTGGCTGTGGATGATTTTATGCGTTACCTCCCCATCTCATCCCATCAGACATTACAGCTTTGTTCATATCCTCTTCATGAATTGACCACAAACTTACTGCAGCAGTTGCCCCCAAATGTGATATTTCAAGAGTATGCTATCAAGGTAAACATCATTTCTCATTTTTGTGTGTGTGTGTCTTGGAATTTTAGATTCTGCTTATGAAAGCCCTTGAAATGAGTCTCATGAGGCTAGAACAGAGCAGATAAAATAATTTGAGGCTTTTGAGGTGTAATTTATTAAAGCTTTGAGATTACATGCGATAAACCTTGTACATTTGCATTTTTTGTGTTTTCAGTCTGACTTTCAGGATTTGTTCTATTTTCAGAGGAAAATCATTTGTTATGAAGACAGTTATAAAATTCAGTTTTTCTTGTTAAATGCTGTTGAAATAATAATTAATTGTCTTTATTTTAGGCTGATCATGACTACAATAAACTTTGCACACCATTGTCAGAACTTGGGTAAGAGATTTTTTAACAAAATTTATCAATTTGACATACACATTTTGTTTTAATTAACTATAAATTTGTTAAATTTATAATATATAAAGTATTAGTAATCTAAAAAATTATTTAAGTCACATGAAATGAGATTTTCCAGACATTATTAATAACTTATGTTTTTTTTTTAATTACAGAATAAATTATGTTGTTTGTCCTGGAACGGCAGCTTGGAACAGGTAATTGGCTACTTTTTGTAATAGTGGACACTGTTATTTAGTTAGCCTCTGATGTTTTGAATTAATCATGTCATACATACATTACAGTTTGGCTGGTTGTCCTGAGGCAGCTATTGGAAATATCTCTTCTGCAGCTACCAAAAGTGAAGGGGTCTTAGGAATGGTGGTGTGTGACTGGACTGGCAAAGGGCATCTTAACCACCATCCATTCTCTTGGCCTGGTATTCTCACATCAGCTGGGCTCTCATGGAATAATACAATTAAAAAAGTAAATCTTTTTTTTTTTAACGATGTAACAAAAGGAAAACTGAATTAAGAAATCAAATCTGAATGGAAATGTATAAAAAAGTCCTTTAAGATTTGAATGTTTTTTTGTTAGGAGACATTGGAGCAACTGCTACCTGCTCTGTTAAATCAACATGTATTTAGAGACAGAGGTGGAATTCTAGGCAACATTGTCATGGAGCTTGGCAAGGCTGAGACCTACGCTATCAAACGAGCCCGCAACCAAGATGGTAATAATTGCTCTTTTGTTTTATTCATTGCCGCCATAAATCTTATTTAATTAATAAATTGTGGTGAAATGTATTTCATATTTTATAATATCGGACTGTGTTTAATAAATATACAGTTTATTTGTTGTGGAAAAAATTGCACATTTGTTAAACCAATTTCCTTTAGAATAATAAATAAATTTTTTATCGTATACTATCTTATTATTAATTTTTGTTATATTTCCTGAAAGTCACATTAACTTATTTATATTTCAGCCAATGATTACTCAGATCTACCAGAGGATCAAGGCTCCATATTGTACAGATTCCTGACTCACCCTGATGGTGTTCCACTTGAAAAACTTTCTACTGATGCACTTCAGGTAATTACACAAGAGTTTTGTTTGTTTTTTCTAAATTACAGTTAGATGTGTGTCCGAGAGGCTAAGTAGGCATGAATGTTGCTTAGCTACCTATCAAGGGGGCTCGAAGTTCGACACCCGACTCGAGCAGATTTGTGTTTACTGATCTCCTAAAGACAGCATAGAAAACCTCCCAGATACCCCATCCGCCAAATGAGATTGGATCATAGCGCTTTGAGCATGCTATAAGCATTAAAGTGCTATTTAAAAAAAGTTGTTGAAATACTGTAGAGCAGGTGAAGTTTAGTTTCATAATATGCTTTTATGCTTTATTAAAGAAGAAATATTTCTTGATTACATGCATTTTAACCGTCGATTGGAAATTCATGGCTATTTTTACTAATCTTAGTGATTGCTGCTGTTCAAATATTGAGTCTCTTTTCTTGTATGTTCTGTCTTTAAACATTTTAAATTATGGACCAGATGTTCTTTAACTTTTGTCTGAATAATTTAATTTTAATGTAATAAAATGTATGGTGACTGTTATCCTAATATATTGATATAAGTAGCTTATAAATAAGGTGAGAACTGCAACCACCTTATGGTGAATTAACTTTTTTTTTTTAGACAGATGGATTTTCACAGAATAATTGTACACCAATAATGAGTTCTTTTTAAATGTTTACAAAGTAATGTCATTACTAATGATTTTATTGCTTTATTTTGATCAAGTGATACTAGTGTATTATGTAAATATGTTTTGTTTTGTATTTTATTGTTACAGTATGTAACTAAACTGGTTAGAAAATGCCAGACAAATCTACAGGCAGCAGACTCTCAGTGTATTTTTGGTGATGTGATCAAGATAGAGTTACAGCTGACCACAGAGCTCATGCTTCTGGCTTGCAGGTGAAATGATGGGTGTACAGACTTCATCACAAAATGTTGTACACTTTCCTTGTGTGGGAAAATCTGTAAACTACTCAAAGAATGTTAACTTTATCTGTCACCTTAAAGAATTTTTTATAAGACTATCTTTGGATAGTCAACTTTTTGTGATGAAGGCCTTGTTTTAACTCTTTAAGACTTAATTATACAATGGAATTCAGTAGCTCTACCAAGCCAATGTGCAATCTTTCTCAAGTCTTCTGATTTTTTAGCTATTGCGTCAAGCTCTGTTATCGTCATTATGTATAATAAATAGGTAAAACCATACTTGTTAGATTAATGTTGCTTCTAAATGAAAATTTCATGTTGAATTTGAGATATTAGAGTTTTTTTTTTTTAATTTTAGAGTAGGAAAAGCTCTTGTTTTATCTGGTCGCAAACCTGACACTCAAACTGGTTATAGTGTGGTGAATTTTGGAATCAGTAATTTGACTATTACCACTAGAACGGATCTGGCTAACAAGTGAGTTGCTCTAACATTTTGTAGTGTTTAAGATAGATGACTTTAAACAAATTAGCCAGACTTTATTTCTTTTAATCTGCTTAAATTGAACAAGAACAAAAAAGAAAATCCTGGTCAATATGCTAATAGTAAAAAGAAAAATAACATCTAATTTAAATGAATATAACTGATAACATCTTAAAAAATTTATTTTGTTCTTTTGTAATTCAGTAAATGAAAGTTATGATTTTCTTATTTTCTCACTAGATTACTCGAGCTAATGAAACAATTTCGAGAAGTTTGGTCCCAGCATTCCAACCCTAATATCGGCATAGAGGAGTCAGTGGAGAGGCTGCGAAGTTTGTTCAAAGTTCTACTGCCTGACTCTTCTCACACAGAACATTTAAGCATTGAATCAGGCTACTAAAGCCTCTGCAGAAGGAGTTTAATGGCCTCTCCAGGAAGATGTTAATTAATGTTATGGAAACCCCTTTTTTTTTAGGCCAATAATTTGATATTTCTTGATGTGATAGAATGAATTAATAAACCACTAATTGTTATCTAAATATATTTTATATGATGACTAAGAAGTGTTATTATTAAACATTTTGTATTTGGATGTATTCGCAGCAATGGTGGCACATATGATATTATCAGTAGCACTGATGAAATATTGTCATGTATGCTGGTATTTTAGTGAAACAAATGGTTTTAACTGCTAAATCATGTATGCTAGTGTTTTCATTTAAACCTTTTTTTTTTTTCTGTTAAATTAGCATTTACTAGTGTCCAACACTATTTAATATGCAGATTTGTATGTTGGTTGATTGACTGGAGTGGTGTTAGTATGATACATATCACATGATGATAGTGGCTAGATCTTTTTCAGTACTTGACAGTGTTCATGTGCTTTCAACATTAAATGTTTCAACTGTTTGGGAAATAGCTCTCCATAATAGTCTACAAGGGAGCTTAAATGGAAATACACTCCATTGTTTCTATTAAATTTCAGCATTAAGTTGTAAGAAAAATAGTTTTGTGAATTTAACTTTAAAGCATCACTACTGCACTTTGCATAATGTACCATCAAATTGTTATTGGTGCTGTGATTTCCTGCAAGCTGTTTCTTTTAAAAAAAACTTTTAATACAACTTACACATTTCAAAACTAAATTGACTTCAGAACTGGAGGCTGTTACATTCTGTTCAAACCTCCTTCAGGCTGGCATGGCTTGGCGGTGTACAAGGTTTGAACCCGTGATGGCAGTTTGCATACTGTCTCATACCACATGACCAAGCAACAAGTCTGTTTATTTCTGTTTGAACATAATATTAAAGATGGCTGGTAAAGTGAAAGGTATTTTTTTTTCATAATTTGAAGATAGTCAGGAGTTCAAATCCTGCTTTGCAGTATTTTTGGAACATTTTAACATATTGTTGTTTTTCAGTGGTCCTAATCTTTATATGGACTATGTTATAAATAGCACACAAAATATTACAAAGCTCTTTTGCAAATCAAATGGGAGAAACAATTTCTTTGATTCATGTATTGAGATGCATTTGACCTGTTGAGTTCCCTTGTTTAAATTCCAAATATTACAAATTGAATAGAACTGCAATTTTTCACCACAGTTCATTGTGTTTCACTAGAACTGCATGTCTGTAAATTCTATGCACAAATATTCATGTATCTTGGGTTTATCCAGTTTTTAAAAGGGATACATACCTCTGTTTTAGTACAAAATATTTTTTGGTCTTTTGACACACTGTGGCTTTTTAGGTTAAATCAAATGCATTTAGACCTTTTTAATTTTTGCTATGCTTTTTTTGTGTTCTTTATGTCATTGAAGTTTTAATGTTCTTACTGGTGGTGAGAAGAGAAGGAGAGCCTTTGGGGGAGGGGGGTTGATAGACAGTAAAATAAAATGTTTATTTATTTCCTTATATTTTACAGTATTACCATTACATATATATTTTTTTAAATTTCTTCATTTTTATGATATTGATCAAAATATCATTTTGTACTCTTACATATTTGCTATTGCTATTTTTGCTTTTGTGGCTAATTGTATAACTCTGGATTAGAACAATTTAAAAAATTAATTTTAAAATATCTTTTTGTGATATTAGATTACTAAGAAGTCTTCGGTCTTTCAATGGGCGTTTGTATCATTTCTTTGAATGTAAGATCTGATTGTTTTTCTGTGTTATTTTTTTCTATTGACAAGTGTTATGTTTTATTTCAGACATACTATTCTTTATCTTTTAATTTGAGCTGGTTTATACTTTGTTGGGCTTAACTGCAGTTTTGTATTTATTTATTTTTGTATCATGGGCAATATTAAAATATATTATAACTTGCATATTAATGTATGTTAAATTGTAGAACAAAATCTATTTAATTTGTTACCCAATATGATAAATAAAAATGTTAATTTTAAATCACTCAGATTGCTATTAAGCATGGTTATATAAGACAGGTTCTCAAACCCCCCCCCCCCCCCCCCCCTTGATATGACCGTAGGGGGTCCGCAGAAAGAAGAAAATGGTGTATACAAAGTCACAAAAATCACTTGGTTCATTGCATCTGTAAAGTAAACATCTCTGTTCTCCAAGCTGTACTATTTTTGTCTAACATTGACAAATAAAAAAAAAAAAAAAACTTGTCAAGATTAAAAATGACTTTAGACAATATTTTATTCAATAATGAAATTCCCACACAAGAAAAAATAATGATTGAAAGTATATAACTATAAATGTTCAATAATAAAAACTTTATTATATAGCAGTTAGAACAAGACAGAATTTAAACAGTGCTAGTTGCTTCAGATAGAGGCAAAACCAATAAATATGAATTCTGTTCTAACTGAAGTTCAAAAATATCTTGGCACACATGTTCTCTGTATTGACTTTGTTTTAATATTAACATAAAATCATCATCACAATGATGGTTAGTTTCTCAGCAACATGTCTCATAAAATCATCAAACTACTTACTAATAGGTTTATACACACATTATATACAGGCAGCATTCACCAATAGTGTAACACATCTTTTTCAACAATAAGTGAAGTTGCCAGGCTGGCTATATCTCTTACCTCATTGTGAATGAAGAGGATATGGAAATTACCATCATGAAAGCTAGCAACTATAGATACTGAGCATAAGTATTTATTTAACTGCATTTAACATTGAAATTACAATCATCATTTTTGAGAGGAAAAAAAAAAAGACTAAAAAAAATCTTGTTCAAGGGTTTTATAATTGGTCATGGCAGCTATTAAAAAAAAACATACATTGCTTAATAAAACTTGGAAACAGCCAAACAAATTTTATTTTAAAAATGTCAGGTAAAAACTTTATATATGGCAAATGATTAATAAATGCATAAAAAGATACATTATTTTATATCTAGCCAAACATCCTCTATAACTACATATGTAATATTTCACAAGGGATCAAAGATCACCCATTTTATTTCATGTAGAAAACAATTTTAGTGTGGAAATCATAATCCTCTGGATGCCAGTGGCTTAAAGTTAGCACATATAGAATGCTGATTAATATCCAAGTAACATCAAAACATTAGCCTCCTATTGTGCATTATACATTTCTTCATTGTTCACCTTTCCAAGTAAAAACAAAACAAACTAGTACAGTCAGATCATTTTATACATGTCATGTTAGGAAAAAATAAAAATGAGCAAATATAAAAAATCATACATATTTATTTCAGTGAAGTACATCACTATAATTTAAAACAATGATCAGTCATTGTGTGTAGAAAAATTAATCAACATTCTCTAAGTAATCAAAAACAAATACTGGTAGAACAAATGTACGTTTGAAGAAAAGACTTCTACATATGTAACTATGAATGAATATTCAAGAGGAACTACAAGACTAACATTATCAGTGGGACCTTTTGTAGCAATATTGTGCTACATTTTTCTTGTGTGAAATGTAACTATTTGAGTTCTTAAATAATTGAAACATCATGCAGTTGAATGATAATTATGAGAACAATATAGAAATAATAAACTATAAGTACATTAGTACATCTTAAAAAAATGAACTCTTTCTTTCTTTTATTGAAACCTTTTCAAAAGACATTTGAAGTAGGCAGTTTAAAAATGAAGTTCTGTATATTTATAGTAGTTATATATAATATATATATATATATATATATACATATATATAGTAATGAGACAGACAGAACTCTTAGCTTTTAAATATAAGCAGAAGACTATTAAAACTTTCCCTCTTCTGATCTTTGCCTTGTTAATGAGGAGTAGTGATGATAGTACAAACAATTAGCTCTGCTTTATTTTTAAGTACCCAGCAAGTCCATTCTTTCTCTCTCTCTCTATATATATATATACATATTTATTACCACAGTTTAATAAACAGAACAAAAACAGAATAGGTTAAGGAAACTGTCTTCAAATAGGATTATAAAAGACTAGGTGGTTTCATGGAAGATCTGGATAATACAAATGTTAAATAGATAAAAGAATTTCAATTTTTAATTGATCACAAGATAAATGTTTTGGTCTAAGTTGCTATTTTTTACCTTTAAAACAAGCAACAACATAGACAATTACAAAACAAATGCTCAGGTTACTAAGGAGTAAAAGAATTTGAGCCATTAGTTTAACTAGGTTATATTATCAGAAAAAAAACCCAGTGCAAACACATATAAACTATTTGTTTATAGTGGTAAAAGCCTGTTTTCCAATAAACCATTAGTGTCTTTAGTTTCTATCACAGTGAAATTTTTACTTGAAAACTCTAGGCTTTTGAGTTCACAAATAATAAATGGAGTTTTTTTTAATAGCGATCCAAAGAGAGAACTGTGTCTACTCAGACTAAAGAACTAAAATGAAACAACTGCCAAAGCAACTTAACATTGTTATTAAATGGCCAAACTCTCTTAATTGTATTCACTAAGTAACAACGAATCTAAAATCATTTCACCTATACATCTAGTCATAAGATTACTTGAAACAATCTCTTTACAGGCCATGGAATGTACAAAAATAAATGTCATAGGCCAGTGCTGTGTACATTGTTTCCCTTCGTTTCCCATGTGTTTGCCTGAATACCATTAAAAAAAAAGAAACAATAGTGAAATAATGAAATAGTATACTTCTGAGTGTTTTGCCCAGAAAATAGTTTTGTGTTCAAGACCTCTCCCTCCCCTTGTAAAGTTAATAATGTTCCATTATTCAAAAAAAAAAAAATTTTTTTTTAGGAAACAATTACATAGGTGGAATGAACTTATTGAAAACAAATATTTGAAAGAAGAAATGAAAGTAAAAATATTTACAGACAAACTTTAGATGACTTGCCTCTAGATCACTTAAATGATTTACAGAAGGTTCAAGTGGGTGAAACAAAGTTATTGTAAATAGGGATCCAGCATATGAAAGGTAACAAGATTTTCAAGCTATAAAATCAAAGCCATTGTCTATGCATAATATTTTCCTCTAATCCAACCACAATAAAAACTACTTTTGTAGTGATCTCTGTAGTCCACAATTGAAATGGATCAAATAGTACAAAATATTGTTCAACAGATAAAAATAATAATGCATTGTTATCAGCAAGAGTGAATCATTAGAGAATTTTAAATGTACAGTATTGGAGTAAATCAATATAAAATATTGAGTTCCATATACAAATTTCATTCACTAAAACGAAAGTTAAAACTCATTGTAGCAAATATTTATCACCAAACTGTGATCTCAAATGATTAATCAAAACCAAAATAGATCTGTATTACAACTTAAATATAGATAAATGTTTAAGTAATACACACAATGTATTTCTTTCAGACTATTTTGAAGTGAATGAAATTCTTCAATAATATGTCTGGAAGTTGAGTGTAAGTGTGCAGGTTTTAAGAACATTCAAATGCAAAAATTGTACTTAAAAACAAGAATTGTTTCACATTTCAGAATACAAAAATGATCCCAATGTACACAATAAGAAAGTAATGGCAATGTTACAAACCGTTTGTCCAATATAAGCAGAGAATAAATTATAGAGCAGTTCAGGCAAGCAGACTTGGAGAGAACAATTTAGATTGAATTTTTACCACACACATTCTAGAAGCAAAACTAAAAAAAAATTGACCCTTAGGATCATACCATCCAGTACTATCTACATTGGGTATCTTGGCACCCAGTACTATCTGCTCAAACTCATACCTGATCCAATATGAAAAATGAAAAATATTGTAATACACACATACAAAATATTATTTGCACTCTACTTTTCCCCACCACTGCTGTAATTCTAATTTAGAAACTGATTTAGCAGTATTCAAATTATAACATTATTCTGTTCATTTTTGTTGACAGTGTAAGGCTGTTAGAAAATGAAATTTTAAAGTAGGCAATTTACTTTCAATAAAAAAAAAAGCATGAGCTATTAGAAAGGATAACCAGGAACAATATAATATAAAGGTTAAAATAACTATCTAGGATAGAATACAAAATGAAGGTTATTCGAATGTCAGGTTAATGAGGACGGTGATCAGGTAGAATATAGATAGTGGTCAAAAGCTTATCACAAAATATTTCTCCACCCCAAAAAATAAATTAAAAAAAAAAACATTTCTTTAGTGAATTTATTTCCAAGGGTATATTTCATTCACTTCCCACTTCTGTGATTCATTATCCGAGTCACAAGTCTGCAGGTGAAGTCTGTCGTCTTTACTGGTGCCGACACATTTGTTGACACTCTTGTGGCGTATTTGACCCAAGGACTGAAAGTTTCAAGTTAACACTAAATTAAACACTGTACAAGGGAAGTGAAAAACAAAAAAGATGTTCTCAAAGAAATAAAGTGTTAGTATTTATTTACTCTTTGTATAATATAAATAAGAAAACCCTTTCCCAAAATGCTACACCCAGTATTTTGATTCTATGATAAAATTCAGAGCCAAGCTTAACATAGCAGGTTGTATGGGAAATAAGAACAATGTCACATGTAGGAATCCATGTCCTTTCTTTTATGCAAAAGATTTTGAGATTTATATTTGGATATGCTGTCTGACTGGTCCTCACATCAATAAGTGCAAGTGAAAATCCAATTTCGCCATTGCCTAGCCTATATCATGCTCAGATAGGTTAAATGGTTACTTTAGTGTGCAGAGGTAACATTTTGTAAACAAGATTAAAGTCTTATAATATTATATGAAGCGATAAAGGTGAATGGCATGTCATTAATAAATGCAATAATTAGGAGAGGTGCATATACATGCACGAACTGTGGCAAACTCTGCCGCTCCAGAATTGGCTTGATCAGTCACTACAGATCCTGCCCCATCTCAAGACATGGCCAAAGCCAGTGACTCGTCTGGGCGCATTCATTGCCTTCCTAGACGGAAGGAGCCATATGATTAAACAGTATTTGTTTTTTTTGGTAACATAATATAATTAAATATAACGCAAAATCCCTTTATTATATTATATTTAAGATATGGAGGTATTTTATAAGATAATAAGTACTGAAGATTTATTACCAAAGATATGGGGCAATTTAAAAAAAACACTTTCATTCTATTGAATAAAAATGAAAATAGGGCCATCCACCTATATCATGACATCACACCTTCTTAGAAGACCTAAAATCTGTGGCACAAACTGGGAGGAGGCAATTAAGTCATCTATGACTGATTTCTGTGAAGAGAGCTCTCCATCCTATGCGCCAAATAAAGATGGAAGACCTAAGTCCTACGTAAGTAAGTCTACTGAAATGACCTGAATAAGTTCTTTACATTTTCCAACTCAAGCATCTCACTGACCTTATTAAACTCCCATGGCCCTTCTGGCTGAATGTCACAGTAGCGTATATGGAGTGTATCCTGATTCTCATCCATGATACAGCGTTCACCTAATCCAAGCTGACCTTTTTCATTGATACGGAACAGCTGATTCAGTGAAAAGGAAAAAAGATTTATTATATATATACTATGATAACAAACCATCTTGGTCAAAGTTTTATCTAGTTCCATCATCAAACAAATACAACTGGGAAAAAATACACCTTAAGCTGGAGGTTATCCAACATAGAGATGGATAATGCTTAAATGATTTGATTTTGATTTTAGGCACATCGGCACTATTTAGGCCATGTCGTGCCTGCATTCTAATGCTTAAATAAAATTAGGATTAAATAAAAATGATTTTCAGGAAACGATGGTTTCAAAACTTACCATCATTTGGTAACAACTAACTACTATATGAATTATATTAAAAAAAATAAAAGTTCAAACATTAGAAACAGAATCACAAGTTAAATGTTTGAAAGTAGTTATAATAATACATTTACAAAATTTAATAATTACTGCAAATGAATGTAAAAAAAAAATAATATTGTTATATTTAACGAATTTGCTTAAATGGTCCATTTATAAAAAAATTTGAACTTTTTGCTCATCACAATATAACCAAAGTTGTATAGAACTTAAAAAGAGAAACTATATTTTCTAGAACAAGCTTACTGGTCTCCTCAAGCTGCAAACACTTTGTAGACTCACTTTGAACTCCCCATTGTTTTCTATTCCTACTGGACCACTTAACATTTTAACAAGCAATTAATTTGTTTCAAAATGAACAGAAATTCAGAACCCATAATGTTTATTTTGAAGTTATTGAGATGGCTGGCCATACTGGTAGGTTCTACAGGGCAATGAAGTTTCAAGCTTGTGGTTGATTTTCACATAACACAACATGCAAACAAAGAAATGACATAAATCATACCAGAAGCCCAAAAGCTTTAACACAAAGGAGATTGAAATTATAAGGATTCAACTAGATTTTTAAATAACAGTTTTGAAAAACATAAGAAAATAAAAAAAAGAAATAAGAAGAACTTATTAAGAACTTATTGAGTTTGTGCAGGACATCCTGAAAGATTCTCTATTAATCCTCAAACCAAGCAGACTGATATTTTGACAAATAAAATCATGCTTTATGCAGACATTATCGGTGGTTCTCAAACCTATTACATAGTACTGCCTATTGAAAACTCTCAACGCTAGATCCCTAATTTCAGATTAATGTAACCAACCTATATAATTATTAGGTTCTCAATGCTACATAAGTTTTCAAATTGAGCAAGAAAATGTACAACTAGTGCTAGATGACTGACTCTTCAGTTTGATAATTACAACTTGAAACTACAGAGAAAAAAACAACAACACTTAAGCTTCACTTAAGTCTCTCCAAATAAACCCAATTTGAATTTCTAATACACAAGGAATAGGGAATTAAACTAAACACAGAAAATGTGTTCTACATCCAATAATACATGAACAATCTTTTTCTTACCTGACGCTATAAGACATCAAAATCCAAAATTAATGGCAGCAAATGTAGGTCAGGGTTTATAATTAGTGTGTAAGTGTGTTTGGGGGGTACATGTAAAAGTAATGAGGGAACTGGATTAGAGGTAGAACACTATTGCTTAAACAATAATAGTTGAAATATGGTGTGGTTTGCATGAATTATGGAAAGCTTTTGAGTAACCAAATTAAAAGGTTTTACAGGAAACATAGCAGTAAGATATTTTAGTATTAAAATATAGCATGATGGTCACTAACTATTGAGACACCTTTTAATTTTAGAGAATATATGTCCTAATATAAAATGTTTAAATAATGGTTGAGCTTTGTAAACATATTTCAACCATTAAATTAATGCCCAAGATTCTAAACATAAATGGGGTGATTATATCATAATATTATAAAGTGGGTTGCAGAAATTATTTAGTTCTAATTCTAGCATCCATTGATAGCAAGATCTATAAATACAATTCTTGTGGTCTTTGAATTTTTGTTTTCTATAATTTTCATTTAGCTATTTGCTGGAGGGTTATATATATATACTAGCAATAAAGACCAGCTACACCCACTGATTTTTTCCCAAACTTAATATTGTTTATTATGTCTGGAGCATCGCCTTTTTTTGAACTTCCAATAAAAGGGCCATATTTTAATGATCCTCCTAAAAAACCTTTTAGCATGTGAATTATTATATCTGTTACAATGAAATGGACCGCCTTCTTTCCTTCTCACTTCTTCTCTTTGCAACCCACTTTGTTTGTTTTTCACCCTGCGCTACGTAATGTTCTCTATAGAATCTGTACGGCAGATGATTAGATATCTTGATTACATACATACATAAATGAATGAACGAGTTAAATTTTAGGAACATGTTTAAGGTAAACATGAATGTCTCAAAATTATCCCTTTTGGAATTCTAATCTTCCAGTTCTTTTTTCTCTAAATTTAATAAAAAATCAATTGATGTTTAATCACATTGTAAGTTCTAGTTAGTAATTCCTTTTTTAAATTATTGATTTGTCAATTAAGTGATACCATTTATCTCAACAGTTCTTGGACAATATAGTATTTCTTTTGAAATAGAAAAAAAAGTAACTCAACTGGACATATTTTATAATTAATAATAATTAATTTATAATTTCATTATTTAATATTTGATAATTTTATAATTAAAATGGTATGACAAGTTTATGTTTTAAGTAACAGCTCAACAAATTGATTTAAACATCTGTCTGTGTTTGACTGCCCAACTTAATAAGCCAGTCACTGCTAAACTAAAGAAATATTAACAGTGTGCCTGCTGGACTCTGTGACACCTTTATTTTATTGATTTTAACCCTTTCCATTAAATCAATGCAGCAGTCAACACATACAGATGATGTATTCACACTGATTGAAAGTGAAGCTGACAACTGTTGTGTTGTATGTTGAGAGAACAACACAACTTGACAAACTCATTGCTTTTTTTTTGTTTTTGTTTCTTGCTCTTGTTTCAACAATGACTTGTCCTGGTTGAGCCCAACTTCACATCATGTGTTGGCAAAGATGGCTAAATGGCTAAGAAGATTATCTTTGACTTAATTCATTTAGTTCAATTATGAGCTCCCTAGCATGTTTTCATTTTAATGCCTCAGTAGAAAGTAATTCTCTATAAGTACAAGCCATACTACCACTTAACATAAGTCACAAGTTTCTAATAACCAGGGCACCCACTTCTAGAATCAGTGAAATAACTTTGTAAACTACATACAAAACCCTCACAATAAAACAGCTTAAATTTCTAGCATTTCATCAAAAGCTCTCTAAGTACATTTTTTTTTGGTCTATATCCAACTAAAAACAAACTGATGACAATGTGACACTAAGACAAAGAAGGTATGAAAAATATACAGTATGGCAACACTCTGACACTACACACACAAAAGGACTAGCTCTATAATGAGCACACAGGAACAACTTATAGGTCTTTGTAATCACAATTTGTGCAGGAATAAACACACATTAAAATGTGAGTGACTTACCTGATTGCCACCTTGACTATGACAAAAGTAAACTCCAATTGGTCCTCCATTTACTGGCTGGTTATGAGTATCCCAACACTTACGATCACTGCCAGCATGACGAATCTAAAAAAGAAATAAGACATTTTTTTGTAGAAAAATGATATAAAATGGAAGATTTACAAGCTAAGCAAAAAAATATATGAAGACGTTTAAATTTTAAAAAAAAGAAAATATTTCAGAAAAAGTCTGTACCTCTCCCCAGGCAACATTTGGAGGTAAGGGAGGGAATTTATCATACACATCATAGGCAACATTTTCCATGAACCAACGGAAACTTTTGCACTTTTTCTCCTCCTTCATCTTCAACTGTGCACTGACATCTCCATAAGGTGCTCCTCTCAGCCAGGGCTCTCGTCTGTAAAAGTACTCCTTGAATTCACCTTCCATCCATACCTCTACCACTCGCAGATAATTCTGTAAATCATTTCAAAACAAGTTCAATAGATCACTACTATCAGCAAATGTACTTTTTTTAAATATCTAGCTATCAACATTATTTTGTACAAAATAAGTACAATTATTAGTACAATAATAATTGTACAATACATGAATCCCAACAAAAAATAAATGGATTTTGAAGTCAGACTTTATGTTTATCATCATAGTAATCACTTTACTTACAGCATAAGAGTGCGGTACTTTGGGAACTGGATAAGGTTTCTTGGGACCACCACCTGTCCTTGGCCCTCTGTAAATGTGACCAACACGTGAGCATGGAACCCATTCTGAGCTACCACCACACATCCACACCTAAGAATAAAACATTTTTCATAAATTTATATAGATAGTCAATGACCAGATTGCAAACAAAAATGATTAAAAGGTAGGCTAGTCTCAGAATGCTAAATGATGCAAGAGTTCTAAATCTAAGGATGTGCTAAAGTAGGTCAAAGTCTAAATGGAACATAAAGCTATGGGGACAGATGAAAACAAGAGCTTAAATACAAAGACTGTCACAATGAAAGCCTCCCCCCCCCCCCCCCCCCCCAAAGAGCTGAGTTTGTGACTAAAACTGACAAACTACATTATTACTAAGATTAAATAGTAGAAGTTCAAAGCTAATACAATATAAGGGTGCCTGGTTTGTTGGAGGCTTGGCACTGTGATTTAGTCAAGTTTTTATCATTGACTAAGCACATGTATAAGCAAAGGACATAATAAGAATGTAATTTATAAGACAACAATACAAGGTACAATATCTGCCATCAACTTCCCCTCCTGAAAGCTTGGGCAATTACTTCTGTTGTGTTACATATTCTATGAATGGTGTTTATAATGAAATTACTGGCTGCTTATAGTAAAGTAAAGTTCCCTTTCGGACCTTGTGGTCTATAGGGTAGATGATGTAAAGGTCATCTATTTCCAAGGCCTACGGTTTACGACCACAGCACAACAACCAACCACCTTTACTTTTCCCCAACTAATGTCAGGTACCCATTAGAGCTGGGTGGACTCAGAGGCGCGAAATTAAAAATCCCAGTCTTCACCAGGATTCAAACCCAGGACCCCTGGTTCGGAAGCCAAGCGCTTTACCGCTAAGCCACTGCACCTCCTAGTGGCTGCTTGGGCGTGTTGTATTTACTTTGGATAATGCCCGCTTCCATCCACATTATAATCTCAAAAGGACTTCAAAAAGCCATACACACAATTTCTAGCTGATGTACTTTAGGGTAATGATAATGATTGATTGTTGATACGATGAGCTCAAATTTTGAAAAACAGCTTTTTTTATATTAGTATGATACAAAAACAACATATTTATACATAGGTTTTTTGTATTTACCTTAAATGCTAGCTCATAATTTTCACCTCCCCAAATTTTCAGTCCAGGATCATAAGCTCCCAGCTCAAAAAAATATGCTCTGTCCATAGCCAGTAGACCACCAGCATGAGTAGGGGCGCTGAAACATTGTTAAGTCTTGTGTATACATTTATGTTAATGAAGACTGAAACTTTAAAGCTAAAGTATTGATTTAACACCATCTGGTCATGCCTCTCTATAAATAAAGACACCAAGTATATTGATGGGTCTTTTTACTGAAGTATGTAAGAAATACATTTAAGCTTTTTACAATTTTTTTTAGCTTCTAAACTAAAAGAAAGTTAAAAAAAACAAAAAAAAAACAACAACAACAAATAACATTGTTCCCCATTTGTAGATGATCTACTTACTGATATGGTTCACTAGGATGTTTCCTCTGATCAAGGACCTTCTGTGGCACTAGTCCTTCTTTGTACAGAAATCCCCATTCAAAGATACCACGATGATGATGGTGATCATAAACAGGATAATAAGCCATATTATCCCAGTTGATCCCATCCACAATAGGTACAGCTAAAATAGTCCTTAAAAACACACAAAACAAATTAGCAATAGTAAAACCAAATGTAATAGAGTTAACTAGATGCAACTATCTGTTGAGTAAAACTAGATGTAACTATCTGTTGAGTAAAATTAAACGTAACTATCTGTAACTGCAAAATAAATGTTCACTTTTACTTTCTGTACTAAATCTAACTATATTTTACACATAAGCCTTACATTCGCTCAATGAACAGCAAGATTTAAAACAAACTTTACTTTTCTATTCATATGTATTTTTCTTTAGATTGATCAAATAAATAGTGGAGGCTTTCATTTTGAAAATGGTCTTTTTGTTCTATAATCTTTTTGTTCCATAAATCTAAAAAGAAATTCATACAAGTATCTACAGAGCAGATGTGAGCAGTTTACCTGTCATATCTAATTCTGGCTAACAGGGGAGGAAGCCAATTTTTGTTGCACTCACAGTGAGCATCAAGGAAGACAATGACGTCCCCTGTGGAGTGTTCAGCACCTCTTGTTCTAGCAGTAATGAGGCCCAAGCGTTCTCCATTTCTATAGAGTTTGACAAGACCATTGAATTGCTTAATGTACTCTTCAAGCTTGCCCTGCAAAAATTCTGAAAAAAAAAACAACAACAAAAAAATCCCTTTCAAAAATTGTGTTATTAGGAAGCATTTAATTAAAAAAATAAAGAAGCTATGCTATTGCAGAATCTGCCAGTGTGTAGTACTGAGTGCTACAAACTGTCCATAAGTTACCAGCTCCTGATTTTTCCTCAGGGTTAACTTTTTTTGTGCTAATGGCCAATGATGGTGTAAATTCATATTCTAATGGCCAAAGGTGGTGTAAGTTCATATTCTCATTTTAAGATCAGGTTATAAACACAAAATTTGTATAAATCCTGAAACTTCCCATGGCATCAGATGAAGGCTGTAAGGTTGGTTTTAGTGCTTGAAATTAATACCAAAATAAAATTTTGACTGTCAGAAACATAAAATTTACAGAACATGTCTTTTGACTTTAGCATTAAATTGAAGCAATATAATGATAAAATATGAATTAGTAAAAAAAATGTTAAATTAAAAAAACAAGAATGTCTTATTTACAATAAAACAAAGTTGACTAACCACTAGTTCATAAAAAAAACACAAGATAAATAAATATTTGTTACAAAAATGATGCATTCAAATTTAAAGTGAAAGAAAGTGTACTTTATGATTAAGTGATTTTTTTTTTTTAGCAAGAGAAACAGACACACTAAACCTAAACCTCTTTTTACAGTACTGAAACTATGGATTTTACCATATTCACTCCCATCATCTATTAGAACAACTTCTTTCAAGAGCTTAGGAGGTGATGTGTTGATAACGCTGTGAACAGTTCTGATAAGAGTAGACCATCCTTCATTGAAAAACACTAAAATAACACTGGCTGTGGGAAGGTCTTCTGGGTAATGCCAGTACTTGCACCTGTGAAAACACACAAAGCAAAGAAACAGTTGTTACAAACTAAGGATATTTAGCTCACTGTTCGTGGACATTTCAAATGTAAACAAAATATTAAATCATAACCTTTCTAAGGAATTAAACAACTTGCCAACTAACCATCTATAAAACAAACAAAAAAAAGAGAGTTTGGGGATATCTGGCAAAATATTAAGTATTATTCTCAATTGCAGCTTTTCTGAACCAGAGGTAATTATGTCCCTGGGAATATATGCTAGACAAAAGCTTTATTTTTAGCCCAAGGCATTGTAATTTTACTCAAAAGATACAGTTGAGAAAATGCAATTTTAAATTTATTACAAAAGATTGTGGAAATCTAATTTTCACAAGTCTCTAAGGGTATCCTTACTTCTAGTTTGCTTTAGTCCAATAATCAATCATTATTTCAATGCAGAAAAACAAATTTAAGTAACTAAAATAATAAATACAGATTTAGTAAGATAATCTCTTATAGGAATATGAGGATTATCCAATTTAACAAAAAAAATACTCACTCTTCCATTCTTGTGTCTGGTAGAGTTCTGTTCATAGCAACTTTGTCACTGGCCACCATATTGAAACCATACTCTCTTGTTTGTCTGTCTGCCTCATCTTTTTCTTCCAAGCTGACCACCACAGCAGCTCCTTCTTCACCTAAAATATAACATTTGATGAATCCATTGAGCTCATAAGCAAATTATCTCCCTCTTTATCTATGAATTATTTTTATTGGTTGCTATTTTATCAACAGTAAACAAAATGTTTATATGTAAAACTACTATCTTACCTTTTTAATTTTTAAATAGAATTGAAATCAGTACACACAAATGTTATGTTAGGTCAAAACATACTAACCTGGCCCATACTGTTTTATTGAAGGAGGCTCATAGTTTCCAATAACTCCTTCTTTAAATACAGCTGTTGGGCCATATGTTTTTTCTGGGAATGGAATGTCATCACCATTGAGGTTCTCACGTTTTTCAGGTGCTTTCAAGTTGCTATCCATAAATGGGTTGAGTGGAGCATTCTGATGGAGATTGGGCAATGGTAGAGAATCCTGTGGCACGATATAGGAGAGATATTTAGTCATAAGATACAACATATATATATAAACTTTTATATATATAACTTGAGTGACTATTTACTACTTCTTAAAATTTAAATTATAAGATAAATATTAATATTCATCTGGATAATTTTGAAGTATATTTCAGAGTTGCAATAAAAACATAAGAGTAATAACACAATATCTTGATTATTCAGTTCAACTTTTTAAAGGCAAAAATAGTATGCTAGAGGCACAAGTTGCTCAGTTAACATAGAAAACAATTTAATTATTAAAACAAAGTAGAATCAATTGAGCCGAGTAAATTAATTTGCTACGTTTTTAATTAGTTTTTAAACAAATTATTAAAGATATATATTAAAATATTAAAATATAAAGGAAAGGCTAGTGACATAAATACCACCATCTAACTAGAGCCAATGAAATATGTCAATGTCAACTTACCGCTAGCTTGCCTAAGTTGAGATCAGACTTGTTGGATGATGAGGGCAACAGTTTAAACATAATGATAATAAACAAGACAGCAAAGACGCCTATGCCTATCTTGGCTATCTGCTTTAACTTGAGCTGTACAACTCTCATGGTCAAATATTAACATCTGAGAAATCAGCAATAAAAGCATTATTTTTAAAAAGTAAAAAAAAAAAAATAAAAAAATATTTCCTTAGTAGTTTTCACATACTAAATATAATAGTTAAGAAAGTACTTTTGCTTTCAAGAAGCATACACATTGCCTGAATATATACAGGAGACAAGAACTAGTTCAGTCAATAAGTGTGACTATTGTAATGATTCTTGGGTAGGGACTATAGTGAATCAGAGAAACTACTGTGTCTGTATGTGTGTGTGTATATATTTATATAAATATATTACATTTTGATATTTTAAGTAATTTCAGTTCAAGTTATAAATTTATTGTATGTTACAGCATTTATGAGCCTGCACCACAATCAATAGGAAAAAATTAGCCACTCATTGCCATGTTCCTCATAATAGTGACATTAACCTTGATATAGTAGTTAAATTCAATATGAATGTATAATTACACTTGTTTTATATAATAATTTGTAAAAAAAAAATGTGTGTTTTGTGTTTAGATAAAGAACAACAAACACACACTTCCTTTACTAATCTGCTAAGGGAACTAACTCTTACACAACATTACATCATATATATCAACATCCTTCTTTCTCTACAAAAATAACATCTGAGCAAATATTCTATAAAATTAAACATAATATATTAAAATCTGCCCCTTTCATAAACAATAATGTTACATATCTAACACATGATTTTAGAAAAAAACAAAATAAGTATGACAGAGAAGACAAAAACAGTCAATAGAGCCATACATCTGAGTAGTCGGATAGTACTTAACAGTATTTCAGTTACTATTTCATCACCACGGCTTCCTTCAAACTCCTGAGTTTTAATGATGCCTCCTTTCCTTTCAGTGTCATGTTGAGGTGGTACTTTCCTGAGATTTTCATTTTTGAATATTTTCACCTTGATCAGAGTTCTGCCACAACCTTTTCAGATTCTTCACAGAAACATCAGTCTTTTCAATTGGTTTTGGATATTGTCTCTTACACAGGGAGGAAAAATTATTCCAACTGTGGTATGTGTAGCATTCTTTACCCTGGGCTGGGCAAACAGCGTTTCTTATGTGTGATACTTGCCACAGCATCTACTATTTGGAAATTTACTGCCACTATATAGATTGTTCTTTCAGAAGTTTGAACGATGATCTGTGACTATAGTTGATGTAAGTGTCTTGATAACAATACAAAAATACACATAGGCTTTATTTTATTCTACCATTTTAGATAACACAACAAACACACACCTCCAAATCTGATAAGGCTAAGGGAACTATCTCTTGTATGTACAACAATTCATCACACATACCAACAGCTTGAGACAGTATTAGGGAAGTAAAGTGTAAATACTGTCTGCTCTGTAGTCTGAAGATCTAAACCTAGAAGTATATGTGGATCTAGTACAGGTCTGAGGACGATCTAGTTAAATCTAGTAGAATCTAGATCTAGATACAGTGCAGTAACAGTACATTGCTACAGTATGAGTTACTAGTTTATGAGTATCACATTGTCAATTGTCATACATTCACATTGATAAAAATGATTTACAAGTGTCAAGTCAGGTTAGACAAGTAAAGTGCCAATAGTCTATATTTTAGTCTATATTTATAATATAATTTTTATATTTCTATAATATGACTATAACTATAGTTAATAGTATACTGACTCAGTGACTAGTCTATACTATAATAATAGGTATGAGTATATTATATTATACTGACTATACAGCGTATTATAGAATATAGGTAGACTCCTAATCATTTTACTCATACTTACTATTTTACTAAACTATCATTTATCATAGTTATACTCATACTAGTCATAGTTCATACTAGTCACTACTCATAGACTTCATTATTCATAGAGTTAATCATAATGAGAGTCTAGAAGAGACTAATCTGCATGAACACTGACAAACAGTGAACATTAATGATTTAATGAACAGAGTGCAGAACTATTAAAGATCTATCTAAGTAATAAATAATATAGAAAATATAGATCTAGACTAGATATAGAATTTGCATGCAATGCACACATACCTGTACACGTAATGCCAAATGGATCTGTTTGCAGATACACTTACCTATATTAGAATTTAGATTCAATCGACCTCTCTCTATATAGAGAACATATCACTAAGAAAAAAAAAGTTTTTATCTAGATCACACATTTATAATATTTATAGGTCTGTGATCTATATAGATCTAGATCTTGTATGCAAACAGTAACGGGTAGTCTCCCTTAGGCTTAGGTCTTGTTTAGAAAATTTGTTTATTTATCAAAAATCCCAAAGAATTGAAAGATCTTGGAGAATCTTGGTTAGATCATGTAACTATTAATTGATTAGATCTAGAGTCAATAGACTATTGGATGGCTGCCTGGTCGTGCGGTTTGCGCGCTGAACTGTCGTTCGGATTTATCGACGGTCGAGGGTTCAAACCCTGCCCGCTCCCATCCCCCGTCGTCCTGCGGGAGGTTTGGATTAGGAAGTAAACTATCTTCAACTCTGAAAGAACATCCGAAACAATGTAAAACAAAACATATTGTATAGAGTCTAGATCTAGATAGATTATATTCTAGACATTTATATATACTCATTATTATAGAGTAGACTACAGATCTAGTCTACATATTTTTTTACTTCAGACTACTACAGAGTCTACATCTATGACATTTTATGATCTTAGACTTAGTCATGGTCATAGTATAGTTACTGTTGTATAGTCATCTAGAAAAGATCTAATCATGATCATCTATCTGACTATTCTAATAATTCTATTTCTATATATAGTAGATTCTTATATAAGGCACACCATATTCTGGAACTAGGTCAAATTTTTATTTTATTTTTTTATTTGGTGAAAGTTTAACTTACAAAAAACCTGAAAGCAGATTCTTATTCTGCAACTAAAGGCGTAAAGGACTATAAAAATAGCTGTGTTCCTTTGTATTACCACCCATAGTCAAGATTTTATTTTAAAATAAATTAGGTCACTTCATTCTCCTATACTAAACACAGTTTTTGTGCTTTCTCCTGTAGCGCACACTGAGCACTGTCAACAAACACCACTATGTTAAGGCTAATAAATTATATCTGTGTTAATTAAAAATTATTTAGATTGTATTAAAAGAAGTAGATTCACTTCTGTAATATGTATTTATAGTTATAGTATATTGCCTCTCTCTCTCTCTTATCTCTTTCTTTCTCTCTCTCTCTCTCTATATATATATATATATATATCGTTTATAGTTTATTTATTTATATATGCCTACCTATATAATCTATGTGTAGAAACAGACATAAATAAATCTATATAAATTATAGATCTATAAATTAATTATTCTCTCTCTCTCTCTCTCTCTCTCTCTCTATATATATATATATATATATATATATATATATATATATATATTATAATGTATATATATATATATATATATGTCGTTTATAGTTTATTTATTTATATATGCCTACCTATATAATCTATGTGTAGAAACAGACATAAATAAATCTATATAAATTATAGATCTATAAATTAATTATTTTAATTTAATAAAGATAATATTTTCAACTAGGCTACTTGTATTTTCTCTCTGTCTTTCTTTTAATTCCCATCCAATGACCCTCTTCTTTTCATAATTTGGATGTTCGTTTTGTTACACCTTAACATCCCCTCCCTCCCATAGATGCTTATAATTCTTTTCATGACACTCTCCACCTTCCCTCCACTGCCTGTTTGATAGGCTGTGACACTACATGTTTAGTGTATACTTCTCATCACTGCCAGTGGTCGCCTGGCATGATCACCTGCAGTGGGCATGGTCTCTGGCTTCAAATAAGCATCCCGCACTTTTTCTTTCATTCATAAATTTTATATTCTAGATATCTCGATCTAGGTCATGTTTATTCATTGAAAAAAATCATAGAGTTATTAATCCCAATAATATTTCTTATTACGATTTTTCCTTGTGCACTACAGGAGAATGTGTTAAATTCATTATTATTGTTGAATTTTATTTAACTGCTAACAGTATAAATGTGATTGGAATGTTTTTCTAAAGATGTTTGGAAGCTTATTTTGATATATCCATCAACCTACGATCAAACAGGCTCATAATTTAGCCTTCATCCCTTATTTGGGTATGAATTGTCAGGGGAGGTTAAAACAACAGCTTTACATAGATGGTTACAGAGAATCTAAAAAACTGCTATCTGCTTTGGAAAAGCGGAACAAAAATACCAGAACTTATCTAAAATTGGACATGCGCTGACCCAAAACGTCGTTTTTAGCTCCAAACATAAAAACAAATGAATTATAAACAAAAAAAGCGATGCGTTTCTTGAAGGAGAATTCTATGAACTGTGCCTTATATAAGAACCTCCTCTATAACTATTAAACTAGATTAGTCTTGATTAGATTGATTAGATCAACTTCATCAAGTACTTTAACTACTTCAAGTAGATCTATTACCTATTATTCGTCTAAGTCAGTCTAAGACTAAATTGTCTAAATCTAGATGAACTAGATGATAGATCTAATCTTTATCTAGATCTATTATTATAATTATAATAATAATTTTTATTATTCATTGTTTTTGTAAAGTCAAAGTTGCTAACAGTGAGGCCACTAACACTTCTTTTTAAAAGTTTTTATTTGGTAATTTACTAAGTACCGGTAATTAGAATTATATTTATAGTAGATTCTTATATAAGGCACAGCGTATTCAGGAACTAGGTCAAATTGGTTTTTTATTTGGTGACGGTTTAATTTACAAAAAAACTGAAAGCAGATTCTTATTCTGCAACTAAAGGAATATAAAAATAACTGTGTTTCTTTAAATTACCACTCATAGTCAAGATTTTATTTTAAAATAAATTGGGTCACTTCATGCTCCTATACTGAACGCAGTTTTTGTGCTTTCTCCTTCAGTGCACACTGAGCACCGTCAACTCCTGGAAATCTCCTGAAATTGCACAATATACAAAAAAGTCATGGAAATTGTAAAAAATATTTTGAAAAATTATACAAATATCCTAAAATATATAGATAAGCTTTGTCATTTTGGGGTGTCACTCAATATGGAACATACCAATCCTTCACGCGAAAAAAAAATGGCATTATGCAATACGCGTAATTGTGGAATCTAGTGAAAGAAGCTTCTTGCACCTCAAACTAATAAAGAATTACTTGAGGTCAACAATTCTCATAGATAGATTGAAACATTTAGTAATTCTTGATATTGAGCTTCATCTATTTAGAAAATAGAATTTTATGATATACTGTATGACTTCACTACGCGCAAGACTCGTAAAGTAATTCTGTACATAGTAAAGAATGAATAAAATGCAAAGACAAATTTATTTTCTAATACAAACTCTAAATTTTCACTTATTATCCATATCCCTACCCAAACTTGGCCCCGCGCGAAATCCGTTTCCCATAGGTCCCCACAAGGGTTGAGTCCGGCCCTGCTTTTTAGTGATGGGTGAATACAGAGTAGATTACTTGTTCTCCCCCCCCCCCCCCCCCCCTTTTTTTTTTTTTTTTTTTTTTTTTGCTGCTAAAGTTACGTGGGGTAGAAAAAAATAAAAGAATTATCTTTCCATGACTTCTTGGTCACAATGGTTAAGTACACGCCATTTAGTGGCAGGTGAATACTACTTGTTCTCCCCCATCCTCTTTTTTTTCATTGGGTAACTCTAGTACGACTTGCAGAAATAAAAGAGTGATCTTTCCTTTACTTCTTGGTGTCCAAACTGTTGAGCCATGAAGAGAACATCTAAAGGAGTTTTGAGTTTATTCCCCCCTCCAGAGTTTTTTTAATGTTAAAAAACCCTCTCTTCAATAAACTAAAGCAAACAAGTCACCAGAGATGGGTTTTGAGTTTAAAACCCCCCCTCTGGAGGGTTGGGACTTTAAAATCCCTCTTCTGCGGGTTTTGAGGTTAAAACTTTCCTACTCTTCATTATAAAAGTTAAGCCAACTACAGTCACCAAATTCTCTGAGCATAGCCAAGCAGGGTTTTGAGTTTAAAAAAAGAATAATCAAGTATATTAACTAGATTTAAGATTTACATAGTTTATAGATGTACTATAGACTGTATAGTATAAAAATATGGATGCGTGTGAGGATTTTCCCAGTATAAGAGAGAAAAGATATTCCTCTGTGGTTGTTGCAGTTTCCTTTTCGCTTGTATAGATGGACAATTGTGGCATCTTTAAAGTCTTGTGGTATTGACTCTTGTTCCCACTTAATTAAGAACAGCTCGCGAAGTCTTTCAATCAGGGCTAATCCACCTTTTTGTAGACCTCTGTGGGAATGGAGTCAGCTTGTCAGTGACTTCTCAAGAGCATGCTCAGACTTTGGCCTTACCATTAACACAAAAAAGACTGGTCTTATATTTGCCTGCTCCAGGGAAAGCTTACTCAGATCCAAGCATCGAGATAAATAGACATGATATAAATGCAGTGGACAGATTCACATATCTTGGCAGCATACTCTCCAGAAACGGAAAGATCGAAAATGAAATCGACCTGCGTATCGCCAAGGCCAGTGCATCATATGTCAGACTGTCTAAAAATGTCTGGAAGACGTGGTATCATCACAAATACAAAGCTAAGGATCTATCAATCTGTCATGCTCCCTACATTGCTCTATGCCTCAGAAATGTGGACAGTGTACAGAAAACATACAAAGAAACTGAACTACTTCCACATGACATGTCTAAGAAAAATACTGAATGTCAAATGGCAAGACAAAATACCAGATACTGAAGTCCTTCAAAGAGCGGGTCTGCAAAGCATCCACCTAATCCTGGTGCAGTCCCAGCTGTGATGGGCAGGACACGTCTGCAGAATGGAAGACCGCCACATCCCTGTATGGCCAACTAAATGAAGGAAAGTGCTCACAAGGTGGTCAAAGAAAATGCTTCAGGAACACCTTCAAGCTTCTCTGAAGGTGTTCAGCATAGACCCAGCCACCTGGGAGACAGGCACATGACAGAGCATCATGGCATTACACTGTGAAAACTGGGGCACAGGTTGCTGAGGAAAAGAGAACAACGCTGGCAGAAGAAAAATGCCATAGAAGAAAAGCAGGTTAATGACACTAGCTCCAGCTGGAATAACTTGCCCAGTGTGCAGCCAAACATTCCAGGCTCACATAGGTCTCACCAGTAACATGAGGCACAAAACCCCAGTGCAAAGCCCTCAGTTCCCTGGATGACAAAGTGGTCATCATCGAACCATGTTGGATGAACTATATTTATATATAAAAATATAATTATACTAGATCTAGATCTTTATAAAGATTCTAGTCTGTATATTAATTATAGAAACATAACAAGCCTATCTAGATTTAATAATAATTGTATTTGTTTCAATGTTTGCAGTTTTAACTACAGCATTTTGTGTCAAAGTGTTACAATTATATTGCTGAAACAACACAAATTGTAATTTAACATTTTAATTCAATTTTATTATTAAAATTATTTTATATTTCAAGATAAGATAAGATCATTTTAGCCTAGATTAAGGCCTTAGATATTTGCAACCATGTTATCTCTCCTTCTTTTCATTAATATTATTTTTAAAAATTCTTTCTGTGTACCAGTATTATATGCATTTAAAAAAGCACAGGTTTTCAGAGTTACAAAGCCATGAACACCATGAGAAAATCCAGCCTTTCTATTCAAATCACTTTTCCCACTAAATACCTCTTTTTGGGGCCTTCCATTTGTTCAGACTTGAGTAATTCACAATTCATCAAGACCTTATTTTTATTAATTTGTCAAAGCTTATAAATTAACTTTTTAAATTTCATTTTAAACACATTTGTAGACGTTTATGTATATTTTTTTTAATTACAATATTATCTTAATTTTTTTAACATAACCTATAGCTGCACCATTTCCCCAGATTTAGATCATCAACAATATTCACTTCAACTTCATTGTCTACATCTAAAATGGATGATGATGATTGTGATTTTGAGAAAGCAAGCAAGAAAAATAAAAGCAAAATTAATATTTTTGATGACAGAGTAAGTTCTGCAGAAGTTGTTTTGGTAATAAAAATTATGACTTGTGAGGTCTGAAAACAATGGGAAGGGGAATGAGCAAGACTACAGATTAATTTAACAAGTGATATAATTATTGCCTTTAACATTCTACCTTACCTCAGCATTCCAACTACCCCTCTGTCTAGTGTTGATCACAATATCTTATTTTAATATTTCTTAAAAATAAACTTTTGGTCAATATGAACTTCCTTAAAATGTTAAATGTTTGGCTACATATTAATGTCAATCATGCCTCTAATTATAACTAATAAAGGTAATAAAGTATTGTCTTTGACTCTGAATGTGGGAAGCGTGGTCAAGAGGCTAAGTGCGCTTGAACTTGGCTTGTCTTGGCTACCTAGAAGGGGGCTCGAGGTTCAACACCCAACTCGGGCAGAGTTGCGTTTACTGAGCACCTAAAGGCAGCACGGAAAACTAACTCCTAGATACCCCTCCCCCCCCCCCCCCCCCCCACTGGTCCACAAATGAGATTGGACCAAAGCGCTCTGAGAATGCTATAAGCATGAAAGTAGCGCTATATAAAAGCTATAATAATATTAAGGGAAAAAAAAACAGTTATGATTTACATACTTTTCTTTTACCTGATGTAGATGAAGCCAATATCTTTTTGTGGTTTAGTTGACTTTTCACTATTTGCACTTTTTTTGGATCTCATTTGTACATGACCGTGTTTCTAAGCTTTTAAAGTGATACATGCTATTTTAATACTTTTTAAAAATTATTATTATGTGACTGCTTTTTTGCACCTCTAAAAGTAAGAAGAATTAACTGCCAGTTAAAACTTACTATATATAGTTTTCATTGTTCAAACAAACAAACAAAAACTTTTTTGGGTCAAGATTTACTTGTTAGGAGTTTCATTAAGTTTTAATAATAATTTATTTATAATAATTTTATTTATAAAGCGCTGTTAGCAAACAAAATGTAGGCTCAAGGCGCTGTAATAACATTACAAACACAAACACGACAGCAATAATCCTTTTATTTTATTCATTTTCAAATGGTTTAATCTGACAAGACAGAGCTGAAAGAGTTCTTGTATATGCCATTAAAAAGAAAGAAATTCTATTCTCTGTAATGTTATTCACAGATATTTAAGTGGAAAACAAAATTAAGAAAAAAATCTACATTTAATAGCTTGTTTGTTTTTACACCAGGAATGCAAAATATGTATTGCTTTCTCTACTTGATTGTTGATTAGTTTATCATCAGCATCTAACAGTCTCACTACAACTTAGTGACTGTTTATGCTGGTGTAGGATTGAATTGATGTTTTCAGCTCACAAGAGATTCTTCACAGTAAAGAAATCCTCTTCTGAGATCTATGTAAAACTTCACAGTTGTATGTGATTACTGTGAATGTTTGTGTTGTATGCTTAGCATATCATTATCATTTAAAATTTTACTGGTAGATTTTTTAATATAAAAGCTTTTTGAAACAACAAAAAATAAAAAAAAACCTTCACCAGCATTCAAACATAGGTCTCCGGCTATAAAATCTGTGTATTCATTTCAAAAGGTCTTATATTTTTTAAAGTTTATTCTCCCATTATTTTGTTTTTTGCGTGTCTATCTTCCCTCTGAATGGCATTGCACACTAAAAGAAAAACCTATGTGTTATAATTTATTAGTCTAAGTGAAAAAAAACAACTTTACTTTGTGTTATGAAGTGTGTGTGTGTGTATTTGATGTAACAATGAGTAAAGGAGGTTGGATGGTTTGAAACCACAAGGTGGTCTGTTATAAAATGGTTGAAGAGAGGAGAACAAGCGAAAGATGTGACACAAAGGCATGTATTTTTAGTGAGTTATATCTTGTTTAAATTATTATGATCTCATTTGTGTATACATGGAGGTGTGGTGGCTAAGTGGTTAAGCGCTTGGTTTCTGAATTTATGGGTCCCAGGTTCAAATCCTGGATGGCTGCCTGGTCGTGCGGTTTGCGCGCTGGACTGTCGTTCGGATTTATCGACGGTCGAGGGTTTAAACCCTGCTCCCATCCCCCGTTGTCCTGCGGGAGGTTTGGACTAGGAAGTAAACTATCTTCAACTCTGAAGGAACATCCCAAATATGTAAAACATTTTACAAACAAACATTTTACAAGACTGGGATTTTTTAAATTTCAGGATCATTAGGGCGCCTCCAAGTTCACCTAGCTCTAATGGGTACCTTACAATTGTTAGGAAAGTGAAGGCAGTTAGTCATTGTGCTGGCTACACAACACCTTCGTTAACCGTGGGCCACATAAACAGATGATCTTTACATCATCTGCCTCACAGATCACAAGGTCTAATGGGAAAGGGGTGTATATACATGGATATTGAAGTTGAAAACTGTCTATTTGTTCTCTATGTTATATTCAGTTTTATTTCAAGCCTATTTCAAGTTCTACATTAAAAATTCAATTCTCCTACATTGGTTTAGTTGTAGTAGCTGTTTGAAGCTACAAACCAATGACTGATTATCAACCCTCTTTATATTTTTTAGGTAAGCCTGGAGGATGCTCGATCTATTATTAAATCATCCCAGATAAATGCTGAGGATGATGAAGATGAAGATGTTATTAATTTTGATGATACTCCAGTTGGGGTCAAATTTACAAACAGTAAGTTCTAATCTATTATCATTAGGGATTTTTAAGCGTAATATAGAAGAAATCTTATTTGTTAATGTCTTTAAAAAAAACATTTCAATAACTAACAGAAAAAAATGTTTTCATTGTAAATTATTAATATACGGGAATATGTTTTTAAGTATTATATGTTGTGTGCATCAATATATATTTATTTAATCTAAATTCTTTTTTTTTTGTGATTTCATAATATTATGATATGTTAGTTATAAAGCCTGCATATATTATTATTGTCAGCTGTATTACTATGTATTTATGTTCCAGCCAATATGGCTTTTTAATGGTTACATTAATGTAAAAAGTCTTGTTATAATAACAATACGTATATCTCTTAAAAAATAAGACATTATTTAAAGTTATTTGATACTCTTTATTGGTCATTAAATATTTCTATTATCCCCCAAATTAATAGTTTTATTATCCCTGCACCCAAAAAAACAAACAATTTTCTCATTTTTTTAATGTTAAATAATTAATTTATGCTCGATTTAACATTGATGCTTCTATTAAGTTTCAGAAGTTATCTTTTTTCCCTCTCTCTCACACACACAAGCACTCTAACACTCTTTCTCAAACTTCCTGTTGCTGTTTGCCATTAGTGAGGAAAGTAAATGGTTGCAAATTTCAATTTCACTAGCACATGACACATTTTCCTTGACTAATTTGACCTATTTTAATAGTTCTAATATGCTCTGATTTTTCTTTTCTTATCACTTCAAACATAGTTTGAGTTTAAAAAAATAATAATTGGACCATAGAGAATAGTTTGCTATTTTTTATTGGTGTATATGAAAATCTACCTGCACCATGATTCTGTTTAGTCCATGGCCATCTTGTTTTTTCTTTTTACTGGCTGTACAATATTTTCTTTAACCTCATTTTCCATGGTGTTGCTGCTGTGTGATATTTTTGTCTGCTTCAACTATTACATAAACCCAGAGATATTATTTGTATTACTCTTTTGTTTTGAGTTGTTATTTATATCACAAAACATTATTGACCTAGGACTCTTTTATTCTTTTGTGGTGAAACATTGTATTCACCAGTCTGTCCATTGCATTTTAAATGGTTCTAGGTTGTTTTTTTTAAGATTCTTGATTATATATAGATATTTTGCCTGTCACATTTTCTTGATTCTGTCAATCTATTATTAAATGTTGTTAACCTACTTCAGAGTTTTCCTCCCCCTTTCACAAATAGTTCTGATACTTAGACTTCGGCGCATTGGGCGTCAAGCTGTCTCCATAAAGATCTGGCAATGTCTGAAGCCTCCTCCCACCTGGTGTCCACTGTTCTGAGGTCCTCCATGAAGGTGTGTCACCAAGTAATACGAGGACATCCCTGTTTGCGCTTTCCTCGTTTTGGCTTCCATGTTATCGCAACTCTTGGTGTGCGTAATTCATTTTGACGTAGAACATGTCCCGCAAACCTCATGCGACGCTCAGTCACAACCTCACCAAGTGTTCGACTCCCAGTTCGGCATAGGATTTTGACGTAGAACATGTCCCGCAAACCTCATGCGATGCTCAGTCACAACCTCACCAAGTGTTCGACTCCCAGTTCGGCATAGGATTTCCTTGTTTGAGACCCGATCTGTGTAACTGACTCCCAAAATCCGTCTCAGCCATCTCTGTTGAGCCACATTTAGTCTTCTCTCAATTTTGACAGATGACTTCCACGTCTCACATGCATATGTAGCAGTTGGAATGACGATTGTGTTGAGAAAGTGTATTTTTATCTCGAGTCCAATGACTTGGCTAGTCCAAATAGGCTGCAGCCTTTGGAAAATGCTCCCTGCCTTTCCTATTTGGCACACTACATAATGGTAAGCATCTCCATCATTTGTTATGATGCTGCCAAGGTACGTGAACTTGTCCAGCTCTTCAAGCTTTGACTCGCCAAGTCTGACGGGTACACCCTTTGCCTTATATCCCACTCGCATAATTTTAGTCTTATCCAAGTTTATGTGGAGGCCAATTTTGGGTGCCTCTCTGTCTAGGCTCTCCGTCATTTCTTGAATGCATTTATTTGTAGCCCCGAGTAGTGCAACATCATCAGCAAAGTCCAAGTCCGTCAATCGGAGTTGTTCATGCCATGGAATACCAAAGGCAGTCTGGTTCATTGCTCTCCTCATTATGTAGTCGATGGCTAGGAGGAAAAGGAAGGAAGATAAGATGCACCCCTGTCTCACACCTGTCTCGATTGTAAAAAACTCTGTTGTTCCCTCTTCTGTTTTAATGAAGCAACTAGACTGACTGTATAGGTGTCGTAGGATCTGGACGAATTTTTCTGGGATACCGTATCCTCTAACTATTTTCCATAGTGATTCTCGGTGGACACTATCAAACGCTTTTTTGAAGTCCACGAAACTGATCGTTAGTCGTTGTTGGTACTCAAGACTTTGTTCTATGATATTTCATAGAACGAAAATCTGCTCTGTACATGATCTGCCTCTTCGGAAACCTGCTTGTTCTTCTCTGAGCCTTTCATCTACAGACTGTTGAAGCCGTCTCAACAAAACAGTGCTGAAAACTTTGCCCGTGACAGAGAGGAGAGTAATGCCCCTCCAGTTGTTGCAGTCTGCCAAGTTGCCCTTTTTTGGAAGCTTTACAATCACTCCCTTTTGCCAGTCCTCTGGGACTTTTGAAGTTCGCCAACAGAGATTTCAGAGATCAGTCATTCTGTTAACAATGCACTGTCCCCCATATTTTAGCATTTCTGCTGATATCATGTCTAGCCCTGGTGCTTTGTTATTCTTTAACACTGCAATGGCCATGGTAACCTCCTCAGCAGTTATTGGGTCTGTCTTGACCTTGAGATCATTGTCTGGAGAGGGGTCCTTGAATATGTAAGTTAGGTCTGGCGACAGTTGGTTAAGAGTCTCTTTAAAGTGCTCTACCCATCTTGCATCCTGTTCTTCTTTCGTTAACAAAGTTTTCCCTTGCTTGTCTTTTATCGGTGTCCATGTCCACTCTTTGCTCCAGTGAGATCTCGGACAATACGATGGAGGGTTTTTGTGTCATTTCTGCTTGCAGCTGCTTGTGCCTCTTGTCCCTTCTGCTCAATCCAGTCCTGTTGATCTCGCCGACAGCTTCTCTTTACTTTCAGATCTGCTTCCCTATAGGCTTCTTCGCTAGGCTGCGATCCTGTGTTTCATTTTTCTGATCTCGTCTACGTTTGGCCTCTTTCCTCTCATCTATCAATTTCCATGTTCTGTCTTGTATCCACCGTTCCTTGTATGAACCTCGCCTCCTTCCGATAACTTCTTCCGCGAACCCAATAGTGGTATCTTTGAAGTTTGCCCACTCTTCTTCAAGGGTCAGTATATCTGCAAGAGCCTCAAAGCGGTTCATTAGTTTCAATTGGAACTGTGCTGCAGTATTGCCATCTTTAAGCTTCTCTACATTAAATGGGCGGGGTCGTTTGGCTCGTTTTGGTTGGCATTTCAATCGGAACTTACATTTGCCACTGACAAGGTTGGGATTGATTTTGGCGTTAAAGTCTCCCATCAGTAGAATTAGGTCGTGAGTAGGTGTTTCATCAAGAGTGGTTTGTAGTTGATTATAGAAATTATCTTTGATGGTATCTTCTGCATCCTCTGTAGGGGCATATGTTTGGATGGTAGTGACTTTGATTTGCTTTGTTTGGAGTCGAGCTGTAATGATGCGGTCACTGACCGGCTTCCAAGCAATTAGTGCTGAAGCTGCTATTTTAGACATGATGATTCCTACACCACCAATGGGCTCCTTATCATGTCCTGAATATATTATTGTCTTGCCATAATTGATTATTTGTCCACTTGATGTCCACCGCATCTCGCAGATCCCAAGGATGTCCACCCGGGCTTGGGACCGGCAGATGGCAGTTTATTCATCATTCATAATACTTGGTTGCCAAGAATTTTATATCTTTTGTTGAAGCTGATAATTTATTCTAGGTTTTTGTTGTTGTTATGTTAAAGAAAAAAGCTGATATTATATTGATCCTGTGGTTATCATAAAATGAACAGCTTTTGTTTGCTAAGTTCAAAAAACACATCACACCTTTGTTGCAATGAGGATCAATAGAATTTTATTTCGTATCCTTTTCTAAAATCATAATAAGTGTACTGAAGAAGTGTCATTACTTCAAAGCAGACTCCCCTTCCCTTATCATTCCCCCTCCCGCACTTCTACCCACCTGCATGCTTATTTATATTTCTGATTGAAACATTGTATTATTTTTATTTCTATGCACAAGTCCAACTAGTTAGATGTAGTTAGATGTTAAAACAATCATTTCTATTTGGATTTAAACTTATGATTCAGCACTGATTCTTAAATGAATAGATTACAAACCAATAAAAGTCTTCCAAGTGTTTTAACTCTTTCTCTCCTAATTAATGGTACCATCCTTGATTTGACCCCATTAAATTTAAATTAATGTTTGGTTTTATAAACTTTAATTTGTGTTATGTAAAAAGAACATTCAAAAGTAACGTTTTCTGATGACAAACTAAAATGTTATTGAAGTTTAATCATAACAGGGTAGAATGTACAAATGTGAAAAATGAATAATTCTGTTAAAACGTGGAAATAATTAGAGAGATAGAGTTAACAAATTTCTGTATAAACCTATTTGAACTGAGGTTGTAACAATACCTTTAAAGGTTTTAACAAATTCCTGTATAAACCTATTTGAAATTAGGTGGTAGGTTCAACTAATTGTTAGTTTCTAGATGTCATGTCTTTTTGTATAACAAGTTTTCATTTATCAGAGTCCAATGAACAAACAGTGAAAGTTACTCCCATGCCAGACTTGTCCTCCCTTGCATTACCAGCTTCTCTCTCTGGCAGCAGTATGCCTAGAACCGATGCTTCTAATAGCAGCTATATGCAGTTTAATGCTGTGTCTGCCTATGGCCATAATAGGTCTCGCAGTCTGACCCTGGGTAAGATGCACAAGCGAGTTCAACAAATAATATTTTACATTAATGTCTAAACTCCTTTAAAATGTATTTATACAGAAATACATTTTATTATTTACTTTATTTTTTTAAATTTTTTTTTGCTTATCTTTTCCCTTTTATTTTCTTAAGTATGCTTTCAAAAAATTATGAAAAATATTTTTTTTATACCAGAAAAAAGTAGCTTCTGCGTCGTCATAATTTTGTTAAGTGGAATACAGCCTTAAATAATAAAATTAATTCTCTTAATTATAGTTTACAACTTTTAGCTTATTTTATTCTGAAAATTTTAATATTACATTTTTTAATTGTAAAATTTAAAAAATTTGTTGGTAAAACTTTTGTTCTATGCTTTCGTATTTGACTTGCTTTGCTACTCAATTTGTCATCTTAAAATTGTCAATAAATCATAATTTTATTATTTAATAGTTTTGGTACATAATTCATCAAATGGTTTAGACTCTGTGAAACTCACAGTTTAATAGTTGCAAATTGTAAATTTTTTAATTGAATTGTTTTTTTCTTATAACAAGATCAATCTTCTTTAATTGAATTATACAGGGTAAATAGATGTTATATTATCACTTGAAACACTAGATCTAATCTTGATTTTCAGATAAAAACTTCTCCAAGACTTCATTGACATCATCACAGAAGTCTTTCATGGACATTGAGGAAGGTAAGGGTATAATACAGATTTAGGTAGCTAGCAAAGGACATCAAATTATACCTCAAATTTAGTGCCCCTTTTTTTAGATGATTGAAATATAAATACTACTTAAATAAATGAGTTTCAAAAATTTAATCTCACTATTTTGTTTACTAGCAGAACTATACGGCATTGCACTTTGTGACAGGGAGGGGTTTCTAACATTTTACAGGCTTCACAATAATCCATGGAACATTCATGCTAAGTATCATAATAATTGGTTAAATTTTTTTCCCAAAAAAGATATTGGACCAAGTGAACTGAGCATGCTAAATGGGCTTTACAAAAGTAATTTTAAAAAATTAATTAATTAAATATCTAATTAAATGTCCACAAAATAATGTTTCCTTTATTTTACAGTAAGTGCAGAAGATACAAAAAAAAATTTTACCAGATCAGATGTAGAAAACCTTCAAAAGGAAGTTTTGTCTTTAAAGCGTTCCCTTTTGGTAAATGACATTATTAAATCTTATAATAATCTACTAGGCTTCAAATTGTAAAGTGGATAGAAATTCCAATGAAGTCATAAAACATTTCCAAGAAACAATTTTTTTTTGTTAAAACATTTTGCTTTTATCCTTCAAATCTGTTCAGCTTACACTTATCTAAAATTATCTAAAAGTTTGAAACTGATTAAAGTAATATATTAGATTAGATTGATCATTGAAATTCTATTTCCAATGCTCATTATTGTATTGTATTTTGTGTTCAGAGTGCCAAGAAGGACAGGTGGAAAAAACTACCTGTTGATGAAATGTTGCAAAGAATAATAAGAGGCGAGGTTTGTTCAACTTTAAATATTTAAGTATTAAATCTGCAAGTCTTGTTCAGCTGAAAAGAAAATCAGTATTCCTACACGCTTTTACTATCCAAAGAATTAATAGAGAAACTCTAATAGTGTATGTAAAGAAATGGTTTGTACAGAAACTCACACATAATGCTGTGAAAATCTTTTGACTCACCATTAAACAGTTAACACAAATCTATCCCACCCTTATATCAATTCAGTATGAAATGGAACTATATATACTATTTACTACTCAAAGGTGTATTCCCTGGAGATGTACAAATCATTAGAAGACAAATTAGACCTGATAGACAAGGCTGTGAGGATATGTGATGGAAATGCTATTACAGCAGTAAGTTTATAAAAATTTTGAACTGTTAGTTTTATTAGATAAATTCTGGATGTTCTGTGTGATATGAGGATTATTCCATCCTAGCCTAAGCCTTACGCAGGATGACAATAAACATGGTTTAAACTAGGGATTATTGTGGTGACAATCTAAGTTGCATACACATCATCAGGCAGCTGACCATCGCATTAGTTTTTACATTAGATTAGAGGAGGGGTGGGCAACCTTTTTGTATCGAGGGCTCATTACCAAAACTTTTGGGAATTGCGGGCTGCACACACACAGACACATATACATATATATATATTTTTTTTTTATAATTGCTGTTATCTTTTATACCACAATATGTCCACAAATATACAGTTGTACCTAATGTACTAAATGGTGAACTAATGGTATTGAGAACATATAATATTATCAATCTAATTAAAACGAAGTGTGATAACCATGGGTAGTTTCAATTTAAGAACAAAATATTAATAATGTATCCGCTAGCTTAGCATGGGCAGGGCAAATTAGAAGAATATAAAATCTCATGGAAAAAATTGTTATGTTACTTGCAGGACATTGACTATTCATATTTTTCATGATTGCTATTGCAATGGGTTGTTTGCATATGAAATGTAAATACATATGTTAAATCTTTTCAAACAAGGCTTTCCCATTTCTACAAACAAGCAAAAGAAAACAGATTTTGTCATTTTCATTTGATGAAAGGTGAAACTATTTCTAGTGAAATTTTTTAAAGTACAACACTCATTTAGATTCCTTAATTGTGCAACTTATAAAAGAAAATTTTAAGACGTGAAGAGCCAGTTCTCAATACCATCAGCTCACCATTTAGCGAAGAAGCTGATTCAGCTCCAGAGGACATAACTCCAAGCCAAGAGAAGTTCCAGTCAGTACTTCCGTAGGAGTCTTATGGGTACCTAAGCTGTATTTCCACACTTAAAAAGCTTTGCTGCTGTTCACACAATTTGGGTACACACAGTACATCTGTTTTTCTTCCTATTCGTTCTCATTTTACATGTTGGAGGGTTCAGATCAGTAGCGGGTTAATAATGAAAAGTTGAAATTTTATGCAGCTTTGTGCAAACTTTCATGTTTAGAGTTTATG
This sequence comes from Biomphalaria pfeifferi, assembly GCA_030265305.1. Lineage (NCBI taxonomy): Eukaryota > Metazoa > Mollusca > Gastropoda > Planorbidae > Biomphalaria > Biomphalaria pfeifferi. The sequence continues at coordinate 1,492,389 of JASAOG010000039.1, read as the reverse complement.
GTTGGGATATTTTTTATGAAAAAAATAATAAAAACAGCTAGTTTTCTCAGTCAAAGGTCGAGCTTCATCAGTTGATACACTTTCCATCTTGTTCCAACCCTACCCAACACAGTTCATCAAAGCATTGAATAAATACTGGCCTGAGATTGTGCTTTGGCTTAAGTGCATTAATGTATGGTTAATATCTTATCTTATATAATACAGATGTTACTTCAAAAAAGAAGATGATTACGTCCTATGCGTCATGCATTTAGTCATGCATATTAACCAATGACTTAAATTCTGCCAAGTCACTAATTTTCCTGGCTAGCTCAGGCAACCCATTCCATGCTCTAATAGCACTAGGGAAGAAGGAGTATTTGTACCAATTTGTCCTAGCATATGGGATGAGGAATGTGCCTTTATCTTTGTGTCTTTCAGAGTATTTTATTGAATTTGGTTTTTATATTTGAAGATTATGGTTCAGTGTTTTATGTATAATTGCTACTTTACTTTTGAGTCTTCTGTCATGAAGGCTTTCTAAATTTAGTGATTTTACTAAGGTTGTTACTCTAGTCAAATGTGAATATACATTTGTTATGAATCTCACTGCTCTATTTTGTGTATGTTCCAGTTTCTTAATGTTTTCTTGAGTTGAGGGTCCCAAACGGTGGATGCATATTCTATTATTGGCCTAACCAAGGTTAAATAACATTTTAGTTTTATGTTCTTAATTGATTTATAGAAATTTCTTTTAATAAATCCTAATGCTTTGTTTGATGTTTTGATAGTTTCATCAATATGGGGATTCCATGAAAGTTTTTCATTTATTATAACACCTAGGTATTTTGCGTTTTTAGTCTGTGTTACTGGTTAACCATGAATAAGGTAAGTGAATTAATTTGTTTAAGTTTTTTTGTTACTCTTAATAACTGACATTTTTCTGGGTGGAAAGACATGCTCCAATTTGATTTCCAATTCTGTAATTCATCTAATTCTCTTTGTAAAATTTCTGTATCTTGTGTTGTTTTTATTGTTCTATATATTATGCAATCATCTGCAAATAATCTGACTTTTGTTCCTGAAGTAATGCAATTTGGTAAATCATTTATGTAAATTAAAAATAGTAGTGGACCCAACACTGTTCCTTGAGGTACACCTGAGTTTACTGTTATCGGTGTTGATTTAGAGCCATTTATTATTACAGTTTGTTCTCTCCCTATCAGAAAATCTTTAATCCACTGATGCAATAGACCATTAATGTCAAAATATTTTAAATTTTTTAAGCAAACTATGGCGGTGAACTTTGTCAAAAGCCTTGGAAAAATATAGTAAGATAACATCTATTTGCTCACTATCATCTAAACCTTTTGAAAAAATCATTAATTAGTCTTATTGGTTGTGTTTCACATGATCTATATTTCCTAAAGCCATGTTAGTATGGAGTTAGGATATTATGTTTGTCTAAGTGGTTTATGATGTTGCTACATATTATGTGTTCTAGGATTTTACATGTGATGCTGGTAAGTGATACTGGTCTGTAGTTTCCTGGGTCAGATTTTTCTCTTTTTAATAAGCATAACCTTCGTTTGCTTGAAACTTTTTATAACGAGACAGTTTCAATAATTTATTTAGATATTATTTTTAATATTTTTGTATGTATATACTGTGGGCACACTGATTTCTGTAGGTGTCGTTGGGCCGCATAAAACACTCCAGCGGGCCGCATGTGGCCCGCGGGCATAATTTGCCCAACCCTGGATTATCTTATTTGTTTTTTTTCAACCAATTTATTGAAAGTAATAGAAACAGAAAAATGAGCTATTCTGGAAAAGAAAAGAAAAGAACACGGCTAAAATATTTTTTGTTCTCAACAACTTTTCTTATATTAAAAATATTTGACTAACAAAATGAAAATGCTTGGCTGCCAAAGTAAGGGGCTTCAACTCTTGTGTTCACTTTTTATTTTGGCATAGTCTCTAGTCCACCAAGCTCTAATCAGATTTTTTTAAGGTTGAATGTGATGTTCTGGTCATTCAAATCCTTGTTTATAGTGAAAGTTTAATCTTGCATCATTTTCTCAATGGACCATAATGTCTCAAAGGGAATTGGTCATGGACAATGGCTACTCACTCCAATTAAATATATATTATTTATTGAAGTCAGCATCTTAGAATCATTAAAAAAAATCTTTTTCTGCATTGTAGTACTGTTAAATTTGAAGTATCTTTTACATCCTTTAGGCAGTTTTATTCTTCAAGCAATCTGTGACTAGCCAGATTTTTAATAGAGAAATTCTCTCTCGTCCAGTGGCAGCCAATCATTATTTGTCTTACTTGAAATCCCATTTCGACACATCTGAATACATCAATACTTTATTGTAAGTATATTCTTGAAAGTGAGCTGTTCAAATTTAATAGCTAAAATTTTAAAAATTCTATTGGCTCAAATAGTAACTTAAAAATGAACATTTCAGGTTACTCGGAAGAAATGAAGAGGCTGCTGTAAGTTATTTTTAGCATTTTGTTTTCTATGTAATTGCTAACTAAATTTCTAAATAGGCTTTCAATGTTTTGGTAAGATATGTAGTCAATAACCCAACCAAGTTAAAAGCATTATAATAATTTATTTCACTTTGATTAATATTCTGTGGTAGTAGTGAAGTATTGAATTTTAATTATACTTTAGATGTAAAAAAAATTTTGTTTCTATTCTAGAAAAGATATAGAATATAAAACAAAACATTTTAAAAATATTATTGATATTGATCAAATGCTTTTATATTGTAAACTAAATTTGTGTTCACATCAGATGTACAAATACAAAACTTGTGTAGCCGCACCTGATGTTTCAGTGAAGATTTCAAAACTTAGAGACTGTATGAGGTACTCCATCTTATCTTTCTTCTTATTCATGTATTTGGGTTAAAATGTTTTGTTAAAATTATCTCCTTACTTAGTTTAGCTTACTTGAGGTACCCCAAGCTTCCTTTTATTGGCATCTACTAATAATGCATTTTGTTTCTCTGGTTTCTGAAGATCATTTTTTCAAAATGATTCACAGTTGAGTTTTGATTCTTCATTAGTAGAACAATATATTGACTTGTTAGAAAGGCAGCGACCTATTGAGGTAATCACTTGTATAAGAAAACCATGTTGTTGTTTTTTTAAATATTTTGTGTGTGTGTGTTTTGATAACATTGTCGTTATTGCTATTTAGCACTCTTAGGACTTTTTATATGTTAAATGATTTTTTTTTTAGAGTTGTGAAATCAACTTTTCAAAAGCATATTTTGTCAATGTGTATTAAACAGGAAACTGATGCCCAATTGGAATCATCTGGGAAAAGTACATTGTTTAGAGATTTTCCCAGGAAGAGGTCTTTGCTAGACATGCCAGTTGTGACCACTTTATACTACTGTTGTCTCTATCATTATGATTTAGGAGAAGTAAGTTGTTGTTTTTAATAATATCAGAATCAACATTTTATCCTAGAAAGAATAAATAGCAGAATAATAATTATCTTATGAAATCCATTTCTTCTAAATTATGTCAAATAACAATAAATAAAACATAATGTAGCCATTACTAACAACACTTTTTCATTTATTTTCAGAATTCTCTTGCAAGCCCATTATCCTTGAAAAAACGGCATATGGTAAGAAATTATTGAGCAAAACTATTTCATAGAAAATTTGTATTTAAGTTGTGATTTTATTAAAATTTCACAACCAATGTATAACTTTTATAATTTTTTCTTTCATATCACACACCTTAACTACAACTAGTCCATGTCCAAATATACAATTTTGACTTGAATTCTGCTGCAATGATTTCTTTTATACCTAATTGATGAATTGGTTCTTGCATCATCAAATTCCTTTTTTTTACCTTGAGTTAAATAAATCATAGAAATCATTTGCTTACAAAGTTATATATACATTAATATACACATATGTCCTTTGAAAGATAGGATGTAGTAACAAAATGTAAAAAAAAATCATTTTCAGATTTCCTGACTAACCTACACTACTCCTAAAGCTTCTTTTTTTTTCCAGTCATCATTAGCTTCATAAGTATTAAAAAAGTTAGTTAAACTAATATAAACTTACATAAAAGCTAAAACTAACCAAAGGACACATCTTTATGGACATTTTGTACTCAAGCTGCCTGGTCGTGCTGTTTGTGCGCTAGACTGTCGTTCTGACTTAATGATGGTTCTGGGTTCAAACCCTGCCCGCTCCCATCTTCCGTCGTTCTGCAGGAGGTTTGGACTAGGAAGTAAATTATCTTCAACTCTGAAAGAACATCCAAAACCTGTAAAACATTTTACAAAACAAACATTTAACTACAATTAGATCTTCAAAAATTCAAGATCATTTGGTTGAAAATACATGTACATTGTCTTTATGCCAGAATCAACTTCATTTCTCATCATCTTTTTTATGTTTAGATTTCAGACAAACAATTCTTATGGACAAGTATTTCTGCCAGGGCTAGACTTCGTAATTGGAAAGATATTGAAGGTTTATTAACAACTAAAGTATGCACTTTTTAAAAAAGTATTTTTGGTTTAAAATTAATCTAAACTAATTCTTCATTATATGTTTTTTTAATTGCTATTTTTTTTGTGTGTTTCAACTTAATCTAAACTTAATCCTATTTCTCATTATATTTTTGTTTATTTGTAGAGTTGGTTTGGAGGAACAAAAATGAAAGCTGTAATAGCCTTTGAGAAAATAGTCAATATTTTGCATAGAAATGGTGCCCCACCTGATGTGAGTATATACCTATTTTTATCATCATTAGGTTTATGTGTACTTCTATTTCAATGAAAATATTATTTCATGTTTTATTTTTTTTGTTGTTGTTTTTTTGTTATCTATCATTTCTAAGGCCTCCCCCCCTTTTTTTTAAATAAATATTTTAAATCTGGTTCTAAAGTTTGTTGTTGTATTGTTCTTATCTCTTTAAGTTATAAACAGATTTGTTCAAATCATGTGTAACAGCATGTCAAAAAACATTCACTTGAAATTATTCTAAATTATTCTTTAGTATTACAAACAAAACATTGACATTTATTCTCACAAAATTTTTTTGAATAAGCTGCTCAAGTTTTGTACATTTCACATCGGGAGCTATACTCACCAAAATATTCATTTGAGTTGTCATTTTGTTTTACCTTTAAAAAAAAGCTTTCGTTAATCTGTAAAAATACAAGTTTTTTGGTATATGAAAATTCTTTATTTTCATGGATGTTTAGACCTGTCAATGCTCTTAGTTCTATAAAATATTTTGTCTTAGGTTTTAGATAAGTATATATCAATGATAGACAACCTTGAGCAGAGACTCAGCGTGGCCAAAAAAGTGGAATGTCACAAAGCAGTAGTAGATGTAAGTAATGTTCTAGATTTGAATCAGTTCAATTAGATCTTTAATACATTCTACACTTGTGTTTCCCAAATATTTTCTTTGACAGAACACTTCCCACATTCTGAGCAAATTAGTAGTTCAAAGAACGCCTATTCAGGCTTAACCCTCGTGTTATACGGAACACAGTTTGGGAAACACTTTTCTACACTATTCACTCATAAATGAAATACATTAAAATCTTTTCAATCTTACATGAAAGCTATTCAGTAATACACAAATACATTCAAATCAATTCAATCACAGTTAATTCAGTAATACATGGAATACATTCAAATCAATTCATTCATGTTTGTAATAAATTCTAATGAATGTAATCAATTCATTAATGAGTATAATAAATTTGATGAATGGAATCATTATTACAAGTGTAGAACTATAAAGATTCTTTTCTATTCTGCTTCATATTTTTGTAAATATAAAGTATTTGATGTTGAGAAAAAAAAAGCTTTACCTACAAATACAAAAGATTTATATTTTTGCTTAACTCATTCAGTGATAAATAGAGATTTTTTAGTTTTGACTTCTTATTTTATATTCCTTGATTATTTGGATTGGGGATTACTTCTACCCTTATTGCTGATTTGGCTTGACAGAAAATGTTGATACTTTTATATTCAAAACCAACATTTACAAATTTGTTTTAACAGACATTAGTAGCATTGAAAAATAGACAGGAGCTAGAACAATATACATCTAAACTGGAACGCTACTCTAAAGAAGGCTTGTATGCTCATGATATTTTAAATAGCTCTGTAAGTATTTTACCTCCTGTTGTGTTAAGCAGATATTTTAGGAAAATAATTGTGTTCCCTATTATTATGTATTATATTTTATCTAATATTATGTTATTATATTATACCAATTATTATGTTATTATACTATACCTATTATTATGTTATTAACATTATACCAATTATTATGTTACTATATTATATTGAAAAACAGCTCTTAATACCATGAATGCTGAAGTAAAGAAGTAAAGTTCCTCTTCAGACCTTGCAGTCTTTAGGGCAGATGATGTAAAGGTCATCTATTTTTGTGGCCCATGGTTAATGAGGGCGTCATGTGGCCAGCACAACAACCAACTGCCTTTACTTTCCTCCAACTAATGTCTGGTACCTAGGGCAGGTCCTACAGATTGTGGGGCCCTATGTGAAACACATTGCGCGTGGCCTATTCTGGGTTACAATAAGGATAAGTGAAAATTAAGTTTTGTATTAGAAAATAAATTCGTCTTTGCATTTTATTCATATTTTAATAAGTACAAAATCACTGTCAAATTAACTTTACGAGCCATCTACAGTAGACAGTAGATTTGCACAAAATGCTGATATAATTTCAGATCTTCCTTTTAGATTTATTATCGACTAGCAAAATATCGCTTTTGTTTTTAAGAGGTCGAGATAGATTTAGATATGCCAGTGACTATTAAAGTAAATTAAGAATTAGAACTTCTTGTTTTGATTAAAATTCGCCTTATTATTATATTTTTATTAAATAAAAGCTATAAAGGCAGTTTTTTTTAATTGCTAGTAGGATTGGTGTTTTCCATATTGAATGACACCCAGAAATGACAATTTTGTCTTTTTTTAAAGCAGATTTGCATCAGTTTTCAGAAGATTGTAATAATTTTAGGAAATTTTCATGATGTTTTCGTATATTTTACAATTTCAGGAGAATTCCGGAAACCCTATTAATAATAAGTTAAAATGGTTTATTTTAATAATTTACACCTAGAATTCGCGCTGGCCTATGAAAGTGCGGGGCCCACTGCAGCCGCATAGGATGCAGTGGCCTATATCGGCCCTGCAGGTATCCATTAGAGCTGAGTGGACTCAGTGGCACCCAAAGATCCCAATATTAAAAATCCCATTCTTCACCAGGATTCAAACCCGGGACCCCAAATTCGGAAGCCAAGCACTTTACCACTCAGTCACACACCTCCATTGATGTTCAAGCCATTTTAAGTGTTATTGAGTTGTATATTATTACATTCTGTTGAAAAACACAGCACTTAGTTGCTTGAATGTTTATGGGAGGTAGTATCTTGATAATGATATTCAAGTGAAAGTATGAAAATGAAATTACATTGAAAACAATCTATTTTCAGACAATTAAATGGAGATAATTGACATTCTTAGACAGCCAGTACCTTCAAGGCCTTAGATATTAATATAACTAATGGAAACAATATAACAGTCTGGTTGAAGACAGTCAGTTGAGTTTTCTGATTTATTCTTTTGTACCAAACTGCTTTTTATTGAAAGATATTGTCATTCGAAACTGATTTCACTTGCTGCTGAGTAAATGAAGCTCAAAAACAGATTAAGAACAAATAAACATCTTAACCAAATATAACCTCATTGAACCAAGGTCACCAAACAATGTCAATTTAATTATAAAAACATAAGTATAAAATAACTTTACTATATAATATATTCATAAAAAAAAAGTCATCATTACTTGTTCACAAAATTTTTTAATATGAATTTTTTATATATAAATATACAAGATTTGTGATTTAAAGAAAAAAGGTTGTCTGTATTTTCTTTTATAAGTAACAAAAATGTGCGCAGTTTCCCCCCTTTCTATCTTTGCAGTCAGTTCTATTTTGCCAGATACTTTGTACTAAGCATTAAAATGTGTCAACTATAACATTTCAAAATGCATTTATGTAAATGTCTAAATTTTACATTCCAAATATTTCAATTATGTTAGATCATTATTTGGCTACCTGTATTGTGATTTTGAAGCTACTAGTCAAATTATTTCTGTTATAAAATAAGATATATAAAATCTTTTACACAAAATATACAATTTTATGATATACTTATCACATCTTCATATATTAACACATCTTTGTTAACAATTTTATTTTTAAAATATTATGTCCTATCAGATTATTTTCAAAATATAGATAAATATTGTTGAGTACAGTATATTGAAGAATTTGAATTGAATTTAATACCAGTTTATTCTTTTTTGAAAGTCACTTTATGTTGATCTGATCTTTCTCAATATTTCTTCAAGGCTGCAATCATTATTTTGCCTCCTTATTTTAAAATTCTTAGTCCTAACTCATATTATGTCATAACTCAGTTTAATTTTTAACTACACTTACACTAGTCTATTATTATATCATGTTTCTGTGTAACAAGTGGAACCCTAGTAAAAAAAAATCCTTTTATAAAAACATATTTAGCTTGTAGCACATGTAATATTACTATTAGTACATATCTTATAAAGATATTTTTGTTTGATGAGACTTATGAAACATTCATTTTTTTGGGTTGCAAATAGGCTGTGTGGCAATTTCAGACCAGTGTTATTGTGTTATGTTGAAAATTATAGACATAATGGTGTTTAGAGATTATTCATTTAATGTTTATTAACTATCTCAGTAATTATGTACAGATTTGAAATTCATTTGAAGGTCCATCGTCACATTTGACACTCACAGACTCCCACTTTTATTGATAGCTATATATTCAGTTAAAGGCTAAAGATAATAATGGAGGTGGGGAAACAAGTGAAAGGATAATAAGTGAGTTGTGAAAAAATACATTGTAATCTTACATACATATGTATAAACCAATATATAATTTTTTTAAATACTTTTGTAAGAAGTTTCCTAATTTTAGATTCATGATTATTATTTAAAATAAATTACTCAATAGAGCTTGGTGATGTTTCAGAAGACTGGAGTATTACATTTTTTTTGTGTGTGACTGCAATTAATTTACTACTTGTTCGTCCATGTTAAACTAACATAACAAGAGCTATGACTTGATATATTATTTAAATAAATCAAAATTAATAATAATAACAAAATCTGAATTTTTTTATTTAACTAAGAACACAATAGTAGGCTACAACTCTTTTTTTCTTTAATCCATCTAAGCACTGACAAGTATAAATTGCATTTGGTGGAAAGCTTTCTCCAAAGAAATCTGTCATAGGCCACTTCCGTAGCCTCCTCCCAGATTGTGCCAATGGATTTTCAGTCTCCTAAGAAGTTGCGACATATTGTTAGATGCAGATGGCCCTGTTTTTGCTAACCCTTTTTAGGCTTCTGTGTTATGGCTGACTTTAGAAAATGGGTTTTTGTCTTGTCTAGATATGTCCCGCAAATCTCATACAATGCTTAGTCACCACTTCTATTAGGGTGCAAATGCCTGTGCAGGAAAGGACTTCTGTATTGGTGAATTGGTCTCAGTATATTATTCCAGGGAGCTTTCTTTGCCATCACTGCTAAGCCACACTTAGCCTCTTTTTGCCTGTATAGTAGTTTTCTACATCTGGCAAGAGTAGAAGGCCATTGAAACAATAGTAGTATTGAGGAAGTGGATCTTGGTCTCCAGGCTAATTGATCTTCCTGCAGATAATGATTCCACTTAAGTGGGGAGTTACAAAAAGAAAATGTTTTAACTATTAAAAGCTATTCTTTTGACATAAACTTCCTACTAAAAAATAAATTAATTATTTGCCACTCACCTTTCCATCTATTATGTTTAGATAAGGGCAGAGAAATGTAGAACTTTGGTTCAGCAATAGGTCTGCTGAATCAGAGATAATAATAGTGTGTGACAATATTTTCATGGTCTAAATGATTTCTATATGAGATATCCATCTATGGAGGACAACTATTAATAAATTATTTGTGTTGTACAGAAAACAAAAAAGTCATTTAACTGAGAATGTCAGTCAGAACGTATACAATAAATTGTATGCACTTTTTAATACTGTCAAATTAAACGTCTAAGCTCTTTCAGTTGTCCTGCAAAATGATTTAAGATAATGTTATTGGTCTAAACAAATGGACATTCAGTTAGACTACAATTTTCCACTTCAGCATAACTACTATAACAATAGCAACATAGATGCAAATACGAAAACATTCACACAGGAAACATATACACGCACTCACACAAATGGGCTTCTATGTACTTCTCGATGATGACAGATGACCTTGCAACACTCTGAAAGTCTGATAAAGGAGTTTTTAAATCTTTCTTTTTTAGTCCTAATGTTAAGGATGTAACAGTGGCTTAATGGGTGCAGATTGTCTTTAAGGATCATTTGTGTTATGGAAAGGCATCTTTCATGAAATAGTTCTTCAAGAGATGGAAGCTGTGTTTGAATGATATACAATGCTTTGGTCTGCAATATGAAATCTGAGAAATGCTGGTTATGACACAGGTACATTTCTTCGGTAGATTAGCTTGTGTATTCTGTTCTTAATTAAATGATTCATTTCATTTCCTTGTATGTTTAAAACATGTGAAAAAAGAAATAACGAAACAAAGATTAAATAATAATATTTTTATTAGTTTGACATAAAGTCTACAAAGCTCTAGATTGCATCACAATTGATTGGCTCAATGAGTTGTCCATAAGTCACAGTCATGGATTTCATTCAAGACCATGAAAAAAATATAGTTTATCATAATAAAATCATTATATGTGATTAATAAGATATCCTTATCGATTAACAATTAAAAGTTAGGCTGTAAACATTTTTAAAAAAATTAAATTATAGGATGTATAGTTTGTAAGCTTACATTGCACGATTTTCATTGGATGAACAATAATTATACTTAAGTCACTAAGCATTCATTTCTACATGTTACTTTCACTAAACAATTGGTCAGACTACAATCAACTTTTAGTACTGCTGCCAATTAGATTCAAGCAAATATGAAAAATAACATCAATTTAATAAAAATTCCAAAACACCAGAAAAAAATAACAAAAAAAAGGACAAACAAACAAAACAAAAACATGGGAAAAAAATCAACAAAGTTATCCTGTGGATTAAATGATCACAAAATGTTAGGACCACCATATATGAATAACATGAACGCTGTTTTATGGTTCTGATTCTAAGGCTCAAGATTAGTGGATGGAAATTGTTACAATGTCAATCTGTAGAATGTCATTTTTTTAATTTTTTTTTTATCAGACTTAAGTGAATAAACAGGTTGTGTTTTTTTTTACTATTTACACTCTTATTTAATTATTCTCTAAACATAGATTTTTTATTTTTTTTTGCAACATTGTAATTTAAATTTCTTTTTTTTAAGAATATTTTTCCATAAATTCATTTTCAATTTATAGAATGTTAACAACATACTAACCAAGTAGCAATTAACCAATAATATTTACCTACTACCTAGGGGAAAATTTTAAATATAACAAAAAATATTTCAACAATATAAATCAACACCACTAATAACAGCAAGTCTCCAGATGCCAGTATGTACTCTTCAAGTTTAGTGTACATCCTATAAACTTACTAGCCTTAATACTTTTGCATTTACATTTGTGTAGGACCTGCACAAAATAACAAACTTTCATAGAGTAGAAGTTAGGGAAGCTACTATTCTTACCAAGTGCACCCCCAGGTGGCAGATAGGGGAAGGACCCTTAGATATAAGGGCTAGCTGTGAATATTAAATAAAAAGCCGAGGACCAACTGGTTTGCAGTCATGGAGAATGAGGTTAGGGTATTCACTTAAACATCTAAAAAAAATAATCCAGGGAAAAGATAGCCAAATGCGAGTATATTGTGCTATTACTCTAAACCCGGATAGATGAAGCTTGCAAGCTAGGGATAGCAGTTTATCTAGGAGAGACATCCAAAACTAAACAACTGCTGCCTTGAAGATGATCTTGGATGATTAAAGGCTAAGAAAAGCAGGCTTAAGTCTGAGTCAGCTATGTTGCTCAGTGCGAAGGAAGAAGAAGAATAAAATAGAACAAATACTTTATCAACACTCCCATGCTTATGGTCACTGCAGCCAAAGACTTCAGATTGTGCACTGATTAGAATCTCAAGCCTCCATTAAAGTTCAGCAGCACATTAGAGAAAGTGTTACACCCACTTTGTTAAAGAAAAAGCATATTATAGTATTAAAACATATTATATATGGAAAAATTTTGGTTATGGATAAAATCACAATTGATATGATAAAAAAGCAGCTAGCACCTAATTTATATAGAGAAAGGTCAACACTAGTATAAGGTGTGGTAATACAAGGTATCATTAAATGATTTACAGGTCTTTTGGGTATGAATTAAACTAGCTATTTGTATATGTTGAGAAAGGTCAATACCAGTACATGGTGGAGATAAAGTAATCATTTAAGAAGTACTAAAGAAAGACTATGAAGAAAAGTACATGTAATGATTTATGACCAAATGGTGCAATAAGAAAAATGAGCTAATCAAAGAAAGAGACAAAAGAAAAGTCGTCACTTCAAGAAACGTTAAATTTGCAAAATGTATTCAAAAAGGCCAGACTAATTCTTTTTCTTTTTTTATATTACATTAAAAATAAATGAAATTTTGATAAAAAAAAAAAAAATTAATAAAAATTTTAAAATATAATAACAATTCAAAACTATTTTGAACACAAACTTTGTTAAAGAAAAAGAAATTTTTCAGACAAAAAAAAACAACAACAAAAAACAAAAACAAAACCCAAAACTTATGAAATTAAAAACAATTACATAAATTCTGTTTAAAATATTAAAAAGCAAAGATTCAAAAATGAAGATATAAGAAGTAAATCAGGTATAATCAGATCAGCAATTGAAGATCACAACTGATAGTTTGTTGAAGGTCTTTGTTGACCTTAGCATTCATTTCATTGTCATTACAATATAATACTTATCAATAATTGTATGAAAGACATTAACAGATATGTCAGCATTTTAAAAGCCTATACAATAGAAAAAAAGAAAAAAATATTTCTTAAAAAATTACTTAATTACTAAAGCATTTTTGAATTTAGTTAAAGAGCATTTTTTTTGGTGGTAATGTAAAAAAATCCCATTCAGAAATTTGGATACAAAAAGTTTTGTTTCAGCACTTTGAAACTGTGTGCTGACAAATAGTGCTGTAGCGTTGCACTTCAAAAAGTAACACCAAAAGGCAAGGGGGAGGGAAGTAAGGAGAAGAAAAAGAAAAGAACAAAATTGTTAATCTCCTACAAGTGAGATTTTTTTTTCAAAAGGTTTCAACTACATAGAAACAAATTGCAAAAAAAAAAAGTTTTATTTTGGCATTATGGTTAATCCTATTACTTCCCTATATTTAGCTTTTCCATGTCACATTGATCATTGTGATGCTTCATTATATATACACTAACAAGGCTACATTGATTATTATGAAATTTGACAAGAGCTTTATAGGGTTACTTTGTTTATAAGGAGGATTATCATGAGTAAGCGATATGGGCCTACTTTTATCTTGGGACTTCATAATAAAGTTTTATGTGGACAATCTGAATTTCATGGATGATTTTTATTTGGATGACAAACTAAAATGGACTAACTCATTCAAATCGAATCCTAAAGTACTAAAAAATTGTGTAACATAGAACATGATCACATAGTCAGATCAGCTGATTGATGAACTCAAAATGAATACATATGGATGTAATAGGCAATTGGTTATATTTGAAACATATTTTTTGCTTAACTGAAGTGATAGAGTCATTTAAACATTTAAATTTACAAACACAATAGCAAGAAATGAAATCAAAGATGATAAAACATGATACTGATTGTTTTTTTTTAATTTTTAAAAAATGCTTAGTTAATTTAAAATTGTTCCAGCATTAAAGTGGCATTTTTTTTTTTTTTATTTCCCAAAAAAAAAAATCTGCTCTGCTACTTTTGTAGATTTTGATAAGCCAACCTGGCAATTAAGTTTAATGTAATGGAATGTTGGGTCAAAACTATATTTGAAAAATTTTTTTGAAATTTCAACTATTCACACACAAAATAATTATTTTTCTCAAAATTATAAATTTCCCTACATTCTAAACATAAAATATGTAGAATTAACTACAGTTTTATGGTTGACAGGGGTGTGATGTGCCAGGCCAACCCACACAAATGTTTATGATCTTTTTAAAACTTGATGCAGTGAGGAATACCTTACATCCTGAATGTGAACCACTGCCATACAAGACCTTAAACAATCAGCCAACCCCCTGACAACTGAATTAATGCATTAGATTATAATATTTTGTTCCTCAAAAGTAATTTTTTATCTTATCAAAGGTGAATATATACAGTTCAACTATTTGTTTTAGAAATGGTTAGATGTGACCATGAATTTGTACAAGTTGTAAAAGTTTATTATAAGACAATTTGTAAGTTGTATTTATGAAAAAGAATAGATTAAAGTAAATAGCAGTAGGAAAATCATGACATTGTTCTTCAAAAGATAAAAACAACATAAAAACTATTCCTGGTAATCAATAAAACTATTAAAAAAAAATCATTGTGGCTGTCACAAACTAAACCATATAAAAGTAAAACAAAATGTTTCAAAACAAATTTAAGTTAGTTTAACTTTCATTGCATATATTATAAATTGTATACAATTTAATGCAGAAAAGATTGATATGTCTACTGAATGTGTATTAAAGGATATTACAGACCAGTTGCACCATTCAAAACAATCTACCAAGCTATAGGTACTTATTTTTAAAATTATTGAATTTGTATAAAATAAATACTTTTCGCTGGCACCGGTTAAAAGCAATGTGATATTAAAAATAGAGAAAGTTGAAACAAATGAAATCTTAATTGTACTTATGCTTGATAACATAATTTCTATTTCACTAATGAGACCTATGTAGTCAAGTATTTCTCAGAAGCCATGTAAGATTACTTTTTTAAATAATTATTTGAGAATTTAATAAAAAAATAAATGTAATAGTCATAGCCTGGGGCTTTGATTTATGGACTATGTTACACAAATAGGTTTTCACTCCAGACTTGTTACTATAGATTAAATTCTGAAATTTTCTTCAATTCACCCAACTCAGCTTATTTTTTTAGAAACAATATTTTTAAAGATAAAATTACAGTGGCTTTGTACATTGCATTCTGATTATTTGATGCATATTGAATATATTTTAGATGTGTTACTAGTTCCTAGTTGCCTTACAAAGTAATTCTTGTAATTAATTAATTACTCCACTTTGTTTCACAAGTAGAGATGACATGAAGAAACAGCGTTTGTGTGTCTTCAAATAAAGAGGACATGAAGAAACAGCATTTGTGTGTCTCCAAATAAAGAGGACATGAAGAAACAGCGTTTGTGTGTCTCCAAATAAAGATGACATAAACACATACAAAAATGGTTAACTAAGTTTAAGTACAAGACTTATTTTTAATGCTTAAAAAAAAAGTGCATATCTGTGGCAAGAGATTTTCTTTGCATATCAAAAAAATTTTCTGATCAAAAATATACAAATATATTTTTAGAAAGTTTAACAAAACTCATAATCAAAATCCCTCAAAAATAATATTTGGAGATGAGTTCATTTGTTAAGAAAAACAAATACACACATCAAGAATACAAACATAAATTTAAAAAAAAAGCAGTAGAACTAAATCACAACCTTTCCAAGCCACTAGTATCTCAAATATCACGCTATTATTCATAGATAAGAATTTATACCACAGAAAACACAACTCAGCATACATTTGATATCCATTGATTCACTTCCATTTAATTATTTTGTTCTAGCAATCCTTCAGACTTGAAGAACCATTTCTGAGAAAATATGCCTTCATTGCAGGAACGCATTACCAGAATGCTATTTTTCAAAATTTCAAGACAGAGATTGTACCTCTGGTGTATTAACTGGTGCTCCTGATAGAAAAAAATAATTTTACAACTGAGAAACACTTAAAAGCATTAGTGAACATAAGGGTCATAGGTTTCCTAATCTCAGATGGCAAGAAAAAATTAAAGCACTGACAGACTCACCTATCACCATTTCTCCCACCTAGAAGTTATAGAAAAATAATATAACAGTTGTTTTTTTTATCAGGCTCTTGGAATAATTAAGCACTTTTCAAAATGGTGATGCCCTGGAATAGCCCACATTGACTTGAATAATATCCAAATAAATCAAAACAATTTATAAAAGGAAATAGCTATTTTCCTTATTTAAAAGTGCAGACTTTCACTGTTAGCTATACATATTTGAATTTTTTAGTATGTATGGGCTACAAGTGATAAAGCAAAGAAGTTTGATGGTAATTATAGGTAAGTGCTGGATCTCAAGTCTAGATCTACATCTATAAATGATCAACTAAGAAATATGAGTGTGTGTGAAGGGGCTTTGGTGTATAAGAATTTTTCTCTCTGCTTCTTAAAAGGGCTACAGATAAGGGCTGGATCTAGAGTTAAGATATATTGAACTGACCAACCAAAGAGAATGTTATTGTGTGTTCCACTGATGAAAGAAAAATGATTTCATCCTGTAGGGACAAGAACTGTTGAGCCAACAAGATTGGAGAACTATGAAGGTAGTGAATCAGAGAAATTGTATTATTATAGATTAAAAGTGATGGGCATCACAGGCCAGAACAGTGAGGGTAAGGTGGCTATGTTGCAGGCAAAGCAAAGTTATATTATCCTTCAGGACTAAAGAAGTTTGCAATTAAGGCATTATAATGTTGTCGTTTCATTTGAGCATGTTCAAGTAAATGACGCATATACAAAAATAAGTCATCACATAATGCATAAAATTAATTTTCTATTTAGACTTTCTCCCCTTAACAATTGTAATTCCAAAACATTTAGAAATGTTATTTCATAGCTCTAAGGTGAGAGAATTAGTGATAAGTGAGGCTGTCAGGGCTTTTTTTTTTTCTTGTGTGTATTTTTCTTTTTACAACTGAAAAGAAGATGCAGAATAGTGTTGAAGCCAAAACACATTCTTGTTTTACCCCAACCTTGATGTAGAACAGTACATTGCATATTTTCTTAAGCTGCCACTAGTTTCTTTAACATCAAATTGATAAAAGGCATGAAGAGCAGCTGTTTTTGTTCTCTGCTCTACTCTGGTAGTTGCCACAAGGAGAAAACCACATCTATTGTAGATATACCTGTGACTCAGGATAAACTTATTCCAACAAGATCTGCACAGTTGTTGTCAGTGCTTTAAAATCCTTGAAAGGTGGAATACATATTATCCACATTAGATCCGATGGCTTGACTTAAAGCCAAGAAGAAAAGACTGGGTATCTTAATTAGGGAATTGCTGTTTGCCGACAATGTGTCACTCAACTCTCATTCAAAAAAAGGACAAAAACTAGTAAATGCTTTGGCAGCAGCATGTTAAGAGTTCAGTCTTACAATTTGTGTCATCAAAACACAAGACATCTCAAAAATACATGAGAAGCATTGGTAATCACACCCTTATGATGGTGCAGAAATTAACCTGATATCAACTATTGCCAAAAACCTACATTTAGATATTGAGTAGAAAATGACAAATTGACCACAGCAACAAAAATGCTAGTCTACAATGCCTGTATAGTGAGCACTCTTCTTAATGGTAGTGAGAACTGGTCAACATACATGCACCAAGAGCATAGATTAAATACTTTTCACTTGCACTGCCTGTTACACATAATGTGCATTTCCTGGAAGGTTTGTGTCTCCAATTAGGACAGTTTGAAATTGGTCAATGCGCACAGTATCTATGTTTTTTTGACACAGAGAAGACTACGTTGAACGACATGGCCTAAATTGTGCCGATGTGCCCAAATCACAAGACTACGTTGGCTTGGACATGTGGAGGGTGTTAGATCTAAGGGACACCCAAGACTAACCTACAGAGACGTCTACAAGTGAGATGTGGATGGAAATAGCACAAATTCGGACATTATGGAGAGAACAAAGAAGAAGGACTTCATGGACTGTTACAAACCTTGCCAAGAGCAAAAGAATAAAAGTGGCTTTAGAAATGAAAATGAGAAAGAAAAAAGCTGTTCTATCAGAAAGCCTTAAAACAAGGGCATTCACTTGCATGGATTTTTACCGCTCTAGAATCTGCTTTATTAGTCACACCAGAATATGCCCTGACTCAAAAAGAAACTTAAACCAGTGATTTATCTGGGTGCATCAACTGTCTTTTCAAGACAGAAGGAACCATATATACATATATATTTCTTTATAGTAAAAGTCTTTAATTTTTAATACATGAAACAATTTTATTCTGAATAAAATTTATTACAAATATGTAGCAGCACATACTGGGGATAGGGTTAGAATTACCATAGAACTGTTTTCCTTTAAATTAGCACTTTTTTTTTTAAAGACTTGACAATCTGACATAGTTCATCATGTACCAACTCTAAGGCAATAACAAAGAATCTGGTACACATTATCATCTCTCATCACAGTACTTAGTGACCTCGACATACTTTTCAGTTGAAAAGAAACAAAGTCTGTCAAAGTGAATGTTTAATAAAAACCATACTTATGCCTAAAATAGCTTTTTTTTTTGTTTGTTTACAGTGCAGAGAAACAATACCTTTGAATATGTCCAAAATTCTACTTGACTTAAAAAACAGTTCTGAATGTGAGGAATGAGATCTTCACCAACAACTTTCACCACAACACAATGAATGGTGGCACGTAATTGTCCATCAGTCCCCAGAGCGAATCCCTGAAGTGATAAAAAAAAATCAAGTCAAGTTTGTGAGAATATTGATCAGTTGACATTTTTTTAGGCAATACTTTCTGAATCAAAGTAAAGGCTGTCAACTGTAAAAATGAAATTCACCATATTGAAATGGGTTTAACAAGATGTATTTTTCTCTTCCTTCTCCTCCCTCTTTTTACAAGGCTTATATCAAGTCACTCATTCTGTCTGTCTGGTAAAAAGTTTGTACATGTTATTTCTGGCACCCAATCTCAGATCAAGCAGAAATTTTGCACAATTATTTCTTTTACATGAAAACACAAGAATCAATTTTAAAAAATTAACCAATAAGTTAATTAACTATTGGTACTATTGTTCTTGACTGAAGTGGTGGTTAAGCTGAATTAGTCTCCTATATAGATCCCCCACCCCCATTGTCCTAACTGGTCCAGATAAGTGATAGGATCATAGCGTATTGAGAAAGCTAAAAGCATGAAATAGTGCTAAACAAAAACTATTGGTAAAAATATTTCTAATCACACAGATTTATTATTGTTGGTCTAGAACTATTACAAATTTAATAAGCTTTGTTCAAAAAAGATATAACACAAGATAATGACCATGAATATTTTAGACTCTTCAACACAAAAGTTAAACACATTGATCTTAAGCAGAAATCTGAAGTAATCAGACTTACTTGTGTCTGTAAATTTCCAGTACATGGTTTTACCATCAACAAAACAGGATCAGAAAAAACATAATCATTGTTATCCAAACAAAGATGTCCATCTTGTGTTGAAATCTAAGAGTTGAATTGAAAAACAATAAATTCAACTAAGCAAGTATGATAATCCCAATAAAACTAACCAACTGATAAAAAGTTCCAAATGAAGTTTTATTTTTCATCATTTTTTTTAATATAAAAAAAATATCTCTGTGGCCAATCAAAGCCTATTTTTTGGGTTCTCTTTGTTTGTAAAATGTTTTACATGATTCAGATGATCCTTCAGAGTTGAAGATAATCTAATTTCTAATCCAAAACTCCTGCAGGATGACAGCGGGCAGGGTATGAACCCATGACCACTGAGACCGCCAAAGGATAGTCTAACATCCATACCACACAACCAGGCAGACATTTGTTTAAATACAATCACTCTTTTTTTTAAAGTATTATTTGCACCATTAAAATGTTTTTAATTCAATACAAACAAAATTATTTTAGAAATAAGTGATTTTTGAAAGAATTGGTACATTTTACTATTTTAAATGCCAGGCATTACATATTCAATATTTCTAATTAATTATGGAGTATATATTATCTTGAACTTTTTATGTTTAAAAAAATTCCATTATTATAAATTAACTAAAAAATTTATTCCACAAGGTCTTTCAAAAAAATCTAGTAATTTTTAAAATAATTTTTACAACGGCGACTTGAAAAAAAAACAATAGAATTGCTAGCTGGCATTTACCTCATGATCAACTGTGGTACCATAGTTAATTTTCAAGAAGAAATGAAAGTATATGCATCTATTACCTGGCCCCAGATTGAGGAGTTTTCCTTATATGGCATCAGCTCTGGCCAAACATTTTTCATAAACCAAGAAAAGTCTTGACATTTTAATCTTGACTTGATGGCTATCCTTTCTGAAAGGTCACCTACATCCAGTGCCTAGATGATAATTGAAAAGTGTTATGAAATATTTAATGGAATAGAAAAAATTTTTTTCACTGAATCTTTCATAAAGTAAAAATATAATTTTAAATGAAAATAAGAAAATATTGTTTGGCTGTTGTTTGTGATACCTTAAATAAAAAAACATTTCAAGTTTATTTTATAGGATGGGTCAATTATTTAGTTGAGAATAGGGTCAAAATATAGAGAATGATATTCTCAGGCTTTAAAGAAGGTTGTTAAATATTATTATTATGTGAATTTTCATTTTACTAAAATATGAATAATTTAAAAGTCTGTGGTCAGTAAATATTAAAATCATACTGAAAGAAAGCTATTGCCAATATATCTAGTTCACTAACCTTCTATAACTAATCCACTATTGGCTATAACTAGTTCACTTACCTTCATCCCTGGAAACAAATTATAAACATAAATTTTGTAGTCGCCTAGCCAGACTTCCACAGCCCTTTTATAATTGTGCATTTCAGTGAGCCTGCGTCCTTTTGGGAAACTATAAGGTTGGGATCTCTCTATGTGACCAATGTGGGAACATGCGACGTGCAAGAGCTGACCACCACACATCCACACCTGGATGCAGGGAATTATAAATGTAGAGCAAAATATATAATATATGTGAATATTATCTAACGTAACATTTTATAATTTGAAATACAATAACTTATAGTTTAGGGCAAAGGAAATTTAAAACAGTTGACATACTCTCCAAGCCAACTCGATATTCTCTCCTCCCCATATCATCATATCTCCATCATACTCTCCAATACTTTTGAAATAGTCGACATCCACAGTAAAACCTGGCCCTACCATCAACACACCTCTGTGGAAATTTCATGAGAGAAAAAAAAAAATGATCAAGAATTGTTATTTCAATAACATAAATTGTTTTCCCAAAATTATATTGATGGTAATTTGAATTTTAAAAAATTACATTACATTGACTAGAGAAGATACCACTTTTGAATTAATTTTCCCCTGAAATTTTAAAAACCATTAATGTCAGTTTTCATCCTGTTTGATATATAAGAAGCTAATATTTATTATCCTACATTCAAAGTTTGAGATGTTGTAAATTGTATTTTATTTATTTATATAGACTGTGGTCCAAAGATGCAATTTAGATTTTGAATGAGGACCTTTTCTTAGAATTTTCGGAATGATATTTTATTCTTTGTATAATTTGTTTGATCTTTCTTTAAATTGAGTGCATTTAATTGGTCATTTAAATTTAAATAACTTACGGCATAGGATCAGAGTCTTTTTTTCCTTTCAACTGATCAGGTCGAAAATAGGTTTCAAAGAATTGCATATCCCAGCGGAAACCATAGCGTGTTCTGTAACCAGGATAAAAATTGTAATCTAATGTCTCGCGATGAACATAGTCCAACTGGCCCATTGCTATTGTCTGCTTGTTTTTAACTATTTCATACAAAAGTGGTTGTAACCTGTGGATAAAATCAGAATAATTTTTTTTTTTAAAGTAGGTGATAAAAAAGGCTGAGATTTGAATTTTTAAATGTAATAAAATATCTTGTAGTTGGTTTACAGTTCAAATTTTCACTTTTCAAACAAAAATGTGTGGTACAGCCTCAGCTGTAAATATTCAGTTGAAAGCTTTTTATAGTTGATAGTTCAACTGTGTAAACAAAAAAAAAAAAAATCAATTGTAAAAAATGGAAACATAAAAAACACAATCTAATTTTATAAATCTTTATCACTGTAGTCTGATTATGTGTGCTTATCTTTTTATATTATAATAACTCTCAAATATAAACACCTCAAAAATATCAAATGCTATATCTTTATTTCATAAGAAAAGTGATTTAAAAAAAATGAATATGTAGTTTTTTCCTCTTCTTAATTGTTCTCATTTTTCATGTTGGAGGGTTCATATCAATAGTCCTATATCTGAGATGAACCACGCAGTGGTTTCCAGATCAGGCAGTTCTCTGTATAGTTTTTCTTCTTGGGTGAGCTACCATCTTCTACCAAGCGTGTCTTCAGGTGGCGGATAGGGGAAAAAAACCTTACTTATAAGGGTTAGCTGTGAATATCAAATAAACAGGAGCGGACCAACTGGTTTACAGTCATGGAGGATGAGGTGGAGTATTCCAGTTGTTAGGATATTCACTCAAAACACCCAAAAGGTCCAGGAAAATGACTGCAAAATGCAATCATAGAGCGCTTGAACTCTAAACCTGGGTAGATGAAGCTTGTTAACTAGGGATGGTAATTCATCTAGGAGAGACAACTCCAAAATTAAACAACTTCTGCTTTGCAGATAATCTTGGTTAATCAAAGGCTATCGGAACACACCCAGAAAGAAAAACATGCTGAAGTCGGAGTCAATGGGAATGCTGGTGCATAACATATTGACACGGAACCTCATCTATGTTGGAGTTCAGAATGTAGTTTCATTAGAATGTGTTTCTATCTAGCATTATTACTGAAATAACTAAATGCAAAAAAAAAAAAAAAAAAAAAAAAAAAAAAAATAATAATAATGAGACTCCCACATTAGTTAATCCAAACATTTCTATAATCTGACACCCCAGCAGTCCCGCAACTGTCACATTATCAAAAGTCAACTGTGCTAGTGCAGGTGTTGCAAAACTAAGATAAAACCCTTAGGAAAAACTCACCAATCATAATTGACTTCCATGTGACTGTCAAAAAATGATACCACCTGAGATGTGACATACTTCAGGCCTTCCAGGCGTGCACGAATTAGCCCTTGTCTGGTGTTCAGACGTACAAGCAGGACAAGATTTTTAGGGAAATTCTCCTCAAAGTAATTTTTCAGATGTGTTCTTAAAATCTCTGTATGCATCAAAAAAAAAAAAAGGGGGGGGGGGGGGGGTAATATAAGGATACGAGTTGTATATGTATCAACATAATGTTAGATTACACTTAAAACCAAATTGTAAGTTACTTTTAAAACCAAATTGTAAGTTAAGTACTTGAAAAACACTAATCAAATTAAATTGTATTCTAGAATAAGCATTTTATCAATTCTGTTCAACTGAAAAGAGATAAAAGTGATTGTTATTCTTTTCTTGAACATATTTTTCTAATGCTATTACTTTCTGCTGGATGGCAAGGAAAGACAAAGAGTGGGATTGAAACTATTACGTGAGCATTCTGGAACACACACTATATGAAGAGCCAACTTTGGAACATTCAATATTATTTGAACACTCTGAGATACAATATTATATTATGGACTCCTCATACCCTGATTGCTTTACTACCTTTAGATATTTTCAATTGTATTATATTATTTAGTACTTTTTATGTTTTGCTTGCTTGTTTTGTATTTGATCAAAGTCATTATTATTTAATGCTATGATGACTTTGCTCATGCTGATAAAAAAAAATCTTAACACCTAAATGTAATATGATACTGTAAAAATAAAATTGAGATAAATTTCCCTCCCTTATCTTAAGCAAACAGAACAGCTGTACTTTGTCACTGCAGAAGAATCATAAAGATAACACTTAGTGGTTGTTTGACAGTAACAAAAATCTTACAACTGCTTATCCAAAACATTTACTGTATTAGATGACAGCTTTCATGTTTGTTTCTCATTTTCTACAATTTTAGAGGAATAATGAAATGCCAAAATACAACATGTTTATCAATTTGAACTTCTTTTTAATCTCCCTAATTAAATTGTTTATGCTTTGTCTTAACACAACCTATTTACATATGTAGACTTATAACTAAACAAATTTTTTGTCTGAATCATCATTACTTAAGTAAACTTTTCACCAAATTATGTATGTCTGAACATATGATTTAGTAATATAGACTTTTAACCAAATTATGTATGTCTGAACAAATGATTTACTAATATAGACTTTTAACCAAATTATGTATGTCTGAACACGATTTACTAATATAGAATTTTAACTATATTATGTATGTTTGAACATATGATTTACTAATATAGACTTTTCACCAAATTATGTATGTCATGATTTACTTCTATAGACTTTTAACCAAATTTTTATGGCTGCCATTTTTTGACTAGTAAAGTTTCAGACATTTCAGAAATGAAGATTATTATGTGTTACCCCAAACTTCCAGGAGGTTGGCATGGTTCAAACACAGGGCCATCATGTTGAAAGTCGGGTTGCAGTACCACTTAGTGTTAATTGGGCAAGTGACAAGATTACAAAGCAAAATATGCTAAAAGCGTACAGTAAAAGAAAGCTTTTTTTTTTTTTTTTTTTAAGTAAATGTTTTAACTGAAAGCATGCATAAATTTGACCTTTGCTCTGAGAACTTTCCCTAAGAAATAAATAGAAAATATACATGCACACACACACAAATATTACTCACCAGCATCACTAGCATCATCTACAAGTATAATTTGTTTCAACAATTTCTCTGGCGTTCTATTGATGAGGCTGTAGACTGTCCTTATAATAACAGATGGCCACTCATTGTGAAAAGGAATGACTACACTTGTAGTTGGCAGATCATCAGGATAGACCAGTGAAGCACAACTTGAGAATTTAAGGACAATGAAAAAAACAACTTGATAACATCAAATATTTAAAAAAAAAATGGTTCAATTAATTTTATGTTGGTATATTCATATGGGCATTATGTATGTATGTAGTTTTTCCCTTCAATGAGTTGGCAATGTGAAAGGAATAAAAAAAAAGTCTGCATCTACTATTCTTATTGAGTTTCATTTGGCAAACAGCTTGTAGCATGCATTGGATAAGAGCAAAACATCTAAGACTTACCCTCTAGGCCTTGAATCAGGAACATCACGATTTAAAGGTATTTTATCACTCTTGAAGATATTTAAATTGTAATTTTTTTGAAAGGCTTGTGTGAGATCATCAGGACCAAAATCCATCTTATATTCTTTATCATTAGTCAAATTTATTGCCTTCAGCTTCTCTACCAATTTGTTGGTCTCTGATGTCAAATCCCAATAGAGTGGTTCTTGGTTAGCTATGACCAAGGACTTTTTAGCATGATTTACTTCTCTCATGTACTGTGGCAAGACCCTGAACCTGCGGGATTTCTTACTGAACAGAGTTATATAGATGGTGCTTGTGATGCATATACATGCTAAAACGAGGCAGATCATGTAAAATATTCGTCGAAAGTGAAGGCGCATGGTGAACTAATACATCTGTCGAGGGAGAACTGAAATAGAGGAAGTAAGACTTGTTTCAGCTATTAATTCTATAGTAAATTTTGACCATCAAGGAACCTTTATAAGAAAAGTTACTACAAGCACAATAAAAAAAAATCAGTCATGTAATTAAATTTATAATAGATCTAGATCAACAACAATAAATCTATGCAATTAATGATATTTTACCAATAGTTCTTGTTTAGTGCTATTTAATGCTTTTAGCTTTCTCAATACGCTATGACTTATCTGGACCAGTTAGGAAAATGTGTGTGTACGAGAAAGAATATCTGTTGGATTTTACCATAATTGTTTGTTAAAAGCATTTACAAAAAGGAAAAAAAAAAGGGAAAGGGGGGATGACCTGAATCCCAACTCACGCTTTCTCTGACTGACTACTTGCTACTGAGGTAATTACGACTAGAGAAAATTGTATATTTATGTATTGTTTGTTTCAATTTAGAGCAGCGACCTATAAAGGAAAATAATTAAGCTTATACCAAGACTTCGGAGGTGCGGTGGCTGAGTGGTAAAGCGCTTGGCTTCCGTACCAGGGTTCAAATCCTGGTGAAGACTGGGATTTCTAATTTCGGGAATCTTCGGGCACCTCTAAGTC
The DNA here is from genome assembly GCA_030265305.1 of Biomphalaria pfeifferi. NCBI lineage: Eukaryota > Metazoa > Mollusca > Gastropoda > Planorbidae > Biomphalaria > Biomphalaria pfeifferi. Next base: position 1,466,042 of record JASAOG010000039.1, on the reverse strand, counting down.
TATCCAGCTTAAATGGGTACCTTACATTAGTTGGGGAAAAGTAATGTCAGGTAAAAGAAATAATTATCCACAGGGTTAGTAGCACTTTTCCATGACAAATTTTAGGAGATTTATTAAGGATGAAATGTATGATGTGTTTGTGTGTGTTTCCTATCCGTTTGTGTAAAACATACACAAAACTAAGCATTTATCAAATCAATTATTGTTATTTGATTTTAAAAATAAATATCTTGCCAATATGCCACAGAAACAATGTTATCAGTTGTGGTGTGTCCACAGAAAATGTAATGAAAGTTATCTTTTAATCAAGTAACAACTTGACTATCATCCCAAAACCTCAAACAACCATTTTTTTCAAAGATTTATTTAAAAACATTACAAATGGTTGCTTTTCCATTTTTTAAAATAAGAAACATTCTTAGAGATGCTATTATAATGTGTATTCTCTGTGATGGAAATGTACATTATTAGTTCCTATGTGTATCTTATAGATACTAGAGTCATGGTGTGCACTTGAGGTAATGTTTTATTCTTTTATTAGCTAACTTAAATCCTTCTCATAAACAGCCAGTAATATATATGGCAATATAGGTCTATTTGAATGTTTAGTTGACATTTGCTTACTAAAAAATGGCTTTTGGATTGGGGGGGGGGGGGGGGGGGGGGTTAGACCTATTTGCATTTTTTTTCCTAGCAGAATCTTTTTCAACCATATAGTTTCCCTGGCTTTTAAGAGTGCAATAATTTTTACGGACTTTTCACAGCTGAATGCGAAATATTTTCGTTAAATCTACAATGGATCTAGACTATTGATCTAAATCACTAAAATGCGAGGATTTTTTCAAGGCTGTGAGAATTATCTTCACTGAATTTACAGTAGATCTAGACTCTAGATCTAAGTCACTAAAATTTGTTAAAATGTTCGACAATTAAAAGACACTTTAAACGTAAAAGAACTTGTTTCTTCACAACTGGCGACCACGATGAGATACGACGAGGCACAAGTAAGTGGAAATGTCGATGTACAAAATATATATACACGGCAACGTTATATACAGATCTCCTACTTCACTCGCTGACTTCTCTCTCTCTCTCTTGTTTATACACTCATCACTTTCCCCAAGTCCCCTAACTCTCGATACCCAACACTTGACAGTGTGTCACGGTTGACCACACAGTAACCGTGTCACAACAATATCATTGAAAATGAATTTGTAAATTGTAAATACTGTTATGACTTTCATTTATTTATTTTTCTATTGCATGTGTATTATATTCATGTTGCATAATTAGGTCACAATTTGAAATGTATGACTAAGCATGGAAAACGCCTACAGTCGTTGATACAGTAAACTATATTGCTACAAAAATTTGTTGCAACAGTATTTGCAAACAAGCCAAAGTCATTATGAATGTTGAGAGTGTTTCTGATTCACCAGTTCAGGAATTCTTGGAACAGAGTTTGCAAGATCACAATGAATGTGATCTTCAGCATCAGTCTATCATTCAATCTATTTCTGATTTAATAACTAGCAAACTTGAGAAACATGTTTCGCAAAGATATGTTGTTGGAAATGGCAGAGGAAGGCACAAAACAACCTCAAAACGGAAGATGTCATCAAGCACTTGATTCAGAATTGAATAAATAACATTGAAAATAAATATTTGTAAGCTGCATTGCTATTGATGTAATGCTGGTGGCAGTGTCTACTTTGCTAATACATATCCAAGAATCCTACGGTGAGTTTCTGTGACTTTAAGTGACTAATTTAAAACCAGATGTTGAAATCAAAACCGACATCCAAGCATACTCGAAGCACCATCTGTGCAGACACCACGCATGTTTTCCCAAGAGATCTTATAGTTTCCCAAACATAAACAGACTTTATTAACTACATAACGCGCTGTAGAGGTTGTTTCAATAGATTTGTAAAATAGAAACTCGTCTTGAAAATCAAGTAAACCAGAAAAAAACTGAACACTTTGCAACGTCTGTCAATTCATCAAGCTGGATGCTAAATATTGTTACTGTAGAAGATATAATTTCCTGATCGATACTATCAACAGAACTATTCTCAATGGGAAAAGTGTCATTAGATAAGAAAACCGCTCTAAATTTAGTAACAAATTTGACTCCATTCATAACTTGAACAATGTCTTTGACCACTGGCAATTTTAACTCCTTGACAATGGTTTGAGATTTCATAGATCTTTTAATTTCTGAGAGCCACCAAATAAGAAGCGATAACGGCTGCTGTTTTGATTAGGCCTATGAGTTTAGATTTTTTGACTCCGCGAGCTTTAAAACTAAACTACTGGATGTCCTTATCGCAAAAGCTTAAATGTCTCAGTTTGCACTGACTTCATAAAACCAGACCCCAAAAAAATCGTCATCATATTTTCTTTTCTAACCTTCTTTTGTTCAAGATCCATGTTCATGGGATGCTTTGTCATGAATTTATTCTCTTCGAAAACGATTACGTATTAATAGTTTTAATTAATATTATTAAGACAAGCTCAAATCTTCACCATTGAAATTATGTTTGATACCGTAATGGAGTTAAGCAAAACGTTTGAAAAAAAAATTGCCTAACTACCAATGGAAAAATGTCTGCCTTCAAGCAATGATGTTACTCTCACTAAAGGTGCCCTCGTCTGGTAATAAGTTTGTGTTTTTAAATATGTCTTCCCCCAATTTTTATTTCATTTAATTGACACTTCACAATCGTTGGATGCGTTATACCGTACTATGCATATCTGAATAATATCCCTTTACCTTATACATTAGATTGTAATTGTCTGCCCTCTATGGTACAACACGTTAGAAATGACTGAAAAAAAAAAAGAAACAAATTTTGAATTTAAAATTAACGAAAAACCAAAATTTCCGATAGTCTTAGGCAACCCCTGGCTAATGGTCATTCGACCCCCAAAGGGGTCATGACCCACAGGTTGAGAACCCCCTGGTCTAGTGTCAAGGCTCTACATAATCTTAGATATTATCATTATGTTTATTATCTAGTATGATATAGAATCTAGATCTAGATTCTAATATGTGATAGTATATTATATTTAATCAATTTACTATATTAGTATATAGAAGAGTATCATATTATTATAGTTTATAGAGATCTATAAATGATAATAATATTATTATATATATAATTATATAGATATAGATTTAAGATTATAATAGATAGATTTACTTTGACATTAGTCAGTAAGTAGTGAGTAAGTCAAGAGTTGACTACATTTAATAAGTACTTAGACTGACTTAGTTGAGTCCAGTGACTCCAGTAAATTATTTAATTATTATAGATCTAGATGAGATCTAGAAATAGAATCTAGAATAATCTAATCTGTAAATTTGATTTATTTTTCAAATAATTATTTAAAATATAAAAAAGATATAATTTTTGTAAACTTTAAAATGAATTTTAAAATTAAAAATAGCACGCTCCACTGCAAACGTTATTTAAATGTGGTGTAATGAGTGGTTCCATTCTATATCTAGCACTTACAAGTAAAAACACCAGGGCTTTATATGTTAGAGGTCTAGACATTTAATCTAGTCCTTTCCAGTTTAATCAACTTGGCCGGTTGGTCGCACAGAAAGTTCGTGCCTAAAGCTCAAAGAATCATTATTTGTTTACGCCGGAAGTAAATAAACTCTAGTCAACCCATGGTCAACCTACGGATCTCAGATGTAGATGTATATAGGTCTGTAACTTTCTTAAAAATGAATATATAATGATTTCGCTTTTAAACTCCATATTTTTAGCTGCTCCTAAAAGGGAAAGGCTGTTATTAGTTTTGTGAGGTTTGACCGTGTGAAAGCGGAGCAGTTTTATTTTTACATTTAAATATGTAGATAAATCGTTGTTGTTGTTGTTTTTCATAAAATTTTGCAGAAAGGGAGGTGATTATTTTGTTTATTTTATAACATTCTTAAATACAGTTTTAATATTTCTAAAAATTAAGTTATAAAAAATACTTATAGGCATTAACTCTTTCTCTCCTAATCGACGATAAGATCGTTGATTTGACCTCATTAAATTAAATTAATTAATTCTATACCAAATACAACATTTTCCGATAACAAACAACAAAGCTATTGAAACTTAATCATAACAGGGGAGTGAAATAGTAATAAGCAAAATGAAAAACTCTTTCGAAACGTGGAAAAATAATAACGGAGAGAAAGAATTAATTATTTTCTGTGAGCTACTAATAACTTACATCTATTTTTGTTATAAAATTGCATTTGTAGGCCCTATGTAAATATTAGTCACACTTTTTAAAACAAACTTTAATAGTCAGTGTTGAAGTGTAAATTATTAGGTCAGTTGCGTACAATGTAAGCCTATTAAATATACTGAAGCAAAAAAAAAGCCCTTTAGACACTTCTTTCATAAGTCATAACTAAGAGATTAGCCAGAAATAAACATATTCCTACAAAAACAATTTCTTGTGTAAAAGACAATGTAACTTACTAGAAAAGTCCAAAATTCAAATGATTTCAAGAAGAGACCCTGCTAAGACGTGCCTATAAGATGTGCTGTCACGTGTTCTTAATTAACGCACTGGCTACGATACAAAACATCCGTGTAATCGTTTTTTTAGAGAAACATTCAAAATCGAACAAGCCATGTTTCTAAGCCAGTGATTCCCAAACTCTTCTGTTCATTGGAACTCTTCATACATTTGGATCATTAATTAGAACACTACCTAATTTTTTTTTTTAAAGTTTGGATTATTTCCCATCCTATTTTTCTAAATAACAAAAATAATAATTAAACAATCTTCTAATTTAAGCATTATTTTATTATTTTATTTTTTAATTTGTAGGCTAAGTAGATCTATAAAACTATAGTTTAAAAAATATAAACATATTGGGGAAAAAAGTATAATGACTCCGAAGGTATCGTGTCCTTGAAGAGCATAGCAACTTGATATCAGGAATGACATCAGAAAGCTAAATTTTAATAAAAGTTTGGTGTGAAGCCTGTTTCTATCACTTAACTTTGTTGCAACACACAAAATTTCTTGTTCTCACAAATAGGTTGCTTGTTAAAAGAGGTTTTTCTCCAGTTGTATGTAACCATTGATACATTTAAACATTTCTTCTCCAGTAGTATGTAACCATTGATACATTTAAACATTTCTTCTCCAGTAGTATGTAACCATTGATACATTTAAACATTTCTTCTCCAGTAGTATGTAACCATTGATACATTAGAACATTTCTTCTCCTGTAGTATGTAACCATTGATACATTAGAACATTTCTTCTCCAGTAGTATGTAATCATTGATACATTAGAACATTTCTTCTCCAGTAGTATGTAACCATTGATACATTTGAGCATTTCTTCTCCAGTAGTATGTCCATTGAAGTATTCGCACACGATCTTCTTCAGTACTTTTAATATATGTGTAACGAAAATGAGCAAATGCTATTCGTAAGCATACAGCTACTCCTGCGACATCTGTAGATTCATCCACTTTTCAATGAATATTTACTGCAACGTTCAAGACGAGGAATTTATTCATTCAGTTAAGGTGAGTAGAAAGATCTTTAATGTGTCGACAAACAGTATTATTTGATAGTAGTATTGCATTTATTTGTTTACTAGCACAGTAGCCAATGATGCGTCACTGTACAGAAAAATAGACAACCGTCTCGCAAAGGCCAATGTCGCTTTTGGTGGCCTCAGAGAATATGGCGGAATAGGTCTCTTCACCTAGCAACAACAAACAAAGTTTATAAAGCGGTGGTTCTCACCACTGTATGGATCTGAGATCAGGGTGCTCAATCGAATGCATTTAAGGCTCTTCGAACACTTCCATCAAAGGTGCCTTCGATTCATGATGGGCATACGTTGGCAAGACTATATTACAAATAACTATGTTCTACTGGAGGTCGGTGTGGCGATATTGCGCTGGTTCGACACTTATCTCGCATGGGAAATGACCGCATGTGAAAGGCGATTGTCTTTAGCGAGCTTATAGAAAGGCGGCGTAACAGAGGTGCCCCCCCCCCCCCCCTGAAAGCGCTATAAGGATCATCTCAGGCGCCATTTCGCCCTCACTTTCATAGAGGAAAGTAGCTGGCAGCAGGTAGCCTCTGAAAGAGACAGTTGGAGAGCTTTCCCAAAAGGCTGCAGGACAAACATTTGAGACAAAGAAAAGTCATTATTGAAGACAGACGCAGAAGACGGAAACTTAGATAGACCGCCAGCCGACAACGGCTTTGTCTACATGAGATGCGGGAAAATATACTGGGTTTGCGTAGTCATGCGAAATACTACACTCGGAATCGAAGACATTGTCATTATTATAGCCTCCTCACTCCTCGTTATTGTTTCGTTTCGAAGTGCCTGTTACGTTTTGCTAGAGCCAAAGAACTTTGTTATGAAATAACAGTATAGGTGCTTCTTTAATTATCCAAACGAAATAAATGTGTTAGACCTTGGTCTATATGTTAGCAAATTATCGGGTATTAAAACAAAGTGAAAATCGTTAACGGTGACTTGGTGGAGACCTGGACATTACATTACCAAAAAAAAAATCACATCAAAGTCGATTATATTTTAAGAAAAACAACCTAAACTCTACATAGTGCGATCGTAAATACAAGTCAAAAATAGTTTTAGACCTATCTGTAAGAATTGATTAACTGAGCTAGTCAAGGGAAGGGAGCAGACTCTAGATATCCTCAACGTTAATTACATGTGTGGAGCGATGAATCAATCTGTAACACGTCACACTGTCTCTGGGTATGGAGAACACACACATCAACATCACAGACGTTCAGTTCCATCTCTTGGTCAGGATGTTTATTTAATTTCGGTTCAACTTTATTCTGTGCACTTTAACATTTGACACTATAAAACGTTTTGTTTGGCTTGACGTGTTTCGGACGTTGGTTCAGAATTGAAGACTATTACATCCTAGCCCAATGATTCCCTATTGTCCTGCGAGACGTGGGGGTGGGTGGAGACGGGAGGGTTCGAACCCGTGACAACCGAGACAACAGTCTAGAGCAAATCCTTAAAAACATAGCTTTAACAAGAAAAATGTAAAAATTACTTTAAAAAAAAACAAAGCCAATGAGTTAATTATTTCTTGGTAATTAATTAATTTATTTGGTATCTTGAACAAGGGAAAGAAATCGTACTTGACAGATGTGGTGGTATAAGTTGAATAGTCCCCTTAAAGACTCTTGAACCCTTAGTAAAGATTTTTTATGCATCTAAAAAAAACGATCATGTAAACATTCACCAAGATACCCACTTCTTCCTTCCCCCATTCACAACTGGTCCAGACAAGTGATAGGATGATAGCACATTGAACAATCTAAAAGCTAAACAAAAACAATTGGTAAAAATAGTTCTAATCACACAGACTTATTATGTTTAAGTCAATTGAGTGACTGATCCAAAGATATTGATAAAATTACACTTAATATAAGCTTTTTTTTTTTTTTTGAAAGCATTTATATATTTTTTTCTTGTTATTTTATTTTCCGAATTTACTTAGCAGTTAATTCACGTGCACAACTACTGAACGCCTATATATTAGCTTGGTGAATGGTGATGTGTTGTCGAATTGGATGGTTAGGACTGTCTGTTATTTTGCTATATTTATTTCACAATTTTCTCTCATTAAAAAATGTGGTGCCCAGAGCTGCCTTTGTATATGTAATATGTATGCATATTTATTGCATATGTATCATTTATTGTTTCAGCACTTAGTTTCACTTTTGTAATCACACAGAAGACAACAATAAGAGTGATGAAGACCTTGAAGAGCTGAATGTTTCACATTATCTACTTAACAGATAAATAAACAAAACAAACAAACAAAAAAAAAACAACCAAAAAATCCAAATTCCATTAACAGAATCAGGCTTTTAAAACCTAAATGCTAATTTAGCATAGCAAGCATTATGTCCTCCTATAATCGCGAAGTGACTGGATCATTTCATTTTTAGCTATGGTCGGAACTGTCATCCACACAGCAGCCCCCACTCCCCTCTCAACGTAGCTGATGTATCCAAGGGAACGTCATTATAACCACTTCAACCAACAGAGAAAGGATCGACTATTCAAGTTGGCTGTTACCAAAGATTCAGAAAGACAGATGACTGCCTGATCACGTGGTATGAACTTCGGACTGTCGTCACGATCCGAGTTCAAACTGTGCTAGAACATCCAAAACTTATGAAACACAACAAAAAAAAATTTTCCTTCATTGCTACAAAAAGTGCTGTAATAACAATAAAAACGTTTTACAAACTATTTCGTGAAAAGTCATGACCCCCCCCCCCCCCACCCATCCAATCATGCCAGTGGCACTACATCCTGCTTCAACACATCTTTCCATTCAGATCTATCCTGCGCTTTTCTTCTCCATGCCTAAACTCTTAGCTGTTGTAGATCTGCCTCTACATCATCAAGACATCGTACTCGCTTGCCTTTTGGTTTTCGCCGGTATATTATTTTTGCTCCTCTGTTCTCTAACATTCTTTCGATGTTACATGTTATCTGTCCTTTTTTTTATTTCCATCACTATAGAGGGGTCTTCACATAACTGGTATATCTCCTGGTTAGTGCGTGTTCTCCATCCAGTTTCATTTTGTATAGCGCCCTAAGTTTTTCTAAGGATTTTCCTTTCCCAAGTATTTAGCAGATTTTCTGTTGTTTTGTCTGTATCCTGGTCTCACATGCATACATAGCTACACCGAAAATTAAGTTACAAGTCATTAAAACGGAAAACATCTCAACATATCTATGGAGGCTGGAAGTCTCTCAGATTGAGATGTCTGGACTAGATGTATTTCTCTTTGAAGTTTAGTTTAAAATCTCTAGCTTTTCATGCGTAATTAAATGACACGTTGAACTATCCTTCAAGTGTGTGCTTGTTTGTAGATGTGTGTGTAGACATCTCTCCGGGTCAGCAACGTAGATATCTTGAGGCGACAAGCAATCTGTCAGGTCCTGCCTGACTGGCTGTCAAGGCTGGACTGCAAAATACGAGGGTTCTTATGAGAGTAGACTAAGTAGCCTCCCCCCTCTTTTTAATGTTTATCTTATATATGTATGTATTGTCTTTATACTTAAATAGATTTATCGATTAAGATAATTTTTTTTTTGTTATCAAGTTTCAAAATATAGTTTCTAATTAATGTGTGCATGCAAATGCAAACCTTAAAAAAGATGGTAATAGTTAACTTGAGCGTATATAGAGTAAAATGACAGAGAGTGACACTATGGACTGTTATAGTATTCTGCATTCCCTTCCTTTCACATATTATAGTTCGTAGGCTACACAAAAAACACGAGGTTTCATATAGTTCAGTGTTTCCCAAGCTGTGTTCTTAGGAACCCTAGTGTTCCGCGAGACCTGAATAAGTGTTCCATAAATTACTTGAATAATTTAATTAGTAAACCACCACGTGAATTAATATTACTAAAAACTAATCAAAGTGTCCCGCTAAATACTCAGAATGTGTGAAGTGTTCCATTAATAAAAAAAAGTTTGGGAAACACCGATTTCGTATTTTGGAAAAATAAAAAATATAGTCATGTAGAAAGTTCAATAATGTTTCTACTTAGCTAGAGAAGTCAACGAACAATCATTAACAGCCAACTAAAAGATGATTACTAAAATAGAATTATCCCCAAGAGATGAAAAGTCATTACTTTTTCTTAACTCTTTCTCTCCCAAATCGACGATGCCATCGTTGATTTGACCTAATTAAATTAAATTAATATTTAATTTTTTAAACTTGACTTTGAATTCTATAAAAAGAGCATGCATTTACCTTTAATTCTATACCAAACACAACATTTTCTGATAACAAACAACAAGGCTATTGAAGCCCAATCATAACAAGAGTAGTGAAATAGAAATTAGCAAAATGAAGAATTCCTTTAAAACGTGGAAAAATAATTACGGAGAGAAAGAGTTAAGCGATCTCAGTACCAAGTTGAACTAGTTCCGATAACCAGTCCGATATCTCAGATAATCTGCCTAGTAGGTTTCATATCAGGCAATTCTCCCACCAGTTTGTCATCTCAATGAACGTTTTAGAAGCCAGTATTTTGTGCTCGTTTTCTGATTTATTTATTTTATTTTTTTGTTCAGAACAGAGGTGTGGGAACCGTTGTTTAGTAATATTGTAACCTTCAACCTTTTCATGACTCGTATTAACAAAAGTCCCCAGGACATGTGGAAAGAAATAAAAAGTTTTAATTGTAATTGAAAGAAAACTGTGTGCCACTTCTAGTCTTGATAGAATGGTATTTTCGTTATGATGTGACAGTATGTTGCACAGTACAATATAGTGTCATCCAATCCTATAGTTTCTTGCAATCATTTCACTCACAACAAACGGAATAGCTGGAAGTATTTCTTGTTCATGACGTCAACTGGAGTGAATTTAAATGGTTCATGGCAGCTCTTCCAGGGACATAACTCCGTTTCTAATTATTACAAATATATATATATAATATTATATACAAATATATTACAAATCTGAGTGTATGATATTGTTCATTCTATGCTAGAGGATAAAAAACATAGATCGAAATATTGAAATTAGGTGAGTAGACATTTATCTTAATACATTTTAGCTAAATATTTTTAAAAACTTGATTGAAAAATGATTCTATTCTTAGATTTGATTATTTTTATTTTTTCTTTCATGTAAACACCCAAAGTAAGCGTATATTTCAGATGTTTGCTTTGACCAGAACAAAAGCTAAACGAAACACCTCATCCTATAAATCAAAGGACACTCTGTTAATAAAGACTATTCTTGTGTACAAAGTGTGCCAAACTTTACAAAAGTTTTTAATAGAACAGTATTGCTATATTTAGAACAAAAACACAGCAAGTAACATTTTTCTCCTAGTCGCCAGCAAGGAGGGCCTATTTATTTGTTAGCTTATACAAGTTGTTTTTAAAGTCTTGAATTTATCTTTGTTGTTGTTCAAGTCTCTGGATAACTAATTTCTACACTTTCCCATTGTCTGAAGCATAAGACATAAACATCTTTCTTTTGTGTATGCGCGCAAGTGCTCTGATATGTGTGTTTGCCAAAAGGCAAATTATATCAGGGAGCCTCAGGTTGATTTTACCGATTGATTCAAATTGGACCCCGCGCCTGGCAGGGAACCAGCAATTTACATTTAGCACATCAATATCAAACAGGGCTCTTATCACGGGCTTTTAAAGATGTAGGACTTAAAGGGTTAACATAGAGGTAACTTTAATTAACTGACGCCATACATATATTTCCAACGTATACGCTTAAATAATGCAACGTCAATCGTGTTCACTTTTGTCATAACTCTATGGAATTTTAGATTTCTGTATTTCCTTTAAACAGTATCTGCATTCAAATTGGTTTCTGGAAATAACGCTCAACAAATTACATCTGAGCTATGTTGAATTTCGCCTGTTAGCATACACATGGGTGATGTGGATTATTCAGAGAAAAGCACGGAGGGTTCTAATCCAGCACTATATAATATTTTGGAGCTAAAAGTTGACCCATCTACATGGCCAGATAAGATAAATCAAAATGTTTAGTGAACAAAGGACCACCAGTAGCTAATATGAAGGGGCACAAGTCTGGTGCACAGGCACGGAGAATTCAGCCCCCGTTGCCTCAGTGTGGCGCCTCCTTAGAAACGTCTAGTAGTGTAACATGATAGGCTAAAATGTATAGTAGTGTAACATGATAGGCCAAAACGTCTAGTAGTGTAACATGATAGGCTAAAACGTCTAGTAGTGTAACATGATAGGCTAAAACGTCTAGTAGTGTAACATGATAGGCTATCTTACTCGGTGTTGGGATGGAACAAAAGCCTGCAACCCAGTCCAAAAAAAAGTCCGCCACACCGTTCGACAAAGGGGGCCGACGTCAGTGTCCCGTTAGCAGAGTGGCAGTCCCAGCCTGTGAAGAGCTCCCGGTTCAAGCCTGTTCATTGGATAAAAGCCTTTCCAACGGTCAATGGGATAATGGCGCCTTCGGCGCCGATTCCTTACTGGACTTTATCGAAGGTATGCAAGCTCAACTCTGGTAAAGAAATTCACGAGCTTCCTATACCCCTTGTCTGCGCCATAACTTCAATCTAGTTCTTGAAGATATATCTAAAATGTGCTCAAATGGCATGACATTTTTTGGAACCGTGCAGCAAATATACACAATTTTTGCTTCATCTACGAAAGGACGGATTGTTTGTAAAAACATATGAAAGGTCTGTCTGTTAAACTATTATCAGAAACCTGATGTGAATGTAGAATGGAAAGTGTTAATGCTGAAAGATTCCAAGCTTTAGATTTTAGATGCTTTGGAAGAACTTGCAGAAAGCACAAATGATGCTCAAGGAAAAAGTGAGGCTGAATCCTTAGTAAGCCAAATGAGATACTAAAGGTTTTTGGTTGCACTATCTTTCTGGCACTCTTTACTGTTTTAAGTAAATTTTACTAGCAAAGAGCTTCAAAGTAAAACCATGGGTAATTGCCGCAGGGCTGGCATCAGTAGAAAAATTGTGTGATTGGTTAAAGGCTTTGAGGCTCCTTTGATTGATGCCAATGAGTTTGCAAATGATTTAGAAGTTGACCCCATGTTTCGACCGAAGCGTGGACACAAAAAAAGAGAAAGTTTATTAATGAATCTTCTCATGAACCCATTTCAGACCCCAAGACAGAATTTTAGAGTTATCATTTTCAACCAAGCTGTTGACCACAAGATAATCTCTTGAAGCTGTTGACTACAAGATAATCTCTTGAAGCTGTTGACGACAAGATAATCTTTTCAAGCTGCTGAAGTAACATCTTTGGATTTCTGTATAATTTTCAGAATATGACAAAGGACAATATATAAATTAATGGTTAATTTTTGGATTGATTCTTGTATTGTCATCAACTATGAATAAATATGCACAATTTCAACTTGATCCGAGAAGTGGGTAAGTGGGAGAAAAAGCGTGTCAAAACGTAAAAAGGGGATTAAATCCATACATACACCCATGTCTTCCATAAAGTAGTATTTATTCCCCTTATTCTGACATGAAACAAAATAATTAATCATCAACAATTAACTAATTGGTAATTTTTTTAAATTGATTCATGTCTTGTCAAGTTCAATCAATAATTTTACAAAGTTTTAACTTGATCCGTGAATGGGAAATGGGAGAAAAAAATGTCTAAACTTTTGACCAGACAGACAGACAGCCAGACAGAGTTGATGTAAGCTTTGTAAAAAAGGAAGAAAGGCTCAATTTCCTGATATTGTTTTAGTCTTTTTTTTTTTTGTCATTTCATATCTGCTAAAATTGTCAAGGCATATACATTTATTATTTATATTTAGACTTCCTGGAGCCTTGATATTACGGAAATGACCATCCTCAGAGTCTTCGTTGTACTCAATGTAGTGGTACTGACCAGTGGCCACGCCGGACATGGCTCACACCAGACTCAGCAACCACAAAGTTTTGGTGACCCGAACGTGATTGGCGATCAAGAGTGAGTAGCAATGTGTGCTGGGATCAGGTACTCTGAACTGAACTCTAAGCCTAAAAGTATTATGCTGGTATATCTTTAGTATTGCACATATAAACTACTAGGAATAAAGTATTGTGTAAAAATGAAGGAGGCTGGGATACGATATAACAATCTTCAGTTCTTACGGAAAGTCCGAAAAGTATAAAAACAAAACAAAAAGCATGACAAAAAGGTTTTCAAAGACAATTCTCCCTTCAAGAATCTGATGCATTTTAATAAGAGCTATTTTTTTAATACTCTTAATAACTAATGAATAGTAGATTTAAAAAATGAAAATTTTGCCCTGTCCTAATTCCCCTATCACCAAGACAAAGATTTTCTACACCCAATTTAAATTCAGAAGGTAATATTTCGAAAAAATATAACAGTCAAACAAAGGTTTTCCCTGTATGGCCAATTAGCTAGTAATTCTTTTTTCCAAAAATATACATCAACTGCCAACTTTCTAGGAAAAACATAAAAGCCGTTTTTGAGATCTGTGTCCAGGATTTTCCACCCAGATGACATGAATTTGAAAGCTGAAAAGAGAAATTGTAATACAATCTCACTACTTCCCCTTTTAAATTTATAGCTTTAATTAAAAAAAACAAAACAACTTCCTACTTTCCATGATGCTAATTTTATTCGGTGTCTCCTTCCAGACCTTTTAATATGACCCCGGTATAAAAGCTTAAAAAATAATTTATTTATATTGCTGGATGTGAATGTATTCTACTTACGATCTTCCGACAAAACTATAGACGTTTGTATTAAAAAACAACAACAGATCTATCAATTTGGTGCATGGTGTGCATCTTGAATGGAGATATGGTGTCTGAAAAATCGATTCTTGAATGGACGCAGCTCTAACTTTGAACAGTCCTATTATATAGCAAGTGTGCAACACACCTACGTTGTGTGCGGATAGAACAGCCGCAGGGTGGCAAACGAGTTTATGTGTAACATTAAGTAGCTTTATCATTGTTGTTTTCCTTTATATCTTGATTTTCTTTTTCCCTTTAGGCACTTGAAGCAACACATGAAGGGTCAAATAAATACAGAGAAGCCAATGACGCCTGCAGAAATGGAGTTTCATTATTTTAGGTCTGACGTCGTCAAATAATTTCTAATATTCAATTTATTTTCAATTTACTTGTGTACCTCAATGGCAAAGTAGACCTTACATACTTTTAAAGCAGTATCACGATAATTGGGCCTATAACCAAAGGTGAAGGAAAGTCTTAGGCCAACCATATAAAACATTTTTTAAAAATACAAATCTTGTATTTGAATTGTGTTAAAATTCGAATCACTCCAATGGGCGGTGGGGGGCGCTGGGGGTGGGGGGGGGGGGTGGCGATCCCATGAAAAGCCCGAGACAGCAAGTGTATGAGTTTGTTTTCTTCGTACATTTTCTTTTTTCTTCTGTTTGCTGCAGGCTCCATGACACCAACAACGACACGTTGCTGGACGGCCTTGAAATATTGAAAGCACTAAGTCACATGATACCTCCGATGGACTTTGCTCCGCACGAGATGAATGGCAAGACTGCTGTCGAGATAGAGGGAATGAAGAATCAGAGAATCAGAGAAATGATGGGCAACTACGTCCGTAAGTAGTTTCTGGATGGCTAGTAAATAATACTTGCATCAACCCTATCTCTAAGTTATACCTTAAGACAGGGGTTCTCAACATGTGGGACGTCCGTAAGTAGTTTCTGGAGGGCTGGTAAATAATACTTGCATCAACCCTATCTCTAAGTTATACCTTAAGACAGGGGTTCTCAACATGTGGGTCGCGACCCCCTTGGGGAGGGGGGGGGTTGAAAGACAATTTTGCAGGGGTCGCCTAAAACCAAAAGAAATATAGATTTTTTTTTAATTTTAAAGTGTAAAACTTGAATTGTTCACATTCAGCCGTTGTTGAAGGATAGCCCCAAGAGCTGTAGTAGAGAAATGAATCAGAAGAATTTCTAACATTTTTAGTGTCGAAGAATAAATATCTTTACACCTTAAATCATAGATAATATTTCTATGGTGAAATTCGAGCATGTCGTGAGGTATTTGAAAAGCATTTTCGTTTTTATTTAATTGTTTCGCCATTGTTTTAAAGTCCATGTTATTGAAGGTAATATTTTCATTATGGAACAATATTCAATTTTATTTTGACATCAAAAGTATGGCCTTTTATTGGACAACCGCTTTCGCAAACGATTCTTTGCAGAGGATATGTGGCCCAGACGTCCTTTGTTTTTTAAATGGTTCATCAGGGTTTCATATACTTCATATAGGCTCCCTCCCCATGTAGGTTTATTGTATTCTCTATAGTCTATAGGCTTACATCTATACAGCTCCTGCAGCAGTTAATTTTTTTATTTTCCATGCTATGGTAAATATATAGATTAATGTGACGAAAGATTGAAGCAAAACTGAAATCTTTATTTCTTTTTAACCTCAACAGAAATAATCGATAATGTTCTTCTCTCCGATGACCAGAACAAAGATGGCTACCTCAGTTACCCAGAATACTCAGTGGCGCGAAGAAGAGATGCGCAGAGAATGAAAGAAATGCATGAAAAAATGTTGCGAGATGCCAATCTGGCCAAAGAGGAAATGTTGAGTAAACAGCAACAGCCATATAACACTGGCTTGTAAAGAAAAGTGCGCAAACCATGATTTCATGACTGTGTGAGTGAACATTGCATAGATGTGATAAATTATTTCTGTGAGTGTGTTAGTAACGTATTTGTAGGAAAAAGAAAAGAAATAAAGAAAATAAGGAAAGTGGTAATTGTAATGATCATTTGTTAAAATTCTTTGTAATAATAATATTAATACGTTTTATTATTCCGATGGAAAATTCAATTTCTTTGACGATTGTTCGTTTTACATGACAATTCATCAATAAATGCTGTTAGACATCAAACCCAATGAAATACAATTTACTTTCATTTTTGTAATAATATTCTAACATTTCCAAGTGTGTTCTTACCAATCCCTTAGTCTGTTCGACCGTTGTGACACTCACAGGATCTGTTTATTTTGTTAACCGTCTTTCTCTATTGCTCTGTCTTTTGCTCAATTTGATCCTTCCATCTGTCTACCTCTCTTTTCCCAGGTTCTGTTCCCTGCAGAAAAGTCTTTGCAGCTCTCAGGATTTCATTTTATGTTCATAGAGTCTTAACATGTTTTTAAAACTATGTTCACAGCAGAATGTCATCAGGGCTTGTGAAAGGAATGTTTAAAATTGATAACAACATTAGGCTGAATGGGAATAATAATATCAAAGGAAATGGTAATTATATAAAAGAAAGCAAACTAAAAGAGCCTGATATTTGAACTAAATACAAGTTGAACTAAACATAAGCTACAGACTACGTACCAACAATAAATAGCTTCGGACTGTGGGAGTAGTTCTGTGAACATTATGTTCATTCCGAACCGAACTGTCCATTAGCCTGTTGTACCGTTGGGAAACGGTGCAAGATTTGTCGACCGTCTTTCTCCAGTCCTCTCTATCTTTTGCCTTAGATAGAACCTCTTTCAATAGCAGGCCCGGCCATTCTTTTATGTTGTCTTCCCAACGCTTTCTCTGTCTGCCTCTTCTTGTTTTTGTTTTTTGTGGTACTGTTCCCTGAAAGAAGGTCTTTGCGAGACCCAAAGCCCTTGTAATATGGCCATAGATTTTTAGCTTGCATTTTTTTACGATAGCTAGCAGGTCATCGTGAGGTCCAATGGCTGCAGAAACCCTGTCTCTAAGCTGTCTCTATGCGGTCTTTAAATGTCATTTGAGACCTCATCACAAACCAAGAGATGTTAGTTCACGAAGGGCAAATTTACGGTTACTCCACTCTTATTGTTTTTTTAATAACCCCCACTGAAGTCTCTGACAGCTACTTCGTATTTCTACACTTCAAGCAAAATTATTATTGTTTTGTTTTGGATGTTCCTTCAGATTTGATTACATCTCACTCAAACACAGCTACCATATCTTGAAGAACTTTTCAAGAATGGGGTTTCTCCAAAACATATTTAAAGACAATATGTAACTTTTAAACCACAGTTACATCAGACCTGGACAAGGTGGTCGGCTCTTCTCCATTAAGGCTAGAACAGAAAGATTTAAAAACTCAATTATTCCACTTATGTTTCATTTGTCGTCACCCGGTCACCTAAACTCCCAATTCTTGAAGCGCTGGTTGTTGTATGTGTGCGTTTTATTTTCTTTGTTGCATCTATATATAGTAGTAATGCTGAGGTGGACAATTGTAGTTCACATTGGTTTGGACCAATTTAATTATCTTACCATGTCAAATCTTAGACCAAGCTTTCCGAAAGACTTCGGGGGATGGTTGCGGTCGGAGTAGAGTTATATTTAAGCTCTTAAACGTGTATGTATGTGGCACATAGAAGTACACTTGGCACTTAAAAGCTGTAGAAGTAGCCTACACTTGGCACTTAGGCCACGCTGTAATAACACTAGGGAAGAAAGAGCATTTGTATAAATTTGTCCTAGCATATGGAACGAGGAATCTTTGTGTCTTTCTGAATATTTTATTACGCTTTGTATTTGTATAAGAGAGGTGTGAATGCGCGTTTTTTAAGGACACTGGCAAACGACAGCGTGTTTTGCTGTAGATTACATGTTCGTATATAATGTTGTGTTCATATAAAATAGATACAATAAACATCACATGTAATAAACATTCTTTAAAATTATTATGTTCATTTTACTTTAAAAGAAATGTTTCATAAAAAAAAAAAAACATTAGAAATACGCTTGCAAAAAAGTAATTAATACGTATTTCACAGTTCTAATGAAGTAATTCCAATATTGAAATAATATCTAATTACTTTGCAGGGAATACAAATAATGAAGAAATAAATAAAACGTATATTTGACTTTGATGAATGTGTGTTGACACAAATCCTAAGAAGAATCATTTGAAGAAATAAATAAAACAAGTCAATAAAGCATCAATCTTAAGTCATACACGAGGAGTGCTAAATAGGAAAAAACAACAATAATCCGATCATATGAATAAGGATAAAGACAAGGTTATAATGACAGTTTGTGTGGAAACACAAACTCAAAATAGGCCCCCGAAGTAATCTACCCAGGCTGGTACAAAGGCAGGTTTCAACATTGTCAGAAAGAATATCATAATGAAACTCTATCAAGGGCAAATGACAGAGAAGAATGGAGAAAGAAGGTTGACAGATCTTGTGTGGTGCCCCAACGGTCCAGCAGACCAAGGGACAGGTGAATGTGAAGTTAAATGTGAACCTGGCCGAACTGATGTCTTATAATGATTATCTAATTGATCTAGTTGTTTGGAAAGTGTTAATCTCTTATTAAAAGTCTTTCGTATAAACAAAAATACAAAAAAATTCCTTTAGTTAAAGTGCACTAGTGTTGTATAGATCCGGTAGTTTACGGGATAACATGAAAAACTACATTTTAATTGTTATTTTGAATTATGTTCCACTTATATGTATATTAAATAAATGTTTTCTCTTTTAAAAAAAGTAAACATTTTGTTTGTAAATATAATAGTTAGTATGACAGAACTTACGTAACTTAGCAATACAATTGTAATAAAAAAAAATCTAAAACCGTTTGCATAAATTTGTTATATATATAGTAAATGGTCACCTCCCTTACTAAATAGCCTCTTGCGTTTGTTACTTTTAATAGTGAATAGTTGTAAAAGTAGTGTATTTTTATGAAAAAACTGCTTGCATATTTGATTTTAAAAATTAGATTTTTCGCTTTCAGAAAAGAAAAAAGTATCCGTTGCATCAGAACTTTGAATGTTCTAAAATATTATGATGTCGTATTTTCACCATCTTTTCTAGTTTACGAGATCTAAAGGAGGCGGACAAAACTAATAACATCTTTTCCCCTTTCCATTAAAAAATAATGTACAATTTTATTTAAAAAATAGATAAAAATCAAGTTCTGTAGCAAAGAAAGAAAATTACGAAACAAAATATACACTACATGACTAGCATACATTTTCCCCGATAGTATTGGTTCAGCAATGCTTTTTTTACGGCTTGCAAACAAACACTCTTTGTAATTTGTCTGCTGGGTAATCTTTTACATCTTGAAAACCTGCGGCAGTAGCCAAGTTGATTGCGGTTTGTCGTCCCCAACAAGGACCTAGCGCCATACTGTCCGGGTGTTGATAGCTTTCAGGAATACATAAAAATGACCCTGCAGAATAGAAGCAGGCAACGCTCATGTTTCCTTTGTCTTCAATTGGACTTCCAGACGATGCGACGTCTATAAACGTAAACACTCCAGTCCCTGCTTTTAGCAGACTGCAAATTCCTTTCAATGCTTCTAGAGGTTTTGGGAGATCATGAATGACATCCACACAAAAAGCCCAATTGTACTGCTCTGTAATGTTCTCAGGAAGTGCACAAAGGTCATATAGTTTGTATGAAATGTTAGGGATATGACCCCACCTCTCTCTTTGCAGATCTAACAGTTTTTCCACATTTTCTGAAGTTGTAAAAGTGCTGTTAGGGAACATGGTGGCCAGTTTAGCAATCAGACGACCTCGGCCACTTCCAAACTCAATCACTTGAATTCCAGATTCTGTCAGATCAAACAAGATTAGTTTTGAAATTTAAATTATACGAAGAACTAGCAAAGGGCTAAATGATGTTTTTTTCGCTTAGTGATACCACTGCTGGAGCCAAATATAAATTTTAAAAAAGCGATGGGAATGATGTAACAATGGGGAAATTTAAAATTATTCAAGTGTTATTAAACGATGCCCGCTGCAGGGTACAGCTTTCTTCTCTAGTACCATTCGAAATTTGTAACGGCTTGTCTAAATCAGACAGGAATCCCAAGTTTAAACATCTATTTAACAAGCACGACTAGATTCACGCATAGATATGCATGACATGCATTCATCATCTTCTTTGAAGGAGCGTTTTTAAAGAGAAAAACGAAACGTGGAATGCGTCTATTGATTGGGGGAGTGTCTTGGGATTCACCCCAAATATAATGAAAGAACGCCTATTGTGATATGTGGGCACTGCTTGTGTCAATAAATTTGGTGAAGTACTGGGCCACTGATAGCAACCGTGACATGACACGATGATAAAGCCGCTGTAGTTTAATTAGCACAAAAAGTAGCAACTGGTGCGCTGTGCATGTAATATATAGCAATAAGAACAACAAGTGAAACCAATAGCAACGACTCAATCAACAACAATGGCCGTAAGACGAGCTTAAAAATACTTTGAATTCTAATGCTTTATGCTTTGTATCCCTTTTATCTAGAGTTAAAAGGATGCATTGACTATTGAATGTTCAAATTATGGATCATTGTGACTAAAGTCAACCATAACACTTTACTCTTAACCCGTAAGCCTACCTAGTTTTTCTTTCAGGTCATCGGTATGCTCAAGGAACAAAGAAGAATAGATGTCAACTCGTGAGACATTCATTTCATCAATGATGTTATGAACAGTGTCTGTGTACCTTGTGCCTGAAATCACAACAGAAAAAATCTGGGCATTAAAAAAAAAGCTTTTTTGATTTACAATACAAGTTTAGATCTACTTTTCATTTGCTAAGGAAGTATTCTATTTCCAAATGTCGCAAGACTTGTGTTTTACTCTTTCATCTTATTAAATAATGTTAACTCCTCCACCGTGAGCATCGTAATGTTCTCCGACATAGACTTTTGAATTGAAATGGAACGACAAGCTTTATAACGCTCCCGCCCCAACACAACTACATATTTTTGGTCCTTGAACTCTAGTAGGCCTATCATTTTTCTCCCCCGCCATTACGTCCACAACAGAAAGTTAGCCCTACATATAATTTCTGACGTTTCTTCCGTTTCTCGATTCAATATCTAAACTTAATATGCTCTATGTTGCTTGATGGCCGGAACCCTACACACGTTTCTTTAGCACACTGCGCATCGTAACGCTCTCCCATTTAGACGTTTGATCCTTGAATTTCCATTTAAGCCTTTCTCTTCATGTGGAACAGTTTGAAAGGGACGTCACTAATCGTAATTGAGTCCACTCTTACCATGTGGCTTTAAAAAAATCTCTTTTAAACTTCCCCCCCCCCCCCCCCATTATTTATAGCTCGTGGAGATAAAAAAGCCACAAATCCACGAACTGCAGTCGATTAAACATAATATCCTCCCCAAAATACACACAGCATCGGCTACTACGTATATTATCACATATTGACTTTGTGTATACTTGGCCACCAATACGTCCACATCTAACCAACCTTTTCTTTTAGTAAACGAGGGTTTACGGGCAGCACAGTATCCAATGATGTGTCACTGTCTAGAGAAATAGACAACCGTCTCGCTAAGGCCAACAGCTCTTTTGGTCACCTCCAGTTGAGAGTATGACCGAATAGGTCTCCTTGCCTAGCAACAAAAATCAATGTTTATAAAACGGTAGTTTTTACCA
This sequence comes from Biomphalaria pfeifferi, assembly GCA_030265305.1. Taxonomy (NCBI): domain Eukaryota; kingdom Metazoa; phylum Mollusca; class Gastropoda; family Planorbidae; genus Biomphalaria; species Biomphalaria pfeifferi. Next base: position 1,444,022 of record JASAOG010000039.1, on the reverse strand, counting down.
CACTTTTGTATGTTTCTGAGACCTAGGTGTTTTATAAAAAGCATCTAAGGCTTCACTAAAGCTTCTATCTAAAGGTGCCTTCACTCCATAAATAACATACTGCTGGCATGACTACCTAACAAATAACCATAGAGGACAGTGTTGACAGTACTTAAGCACTACTTAGACAGCTGTGTAGAGTTTGACACTTATGCCGCATGGGGGAAGACCCCATTCCAAAGGCTATTTTTTTTTTAGGCGAGCGTAAAGGAGAACGGCGTAACAGAGGTGCCCTTCTCCAGAGCGCTATAAAGATCAACTCGCTCACTGTCATACAAAAAAGCAGCTGGTGAAAGATGGCCTCCGAAAGAGAGGGTTGCAGAGCTGAGGGACACACTTTTGAGATCCAAGGAAAAGCCCCACCAAGGACAGGCGCACAAGGCGAAAAGAAAACTTAAACAGACCTGCCGCGGATAACGTGTTAATCCCCCCCCCCCCCCCACACACACATTTTTTTCTACATTAGATGCTATTATGTAATTTAAAAGTTTCATTCTCTTATTCAGTAATAGTTGATAATAATAATACGATTACCATATGGGCCATCCAACATGAAGCAGGATTTCACTTGTTCATAAATGGGACTAAATACAAGTGGGAATGAAATGAAGCCATAGAGGGGCGATTTCAAGGCTTTCTTTTCATCTTCTTCTAAATAAAAAAACAGTTGTCCTTTTTCGTTAGTGATCATGTGAAGCAATTCGGCTGTACCAAGGCTTGAAAGGATTTCTCTAACATATCTGAAATATATGTAATAACAAATGATGTGCTTCGTTATTTGTTGTTATATATAGATACAAGAAATCAAAGTTTTAAAGAAGTTCTTTTTTAGGCCTAAATCTACAAGATGTCTAGCGAATGACGGTGGTAAAAAATCTGAACACCAAACTAACAAGGTGACAGACCGAAACGAGAAGCCTTTTTTAGAAAATTAGAAGATTGCCTTATATATAGTTTATATTTATAGAAGAAGTAATATTTGGTTTACATATTAAAAGGGATGTTAATTAATGATTGGTTTGCGTTCTAAATTGTGTTTCAAGTATTTCTAGCGCCATTCCTGACCACCTTGAAAATTTTTAGAATAAGCCTAGATGCAAGAGGCAGACCTGGGCAATAAAGCGAGAAGCATTCGAGGCATAGACGTAGCTAAGTTTGTAATGGGTTTATTTCGTAAGATTATCTACACTCGTTGATTCAACCATTATAGACCCCTACTCCTTTTTTCCCGGAAATGTTATCGTACCATTTCACCAAAGTTTCAATCTTCATGTTGTCTTCATAGTAGGGCCTAATGGCTATGTTTTTTAGAAGACTACGAATAAGTGTAGTATAAATTTTGGATTTGTCTGCATTTAAATACATAGATGTGAATATTTTAACACTGACCAATACACATCCTAATTCTGATAACTCTATGTCCGACTCTCGCTCTGTATCTCTGTCTCCTTCCCCCTTTCTCTGGGTGACTGTCTCTCAATTCCTTTTCTTATACTCCTTTCTCTCTCTCTCTCCCCTTCCACTCCCTTCCATCTTTTTTCATCAACATGGTAGACATTTTTTTTCTTATTAAATACAATGTAAAAATAATAATATAGATTAAAGGGAGCGCAAGAGCCCCAGACAGACATTAGTTATTTAGCTCTTTATAGTAGGTTATATTTTTAGTAGTATTAGTAGTCGTAGTAGTTTAATAGGCCAGGTAGATAAAGTTACTTGTAGTACGTTAAATACCTGCTTACCGTTCTTTTAAACTTTTATTGTCTGCTATTTCCTGTGATGTCAAAGGTCTCTCCGAATCCAATAGAGCTTGCAAAATACCCGTATCTTTAGCCATAGACACACCAAAAGCCACACAAGCAGAATTCAAAACATTTGTAAGTCTTTCTGTCACTGAGGCCATTTTTAGATGTAATTGTGTAGTAATAGATCTAGCTAGAGTAATATTACTGCAGAAGCTCTGTTAAAAATAAAACATTAGCCCATTTATGTCAACAAAGATATTTGACCGACAAAAACAAAACACATATTCCTAGGGGGGAAAAACCCACGAAAACCCAGATTCATTTTTGACACATATAAGTACAACCGAGATCAATCGTGATAATAGATCTGAACACTGACCTGCAAGGTCGCGACCCGTGGGCAGCATAGCTTGTTGCACGTTGTACAGACCTGTGACGTGGCAACAAGATATTGTTTTAAGTTAAGCTGCCCACATGTTGCGACGTTGCAGGTCAGTGTTGAGGCCTTCTGTAACGAATGGTCTCACAACTGGCTAAAGCAGCGATGTCCACTCTTTTTTTTTTCAGCCGGGGGTGAGGGGAGGGCCTTACAAATTTGCTTTTAACACTTGTCACGCGTAGCATTACTAGAAGAAGAAAAAACAAGTACGTTCGCATCAACTAAGGGGATAAGGAGTAATGAGGAAACGAAGTCTCTTAAATTATGTTTTTTAAACATTGATAACAATGTCGTTTTTTACTTTTCCAAGTTGAGAAACACTGCCCTGAACCATTAATGCTTCCCAAACCAACAATAATATAAGGCTAAGAAAAAATATTATTACAGTGCACAGTTTTAATAGATATAACAGTGGTTCGATTTAATAAGCAAATTATATTCAGCTAGTCAAAGTAACATAATGACTGACCTGTGATATATACATTTATTTTTTTAGTCAGAGTACTGGTGAAGAAATTTGCAATTTTCTAAGAATTAATCTGATTAACCTATTATTATTAGCATGAAGATTAGACTACTGTTAATAGATGAATATTTCATTGATTGTAAAAGAGCTCTTCTCTTATTTTAGTTTTTGTCCATGCTGTTTTGGTACCGGTAGTGTGCTTAAGTCATTTTAAAAATATACTAGCCATATATTAATCGCAACCTGCAGGTCTTAATTTGCGTATCACTGTCGATATAGTCACTAAGAGTGTTTTGGAAACAATTGAACGAAATAATAATGTTATAAGAAAGCGAATGTGTGAATGTAAAAAAGTATGAATGGAGCTATCAAAATAGCTAATCGACCTAAATCCATTTTTAAATTTAAAAAATTTGCTTGTAGGCCTACATATATTTAGATCTTGATCTAGAGTCTAGATACTATTATAATAGATGTAGACCTATTATTATAAGAGTGAATTCATGGGCTCAAGAAGCTTATTAATTATTGAATCTTATCTTATCTTATATAATACAGACGTTACTTCAAAAAAGAAGATGTTAGTATCATATAGTACGTAGCCTGCCCAATCACATAAACAGATGTATTAAAAATAATAACAAAAAAAATCTCGTTTTCGGTTGCCTCTTGTACTCTTGTTAGAAGGAATGATTCGAGTCTGTTGGAGGACGAATCATTGTGACGACAAGCCAAAATGGCTTTGTATGTTCCTTCAGAATTGGAGATATTATATGCATCCTAGCCGAAACCTCCTGTAGGACGTCGGATGATGACCGCAGGCAATATTAAGGTTCGAATCCGGGACCATCGAGGGGACAGTTCAGAGCGCATACCACACGACCAGGCTTGTTCTAGGTTGTAGCCTCGTTAAAATCTATTTATAAAAGCGTCTACATGTTATTAATAGTTAATATATATAAAATCTCTATATATAGATTTATCTAAAACATTTTATTGTATTATGTACATTACATAAAGATGTGGACCTATCTAGATAAAAAGATCTAACAGTCGACCTTAGCTCAGTGGGAAAATATATTTTTTAGAGTAATGTATCAGGATTTATTGAGAAAATACCCAGCAATGGTATCTCTGATCGAACAATAAATGTGTCAACAATTGTGCTGCGTAAACGTCTTAGAACCAGACTCCTTCACATTTTTGATCGGTGCATCGGTCACGTAATTAGGTCAGTTGTTAAATGTTACAACGACCTAATCTACTTTACCTCGCTCTGACTGTGAGAGAGTGCAGTCCATAAGGGAGGCAGTAATGTAGTTTAAAATTATATTTTTCCCTTTCTTCGAGAAAGAATGCGTAGATTAAATCAGTTTTTGTTCTAAAGATTTTAAACTAGGTTATTGTTAATTTTTATATGGCTCCGATCAAATCAAGATCTCTTATTATTATTAGGCCTATTATTATTATGTTAGAAACATTCTCTGGCGCTATTATTAGTATTATTATTAGGCATATTATTATTATTATTATTATTATTAAGACAGTTTTAAAAATAAGATCAAAACTCCGTACCTCTTTCAACGATTTATTTTCTTTCCTTAGCTAATAGGCCTACGACTCTGAATTGACTTAGGTCGTCATAACAGAGTTGCGAAACTAATCCGCCAGAAACTGGCCCAGACACATCATCTGATTAACGCCTCGATCCTTACTACAAATAATCACCGCAGAAGGTCATAGAGACAACCAACTTTCTAAACTATTCTGCGAGTTCACTTATTGTGTTCTTATATTTTATCCTTGACCAAAGAGCAAAGACAAGTTTAATTGTATAACAGCTTATAATCACCAGTCTATTCATATAATATTATAAACAACTCTTTTCTTCATTCTTCAACTGTCTTTACAAATCTCTAAAATAGAAGCCTTTAAATACATTTTAGGTCTAAGTGTTCATTAGCATATTTACTCCTCAATTCACAAAGGCAAGTAAAAAAAAAAAAACAAAAACATTTTTATTGTTGATGCTAACATGCAAACAGCGTCAGACCGAGATCAATCGTTATAGATCGAAGGCCTGAACACTGACCTACAACGTCGCAACCTGTGGGATATTTAGACCAAAGAGTTCGTTGCCACGTCACAGGTCCGACTAAACATGGACCCACCCGTATTAAGTTGCTCCCATTCACATACGACGACAAAAAACAAAACCCCCCAAAAATCCATATCAAACTTAATTGCACTTTTCAAATTTCTAAAACCTACTATACTGAGATAGATCTATTTAGTCTGAAGGTGATAAAAATATGAAAACCTAAGCTTGGAGATTAAGCGACTAGATCTTTATATGGAACAACTATACAGTGATTATCGCCACTTCGCTCTTCACCCACTAGCCGCCTAGCAGATCCAGAACTTTTGAAAAGGGGGGGAGGGCGATTTTTGTTCCAAACTCTTACCCTAACGCAGTAAACCCTAACCCTATGTATAAACGCATATATAGGCCCATTATTAATCTTCGGACTCGAAGACAAGCGTCTTTTTGCATTCTTCAATGCCAGAAACGCATTTTCTGACATCCACATCTAATTATTCATCCCATTTAAAAAGCAGGTCAAATTTACTACGTGGGGGCAATGGCCGATACTGAGTGACAAGTAGTGTAAGTATATCTTTATTACGGGTATTTATCGTAATATGATCTTCATGTTAAGCTAGACCTCTTGTAGTAAACTTTCTTTTGTTGTTGTTTTTGGTCAGAAGAAGACGCCTACAGCACGATGATTAAACGCTCTTTAGATATTCGACTGTTTTGACGCGCGCAAAATGACTAATTTTTAAGAACCCTTTTAATAATGTTTTTACTTTAAAAAAATATTATGTCAATTTATAGGCCCTAAGTACATTGCAAATACAACAGATTTGAAAAGAAAAGATGCTACACAAATTTAGATTAAGACTTTAAGGGTTGTCGCCCGAAAAAATGTCTTTGAAAAAAAATATTTTTAAAAAATCATATATAAATTATTAATTTTGTTCAATTCACCTGTTTGTAACTTCGTTTTGTTAGGGTTAGGGTCTACCGCCAATACCACTTGGTAGGCCTACAATCCTATTTCATTTTAGGCATACTATTTACTAATGATTTATTTGAGATTAGAGTGTGGAGTGGCATAATAAAAAACTGGGTTCAAATATCAATAAGTAGCTTATATTATAAAGATTCTCAATTTAGTTCACACACTATGATATCTGCTTAAAAATTGGACCGCCCTTCCCTCCACCATCAAAAGTCTAGAGTGGGGAGCCTAGTAGATGCAATCGCCCCCCCCCCCCCACTCCCCACAGAATCGGCTAAGATACAAGAAGGGGAACGAAATATGAATATATATATATATATATCAATAAATAGCTTTTATCATATAGATATGTTATTAATTATGTTAACAACCTGTGATTTCTGCACAAAAAAAAATGGACCGCCCCTCCCATTCGAAAGTTAAGGGTGGTGGGGGGGGGGGCGGAATTAATGCAATCGTCCCACCCCACCCACCAAATCGGCCAACATACTAGAGGGAGGAGGCGATATAATCCAAAAGTAGGTTAAAATATAAATAATTAGTACCGGTATCTATTATTAACATAAGTATATAATTCGTAAATAAATTATGTGATTTCTCTATTAATATTCGTCCACTACTACTGCGTTCCCCCCCCCCCTCCCGAATTCGTCAGTGTCTTCACCTTTTCCCCTTACGTGGCTTCACTCTTTCGAGGGTTTATATCATTTGATTATTTGATACATATTGACACATATGACATAGAAAGAGATTTCTAGCCTAAATTGTTTACATGGTAATTAAAGCTTTCATCAATGCTCGTCATCAAAAATAGGCCTACGTTGACCTTTTTTTTTTTTTTTTTTTTTTTTTTTAGAAATTTCTGATCGCGGAAATTCTGTATCAACTATAACCGAAGTAATTTCTCTTGTTTCTAGTATAATATTAGCTATATATATCTTAGGTCTATAAAATAATTTTAATTTTTTTCAAAGCTTTCATTGATGATAAAAAATAATTTAGGATGCTGCAACTATTCACCCACGCTGTTGATTTGATTTAATATATCTTACCTTATCTTTAAAAAAAAAGAGATGATTACGTGCTACGCGTGTCCCTGGGTCAATCTAGTCATGCATGTTAATGAATGACTTAAATTCTGCCAAGTCATTAGGTTTCCTGCCTGACTCAGGCGACCCATTACATGCTCCAATAGCACTAGGTAAGAAGGAGCATTTGGTAAAAGTTCTTCGTGGCTCGCAAAGACCTTTCTTCAAGGAACAGTACCGGAAAAAAGAAGAAGAGGCAGACAGAAAAAGCGATGGGAAGACAACATAAAAGAATGGACGGTCCTGCCACTGAAAGAGGTTATAACTATGGCAAAATACAGAGAGGAATGGAGAAAGACGGTCGACAAATCTTGCATTGTGCCCCAATGGTCCAACAGACTAAGGGATTAGGCCTATCAATAAATCGTCTTCTATGACGTCATCGCCTATCTCCAGCAACGTAGGCCTATCAAATATCATAAATTTCACCTATTTGTGTTTTAAAAGGAATTATCGCTTCCATTCTACTTTCCCATCGTTGTTCAGGTTACGTTTTAAAGGGTATTTTCTTTCTTTGTTATCAGAAATTTTCAGCTAGAATTGAATGCAGAAAAAAAACAACATTTCTGTGCTTAGATCCTAGCAAAGTAGCAAAAAAAATAATAATTTCCATTCGATTGGTATTTTAATAGTTTGAAAGGATTATGCCAAACTCATGTCTATGGCCTAAAGATTAAAATTAAGACAGTGATCCAAAAAGGGAATAAAAACGTCTAAGGATTTAAATCCAAATTTTAATAGCCTCCCCTAATTTGGCAGCCTGCGTACAATAGGTCGCTTTGGCCTTGTCTTGGTAATTAAGAAGTCATTAATTTATCTTGCACCAGCTGTAGACAACTGACAAAGTTTGAATATGATTATTCGAGGCAGAGGCATGGTGAGCAAAACGTGCGCCCGGGGCAAGGTACATTATTGGCGCCCCCCCCCCCCCCATTTACCTTGAACATGACAGAGAAATAAAGGTGCTTGTGGCGCCCCCCCCCCCCTGAGGGTGGCGCCCAGGGCATCGTGCCCCCTCTCACTATGCCTCTGATTCGAGGTTGATCAGTGCTGAGAAAAAAATGGGGGTTAACTATTACGGAATCATATTGAGCAGACGAGGTAATTGATATTTAGCCTAGCTCTAATAATAGGCTACACAAAGGCCCATAATCTAGATCTATGTATGCCTAAGATTTAACTCACTACAATAACACATCCTTTCATTCTCACATTCTGGAGTCGTCTGTCCTAAGACCAAGATAAGACAATGCCACTTATATGTTGCATCATTCACAACCACAACCAATCGCTAACCTCTTCCCACCGTCACCATATATAAACAAACACACAAACTCCGTAAGGGTGTACTTATGAATTTCGACTTGAACAGAAAAGGAAACCGAGTCAAGGAATACTGTATACTGGGGCTGATTAACATAATCAGCGAGAATCTTGCGGAAAGACAACTATTGACAACACTCCAAGAGTCGACAGGAAACGTGCTGATGTCAGTCTCTGAGAAGGCAGGATGCGGTAAATTAAAATCACTACTCATCCCTCTAACACAGGAGTTTGCTAGGCAGTCAATATGAAATAATTATCAAGAAGAAAACGTCGGAAAATGGTTACTTTAAAATTATTAGTTAGATTTAGAAAGATTTTAAAATAAAAGATTGGCATTGATCGAATTTTTTTATGAAAGCGGGACATTAGCCGTCCCGCCCGGAATTTTATGAAAAGCGTGACAGACGGTCCAAAGCGGCGCTGTCACGCCTAAGTCGGTACGTCTTGTCACCTTAACTAAGTTAAGGATGGCTGCCAGGTCGTGCGGTTTGCGCGCTGAAGTGTCGTTCGGACTTACCGATGGTCCCGGGTTCAAACTCTGCCCGTTCCAATCCCAGCCGTAAGCGTCCTGCGGGAGGTAAATTATCTTCAACTCTAAAGGAACATCCGAAACATGTAAAACAACTGTGCGTACCAAACTACAAGGCTGTCATACTTTCTTTTGTTTAGTCTTCGTGGGACCTTAAGGTTAAGGTCATGCAATCTCAAAGACACCACGGCTAAATTAATAGTAAATCTAAGTCGAGGAGTTATATTTTGAAGCCTTTTTATTCTCCTTATATTTCCATTTTACTTGGCTAAAAGAATATTGTGTACTGAAAGCTAAAAATCATAACCGGCGCAAAATGCAACAAGCTCAGACACATCTCTCTCTAGATTAGATCTGGAAGCAAAATTTCGATCTAATCTAGATATAGATCTACTACGTACATGATTAGATTGGGTATATTTATATATTAAAAGATTTTACAGAAATAATATTTATTATGGTAACATGTTACGTTTAATTTATTCACCATAGGATATTGTGTTCCAAATTCATTGTTAGAATTAAAAAAAAAACTGTAGCGTTGCCAAGATAAACATTCACATCGAAAATTATTTGTGTAATAGAGATCTAGACTTAAGTCTATGATTGTTATATCTATATGATATATCCTCATTCTATATAGATCTAGATATATCTAAATCTACAAATGATTTACAAATCTCATCTAGCTCTAGATAGATGAGATCTTGTTTAAATACTAGACTCTTTATTATTATATATATTATATATAATATATAGATCTCTAGTGACTCTAGGTCTAATTTTAAATTAACGCTCAACTAGTCTAATGAAGTAACACACTAATGACTAATTTCAGTAACACTTGCTAGACTATAACTATAATATAGAGACTGTAGTCACTACTGTAGACTATAGGGCAGATTCTAAGAGATTAGGGCACTCTACGCCTAGGCTAGCTTTTACTGTTAGTCAGCGTGTTAGCAGTGTTAGTTGCATGAGTAGTGTAGAGATGAGAGTATAATAATATAGAATTATACATCTAGATCTATAAAATATATGAATCATAATAATTATATATTAATAATATAATATTTAGGTCTATCTGACTATCATATTCTATCTCTTCTAGAATAGTCTAAGTCTATATATTAAACTAGTCTAGATCTAGTATGACAAACTCCTTGCCTTACTTATAGTTATGAGTTACTGACTTGATAAAAAGAAATACAATATTAGTTATAATAATATTATTAATAATAAGTATAATCTACTTGATCTTTTTTTTTATTAAAGTTCCACTATACTTAATGTTTAGGTTTTCAAATTAAATTTAAAAGAGTCGAGGTTAAATCTACTTTTATATAAATTTATAGGCCTACCAATCAAAATTATTGTCTAGAAGCCAAAACTCTTGAGAACAGAATAATGTAGGCCTATAATCTTTTTATCACAACTGTCATAGATTATTCTGGCAATAAAACTTTTTAACTAAGCAGAACTTCAGACTTGGCTTCGGTCTTTTTTTTTAGGTTGTTATGAAATTTTATTTCAAAAGTTGTAATATTGAAAATTGTGTTTATTGAATCAAATATTAAATAACCAATATTCATCACTCTAAGATCAGAATTGCTGCCCCCTTTTTTTATAAGACTATGTATCTTTATATAATTAAGAGACTGACCAGTCCTTTTTTTCTCCAATTCGACAAGTTTTCTTATAGCAACTTTTTTTTTTCGGTGTTTACTCCCTCAACACTGTATTTTGATGAAGAGATTATGTCTCACATAATCATCCCAGTTCTGGTTGGCATGTCTCACATAGTCATCCCATTTCTGGTTGGCTGCTTCAAAGTTTTATAGAGGTTTTTTCTTTTCCTTTTTTAGCCTTCCATGTCCTAGATTGTGTAGCGTGACAGGTCATGCAACTTCATTTCTTATATCTTCTCCAGCAATCTCTTTCATTTCAAATGTCTAAATTAGTCTATCATCCTCAATATTTAGTGTCCAGCTTTCACAACCATAGACAAGAAAGGACTCACCTTATCTTATCAACCAGAGATGAGCAGCATTTTTTTTTGTGTGCTTAATTGTACATGCTAGCTGTTGTAAGAGTGTTGCCATTTATGACTTTTATTTCTTTTGATATGATAATTCTTCTTCTATTATCTTCAGTATTTAAATTCATATTTTATGTCTCCTTTTGTTGTCTCTGCTGCCCATTTGGGTATTGTCCCACCATGCTTTGCCCAAATAGCCATTCTGCTCTGGATAGATAAATAGATAGATATATAGAAGGACATAGATATATTTATTGTCGAAGGTGAAGGTTTGTATTCCTTTTGTATGTCAATCTTCATGCATTGCCTACTCTAGTATAATTTGATTTGTAAATTTCAGCATTGACTGTGATTTTGTGTACTAAGAATGGTTACTTCACTAAAACACTCTAAACTTTGATCTGTGGGCATTTAACTGCAAATGGCCAGGTATATCTCCAGCGAAAGTGATGATTACTACCCTCCACCTCCAAGAACTAGGCAACATTCACAAAAAAATGATGACAGACTCTATCGTTTGACTGCAAATTTACAGGTCAGCTTGTTTCCTTAGATTTAAGTTGTGTGTAAAAATACTTATAGAATTTTGTAAGAAGCAGTCTTTTTTTCAAGTTCACCTAAAAATGTAATTTCATCCTTGATTGTTCTCCTACATAAGTATTGTTTGTACAATTTCAATACATTTTTTAAAGTCATTTTTACTTTTAAAATGTTTAAGTTTTTTTCCTTACAAATTTATAAAGAGCTTTTGAAAAGTAAAAGACTTATTACATTTTAAAAATAAAACACTTTGAACTCATTTTTTTTTCAGGATACAACCAAAAATTTGAAGTCTTTGGATCGTATGATTGATGAGTACACATCAATAGGACAGAGTCATCGATCAACAATTGATAGGGTGTGTAACTGTATTACAGTACATTAGATTGACATTATTTCCTGCCAGTTGGGTTCACCCATTGGACAATGCAATCTTACTCTGGAATAAATGTAACCTAACACAACTACACCAAGCTGCATTAAACTTTCAACAAACATTCTTATTAGAAAAAGACATTAACCAACCAGTCGATGACCTCAGGAATTTCATCAAAAACCATCTTAAAAGCATCATATACCAACTAAATACACATCAAGCAAAATAACTAAATGCTGGTTTAATAATAGACTAAAGAAGCTTTGTAAACAGAAGGAAAACCTATATACAAAATTTAAAGAAACCAAGGCAGAAAGAGTTCACAAAAAGTATATAAAAATTAAACACCTAACCCAAAAAGTAAGCAGACAGCTGCAGAGTGAATACATAAACAATGTAATATCTAAAGATAACAACAAAAACCTATGGTCATACATTAAGTCTAAGAAAATGGAAACAACAGGCATAGCGCCATTAAAAGATGAACATAACATAATACATAATGATAATGAAACTAAAGCAAACATCCTAAACAAATACTTTGCATCAGCATTCTCAGCCCCAGGAGACAAAGACATATTTCTTAATTTGAACCAAGTAGACAACATAGAAGATTTAGTAGTATAAGAAAATGGAATTCAGAAACTATTATCCAACACCAAACCAAATAAAGCATCTGGACCTGATGGTATTCCAGCTAGATTACTCAAAGAACTAAGCAATGAGCTAGCCCCAGTGTTCAAAATACCGGGTACTCTTTCAGGTATCGCTTAACCAGGGCAGAGTACCAAAGGATTGGAAAGAAGCTAATGTCACCCCCCTATTTAAAAAAGGAGAAAAATCTGATCCAGGAAACTACAGACCAGTATCACTTACCAGCATCACATGTAAAATCCTAGAACACATAATATGTAGCAACATCATAAACCACTTAGACAAACATAATGTTATCACCCCATACCAACATGGCTTTAGGAAATATAGATCATGTGAAACACAACTAATAGGACTAATTGATGATTTTTCAAAAGGTTTAGATAATAGTGAACAAATAGATGCTATTTTACTAGATTTTTCCAAGGCTTTTGACAAAGTTCACCACCATAGTTTGCTTAAAAAATTAAAATATTTCGGCATTAATGGTCCACTGCATCAGTGGATTAAAGATTTTCTGATAGGGAGAGAACAAACTGTTATAATAAATGGCTCTAAATCAACACCAATAACATTAAACTCAGGTGTACCTCAAGGAACAGTCTTGGGTCCACTACTATTTTTAATTTACATAAATGATTTACCAAATTGCATTACTTCAGGAACAAAAGTCAGATTATTTGCAGATGATTGCATAATATATAGAATAATAAAAACAACACAAGACACAGATATTTTACAAAGAGAATTAGATGAATTACAGAAATGGGAATCAAATTGGAGCATGTCTTTCCACCCAGAAAAATGTCAGTTGTTAAGAGTAACAAAAAAACTAAAACAAATTAATTCCACTTATCTTATTCATGGCAAACCAGTAACACAGACTAAAAACGCAAAATACCTAGGTGTTATAATAAATGAAAAACTGTCATGGAATCCACATATTGATGAAACTACAAAAAAATCCAACAAAGCATTAGGGTTTATTAAAAGAAATTTCCATAAATCAAATAAGAACATAAAACTAAAATGTTATTTAACCTTGGTTAGGCCAATAATAGAATATGCATCCACCGTTTGGGACCCCTCAATTCAAGAAAACATTAAGAAACTGGAACAAACACAAAATAGAGCAGTGAGATTCATAACAAACGAATATTCACATTTGACTAGAGTAACACCATTAGTAAAATCACTAAATTTAGAAAGCCTTCAGGACAGAAGACTCAAAAGTAAAGTAGCAATTATACATAAAACACTGAACCATAATCTTCAAATACAAAAACAAAACTTAATAAAATACTCTGAAAGACACAAAAATAAAGGCACATTCCTCGTCCCCTATGCTAGGACAAATTGGTACAAATACTCCTTCTTCCCTAGTGCTATTAGAGCATGGAATGGGTTGCCTGAGCTAGCCAGAAAAACCAGTGACTTGGCAGAATTTAAGTCACTGGTTAATATGCATGACTAAATGCCTGACGCTTAGGACGTAATCATCTTCTTTTTTGAAGTAACGTCTGTATTTTATAAGATAAGATAAGATATTATTATTATTTAATTGAAATCAACATTTTATTGTTTGTTTAATTTAAAAACTAAGGATTATTGTTTCTTTTAGCTTCAAGGTGATTTAGACCAAACTCAAGATGATTTACATTATGAAAGAGCTCGGTCAGCTGCCTTGGAAAGAGATTATGGAGTAATAATGAAATTCTTATTTTGACACATTGAAAGATTAGTTTTAAACTATAACTGTTAATGTTTTTTTTTTTAAGTCTAAAAATTTCAGCAATAAAGTTTCTTAAAACTTAAAAAAAAAAATTTGCAAATTGTTTAGTCTAGTTAGCTCTATCTATTAGCACCTTTAAACCTTGCTTTGTACATTGATAATGATATTATTTATATGATTACATTATAAAATATTTCACCTCATTCTCTATAAATTTATTTGAAACAAATGTGATATCCCAGCACCACAATATTAAAAAGTATTTTGTACATTTATTGTAGAGTGATTCTGAAAGTTCTCCTCGTGGTGGATATCGTAGCAGAAGATCAGCTGTTAGGTTTGCAGATGACATGAACAAAGAACTCCATGGTATACATCAATCTGTTCGGGACCTATCTTCAGAACAATTAAAACTGGAAGAAAGTTTTAACAGAGAAATAGATCGTAGAGACAGGTTATAAGATGCTTTTTTTTTTTCAAGGAGTTATAAAATTATTCTCAATTTGAACTGTTATAAAATTAGAACACCAATTATTCAAGTTATTATTTAGTTGATATATTCTTAGTTTGAACTGTTATAAAATTAGGACACCAATAATTCACGTTATCATTTAGTGAATATTGATTAAGCTTATTCAATCAGACTAAGAATTATTAATACATCTAATTGTTTTGATTTTTTATTGAGACATTGAGAACGTAGTTATATTTAATAAATGTGTAACAATGAAAAAAAATCCAGCCTTAGGATAAAAGCTACAGTATCTCATCAGTACAAAATATTTATCAAATCTTTGAACTTAAAAAATCTATATTATATTCACTCATTCTAATCACATAAGCAGATTCTTTATATTGTCATATAATTTTTATATTATATAGACATGATAATGAGACGAGACGTTCACTTGAAGATATAAAAGTTTCCCTGAAAGGAGTGACTGCCCTTGATCCTGTAAGTTCTAAAAAAAAACAAATTGATATGTTTTATATTGTTAACTAAAAACAAAAAAAACAATTCATACTCTGGCCCTAAAAATGCTGTAGTCAAAAAAGATGCATTATTTTATTTATGTTCAGCTTTCTGCTCGGGTGGAGAAGCGCCTGCAAGCGATTCAGTCAGAAATAAGAGCTGAGCGTCAACTGTTAGACAGAGACCATCACAGAGATGACTACAGTGCCTTATCCAATGAACTCAAAAATGCTATTCAGTCAACACAGGCTGCAAATAATTTAGATGAGAAATTAAGAAGCCAATTCTTGCAATCTGAGTCTATTAGGCATAAGGTGGAGTTCTGTTTTCTTTTTGTTTAGAAATTCTTAAATATGCACTAATTGTACTTTGAACAAGTAGCCAAACTATTAGACTTTTGTCATAGAGCTAATTCAAATTCTAGTGGAATCTGGGTTTTTATTCAGTGTAATTCCATAAATCAGAGCCTCCATCCCTCTGACTTTCAGGAGTTCCTGATAATCAGTTATGTTTGTGTGTGTTGACTATATAAAACTATTTGTCATAGCAATTGCTTGAAGCTCATTACTCGTTACACAGTTAAATCTGAAATAAATCAGTTTAAAAAAAAACAAACAAACAAACTCTTGTAGTTTGAGCTTTACATTTCTGTTATTGTTATCAAAAGATAATTTTAATACCTAATTTGACCACTCATGACATGCTAACTTTCAAAGGTGGAGAATGAACTAGACAGTGTCAAACGAAGACTAGACCAGACAGAGGGAAGTCGAACAGCTCTTCAGTCTCAGGTTGAACAGTTAAGGTTACAGCTGGCTAAAGCTGATCAGGAGAGACATCGAATGAGACTAGACCTTGATGAATCTAGAATAGAGTCTGAGGTCAAAGAGCAAAGAAGACGAAGGGCGGGTAAGTATAATTTTCTACATCTCTTATTATTTACAAATTATTCGAGAAAAAAAAAGAGGCACAATTATTTTGCTATCATGAATCAGTTAAGAAACCTTTGGAATATTTTCCAAAAATATTTTTAAGCTTTTAGATCAATAGAAAGGTAAAAGAAAGGTTGCATGCACAGTAACCAGCTGCTTCAAATCTTCCCATATCAGAAACCCATAAGAGCAACATATATCCTCAAAATCTGATATGAAAATTTATATTACATATCTAGGCTATATTATCAATGCTGTTAGCAAAGCCTATCAATTAAGGTTTTTGTATTTCTTTATTTTAAATGTTAGTTATTCCAGGTTAAAATTAACTAAGTTCTACTAATTAATATCCTGCTGTATTTATTAAACTCCTTTACCTATCCCTTAGTCTGTTGGACCGTTGGGGCACCAAGCAAGATTTGCTGACCGTCTTTCTCCATTCCTCCCTGTCTTTTGCCTTGTTTAAAACCTCTATCAATGGTAGGCTCGTCCATTCTTTTATGTTGTCCTCCCATCGCTTTCTCTGTCTGCCTCTTCTTCTTTTTTCCTGGTACTCAGTATTACATAATACTAATATACAAACTTTTGTACGGTATATTTTAAATTTCACAATATCAGTCAAAAATGCATTTAAAATTTTCTTCTCAGTTGAGGAAGAAAAATCAAATAATTTGGAAAGAGAACTACGAGATTTGAAAACTCACTTGGCCAGATCAGTTGGTGCTGTCACAGAGCTGGAAGATTTAAGGAGGAGACTAGATAAAAGTGAGAGGCAGTGCGCCCAGTTGTCAGATCATATTGAGGTAATCATTCATCTTATCCACAGCTCACTATAATGTCTCAAATTGGTATTTAGCAAGACAGTTTTTAATTTTATGATTGTTTCCAGACATTGGCTAAAGATCTGGACAACAGAGAACGTCAAAGTGCCAAAGTTATCACACAGTTGAAAGATGTCTCTGATAAATATGAAGATGCTGACAGGCAGAGAAACTATCTCCTTCAACAGGTGGAGGAACTTCAACAGAAGCTGGCAGTCACCACCAAAGAACTGGAGAAAACCAAACATGAACAAAGAAACACTGAGCTGTGCCTTCAAGATAGTGAGAAGAAAAAAGATGAGTTCAAAGGTCGTGCTCAAGAGACAGTGCGACAGTAAGTTTTAAAATTAAAAAATTACTGTATTAATTGTTTCCTCCTTTTTTATCCTATTACAATTATGTGCAGTGTGCACTTCGTAATATTAGTCTCTAGCTTTTACTCACTACTTACATATTAATATTAGCTTTTTCTCACTACTTATGTCTGGTATTTAATTCATGATTATATATTATAGTTCATCGTTCGTGGTTTGATGAGGACCACTTTTGTCATTAAGGAGGGTTTTGTGCCTCCTCATGTGGTTTGTGAGGCCTATGTGAGCCCAGAATGTTTGGTTGGAACTTGTGTCATTGGCTTTGCTTTTTTCTCTGATGGTTTTCTTCTGCCAATGCTGTTCTCTTGTCCTCTGAATTTTGTGCACCAGTTTTCACAGTGTGAGGCCATGATGCACTATTATGTGCTTCTGTTTCACAGGTTTACGTTTCAGCACTAAGCTTTACATTTGTCATTAATATATGTTTATATAGTTTAAATGTGAATGCACCAAAGCTACATCATGTTAAAGTATTTATAATGTTCTGTTGGAGAGACATTCTGACAGATATTTGTCTTATCAAAAACATTTCAGTGTAAGCCTAATGAATGTGTTTGGGAATTTCTCTCAGACATTGTATTGTTTTTTATTCCTTTTTTTAAATTTTAGGTTTACTTACATTTTGAAAAAAAAAAATTCTTATTTAAGGTTATATCACTTTTTTTCAACTGACGACTTTCTTTATTTGAAAACAGTACACTAACTTTGAAATTGTTTTGAAAGATTTTTGTAAAGTGGTTTTCAAAATTCTCTCGACAGATGGAAAGCCAAAGTCAAATCTCTTGAAAAAGCTCTTGATCGTCAGAAACATGGCACTAGTGAGATGCTAAATCGTCATGAGCAGCTGATCAAAGAGTTAGAAGGTTTTAAACAGCATGGAAACTATCATCAGCTACAGATTGAGAGCATTAGAAGAGAGTTGGCTGATGCCTTGGTATATATTTATATATTTTTCTCTTCAAATTTTTTATTCTATTGTTTATTCTTTTTGGGGTAATAATCGTTTCTTTTATGTGTAATGTGTATGGTTGTTAATGAATTTTGAGAAGAAATATGTCTGAAAATGATGTTTAGACATGTTTTGTAAAATTTATACCATAAACCATTAATTAATTGCATCATTAAATAGGAATAATTCTTTACATCTGCTACTAGGAAGCATGAATTCAATATTTTGTTGTTACATCAACAGGCAGTTAGAGCAGCTCAAGATGAACAGCTGAGACTGAAGGACATTGAAATTAATGAGCTGAAATCTTTGAGAATGGATCTGGACAGAGAGTATAGAGACTCAAGGTCAATAGCAGACAAGGTCAGGGTCTTTTTTTTTTCTGGTTTTAAAAATACTTCTTTGATCAAACACTGTGTTATCTTTTTGATTTTAAGTTGAGTATGAGTTATTTTTTGTAAAGATGAACTTCTTTTGGTATTTAAGAATTGTTAAACGCCTTTGGGTATCTTTAATTTTTTTCAAATCAGATGGAAGGTGAACTTCATAGCCTAAGATCTAGAGTTGCCTGTTTGTCTGAAGACAAACATCACTTGGAAGACAAACTGTCAGCAGTGGAATCAGCTCACCTGTTAGCACAGGATCAGTCACGTTCTCTACAGGTAAATGTTATTAATCTTCAAGTTAAAAAATTGTTTTTTTGTTGTTGTATTTTTTAATTTTCTTTTTAAAAAAATGTAAACATCTCTGAAATAAAACTTCAAAAGAGTTTTAGTATCAACATATAATCTAAACATTTTTTAAATTAAAGCATAAGCCTGTTTAAATGGAGCTTTGTAGGCCTATGTCACATCCTAAAAGTATTTTCAAAAATTGTAATCATAATTGTTACTCTGTATAGTATATTTATCAAGGTTTTGTACAAAATAGATTTGTTTGATAAATGTTACTCCAACTTTCTCATTTGACAGGATGAACTGAAAGAGTTGAGTAATATTAAAGCAGCTACTGCTACACAACTGGCAGAGGCACTTGCAAAAAATCATGTAAGTTTGATTTGACCTGCAAATTGTCTTCAATTAACTTTTTATCTTCCTCATCTGCAAGAAACATCAATTTAAGAAAGATTACACATATATAAGTACAAAGATTTCTGGGATTAAAATTTTAATTTCTTTTCCCCCATTCTTAAAAATAAAATATCATTTTTTAGTAACTATATAAAATAGCTATGAATAAGTTGGCCAAAATTTGCTGTACATTCATTATGCTCAGGTTGAAAACATTTTAAAAGTTGTATTTATGCCTATGTTTTATAAAAAAAACCCTCTCAATGGATGCATGTGGTGCATTAGTTTTACTAATCTAGATTTAGAGTTCACATGATGGACACAGACTTACTCCAAGCAATTCATTAAACTAGTCAATCTCTTATCTTATAGATTGCAGATGTTTCTTCAAAAAAGAAGATCATTACATCCTACATACACCCATGTGTTAATGCAGGCTTGCATGTTAACTAGAGACTTAAACTCTGCTAAGTCATTGGTTTTCCTGTGTCTTATTCAGGCAATCTTTCCCATGTTCTAATAGCACTAGGAAAGATAGAGCACATGTGTGACTAAGTCTTAGTATATGGAATAAGAAATACTAGTCTGAATGTAGTACTTTAAGTGTGTATTTAAAATTGTGTAAATATATGTATCTTTTAATTAATATAGCTTCTATAAGTTTCATCTGCTATGAAGAATCAAACTTATTTTGTATTCTATTGTATTATTCAGCATTTAATCAACACCTAATGCTCACTACCACTATGTAGAGGAAATGTTGAAGATTATTCAAAATTGTAGCTACACATTTTCTCCTTTTGTGTTCTTGAAAAACTGATTTTAGTTGAGCCGTTGGATTGAATAGATCTCACGTTAAGTTTATAAACTGTGTAAGACAAAACTGAAGATCAAATTGTATGTTTTTGTTTGCTGCAGGACCTGATGCAGGCTGTTGTTGAGCTTCAGCATAGAGAGAGAGGGGCCAGGGAAGAAGTGGAGCTGTACAAAAAGCAGCTTCACCAGGAAAGGAATGGACTCAGCAAAGATTATGAAACATTAAAACAGGA
Source organism: Biomphalaria pfeifferi (assembly GCA_030265305.1). Lineage (NCBI taxonomy): Eukaryota > Metazoa > Mollusca > Gastropoda > Planorbidae > Biomphalaria > Biomphalaria pfeifferi. Next base: position 1,423,796 of record JASAOG010000039.1, on the reverse strand, counting down.
GCTCAATGAAGCCAAAGTAAGTCATAAAGAAAAGAAAATGGAACATATATTGCTGTCATGTACTCAATGAAAGCTAATATGAATTAGATACATATTCTAAACTTTTTCACCAAACATTTCATGATATATTTATTTTAGTTTCACCTTTACATAGAATTAAAATATCGATGAAGGGAAAAAAAAAAAAGTTTGGTATATCATTTTTCTCAAAATTTTGTTTGTTTTAGGCTTTTAACAGAAAATTTAGATAAAATTTTGAGTTATAATGGAGCAACAGGAAAAACTAGTAAACTTCAACACTGTAAAGTCAGCCAGCAATCATAACGAAGAGTGGCTCATTGACAAGACTTAAGAAAGTACTGGCCAGAGAAATGATGACACCCAATAAACAACTGCCTCCTCTACAGAAAGCAAACTATAATCTTTCATATTTAGAACAGAACACAACTCTAAATTTCCATCTAACTATTGTAAACCTCATATGCCTACCCCAGTGCAGACACTGCTTTCATTTTTTATGACACTAATTATTTCACTTATCCTTTTAGAATGTCCCAACTTATTCCAGTTTATACAGACCCTATTAATCAACAAACTAATGTAGCTATCACCTTTTATAGCGGGGCTAAATAGCTGAGAATAACCATGCTACTTTTCACAGCCCTCAACTCAGCTTAAAAAAACTGATTAGAAGAAGTTTTATAATAAATCAAGGATTTAGAAGTATACAACATACATATATAAATCACAAAATATTCATGAAATGCATCTTCGCATGGAGTTGGCAAATAATTATGAACCCCCCCCCATAGTAAATGATTGTAATAATATTTAAATTTATTCTTAAATGTAACCCTTAACCTAAAAAGTTATCTAATAAACAGCCTAAATGTATATAATTATATCTCTGATTGATATTTCAAGTTCTTAAAAATTCGCCTTTTCATTTTTATTTAACAAATAGAACACTTTCTTCAGGCTTTGTTCTATTAGCTCCAGATATTTTTATAAAAAGACAGTTATTATTTCACTGACCAAAATTTCAATATGGATGGCAGAGTTTGATGAGTAGCAGAGTTTGAACTGAGATTAGTGACTATTTCATTAGCTGTGAAGCAAAATTTGATTATTTCCATCTTGCTTCAGGTGAGAGAGGCCCATACGATCCAAGAATTAACCAGAAAATTCAGGGCCCATGGTGCAGAGCAGGAAGCTGCTATCCAGGCATTAAAGGTATCTAATTTTAGGTTAATGTGAAAGATGAACTTCTTTTTCACCTGTCATTTATTTTAACCAACTATTTCAAATCATTCACTAAATTTTTTAAACTAAAAAAATCAATAGAAATTTTTTTTATTTATTAAATTTTAAGGCTTGTATATTGCATCTGTTTATATTATTTAACATTCAAAATATAGCTGTCTTTTTGTAAACTCTGTGCAGTAATTAGTTTGTTCATTTGGCTAGAAACCTTATTACAAGTTAATTACCCAGATTAGGTTTCAAGAGACGTAAAACAAAAAATTCCTACATGAAGTTTCTATTTGCATGACTGTACTTACATTTCAAATAGCCATATTTTAAAGTAATTTTTTGCAGGTGTTTGCAGTATGGTTCTAAAAAAAATTGTGTTGAATGTATTTCATTGTTTTATACAATTTTTATCTAAACATATGTTGTGACTTTTTTTCTACAGATGGAATTATCTGAAGAAAAAAGTAATGCTAAAATTGCTAACAGAAATGCTGACAGACTAAAAGAAGAATTAGATATTTTAGAGAAAAGATTTAAATTGTGAGAATCCTATGATTTTGTAGTACTTATTTTTAAATATGTAAATAATATTTTAGTGTTGTTTTTTTTAAGTGACATGAACATCATGATAATAATAGTCATAAGTATTTTATTCTTCAGCACCCATATATCAATGTTTTTTAATGAATAAAAAATAACACAAATTATTTAATTTAATTTTCTAATTTTTGAAAAGAAAAACCACAAACAAAAAGTATGCTATAGAACTTTGAATTTGAAGTATTAATGTTTATTTTATTCTTCATACAAATATTTGTTTGTTTCATTGATTAGAGTTGAAGAAGAGAATGTAGGTATGAAAAGAAAGCTGGACTTAGTTAGACAAGAATTTGAAACTCAGGTATGGATACTTGGGCTCTTGGCTAAGAAGATCTAAAATCTGCAGGGTCTAGCTTGCTAAAGGCTGTGAATGATTCTTTAGAGAAAGTTTGCCACCCCCAGGAGGGTATAGGTTTAAGTCTTCTTTAACTCAATAATTAAAATAGTTGTGATCATTTTTATCTCATTAATTTAAATGTTGTGGGCATCTATATTTCATAATTATAAATGTGCTACTGTACCTTCGGTTTTAATAAATCTTTGCTACAGTTTATTATGTTTATATCCAGATAAACTGATAAAGTTGTTTAGATTTTAAGCAATACAATATTTCACTAATTAGTGTGTTAGACCATAAGTGTAACTTTAATTCCCGAGTGTGTAAAAATGATTGTATAAACCAGACAGTATATTATATTAGTTATAGCAGTTGCTTTAATAAGCTTAACATCAAAAGTAAAAAACATTATTTGTTTACCATTGCTGTGTTTTTACTAAACTTCATCTCAACCATAGAATATTGATTTATCTTTCTTTAATATTTATTATAATGCATTATCAAACCTCACATTAACCAACATCTTAATTTGGTTTACTTGTACTTACATTTCACAGACTCACCTGGCTGAGGATGATCTACACAGGTAAACTATACATAAACTATATATAAACTATACAGAATGCATAAAAAAATCTTAAGTTTTTGTACTGTAATATCACTTTGTTGTTTTTTTTTAATGTCCATTTATAAACCTGTTCAGTGATTGCTAATTTTATCTTTCTTCAGAGTGAAAAAGCTTGAAGGCCAGTTAGGGAATGCTCATCTAGACCTGGAGAAACTGGAAAAACAACTCATTGTAGGCATTCAACTTATTATGTAAAATACTGCTAAGGAATGATTTATTAAATATATGATGCTCAAACTTTATATTTGGTTATCATGAAAAATGTCAGTATTCCCTGATGTTAAATATTTTAGAGCATCAATTAGCACACATTTACTATAGTCAGAACCTAATTTTTTTTGTATAAAGCTAATATGTTGGTAACACCATGATGAAGTGTGATTAAATCAAAGTAGGATCTTATCGCAATTTTCATTTATGGGTAATTACTCTTTTTCAATAGACATGTTCAACAAAATAAGTTGTGTAATCAACTGAAACATTGAAGGGGGTGGGCAATTAGTGGGCATACAGGAAGTCCAAAGATCTATCAAAACAATAATAATAGACTTCACTAAGCTTTAATTTTTCTTATAGTTTTATGGGATCCAAATACATGGTCTGTGAAGAAATTAGTTATTTTTATAAACAATAAGTGACCCTAAAAATAATATTGATTTCAATATTATGAATAGTAATTATTGTTATTACATAAACTTTATATTTTTGATATTATCTACTTTAAATGGATTGCATTTTCAAATTAATAACCATTTATTCATCTTCACTAAATCAGAATGTCATACAAGAACTTGCTATAGAAATTGATGCTGTGGTGGAAACTGCTTCTGTTGATGCTACCAGTCATTGCCAGGTTGGTCTACTGGCAACATTATTTATCAAATGTTAAGATTTCAAATTACTGTTTGACATATGCTTTTAAAGTTTCTAAAAATATAAGTTTAAAAGTAATTTAAGTCTCTCTCCTTTTTTTTAACACAACAGATGTCCGGTACTCATTAGCACAAATGGTTAAAATAAGTTCTCAATAACCTAATTAAAATTTGAATTCTTTTAATATGAAACTGATATAAAATATATATAAAATAACCTAATTAAAATTTGAATTCTTTTAATATGAAACTGATATAAAATATATATAAAATATAAGCTTGGAAAATGCTTCTTTAGTCTCTAATGTTTATTATCTTTTCATATTAAAGCAAACTCAGAGATAAAAGATACAAATCTCTGTTTACAGAACTGGCCAAATAACCACTTCAGACTAGATTTTACCAAACTATTTTTCCTGTCCTAAATAATTTTTTTTTGGTTGTTGATTACTTGAGTTTAATTTGTTGAAAAAAAAAGAAAATGTAAGCTTTATAAGTTCATTATTTCTTTGTTTAACTCTTTCTTTTCCCCTAACAGCCCATCAATGGACTCAAAAATCTGGTTTCCATTGGTACTGGTGTTCCAAGTCATTTATTAACAGAAATGAGAGTAAGTCTAAATAATATTGTTACGAATCTCACTATCCAGGCTCTCTGCAAACTGCACCATACACCACCAACTAAAAGAACTTGACAACTCCGGGCTCCAAAGTAACGTAACACTTTAATAGTTGAATAAATAACAGCCAATACTGTACAATTGGCAACACGTACACTGTACAAATATCTTTCCGATAACACAGTACTGCCATATCAACTCTTGCACTGGCCTCTCCGTCTCGTTCCGGGCTTACACTGGGTTCAACAGTTCAGGACTGACTTCACACACTAGGCTCGTTGTGTCGGACTCGATCGCAGACCAAGATCAAGATGCCAGTTGTCTCAACTGTACTTGGCAGTACTCCGCACTGAACCGTCGTAATGCTCCGTACAGAATCACACCGTTGAACTGTGTTGTAGTTGACCGTGTTCTGAGCCCTATTGTCAACGTTCTGTGTTGAACCGTCTTGACTGCGACACCGCTCTTTATATAGGGTCCCTGCTGGCCTTTTAGAACCAGACGGAACATCGCTCAACGTTTCTAGCTTCGTCACATGACTACATCCCTCGTGATGCTCCTGAGCTCTGTTCACTACGGCGATCTTTCCAGAACCGTCATGTTGACACTCGTCTCGGCTGACCGTTGTAATTTGTCACGGTCGACCGCTCGTCTAGCGCTGGCCTGGGGCAATTTGCGTCGGCTGACTACACTCACACCACTACCCCTCTCTGTGCCACCAACAGGTTAATAACAATATGTAAAAGTATACTTAACATGTCATTTAAATCTTTAGTAGAGCTATGCAGCACATTAGGTAAACAACAGAATTAACTAATATTTATAATAGTAAGTTTTTATGGTTCTGAGTAAAAAAAAATATAGAAAAGTTATTGTGTTTAATGCTATTTATATTGTGACAGTATTTTCTTTGTTTTATGCAAGCAATATAGCAAACTAGTGTTAGCTGTATGAATGTTTGATTAGTCCTCATTAACTTGATTAAATATTTCATATAGAACAAGATCAAGTGGCTGAGGTCGGAATTCAGAGAGCGCCTTGTGCGAGAGCGCCGGTTGCGCCAGGAATTCAGGACAGCTCTGTCAGCTTCAGATGCTGATCGCCAGTTTCTTATCCAGGAACTTGTCAGGAAAGATGAGGAGCTAGATGATTTGTTTCTGGAAAAACAAGGTAGAGTTTTTTATTTGTTCATTCTTCCATGAATGATTTGTTGTCAGACTTAAGGTCTGACAAAACCTCTTGTTTTCTCTCTAGTAATCCACATTTTTCTTTGTTAAACTTTTATCTTATACCCTGGCTATCTGTTCTAATATGCTGATTGATTTGCTGATCTTCTAATTAGGCAGTCAGACTATTTTATTCTTTGATGGGAAATACATTTGTTGAGTGGAATAACAATCAATCCTCCCGATGGAAAAGTTTAAATCTAAAATGTACTTTAAAAATTTAGTTTTAATAATAGATCTAATTAGATTGTAAAAAAATTGCACCTTGAAATATCGATAATAAAATTCAGTTTCAGAAGCTGATAACAATGAGCCAGGTGATTAAAAGACTAAACAATGCAAGATTCATTGTACATTTTTGATAAAGATTATAAAATGTGTTTCTTTTCCTCAGAGATTGCATTAAAAGAAATTCAAAGCATGTGCACTGTAGAGAAACTGGAAGTGAGTATTTTTTAATCTTTTATATACATACAAATCTATCACTGGGACATAACTTTAGGTACATAAGGATACATATGTTCAGCTATAAACTTTCCTTTGTACACTTTGGAATTAAAAGAATAAGTTTGCAATTCTGGATCATCTTATGGAAATGAGATCAATGTATGGATATTTAGTTATGGTCAGAACAATGTTGTCTACACAGCAGTTCTTCCTCTCAAAGTGCTGATACAGTATGATATCATATGCATCACTGTTTCTGCCAGGGTGTATCACTGTGTGTTGCAAGCTGCCTAAGGGTTGCAGGCTCCTGATTTTTTCTCAGGGTTGACTCACAAAGCCGTTCCCATGTTTGGGTATAGTTCAAAGGTAGCAGAGGTTTCAACTGAGTTTTTGTTCTCCTATGTTGGTAACCAACAAAAGCTCACAAGGTCCTACTGCCCATTTGAGTTTGGGTTCTACTTTATTTATAATTTATCCCTATTTATAATAGGGATAACAGTTTTGGAGAACACAATATCTGAGCCATTAATTGGTCTGGTTGTCAGAGGCTATCTGAGACATGTGCCATTGGAAGCATTTTATTTTTGAGTGCTTATGTCCATTACCACTTCCAGAATTGACAACCTTACGGAACATTTTAAATGTATAGTAGAGTTATTCACCTTTATTTGATCTGTCTTTAATTACAATGTCTTGAGCAATCACTACAGATGTTTGTTAGTAGTGATAAAGTGAGTTGCAATGCATTGCCCCCCCCCCCCCCCCCCCCCAAGTAACATAACAAGAAAATTCATGAATTTTACAAAATTTTCATTTTCTTGATCTCATTATCTAAATTTTCAAGTTTCAAATTTTACTCCTGTGTTAGGAAAGATTCATGATCTGTGAAAATGCAACAATTTTTAGAACATCACTCAAAATTAAACAAAATTTCCCTTTTTTTAAAATTTACTTTACCTTTGTGGTTGCTGGAATTAGCTCTAAATGGTCAAAAGGCACAAATAAACTAAATTTCGGCAATTATATAATTTCTTATTGTTCCAGGTTCATTTTATTTAGTGTATTTTTGACTGTTGCAATAAAAACATTTTTAAAATATTGTGACCATAAAATCACACTTTATATTACATGAACTTTCTGCTAAGAGCAAAGGCAGACTGAAATAAAATGTTTTCATATTTTGAAACTTTTTATTGCTACCTGTTATTTCATTTGAATTTTTTTGTTTTGTTACATAAAAATTCTTCAGACACCCCTCTCCCTTCTAACAAATTTGTATATTCTCTTCCCTTAGTTGTTACATAATATTCGAATGCTCCGTAATGATTATTTTCAAATAATAATGTTAGGGTATTGAATTTCAAAATGTAAAATTTCTGTCTGATTCCCTCCAGCTCTCGTCTACCAGCTCTATGGTTCTGTGCTAACCCCCATAAATGTTGCTAAACAGAGATTGACACAGATTTTTTGTATAAGAAATGACAAGTTGTGTAAATTACAAGATAATCACTGTAATAAAAAGGTCATTGATTTATGCAGGAAGACGAAACTTCAAGTACAAACAAGGCAATAGATTGTTATGTTGATTGAAGATAACATTTTTTATTAGATTTTTTGGTTACATTAACAAATACTTAGATCTACATAAAAGAGATTGGGAGGAGAGAATATGTTCTTGAGTTGACACATCCATCTGCTAATCATAAGTGAATTATCTGGGGTGTGACCTGTAGCCTCAGGCTAGTCAAGACCATTGTTTGTGTGTGTGTGTTTGTACATCTGTCAAATTAGTCTAAATCTACTACCAGATGAGAAGTAATGCCTATAGGGAGATGGATAGATACATAATGTAATTTTTTTTTGTTTTGTTTTATTGGGAGGGTTGAGGGTGAAATTTTTTTTTAATTTCTTGATATCTTTAAGTTTCTTTTTATGTTTTGTCATTTGGTCATTTGTCAATTTAAAATCACACATTATCTCTTATGATCTTAACCTTTGTCACATAAAATCCAGTTTAAACAATTGAAAATAGGGTCTCCCCCCCCCCCCCCCCCCCCCCCCCCCCCCCCCCCCCAGGTCCATTATAAACAATTGAAAATAGTTGGTCACCTAAGGTCCATTATAAATAATTGAAAATAGTTGGTCACCTAAGGTCCAGTAGAAACACTTGAAAATAGTTGGTTACCTAAGGTCCAGTAGAAACACTTTTTATATATTTGTTTGTTCTCTTAACTTTTCAGACAATGAATAAAAAAAAACTTTAATCACTTGTGTTCAGATTTAATCTCACAAAATAAAAAATAGAAGCTATATGTTCACTTCAATATCACTAATAGTGATGCGATGTTTAATTGTCAATAGAAGCTGTACCGTTGTAAGAGTTTCACTATTTACAATCATTATTGCTGTAACTTACTTGGTAGAACCACAAGATCTTGGACTGCAGTTGGTTTTATTTCTTTGGACACCTCTAAATGACGTGTGGGTGGCTCTCTGATATAGTAACTTTTTAACTAGGTTTCACCCGGTGATATACGGGATTGGAAGGAATAACTCGTGTAGGTGTTAAAAGTAAAAGTTCCCCTTTCAGACCTTGCGATCTATAGGGCAGATGATGATCATCTGTTTCTGTGGACCATTGTTAACGAGGGCTAACGAGGGTGTCATGTGGCCAGCACAACGACCAAACTCCTTTACTTTTCCCCAACTAATGTCAGGTACCCGAAATTAAAAATCTAATTCTTCACCCGGATATCGAACCCGGACCTCGCTCAGCCACCGCGCCTCCCATGTAAGTGTTACTCTGAACTTTTTGTCTAGTGTGTAAAATGTGTCCACAGTTTCTCTTTAACATTTGGCAGTGATATTAAAAACAATCTGTTACAACTGAAACATGCATTATTTAAGTTAGTACCTTCACGTCAGTAACAGTTGCTTTGAATCTAACTAATGTTTGCCGTCCATTCACCTTTACGCTTCTGGTAGGCCTGTAGCTTATATTTCAGTTGTTTCTATTGGATGATGCCAACACTTCCGGCATTCTTTTCTAACCTATGCCTACGAGTATACTGTTGAAAAACTTCCCCCATTTCTTTCTACCCTAGAGGCCTAGACCACGAGTGCACTATACCCTAATAATAGGCCTAAATGGCATCGAAATTTTGGCATCGATGGTTCATTACATCAATGAATTTAGAATTTTCTGATAGGGAGAGAACAAACTGGAATAATAAATGGCTCTAAATCAACACCAATAACAGTATACTCAGGTGTACCTCAAGGAACACTTATAGGTCCACTACTATTTTTTTTTAAATGTACTTTTTTAAAGTTTATCTTGTTAAATTAAAAAATCACTCTTTGAAAAAAACTTTTAAAAAAATTGACATTGAGTAAAAATTGAGTTTGAAGGACGCGTTGTTTGGACTTTATTTCAAAATGTTTTCAGCCAAGTTTTCAGATGAACAAACTTTCACATTTCAACATTGTCAGGTCATTGTATCTTTTGCTTGTAGTATTTTTTAGACGTACACACTTGTATATGTGTGTGTGTGTTTGTCTGTGTATCACCTCAACTATCCCTTAGTCTGTTGAACCGTTGGGGCACCACATAAGATTTTTTGACTGTCCTTCTCCATTCCTTTACGTCTTTGTCTTGTATAGAACCTCTTTCAATGTCCATTCTTTATGTTGTCTTCCCATCGCTTTCTCTGTCTGCCTCTTCTTCTTTTCTTGGTACTTTTCCCTGAATAAAGGTCTTTGAAAGCCCCGAAGACCTTGTATTATGGCTATAGAGTTTTAGTTTGCGTTTTTTATACAATATTTAGCAGGTCATCGTGGGTTTCAATCGCTGCAGTAACTCTGTTTCTAAACTCTTCGTTTTTGATGCGGCCTTTAAATGTGGTACCGTGGTGTATATATATATATATATATATATATATATATATATATATATATATATATATATATATATACCTATTTTTTTATCTTTTCTTTTTATTTGGGTTGGCGGATGAATACAATTAAAAGAAGTCACTAAAGTACAGTCGTCTGCTATTGATATAACGTCTTGTGAAGTTCTCCTATTTCTGACAAACTTAATCAACAAAGGTACATGTAACACCTTTTCGAGGGGTGTGGAACTACAAACATTTTTATAGGGATCAAAACTCGTGGAAGAGTGTGGGCAAAGGTATCCAACAGGAAATGGAAAGTGCGCAGCGTAATTCTTTTGAATCTGCACTTTGTTTTTTTTTTACTAAGTCCTTTTAGTTGTAATGCAGTTTAAATCAGTACAACTGTTTTCATGTCGATCTAAAGGCATGGAAGGCGTTTAAGTCTCATCTTTCAAAGCAATTCTTTAGCATCGCATTTGAATGAAGAAGTATTTACACATTAAACTCTCGGCGAGTCAAGAAGTATTTACACATTAAACCCTCGGCGAGTCAAGAAGTATTAACACATTAAACCCTCGGCGAGTCGAGGAAGTATTTGCACATTAAACCCTCGGCGAGTCGAGGAGTATTTACACATTAAACCCTCGGCTAGTATTGAATTTTTTGACACATTAAGTCATCAGCCTCACGCCATGGAGATTTACACACAAAAAAAAATAATAAATAAATAAAAAAATTTAATTCGTGTTTGTCTGTCTTTCCTTATTTCTGTCTGTTTGTCTGTATGTCTGTCTGTCTGTCTCCCTCTCTCTATATATATACTATTTCTTTATTTTTTAAAAATGAAAACTAGCGGTGAAAGTGAAAAAGCTAACCCAAGTAATTCACCATTAAGAACAAATTTGAAGCTATCCTGATTTTACTGTTATTGTGTTTTATATGAGATCAAAAAAAAAAGTTTACGAATCTTGACATCAAAACGTCACTTTTTAATTTAATTTAGTTTTTTTTGTTGTTTTTTTTGTGGGGGCGGAGCTTACGTAATACAAGTTGAAAAGAAAAAGGCCCTCAAAATGCATCTCATCGTTGAGACAAAGTGACCCGTGTAACAAGTTTTGTCTAATTACCTCATGATGTATACAGCTAACTACATCTAGAGTTATAAGTCTAGTTCTAAAATGTTGATCTACAGACAACACACAGATGACCTTGAAGTTCATACGATCCTTTCGCCTCTTTATATTCCAGCCATTTGTCCCCAAAAAGAATTGTCGAAGTAGGATGTGAAGCTTCTACCATTATTTGTGACACTCTTTTGTTCTATTAGCTATAGTAAATGTTTTATAGGTTTAAAGAGTTCAAAACAAGTCAAAAATTCAGGCCGACATTTTAGAAGCTCTATTGTGGATCAAGTTTTGTTAACACACACATCGCTTAATACGTGAACTAAACAGAATGTGAAGACTTGTCAAAATAAATCCAGTTTAAATTGCAATTTAATTATTTTTAATAATTTCAATAAGGCGCTAATTATTGCCAATTTTTTAAAAATTTCTCTAATTAAGTTAGTTCTTCTGCATACCCTTTTTTGATCTCGTTTCAAAATTATATTTTTTTTAAATAATATTTTTAACTTTCAAAGTTCAACTGATTTTTCCAAATGTCCAGCCAGAGTGCACCCTCCTCAGGTTGTCAACTAATGTCTCACTCTTTTTTTTTTTTTTCATCGCTTTCTCCTTTTTTCCCCCCACTTTTTTTCTTAGAATGTGTTGAGCATACAACATCCAGCAATCTCAGTTCCTCATGAAATAATGATGTACTCAAATGTTGTTTTAGAGAAATGCCATTTCAAATCCGACTTCACCATCGCCTTATCGTGTTTGGAATGAATGTACTACAAGTCTACCGATATCGTGTTTGGAATGAATGTACTACAAGTCTAACGATATCGTGTTTGGAATGAATGTACTACAAGTCTACCGATATCGTGTTTGGAATGAATGTACTACAAGTCTAACGATATCGTGTTTGGAATGAATGTACTACAAGTCTAACGATATCGTGTTTGGAATGAATGTACTACAAGTCTAACGATATCGTGTTTGGAATGAATGCACTACAAGTCTAACGATATCGTGTTTGGAATGAATGCACTACAAGTCTAACGATATCGTGTTTGGAATGAATGTACTACAAGTCTAACGATATCGTGTTTGGAATGAATGTACTACAAGTCTAACGATATCATGTTTGGAATGAATGTACTACAAGTCTAACGATATCATGTTTGGAATGAATGTACTACAAGTCTAACGATATCATGTTCGGAATGAATGTACTACAAGTCTAACGATATCATGTTTGGAATGAATGTACTACAAGTCTAACGATATCATGTTTGGAATGAATGTACTACAAGTCTAACGATGTCGTGTTTGGAATGAATGTACTACAAGTCTAACGATGTCGTGTTTGGAATGAATGTACTACAAGTCTAACGATATCATGTTTGGAATGAATGTACTACAAGTCTAACGATATCATGTTTGGAATGAATGTACTACAAGTCTAACGATATCATGTTTGGAATGAATGTACTACAAGTCTAACGATGTCGTGTTTGGAATGAATGTACTACAAGTCTAACGATGTCGTGTTTGGAATGAATGTACTACAAGTCTAACGATGTCGTGTTTGGAATGAATGTACTACAAGTCTAACGATATCATGTTTGGAATGAATGTACTACAAGTCTAACGATATCATGTTTGGAATGAATGTACTACAAGTCTAACGATATCATGTTTGGAATGAATGTACTACAAGTCTAACGATATCATGTTTGGAATGAATGTACTACAAGTCTAACGATGTCGTGTTTGGAATGAATGTACTACAAGTCTAACGATGTCGTGTTTGGAATGAATGCACTACAAGTCTAACGATATCGTGTTTGGAATGAATGTACTACAAGTCTAACGATATCATGTTTGGAATGAATGTACTACAAGTCTAACGATATCATGTTTGGAATGAATGTACTACAAGTCTAACGATATCATGTTTGGAATGAATGTACTACAAGTCTAACGATATCATGTTTGGAATGAATGTACTACAAGTCTAACGATATCATGTTTGGAATGAATGTACTACAAGTCTAACGATATCATGTTTGGAATGAATGTACTACAAGTCTAACGATATCATGTTTGGAATGAATGTACTACAAGTCTAACGATATCATGTTTGGAATGAATGTACTACAAGTCTAACGATATCATGTTTGGAATGAATGTACTACAAGTCTAACGATATCATGTTTGGAATGAATGTACTACAAGTCTAACGATATCATGTTTGGAATGAATGTACTACAAGTCTAACGATATCATGTTTGGAATGAATGTACTACAAGTCTAACGATATCATGTTTGGAATGAATGTACTACAAGTCTAACGATATCATGTTTGGAATGAATGTACTACAAGTTAAGTCTACCGATATCGTCTTCTTCTTTTCCGTTGTTTTTCTTTAAATACATTATGTAGTGCAAAGATCTGTCTATACATAAACCATTTGTAAAGAAGCTGCTCTGGTGTCTACAAAACGCAGTTCATGCGTGAGTATCAAGTAGTACAAATATGCAACATTTACAATCGGTTTGCCTACATTAAGAAACGTCTTTCCCCCTTTTCACTATTAGGATTATTTGATTAGTGCATTTTATCCCCCCCCCCCTTTTTTTTTCCTCCCCCCCCCCCCCACCCTTACAAAACACAATGTTTTAACAAGGGAGATAATGGAGTCGCGGTGTCTTAGTGGTAAAGCGCTTGGCTTCCGAACCCGGGGGTCCCGAGTTCGAATCCTGATGAAGACTAGTTCTTGTTTTTTTCTTTCGGGATCTTTAGTGTGCCTCTGAGTCCACCCAGCTCTAATGAGTACCTGACATTAGTTGGGGAAAAGTAAAGGAGGTTGGTCGTTGTGCTGGCCACATGACACCCTCGTTAACCGTGGGCCACGAAAACAGATGACCTCTATATGATCTGTCCCATAGATCGTAAGGTCTGAAAGATGAACTCCATTACTTTACTAAATGGAGGTAATACATTTTTTAAAAAGTTTACTAAACAAGTTGGCCAGAATCCTCATTGACCTTCTACAAAGTCTGGTATTGATACTTCTGATCTCCTGTTGTTGGTCATATCATAGTTACTGTTGGGAATTTGACTTAAGTGTGAAGTTGGGTTTGTTGTAATGTGTGACAATGATTGAACAACAGTGGCTGTCTTAGTTTGTGTGTAACTCATACTACCTTTCAACAAATAAATAAACTTACTCAAATGTAAACACTATAACACTACTTCATTCAAATCTCGTCTATTGTGTGTATAGATAGTTTGTCATTTCACCTATCATTAGTTATGGTTGTCGTTCTGGAATTTGTCGTGGACTGCTATAGCATTGTCGATAATTTTTCTTCCATTGACATATGCAGCTGTTGTTCGCATGGTTGATTGTCTAAAACTAATGAGTTGTGTTATGTTAGTTCACCAGCCCCTCCATTTTCTTTCCTTTATCTAGAACTATCTAATCTATTAAAAAATTTCTTGTTCCCTCTTTATTTAGGAGCACGTCCTTGACCTTTCCGATGAGCTTCAGCTAAGAAAGCTAAGAGAGGAAGAGCAGAAGAAACTCTTCGTGCGAGAAAAGTACAACATCATCTCAGACATGGAAGATATTCTGGTCAGTTAGCATCACATATCCAGCTAGTTGTTCAGACAGTCCCTTGGAGGGGAGCTTCTTTGAGCCTAGCTTTCGAAAAGTATTTCACTCAAATCTTAGTGCTAAGTGGTTTCGTTTATATCCTGTAGAAAACTTCCGACTAGCGCAGTACTGAGGGGTTTAGTTTATATCCTGTAGAAAACTTCCAACTAGCAGCGCAGTGCTGAGGGGTTTAGTTTATATCCTGTAGAAAACTTCCAACTAGCAGCGCAGTGCTGAGGGGTTTAGTTTATATCCTGTAGAAAACTTCCAACTAGCAGCGCAGTGCTGAGGGGTTTAGTTTATATCCTGTAGAAAACTTCCAACTAGCAGCGCAGTGCTGAGGGGATTAGTTTATATCCTGTAGAAAACTTCCAACTAGCGCAATGCTGAGGATTAGTTTATATCCTGTAGAAAAATTCCAACTAGCGCAGTGCAGAGGGGTTTAGTTTATATCCTCCATCCTTTTTATTAATCTTCGCTCACCCTTGCTAGGATAAATAGTGCATTCTAGGCTCCAGGAGAATGAATGTCTGAAGCTAAGATGTAAAGAAAATGTTTTAGTTACGAGAGAAGCTTACAATTCAAAGGAGTAAGAAACGATATATTTTTTTGTGCCTTGGGTGGGGGAGGGCTCATAGAAATAGTGTCAAAAAAACAGAAGTGGACTTTGGGCTAACAACCTTAAATCTTCGTTATACGTTAGTTATAAAAACAGTTGAATTCGACATTCATTATCAGGCTCTAAAAAATTCAGATCCTTAAAAAATATTTTCTTTTTTCAAACACACAATTGTACAACTTAGTTTATATCTTTAAAAAAAATAAAAATTAAACACCATGTGGCACCACTAGATCTAGACCTATCTTTGCGTCATTACACCGAAAGCCCCCGACTTAAAGGATAATATGTGAACATTATCTAGTATCTAGCAGACTATTATTGGGAATTATAATCCCTCCCCATTTTGATTGACGTGTGCGTTCGACCAGAGACAGTCGCCCATTGTTCTGGTGTGAGTTCGCACGAAACATGACAAGAGGAATGACAGTAAACAGCATAGTTTGAGGGATTTGCTCGGTTCTTTTTCTCTTTCATTTCGCTTTATATATATATACATATATACATGTAATGTAAATGTGTATGTATATATATATACATGTATATGTATATACATGTATGTATATATATATATATATATATATATCTTGAAATCATTTATAACATGTTATTTCAACACAAGCTTCACGCAGTAAATGTCCTCTAGATCTAACTTTTGCTGCAATGACAACGTAATAGAAGATTATAGTATATTGACTAACACTTAAGAGTCAATTGGTGGTGACCAGTTATATATAAAAAAAAACTGGGCCATTCAAACTCTGTTTGATTATGTTCATGTCGCTATATATATCACTTAATGTTCTAAACATGTAATTGGTGCCACGACTTATCTGTTGAGTATCTCCTGTACGCCATACAGCCGCACTATCTGTAAACACGTCAGTGCCAACTGGTATTCATGTCTGAAGTATTTTCTCTTTCGCCGCAATGTACAGCCTTATTTTACCAGCTGTCTGTTTTGCTTTCAATAAAAAAAAAATTTTAGGGGTGGGGGTGCTCCTGAAAAAAACCCGTCCTTTAATTGTGACGTATGGTGCTCAGCGGATTAACTATTGAATTAGTTTACGTTGCTGTTCGTAATGCTGAGTTGTGGAACACTTTTTAAAAAAGATGACCTTTAAACTATTCTCTACAATAGTCTTACAATGTCTCCATCCTCCTCCATTTTGTCTACGCTACTGAATATCAACAAAATCTAAATGAGACTCTTGAATCGATTGCCATTCACAAAAATTGACTGTCAACGCCTTATTTTTCCCTCCCCCTTATTTTTTTCATTTCACCTAATTAAAGAAACACTTCCGGTAAAAGGCAAATGGCTTCGAGGCTAAAACCAAATCAAACTAAAAACTGTTTTAATGTTCCCATTCAATCATTCAGCGGAAGTTGTAAGTCGGATGAGAATTCCGTTTTTTTGTTTTAGTTTTACGAATGCCGAGGACAAAAATAAAAACGGAGGGTGACATTTTTATTGGACATTTATGTCTCTAAAATGAAAGAGCATTTCCCATGAGAGTTCAACCAATCGCGAGGTAGATTGTACATTAAGAAATTGTAGGTAATGCAAGGTAACCATGACTGAACTAAACTAATGGCAATACGCCAAAATAAAAAAAAAAACTTCAATAGAACCCCCGGCAGATATCGGCTTTGTATTTGTAATATTTGACAAAATATGCATGTCATATCTGGGTCTTCGTAGTCACGTGAGATTCTGCACCCTTCCGAAATATATGTACTGGAAAAGAGGTTCTTAAACATTTTTGACCTGAGGACCCCTTTGTACAGTCAAAACCTGCTACATGACAAATAGTAGATCAGTTACAAATGTTTAAAAAAACTGTTGAAGAGAGTTTATTGAGATTATAATTTTGTTTTAAATACAATTGTAAAAATATAATTGACTTGGATGATGTTGATGAGATTTTATGAAAGTATTTATGTCTGGCTCAATATTTGTAATTAGCAACCGCTAATCTCCACGGGCAGAAACTTCTGGTTTCTTTTATTTGTCACGAGGTTTCATATCGCTACTAAATCCACATTCTACCAAATAAGAAGACGGGAAAGCAGTCAACCAATTCTAAACTAATAGGCGCGGTGGCCGAGTGACTTGGCTTCCGAACGTGGGTTCCAGGTTCTTCAAATCCAGGTAAAAACTGGGATTTTTACTTTTGTTATCTTTAGGGCTCCTCGTAGTCCGTCCAGCTCTGATGGGTACCTGACATTAGTTGAGGAATAGTAATGATGGTTAATTGGTGTGCTGGCCTAATGACAGAACTGGGCTACAGAAACAGATGATCTTAACATCATCTGCCCCTTAGTTCTGAAAGGGAAACTTAATTTTGTTACCTACCCATAATGCAGAATATAAAATCGGAATATATTATGTAACCGCAATTTGTGGTATCCTTGTTCAAACATTGCTTTTTCCTCGTTTGTGTATATTTCAATAAGCCGATATTGTATCAATATAAAACAGTAGAGAAGGGCCAATTGATAATTATTAAAAGTATCCTATCGGATCAACTGGCTTTTAGCGAAGAAATTATTTTTATTGGATACAATCTACATCTTTCTGTGGACATCCTACTCTGGGTTCACAGTTTGAGAACCACTTAACTGGAAGGCAGTGCTTGGTATTACTACGTGCAGGCTGCTTGGTGCTAATGGTTATCTTTATTGCCTGAAGGTTTCAATTAATGATAATGGTGAATCCAAAGTAGTTGTTGTTACTAGCCACTTCAGTTAGACTTCAGATTTAGTGTTTAAATTTTATCTACTGTTATGGAGTGTGTGTGTTTCTATAGTGACGGTGGGAAGAGGTTAGCGATTGGTTGTGAATGATGCAAGATCATCGTCAGCGCTCTTAGTGAGGGCAGACAACTCTAGAACGTGAGACAGAATAGGCCAGTTATTGTAGTGAGAGTTAGATCTTATGTTAAAAATATTATTACTAAAGTCTATCTCATATCAATTTGATTTTTGACTATATTATAATAAAAGTTATATTGAGTATTGTTTACAAAGAAATTGCTCAAGTTATTTTAAGTTTTAAAAGTTAAGATATAATACGCCAACAACGGTTTAGTCTACCAGCAATTTGGTGCTACAAGTCAACGACTGTCAATAACATCTACTCTAATGTCTCACATACACTAGACGTTTTTAGCATTGCAATGAACTAAGAACAGATTAAACAAACAGTCTAATTCAAGATATAAAATAGGAAGTACTAAAGGCATTTTAACTTACTTTTGTCGTCTTAGAAATTGGTAATATCTTTATAATATCAGTATCTACATCGCTGGTCGCAAGACGTTGGCGAAATTTTTCATGCACAGTTAGAAAGGAGTTCATTTGGTCATATCTAGTCTATAACAGATTGTTTGTTTTTTTAGCGGCCCCCGAAAGGGTAAAAGACGCTATAAGTTTTGTGTGGCCTGTCTGTCCGTCCGTCCCGTTTAGATCACAGAAAATAGAAGTGAAAATGAAAATCGGACATCTAATATTTTAGATCATTCAAAGTTCTGATGCAACGGCTACTTTTTTTCTTTTCCGAAAGTGAACCATCTAATTTTTAAAATTATATATGCAATCAGATTTTTTTTTAAATCACACCACTTTTCAATGAAAAACTTCAGAGGAGATAACATTTTTTTAAAAGGTCATAGACTTTTTCATTAATAACTCAAGCTTCATTCATAGATTCGCGCATTGGTACAAACAAATTTGCATCTAAGGTCACAATGGTAAAAGTGTCAATGGATCATTATAAAATATAGTTTCCACTTATTAACTAATTCGTTGAATAGAATACTGATTCAAATGTTGTTTTTAAAAAAATAATTTTGATACGAACTTCGCTTTAGTTATAAGTTACAAAAATAACAAACTGCTTTTATAGCGCGCAGTTTTGACATATCCTCATCATAGGGGCCTACACTTGACAGTCTAAATAAGACTAAATATAGCCCAGATCTAGATATAGTTATATATTATAAATGTATTAATAATTTGAACAAAATTTTAATTATTAAGGCAATAACTTATCTTTTGGCAGCTTAGGGGGTGCAGATTTATTTATTATGTAAACAATAGTAGGCCTATCACATTAAGAAATGAATCGGATACGAACAGCATAGTACACATTTAGGCCTACCCGGTAACAAAAGGCCTACTATTCATGGTCATAATATTGGCCTAGGGTCTAGTAATTTTAAGATTAAACGTGTACATTCAGACGATTTCTAGTCTAGAAATAGTAGATTCTATATCAAGATTATATATCTGGATCTAGAATGGACCTCATTCACCAATCGTAAACAAACAACATTTAGCAACGTGGTGCGCTATCTCTTCTATTCAAATTACGTAATCCATAAAGGCTGTCACGTGATTCATTTTTTCATTGTTTTATCAATATTATCACGTGGCTAAATGTTGTTTGTTTACGTTTGATGAATGAGATCCATTAGATCTACACTTAGATCTAGACTTAGATCTAACTGTAGTTCTAGACTTAGATCTATTTCTAGACTTAGATCTTGAATCTAGATTTAGATCAAAAACTAGGTCTAGATCTAGCTAGATCTATGTCTAGTTTGTATGACAATGGAGATATTAATTTTTATTTGCGAGGGGAAAGTCTTGTTGCACACTATTGTAGCTTAAAGTAGGTCAAGAAGTTTGTTTTTTCGTGTTGCCAATTTATCTAATTTTGTTCGAAGAATAAATCTTTTTTAGTTTATCTTTATTACTTGTAACATGTTATTAATTTTGAATGTATGGATAAGGTTAACAATTATTATTTTAAAAATATAAGTGTGTAAGTGTACGCTAAATAAATATATGGAGATGCTGTGGCTGAGGGGTGAAGCACTTGGATCCCGAAGTCCCGTGTTCGAAACCTGATGAAGACTCTAGGTGGACCACTTCGGGGCTGATTTTGAGTTTGTGTTTCCACACATACTGTCTTTGTAACCTTGTTATTTCTACATTTTGTTATGTCTTTCTGGTTTTCTGTCAAATTTTTAATGTCTTTCTAGTTTTCAGATCACCTTAGGTGTGTCTTTCCAGTTTTCAGATCATCTTTGGTGTCTTGATAATTTTCTGTTCTTTTGTGTCTTTTTAGATTTCAGTTCATCTTTAGTGTGTCTTTCTAGTTGTCTTATCATCGTTGGTGTGTCTTCCTAGATTTTAGTTCATCTCCGGTGTGTCTTTATTATTGACAGCGATGTTGAACAATTATAACTTAATATGACAAACTGTTCGGAAAATTATTAACAAGTACATACAACATAAAACAACTCAAACTATGTACAATTGAATGAGCTATTTACAATGACCATGTCAAGTTTCAACACAGTTTAACAACTTTGAATCTTTATCACCTCAGCATCCAACCCCAGGGTCCCGGGTTCGAATATCAAGACTGGGATTTTTTACGACGCCCCTGAGTCCGACCAACTCTAATGGGTACCTGACATAAGTTTGGGCAAAGTAAAGGCGGTTGGTCGTTGTACTGACCCCATGACACCCTCGTAAACCATCGGCCATAGAATTAGATGACCTTTACATAATCTACCCAATAGAGCCCACGGTCTGAAAGGGTATTTTCTTTTTTTTCCCAAAAGCACACAGTAAATTCAGCCTATGAAATAAATTGTCATATTTGATACAGTCATATAATGAGACAGTATTATTCTAATTTTTGTAACTTCTCATTTCATCACTAATGACTAATTTCATTTTTTTTCTCTCTGGCCAGGATGCTCAAAAGGAGAAAGCCAAAATTGAAGAAAGATATAAAAGGTGAGCCATAGTTGGATTTATTGCTTGTCAATATTTATATTACTTTGGTAATTAATGACACAGAATTAGCTGTCTCCGTGTTTTTCAAATTATGCCCACGCTATTATTTGACTTGAATGAATATATAAATACGTTAACTGCCTGGTCGTGTTTATGCACTTTGGATTGTCATCACAAAGGTCGCAAGTTCGAACCTGTAGCTTCCATCCCTTGCCGCCCTGAAGGGGGTTTAGATTAGGGACGTAGTTTATTCCTTATCCGATACTTACAAAACCAAACAGGTCTTAGTGTAGGCCTTAACTAGGACTTTTTCTAGTTCTTCCTCCTTCGCTGGCATGTTGATGTGGAGAGAGAAATAAAAGTTTTTTGTCATGCTTATTCTTAGATACTATGCAAGTTTATTTCCAGGGGAACTAATCTTTGCAAACATTTTGATTGTGATGCATATTCCTTTGTAACAACAATGTATAACTATGTATAGAAACTTTCTGACCACAGATTGCAAGACACGCTCAAATCACTTCAGCAGGACTTGAAGTCTGGCTCAATGGACATTGGCAAGGTAAAAAAAACACACACACACAAACTACTGGTACTTCCTGTACGCAGTCAGATTAAGTCTACATTGAAATCATATAAGTATCCGATTCTTCTACTCTGCTTCTCTCTTCTGTTCGTTGGACCTTTGGGACGCTATGTCTTGTAGACTCCCTCCATTCCTCTCTGTCATCTAGCACTCGGCCTATACATTTGGAGGAATTTCTTGCGTCTATTCTCAAACTGGAGGTGGGGCGTGGGCTAACAACAAAGGAGGATTTTATTTGGTTTGTAATTCGTGTAAAAACGAAATTAATACCAATATTTAAAAATCCAGATCATAAATTTAGTGACGTATTTTTATAGTCTGAGTAGAAAATCTCTTACTGTTTTCACGAGAGGTGTTTGCAAGGAGATGGATACGAAACGTTTTCTTGAGGAAGACAGTTCAATACGTTTTCGCCAATGCCAGTCTAGAGTCTGTCCTTCTTTCGTGCGCCTGCATGCTCTCATTTCTCCCGAGTGCCATAAACCAGTATACCATCTTTCTGTTGACGTCTTGTATGAGCATTAAAAATAAAAATAAACTCCATAGAATCATCAATGCTGATGGTAAAGTCATTGGTAAAAAATTAACCCCATTTGGGCAGCTGTTTGAGACAAACATCCATAAAAAAGCAAAAAAGATTTTAGAATTAAGAAATCCCCTTTTGTGTCAGGATTTTGTGATTTTACCATCACAAAAGAGATACAAGACACCGATAGCAAAGACAAACAGACACAAAAACTCTTTTGTACCCCCGGCAATCAAATTATTAAATAGAAACAATTTGACATAAACTCTTTCGTATGTAAATTATGAGTGAGTCAGGTGTGAATGTACATATTTTAAAAGTTAGTATGTTCTGTTTGGTGTAATGCACAAATTGTAAGACAAATTTCTTCACGGACAATAAAGATTATTATTATTATGTGAGCAAAACAGACTCGCTACAAGACGTCTTTGTAAACGTGATGACTATCTTATGACAATTGTATGAGTTTTTGCGCTCCTTCGGATTCCGTAGTTCGATAAAGAAGGCGCAATCATTAATTATTATTTTTTTTTTTTTTTAGTTCTGGGAAACGGGCGTCACTAATAAAAATTGAGAAACACTGATTTTATTCTTATTGTTATACCAAACACCAATGTACTGTTCAATTTTTTAAAACCTTTATTCACTAACCAATGATCCTGTATAATAGTTCGTATTTCATTAATATTGTCTGCGCATAGTGATTTGCCTATAAGATTCACCTCAGTGCCTGGTTAAGTTGTCGCTTCCTGTAGCAAGTCTTTCTTGTAACGGCTGTTACATAATTTCTAAAGTTAGTGTGGGAAAAGGGAGTAGACTTCCTGAGTTCTGAAACTTAATTGGTTCCTGAAGTTTGTGAATGTAATATGAATGTTTCTTGCAGCTAGATCTACTCTTGTGAATATAACTGTTTCTTGCAGCTAGATCTACTCTTGTGAATATAACTGTTTCTTGCAGCTAGATCTACTCTTGTGAATATAACTGTTTCTTGCAGCTAGATCTACTCTTGTGAATATAACTGTTTCTTGCAGCTAGATCTACTCTTATGAATATAACTGTTTCTTGCAGCTAGATCTACTCTTATGAATATAACTGTTTCTTGCAGCTAGATCTACTCTTGTGAATATAACTGTTTCTTGCAGCTAGATCTACTCTTGTGAATATAACTGTTTCTTGCAGCTAGATCTACTCTTGTGAATATAACTGTTTCTTGCAGCTAGATCTACTCTTATGAATATAACTGTTTCTTGCAGCTAGATCTACTCTTGTGAATATAACTGTTTCTTGCAGCTAGATCTACTCTTGTGAATATAACTGTTTCTTGCAGCTAGATCTACTCTTGTGAATATAACTGTTTCTTGCAGCTAGATCTACTCTTGTGAATATAACTGTTTCTTGCAGCTAGATCTACTCTTGTGAATATAACTGTTTCTTGCAGCTAGATCTACTCTTGTGAATATAACTGTTTCTTGCAGCTAGATCTACTCTTGTGAATATAACTGTTTCTTGCAGCTAGATCTACTCTTGTGAATATAACTGTTTCTTGCAGCTAGATCTACTCTTGTGAATATAACTGTTTCTTGCAGCTAGATCTACTCTTGTGAATTGAATCCTTTCCTACAACTAGTTACTGTTTGTTGTTGTTGTTGCTGTTTAGACAAAGCAATCGACCCATGTGCAATCCTCCTCATCGCAAGCTGTCTCGTGTCTGCTACGTCACGTGTCCGGATGGCCGGGGCCGGTTCTAGTTATCCTTGCTCTCGTCTCCCTATAATGCAGATTGTTTTAAAATTCGACTTGTGTTTACTTTTTTCTTTAGGTATGAGAAACCTTTTACTAAATATCTATGTCCTTGCATCGTGTCGCATCGATGGCTTCAAAAAAGAATTCATTTAATTAAAAAAATGATTGATAATTGGTTAGCTTTTTACATTTCTAACAATTTTTTGAACCATTGTTGTGGGAAACGATTTTTATAAAGCGCTCTCATCTCAAATTAGGAAATATTGTGTTAGGATTGGATTGTCATTAAGGCTTTGTGAGAACCCCCTGACCTTCGTGAACTCATGTGGTAGACAATGGTACAAGATGCTCAGGGTTTGTGTAAACGTCCCTGCAAGGCTCATCGTCGGGGAGAATATTGGCATGAATCGAAGCCATGGACAAAACAACACAAAAGAATAGACGGACCTTACAATAGATGATAATAAGGAAAAACAAAGAAGAGTGAGAGAAAAAACATGTTCTCCTATCACATGTGGTGCCCCCCTCCCAGGGAAATAAAATTGGGAAAATAGTTGTTTTAATATTAAAAGAACAACAGCTAAGGGTCAAAGGTTGGAAGAGTTGGCCAATCAAACAAGAGCCATCGTGAACATGAGACCAAATCACCACCTCGATCCCAACACATACACACGAACAGCTGTGACTGTTTGGTGATTAGATAATATTCGAGCGTCATCGGGTTTACGTCACGTGTCTGGCCCGGACTGGTTTCACTATTAAACTCAACTTATGACAGAATATTCTTTTTGTGAGGCTAATGATTGATGAAAGGTGGGCCATAAGAAATAACTTTGGCATTGTTTTGGATCACGAGCCACAGGTAAACGTTGCATGCCTTGTACACTTCAATCAAAATGTTTACATCACCATCAAAGAAAACTTCCAGAGAGGTGGACTGCAGAATAGTCATTGAGATTACTTGCAGCGAAGGAACTTTTTGGTTATTGTTGTGTGGAAATACATGCATATTAGCTTTTTTTTTTTGTTTTTGTAGCAAATCTTACATAAATCTGTCCTACTTTGAGTTGGCCGAATTCTGAATGTTTTGCTTGTTGAACTAGATAAAGAATAATTCATAAAACAACATATTATAGACAACCACCTACAGACTCGTAATTAATACATACTGAACACTTGGAAATAAACAACCTTATACATACTGAACACTCGGAAATAATACAACCTTTTATCTACTGAACACTCGGAAATAATACAACCTTTTATCTACTGAACACTCGGAAATAATCAACCTTATACATACTGAACACTTGGAAATAAACAACCTTTTATCTACTGAACACTCGGAAATAATACAACCTTTTATCTACTGAACACTCGGAAATAATACAACCTTTTATCTACTGAACACTCGGAAATAATACAACCTTTTATCTACTGAACACTCGGAAATAATCAACCTTTTATCTACTGAACACTCGGAAATAATCAACCTTTTACATACTGAACACTCGGAAATAATACAACATTATACATACTGAACACTCGGAAATAATCAACCTTTTATCTACTGAACACTCGGAAATAATCAACCTTTTATCTACTGAACACTCGGAAATAATCAACCTTTTACATACTGAACACTCGGAAATAATACAACCTTTTATCTACTGAACACTCGGAAATAATCAACCTTTTATCTACTGAACACTCGGAAATAATGAACCTTTTATCTACTGAACACTTGGAAATAAACGACCTTATACATACTGAACACTCGGAAATAATACAACCTTATACATACTGGACACTCGGAAATAATACAACATTATACATACTGGACACTCGGAAATAATACAACCTTATCACTTACTGGACATTCGAAAATAATACAATCTTAATTTCTTATAGAGACTAAACTGGAAACTCGAAAATAACAGCCCTATACAGACTTAACACCTGCATTTCAAAACCAAATCAAAGTTGATTTGTCAGTTGGTTAAATTCCGTCTGCTCACAATTTGTAGATCTGGCAGGAACGTTACAATCTATTTTCATGTACGCCATTCATACTAAAAGAAAAAAAGTAAACAAGATGTATGCCTACATTTTTACAACGCTCATTTCAACTCACTCTGTCCGTCAGTCTGTCTGTCTGGTAAAAAGTTTGTACACGTTATTTCTTGCACACCCTATCTCGGATCAACCTGAAATTTTGCACAATTATTTCTTTTACCTGACAAAACAAGAATCAATTTAAAAAAATAGCCAATTAGTTAATTAACTATTGGTAATTCATTATTGTATTTGGTATCTCAAACAAGGAAAAGAAATTGTACTTGACTGATGTGGTGGAATAAGTTGAATTAGTCCCCTTATACTTTATAAAGAGACAAATTTGAAACTAACATTAGATAACTATAAAACCTTCTATTTTCATAAGCACCTTCCTAGCACAGTGGTTAGTGTATTGGCTTGAGGAGGCTTAGCCCTAGGGTTCGAATTCAGGTCGTTCAACCTTTTTTTTATAAATGCATCTAAAAGGCGATCACTGTAACATTTACACAGATACCCCCTGTTTTTCTCCCTCCGCCCCTTTTTTTTCCCAACTGGTCCAGACAAGTGATAGCATCATTGCGTTTAGGGAAAGCTAAAAGTATGAAATTGCGATAAGCAAACAAAAAATGGTAAAAATATTTGTAATCTCAAAATGTATCATTGTTAGTTTAGATCTATTAAAATTTAATTACATAACTGATCCAAACTAGTTGATACAACATTATTACTACGCGTAGTATAAGCTTTGTTTTTTTTTTTTTTAGTATTTTTTTTTCTTGCTTAAAACTAATCCTACTAATAATATAAAAATAAGCACAAACTGTATGCTATAAAAGAAACTAAACAACTAATTCTTGGTGATAGTCTTACAAGTCTCCAGAAATATTTTGCGTCATGAAAGACAATGTGAAGATGAGTTATGTGGTCCGAAATTTTCTGCAATGTCACTTAACGTCAAGCCAAGTTTTTATGAGTATAAACAACTAGATCGGCACTAATACTTACACTAATGTTACAGAGAAAGCTAAACAGGCGGTACATTACAAACATATAAAAGTGACTTTGTTACCCATATTTGCTGACGTCTGTTACAAGTGTTTCTTTTTAGTGGTCCTTCATCAGCATAATGTAGGGGAAACAACTGCCAAGTTTTCTTTAATAAACACAAGATTGAAACCTTTCTGACAAGGCCGGGATTAACCCATGACATTGAATGGCAAACTGAACAAAATGTAAGCAGGCTATATTTAGACACTGATAGAACTTTATTTTTTTCTTTTAATTTTTTCATCTAGTCACTATACAAATTATCTTTGGGGTTTTATCTAACATAAACACTATTTTAAATAATATCACATAGTCGTGTAGATGTCACGCCATATAAATATAAGCAGGCTACATTTAGACACTGACAGAACAATTTTTTTCTTCTAATTGTTCTATTTAGCCACTACGGTAGACAAATTATCTTTTGAGTTAGAACATAAACACTATTTTAAATATTATCACATAGTCATAAATGTCACGAGAGGAAAAAAAAAATTTTTTTAGACTCTACATTTATCTATTGACTGCAACTATTAAACTTTCATGATTAATGATTATAAATCTAATATTACACAGAAAATTAATTCCACTGTTCATCACTAAAGGGAAACGTCTTGCATAAATACAACTTAAAGTAAATCAAATGTCATGAACTATTACGTTCCCTGTAAGTATTCAACGCGCACATTAAAATACAATTTAGATGACAAATAAAACTTGATGAAATAACGACATTCCACGTAACTGGAACACAACAGGAACTGCGTGGGAGTTTAGAGGATTCAAAGAATCTATTCGCCACACTAATTCAACGTATTGAAAGATTAACCACCGACTCCCTGTGATTGCTAAGCACCAAGATTTCACAAATTACCATTTGTAAACGTTTTATATTTGTGTCCAGTTCACATGGATAGTTTCCCTTTATTAGATTTACACTTAACTAAATGAAACCTCCGATATGTGGATGTAATCAACCGGGACCTCCAAGCAGTGACATCCATATTGATGCTAATAGGAAGACCTAGCCCTAGACCGCATAATGTGGATAGAGATGTTGACTACTGGGAAGACCTAGCCCTAGACCGCATAATGTGGATAGAGATGTTGACTACTGGGAAGACCTAGCCCTAGACCGCATAATGTGGATAGAGATGTTGACTACTGGGAAGACCTAGCCCTAGACCGCATAATGTGGATAGAGATGTTGACTACTGGGAAGACCTAGCCCTAGACCGCATAATGTGGATAGAGATGTTGACTACTGGGAAGACCTAGCCCTAGACCGCATAATGTGGATAGAGATGTTGACTACTGGGAAGACCTAGCCCTAGACCGCATAATGTGGATAGAGATGTTGACTACTGGGAAGACCTAGCCCTAGACCGCTTAATGTGGATAGAGATGTTGACTACTGGGAAGACCTAGCCCTAGACCGCTTAATGTGGATAGAGATGTTGACTACTGGGAAGACCTAGCCCTAGACCGCATAATGTGGATAGAGATGTTGACTACTGGGAAGACCTAGCCCTAGATCGCATAATGTGGATAGAGATGTTGACTACTGGGAAGACCTAGCCCTAGACCGCATAATGTGGATAGAGATGTTGACTACTGGGAAGACCTAGCCCTAGACCGCTTAATGTGGATAGAGATGTTGACTACTGGGAAGACCTAGCCCTAGACCGCATAATGTGGATAGAGATGTTGACTACTGGGAAGACCTAGCCCTAGACCGCTTAATGTGGATAGAGATGTTGACTACTGGGAAGACCTAGCCCTAGACCGCTTAATGTGGATAGAGATGTTGACTACTGGGAAGACCTAGCCCTAGACCGCATAATGTGGATAGAGATGTTGACTACTGGGAAGACCTAGCCCTAGACCGCATAATGTGGATAGAGATGTTGACTACTGGGAAGACCTAGCCCTAGACCGCATAATGTGGATAGAGATGTTGACTACTGGGAAGACCTAGCCCTAGACCGCTTAATGTGGATAGAGATGTTGACTACAGAGGAGACCTAGCCTTAGACCGCATAGAAGAAAATCGTGCTAAACGAAAAATGGCTGGTTCCTCTGCCACCAAGCAAATGTCACCTTTACATACGTTGTATGTGAGCGGGAATGTGGCTCTACAATCACACGAAAAAGTGAACTTAAGGAAACAAGCTTAAGCTTTGGTTGTGGGAATGTTCACACCTTTAATGCTGCCATCAGGAGTGCCTAAGAGGGTCCTAGAGCATCTTCATTGCACTGTGCGGGGACGTAAAAAAGCTCCCGCAGCGATCTGTCAACGCCCAGACGCCGTCCCTCAATGGGCCGTTACATAAATGGCGTGTCCCGCACGGTTAGCCTGATATAGTATAGGAAAACGACGGGGAGCCCAGTGGAGCGGCCTTCGGCCGTGTGTCTAGTCTGCGAGTCCAGAGTGTCCGTGTTCATTGGAAGTGAACTTTAAAACAAACAAACAAAGTTTAACCCCGAGTCTCACACCCCCCCCCCCCCCCCCCCCGTCGGACAGGATGGCTGGAAGGAGGAACTCGCTGTCCACTTCAGGCTGGTGAAGGGGAGCTTTTGTTCGCTTTTGCTGGCCTTAGTGTTCCAAGTGCGGCGCACAACACTACTAGACAATTTCAGATGGTGTAAAAACAGGGTATATTGTTATTTTAGATAACTTCCATAGTCGCTAAATCGCTGAACTTAGGTTTCCATATTTTTTTAATACTTTTTTCTTTATTGTGACACAGTGGTACTAATAATATGGTCTCCTTCAGTCACGAAGCGACTATGGATCATCTCTTGGAAATGAGATGAATACCTGGCATTAGCTATGGTTGGAACGATGTCGCGCACACATCATTTCCCCTCTCCACGCAGCTGATATATCCAAAGGAACGGCAGTGCCGATACAGTTTGGGGTCCTCGGCGTCGCAGTCTCTGCAGGATGTAGCACTGTGTGCTGCAAACTGACTAAGGGTCGCTGGTTCTTGATTTTTACCCCAGGGTTGACTCCTGAAGCCTTGATGATTGAGTATAGCTGCAATTTAGAGTTTTTCTTCTCCTAGGTAGGTAGCCAACCATGGTAGCCGCTCCTGTTCGAGGCGTTTTGGTTTAAGCGTCAGTTACTCGCCTTCACACCTTTTCCTGTTAATGAAAACAGTTTCGCCAGACTCAATATGTGAGCAACACGTTACGGCCAGGAATTGGACTGGTTGTTTAGAGGCTATTTGAGACGCTTGCCATTAGAAAGCATTTAATAGGCAGTGGAGTGCTTATATCCATTACCACTTCCGGAACTATTACAATATCTGTATTAAGTATAAATATTACGGAACAATTAGTATTATCATTATTTGTGTCTGATTTGCTTTGGTAATTCTGCATATTTTCTCAGCCTGTCTCTATCTCTTTCTGCGTCTATATGAACTAGATCTCTACACGCACACACAAACAAAACAAAACACATGTGTTCTACAGTTTAAAGAATGAAAATACGTCCCAGTTCCCATAATCCTGATCAAAGAGAAGGAGCTCTAAATTATTTGGATTCCTTCTCTTTTTGTTCAGGACATCCGAAGAAATCATAAAACAATATGGTTGGGTCTAGATTTCAATGGAAGTCTTGTAGGAGATAGATAGATAGATAGATAGAAAGATAGATAGATAGATAGATAGATAGATAGATAGATAGATAGATAGATAGATAGATAGATAGATAGATAGATAGATAGATAGATAGATAGATAGATAGATGGATGGATGGATGGATGGACGGACGGACGGACGGACGGACGACAGATAGATAGATAGATAGATTGATACGGCTAGTGTTAATATAGGGAAGACAATCAATCATTACACATATTTTTTTCAAGATAAATTCTCTTTCATGATCTCTTATGTGTATTATCTGTTTTTAAGCTGAGAGATTACTTTTGTTTTGATTTAGCTGACCTTCGCCTCTCTAATCAGTGGTTTATTGCTTAACTCTACAGCGCCACCACCAAAGTGACGTGTACGTTCCCGTGGCTATTCGAGGAAGTTGTCTGGAGTGATAGTACTTTCTCCTTTCATCTTTTTTTAAATATAGCTTAGGGGAGGTAATCTTTTGACACGAAAAGGGCGTTTACGGAATCTCGTAACAGAGTGATGAGTCGCAACAATAAAATCATGGGGAGAGGGAGATAAGTGGTGAAATTCTAGACAATCTTTGCTCATTTATTTTATTAGATAAGACCTAACAATGTATTTACTCAACTTATTTATGAGGATCACAATTTTTGGTCACTTTCAAATTTTAATTTAGTTTTTAATGGTGTTCTTTTCTTTAAGATTCTTGACTTACTTTCTTGTCTATAATAAAGTCTTAAACACATTTTTATATCGGAAAATATTTTCTAAGAATGGATTTCAATGAAAACAGTGATTCTGCAGTTTTTGCCATGTATAAAATCAACTTGTGGTACAGAGGATTAGGGCCTCCAAATATGTAAGGCCGGCCTTGAGGGGGTTGCTGGATGGCGAATGGCGAGGCCATTGAAGGCCTGTAGTGCGGCTCCTTTTCTCCAAGTCCAATAGGTGTAATGCCCTTGGTTCGACCTGATATAGTATTGTAAGTTTCTTTCCAATGCCTCGACATAAAAAAAAACACCTGTTAGGAGTAGGTCTGAATGTTTTAGATCTAGAGGATTTCTTGTTAAGGAGAACCTAAGCCCTATCGAAGATTAGAGTAATTTATTGTATTGTGTTGTGTAGCATTTTTTAAATCTAATATATATATAATTGAAAGTACGGTGTATGTATGTATGTATGTTCCTAATAAAAATAAAATAATAATTTTTTTTAGAAGAACATTCGCCATGTTTGACATGGATCTAGATCTACATCCAACCCACTAAATCAGTAGTACTCAAACTAAGATCGCAGGCCTCGGGTCATATCCGGCTGGTATCAATATATTTCCTATTTTTTGTTTTGTTTTCTTGGAAAAAAAAATTCATTCTAAAATAACAGCCTCTTATAATGGGGTTGGACCATTCCTTACGTAACAAGCATTGTTTTGAACTCAATACTTGAAGATAAAATCATTCGTTTCCCCGAATTTAAATGTTGAATGTAACAAATAATAAACAAATCCTCTTGCTGAATCTCTTTATGCAAACCGTAAGTCCGTATGGGAAAAAGTTGAAATTCATCCTTTATTTTTACACGATTATACTTATATTATAAAAGATTAGAATAATCTCCTGGTCGTATTTGGTGTAAGCATCCCCAAATCCTAATCATCCTCTGTCACTATTTGGTGTAAGCATCCCCAAATCCTAATCATCCTCTGTCACTATTTGGTGTAAGCATCCCCAAATCCTAATCATCCTCTGTCACTATTTGGTGTAAGCATCCCCAAATCCTAATCATCCTCTGTCACTATTTGGTGTTAGCATCCCCAAATCTTAATCATCCTCTGTCACTATTTGGTGTAAGCATCCCCAAATCCTAATCATCCTCTGTCACTATTTGGTGTAAGCATCCCCAAATCCTAATCATCCTCTGTCACTATTTGGTGTAAGCATCCCCAAATCCTAATCATCCTCTGTCACTATTTGGTGTAAGCATCCCCAAATCCTAATCATCCTCTGTCACTATTTGGTGTAAGCATCCCCAAATCCTAATCATCCTCTGTCACTATTTGGTGTTAGCATCCCCAAATCTTAATCATCCTCTGTCACTATTTGGTGTAAGCATCCCCAAATCCTAATCATCCTCTGTCACTATTTGGTGTAAGCATCCCCAAATCCTAATCATCCTCTGTCACTATTTGGTGTAAGCATCCCCAAATCCTAATCATCCTCTGTCACTATTTGGTGTAAGCATCCCCAAATCCTAATCATCCTCTGTCACTATTTGGTGTAAGCATCCCCAAATCCTAAGCATCCTCTGTCACTATTTGGTGTTAGCATCCCCAAATCCTAATCATCCTCTGTCACTATTTGGTGTAAGCATCCCCAAATCCTAATCATCCTCTGTCACTATTTGGTGTTAGCATCCCCAAATCCTAATCATCCTCTGTCACTATTTGGTGTAAGCATCCCCAAATCCTAATCATCCTCTGTCACTATTTGGTGTAAGCATCCCCAAATCCTAATCATCCTCTGTCACTATTTGGTGTTAGCATCCCCAAATCCTAATCATCCTCTGTCACTATTTGGTGTTAGCATCCCCAACCATCTTCTGACACTATTTGATAAAAAAAACTTCCTCAATCCAGAATGATCTTCTGACCCTATTTAATGCCACTAATGCTAGTATCACCAATCCAGTACCATCTCCTAACACTTTTTTGTGTCGGTTTTCTTCGTGTCTAGAACTTTCTTCGCTAAAATGAAAATTAAATGTTCGGGTCGACTTCCTGTACAATATACAATGTCACAACCACAATTCGAACATTGCCAGGTCAGAGAATCAAACTTCTAAAGAAATACATTTTTTTGTAACCCACACACTTCAAGAACAAAAGGAAACCGTTATATTAAATTGCATTAAAGCTCATAAATTTTAAAGTTCCTTTTTACTTTTTTTTAAAGATCTTTTTCTCTTCTGTAGCGCTATTTTTCTTCTCTTCTCCAATCTGTGGCCTCTGATAAGTTACTCCCCCTTCGAAGGAACTCTTCGGTGACTGAAAAGGTTTCTTTTTAATCCTTGATTTATGAGTTTCATTGGCTGGTTCCCGCCCGCCGACAGTTTGGCTTTTAATACAATTTTGATTTCGTTGATCTCAGCAATATGTCTCCATCTGTTGAGGTGGCGGAGAAATGTTCTGTTCAGTTTTTTTTTTTCAAAGCGATAATACTCGATCTTATTGAATGCATGTGCGTGTGTGTGTGTGTTGATAAACAGATGGATCGCTTGGCTGACTTTCGTGTATCGGAAATGTTCACCATGGGTGTTCCGATATTAACCAAGTTTGTTTTTGTTCTATGTACGATTATGTAGGCTTGCCCAAGGTATTAGTTAAAGTGTAGAGCATGTAGTCGTTTACTCGATACGGGAACAAATGACGTCTGTAGATTAATTGTATAAATATCAGTTTTTAAACAAAGATATAGTTAGTCAAAAGAAGAATAACTAGTTAGTCTGTTGTTCGGCATTGAAATAATTCTGAGTCGTTAGGGATATTTTGTTCAGATATTGGAAGTCAATACATTTACTTATTTAGTTGGAGTTTTTGTTCTGTTGCTTAACTCTGTTTCAAATAGCAATCATATCAAGTCTCAATACAGTAGACTCTAATGCAGTCCTATGAAGTCTCAATACAGTAGACTCTAATGCAGTCCTATGAAGTCTCAATACAGAAGACTCTGATGCAGTCCTATGAAGTCTCAATACAGAAGACTCTAATGCAGTCCTATGAAGTCTCAATACAGTAGACTCTAATGCAGTCCTATGAAGTCTCAATACAGAAGACTCTGATGCAGTCCTATGAAGTCTCAATACAGAAGACTCTGATGCAGTCTTTCCCAAACTTTTCCCCTTACGGAACTCTTTGCACATTCGTGGTATTTCAATAAAATAAATTAAAGCTTTTATTTAGCGCTAATTTCATGCTTATAGCATGCTCAGAGTGCTATGGTCCAATCTCATTAGTGGACCAGTGGGGAGGGGGTATCTGGGAGAAGGTTTTTCTTGCTGCCTTTAGGCGCTAAATAAACACAACTCTGTTCGAGTCGGGTGTCGAACGTCGAGCCTTCTTCATAGGTAGCCAAGTTCAAGCGTACTTAGCCTCTCGACCACGCCTCCTACGAAACACTTTTATTTGTTAATTTGTTTTTTAGGTTGGATTTGTATTTTATTGTTTACATTTAAAACAAAAAAATTAAACCATATTCTAGGTGTATAATTTTGTACAGTAAAAAAACGTACAGATATAATATACATATAGATAGATATAGATATGATATAAATATTAGTCACGATATTGGTAAGCTGAATTCTAATATCTGCCATGGCGTTGAAACCAGTTTCTATAGTCATTGCAACATAAGAAAATCCTGTTTCTCTCTGATAAGTTCTATGAAACTGCAGTATAAAGAAACCTCTCCCTCTATCCTCTTGATTTCAAATGTTGTGGTACTCTTTAGTGCTAGTGCTACTGTGGACTGTGCTATTCGGGCCAGTACTTCTGGTTTGGTTCCCTCATCTTAAACGATAGCTCCGAGGTCGACACCAAAGTCAGACTGATGCGCTGCCTGTTCATGGCCATATATTTATATGTTTGAGAGCCTTGGACGCTGACTGCAGAGCCAGAGAGGAGAATCCTAGCAATGGAATGGAGGTGCTATAAAAGAATTGAAAGACTGCATCACAAACGAAGACAAGACCCCACGATGATCTGCTAACTTTTGAAAAAAAAAAGGAAAATAAAACTCTATTGCCTTATTACAAGGTCTTCCGGGGCTTGCAAAGACCTTCCATCAGGGAGCAGTACCGGGAAAAAAGAAGAAGAGGCAAAAGACAGGAATGGAGAAAGAAGGTTTGACAAATGTTATGTTGTGCCCCAACGGTCCAACAGACTAATGGATAGCTGATGGTGTGAAGGTACTCGTGAAGGTACCCGTTAGAAAAACTCGACCAGAAATCATTGAATGGTGAATCTTTTATTACATCTTTGTTTAAAATTAGAGTCACAATCTAGAACAGGTCAAAGTTCATAGTGATGTTTTAGAATTTTGTTACCAAGTGTGACAAGTCAAAAGCTTGCTGTCAGTCACTCAAATTTATCACAGCATTAATCATTATTTACTATTATTTATTTATTTTATTTTAATTATTTCCCCGTCCTACCCCCAATTTCTTCACCCGCCCCACCGTTTCCTCTCCAGGCTAGACTGAGCCCACCACCTTGGCGGCTTTTCACTTGTCTTCCCTTGACCGGGGTAAAGATAAACACAGTCTCTTTGATCGTACCGGCCGGATGTCTGAAGGCGCAGTGGACACCACCTTGGGTGGAATGCAAACCAATCTCTCCCCCCCCCCCCCTTCTCCCACGTATCTCTTTGATCTAGGAGATCACTCGGACCAACACATCTATTGACCTTTCCAAGGTGCGACTCCCACCTCGAGTCATATTCACCCACGTGTAAGATAAATCTTAAGCCTAGGACATTTCCTGTTTTCGCCCATATCTCCCGGCCTATAAAAGGTAGAATAAGGCGGAATAGACACTCTCTCATTTCTCATTCTATCTGAGCAAACGAGTCTAGACTATATCATTTATTCTTACTCCTAGAGGAATACCTGGTAGTAAGCCGAACTTAATCACAAGTTCCATCTTAATTACTTTGTGTGCATATTTTTCACTGGATATTGTCATGTGTATTTTATTATTTCATTTACATTTAATTAGTGCATTGTGTATTTCTCACTGTCATAAGTAGAAAACATAAACATGGCATATGTATATATTTATATATTGTATTAATCTATTAATGCTACGTTGCTCAATTGGTCGTTGATGCAACCATGGATATCTTACTTTATTTCTTTTATCTCGGCTGACCGCCTTGATAATTTTACTAGCGCACTAATACTGCGCGTAGAAAAGATATATGAATTATCTCCCCTGTAGTCATTTTACGAGAGTTGCGCCCCTTGAATGGACACCCTCTCCATTCAAGCGCGCTCCATTGTTCTCAGCCGACGGTCGTTTGTAAACAAACCGTCATGGTCGCTGACCTTCGCCTATCCTCCCCCCCCCCCCCTTTTCTCTCCTCCAACTTGTGTTGATTATTTGAGATTATTATTTCCCCTTATATGTACATTTTTATATTATTATTTCCCCTTTTATGTACATTTCTATATTGCTACTATCTGCCATCTATTTTCCAAATCCCATTTGTCATCATCTCCTCATTGTACTCAAAAACAATTTTACCAATCTGACGAATGCAACTCAGTCGAGGGCATCGATAAGATGCATGAGAGACATGTCCTAACTTGTCTTTATTTATCCGCAGCCTCCCTCGGGTGTCTGCATATTTGCTGTTCAGTGTTTACTCGACACTACTCAACTATTTATCGGATCACTCACCTGCCTATTTATTTGGCATTATCTGCCTATTTATCGGATCACTTGCCCACTTGTTATTGAGTATCATCTACAGCCTACGTGGATCTACTCAACTCTACTACTTGGCGCTATCGGATCTATTTGCCCGCCTATTCGACAGCCCACCTGTCAACTTATTAGGTGCGACGTCCCTATAGACCCAGATCTGTGCGAAACGTCATAGCTACGCCAAACCCTCCGCAACTCACTGGACTTATCCTGTCAACTACGCTGCCCACGGCAGATCAGCTCTGCCCGCAGTACCCTTGTGCCCACGGTAGCCGGCCACCCGCCCTTCTGTGCCCACTACAGATATTAGAACTTTGGATTGAGACTCCACAAGAACTATATCACTGGCGTCCCTCTACACGCTAGAGCGCCACCTCCAGCTGCAGAACCTCAAGCCAGGATCACAGCCAGCTGCGGCATCAACAGGACAACCAGCTAAGTTCAGAAGACAAAGTGACATACTTTCTTATTAAGTGCAAATTAATTTCAATTATAGTTAGATGCAAACCCTCCCCCTTTTTATTCTTATATGTAAATATTTATGTTAATAAATATTCTTCATTTTTAACTTTGTATCTTTCTTTCATTGCTTGATTCGTTGCGTGCCTGCTCCCGATTTATATGCTGACGGGTTGGTGTGTTATAGTTTAAAAAATAATCCTCCCCTAGACATTAAACGCGCCAAACACACGTCACTTTCCACAACCTGTCACACCAAGAATCTTTTTATTTTTCTGCATTTACTAAGAGATTAATTGACGTGTAGGCCTACTAGTTAATTATTCCAGTAGTTCATGGAACATCTAGTCAGGCCTCGCGGAACAATCTGGGAAACACTGCCCTAATGGAACGGCTGACCTTGAATTTACAAAGCGCATAACGATAACGCTGTTCTGGTTAGTTTGACCTGAATCTTTTGTTATGAATTTGTATTATTCAGTGGAACAGCCAGCATTACACAATTTTATTTTGTCAGTCATAGATTTAGAGGAGAACTAGATTTAGATATAGATCTGTGGAGAAATTAACATAAATAAAAACTGGAACGAAAGAAAAAGTGTTAATACGTGCTTAAAGCGGAAGGAAATATAATTTAGTATTTTATAGACATTTAGATGTTGGCTTCAAAAAACATATTGGGTCAAAATTGCGAATAAAAAATCGTTTTTGGTAAATTTAACCGCCTTGTTTTTTTATTGTGAAAATGGCTTAGTTGTTCTAAGCGCAAGTTACATACTAGCAAGAGAAATGTTCGTGATTTTATCGTCCACAGCAAGTAGGAGAACGAGTGATGTATCAGTCAGTCAGTGATCAGGACTTGAGATTTATATTGTAGAAGATTTGTCTCATTTTAGTCTGTGTGTTTTAGGCATGTATCAGCAGACATTTAATTACTCTGTATGCTGAAGGCATGTGACTGCAAGCAATCATTTAGTCAGTGAGTTTTGCTATGTGACAGAAGACAATCATTTAGTCAGTGTGTTTTGCCATGTGACAGCAGACAATCATTTAGTCAGTGTGTTTTGCCATGTGACAGCAGACAATCATTTAGTCAGTGTGTTTTGCCATGTGACAGCAGACAATCATTTAGTCAGTGTGTTTTGCCATGTGACAGCAGACAATCATTTAGTCTGTGTGTTTTGCCCTGTGACAGCAGACAATTACTTAGTCTGTGTGCTTAAGACAACGGATCAAGTGACCTCACGACGTCCGTCCATGGCGGGATCAACACCTTTCATTGTTTGAAGTTCACAACAATTAGCGAGATACTTTGTTTCCATTCGTTCTAATGTGGCGGTATCGATTACTCTGTCAATCAGATGGCACGGATTTGTTGATAAAACTAACCATTTGTATTGCGTATCGCGACAAACTCTAGGGATTTGATCTCGACACAGAATCTATCAAGCTTGTTTGGGCTGGGAAAGGTCAGGCTGATTCGAATATCTTGACGAATCGTGCACATAAAGTTGTTCAAATAGCCAGCCCTCTGTAACGTGCACATGCATTGTTCAAATCTTCGTTTACACTCTAAGCTCCATTGTCTCTTTAAGGCTGTCTGGTGTACAGTGCATGTGTTAACCAGTGCAGCGACTAGATTGTCACTAGATAGTTTAATCTAACTGCCACGTTTTTCGAGAGAAAAATAGTACGCGGTTGGAAAAAACAAAGATTGTGTTTTGCTTGTTTTTTTTAAAAATACAATTCTTGGTTTTCCAAACATCTTGTTATTCTCAATCTTGTCTAAAAGATTTACCGAATGAATTTCACTTCGTGTCGATAAAGATAGTCATTCGTTTATATTTTTTTTGGCTGGTATTTTGGCGCCATTATTTTTCCAAATGCTATACATAAAGTGGCTTCAAGTTTTCTTTCATTACAAAAGTTCAAAGAAAAAAAAGTATGTAGACTGAACTTATATCTTGTTGAATGCGATGCCTAGATCTATGAAACATTTTGGTTAGTTGGTGGCTCAGTGTGTCACTTCTAACCTTGTGTGTTTCCTGCTAGAAGTTACTGTGTTTTCTTATTATTGCTCTTTATAGAGTTCTTAGTTTTTTGTGGGTTTTTTATTTCAATATTGATCTTTTTTTTGGGGGGGGGGGGGGTAAGGGGTGTGTTATTCTTTTCATTTTTTTTTTTCTTAATGCCAACAAAATTGTACATTTAATGCAACCAAAAAAGTTTTTGTATTCACAGAAGGGAAGTGGAATTCTAAGATCAACCAGCCCTAACGGAATATTGAGGTCTTCCAGCCCTAATGGAATATTGAGGTCTTCCAGCCCTAATGGAATATTGAGGTCTTCCAGCCCTAATGGAATATTGAGGTCTTCCAGCCCTAATGGAATATTGAGGTCTTCCAGCCCGTCTTCCAATGGAAGAAAAAAGAACCATGTCAGAATCTCTGCCTCCACACCAACAAAAGAGTTCAACTCAGAGGACCCTGTGACACAGTGCCACACACCACCCCCACTCTCTTTGAGTGATGAAGAGTTCCGTGCTAGATTTATCCCAAGGACACCTACCAAGCCAGATAGCTGGGGCTGACCCTTGCATGCCAAGACTCGGCATACCTGGGACTGTGGACACAACAATTGAATAGGTTAATTGACTTAGACACCAAGAGGACTGTTGATACTACAAAGGAAATTGACCATATGACTTAGACACCAAGAGGACTTTGGATGCTACAAAGGAAATAGACCATATGACTTAGACACTAAGAAACTCCAGGCTTACTTTCAGCATAGACAACTTTTAGATTATTCCAGTGATATAACTTTGACTTTGAATGTTGTGTTTTTTTATACTAGTGTTCAAAGTCTTAAGTTCTGATTATAAATGACTGTGCTTGCTTACTTTTCTATTAATGAATGTAGAAATACTGAGATCACTTTTTACTCATGTAAACTCTCTGTGCTAAGACTTCTATCAGTATTGCATCCCAGATATATATAGACTCACCTTCTATCTCTATATAAAAGCTATATTTTCAAATATAATATTGTATGATATTTTAGTTATGATCTATTTACCTGACATTTTGTTTCTCAAAATGGCCAATATTTTTATTTTTAAAAAATGTAAGTTAAATGATAACTGCCTTGTTTCAAGTTGTTTCTGTGGCAGTTGTTGAGAAGCAGACGTGTGCAGGTTAAGTTCCACACATTTATTGTTTGTCTTACCCTCCAGTCCTGCTTCATTATTTGTACTAAACATTTTTTTTTAATGTATCTGACAATCAAATAGAACAGTTAAAGTCTTAAGTCATCCTACATATAAATAATGTTCCCATTACCATAGCGATTGTTAATGGTTTTTTTTTACTAGGAAATACCATTACTATTATGTTTATACATTATATTCACCTTATTACCTATATTTTTAAACAATCAGTATTGTTGAAAGATTAAAGAATGGGGAGGGGTTAAGAAAGGTGGGGTGCCAAAGTGTTTTGATTGACAGCACTTTTGTCTCACCCAAATATTGGTAATTCTCTTGGTTAGACTTTTCATATATCTTTCTCTTTATTGCATGTACACTTTGTATTACTGTAATGATTCTCTTGGACCCTCAATTTTTTGTCATGTATATTATATAAAAAAGCCTACATTATCTCTGCATAATGTTCTATTTATATTTCTAACTTTCTTGCCAAACTTTTGTTATTTCAATCTTGTGTATAAAGTTATAAAGTGAATGTGCTTAAATGTGATTGTTTTGTTTTTGTGTAGTAAAGAGCTGGTAATACACTTAGGCTCTGGCCTGACCTCCAGTCATCAAAACTGGGCTCCAAGTTGAGTTTATGGATCACACAGTGATGTAATGAACTAAATTACTTTCTAAATACACACAAATTTAAAATTCACTTATCTTAAATTAATTTTTTTCTAGTTTCATGTCAAGAGTCAAGATTTTACCTAGGCCTTTTTAAACTAAATCTGTCACCTCACCATAGTATTATGCAATACTTGGAGTACTACTCTACCAACTCTGCCAGTTAACTTCTTTTGCTTTCTGTAGCCTGACATTTTTTAAATTCGTCAATAACATTTCTCCAT
Organism: Biomphalaria pfeifferi; assembly: GCA_030265305.1. NCBI lineage: Eukaryota > Metazoa > Mollusca > Gastropoda > Planorbidae > Biomphalaria > Biomphalaria pfeifferi. The sequence continues at coordinate 1,382,077 of JASAOG010000039.1, read as the reverse complement.
CTTTCTCAATCATATATTCGTGAATCAGAAATGGCAGCTCTTAATTGCTCTACGACATGCTTTTCAAATAGTTGTTATATATGTCTAGTTCCTTGTAAAATACGGAGAAGATTTTTTTCTATCATTCATTGTTCTGTAACTTCCAATACAACTTTGATTAATCATTATCTTGTTGGAACCTAATGCATGCTTAGGAACTTAAAATAATAATGTAAGAACTAACTCTTTTAATTTGCAAATGTGATAAGGACTGGTTCTAACAGCAGTTTCCATGGAGGATGAAGGTGGTGGTCCTGCATCATTTGTCTCAAACATTGTTATAAGCATCCAGTATTCCACATGTAATAACAAAAACTCTCTTTGTTCAATCTTTATGTAGGTGATCTCTTTTTTTCTGATCCTCTGTGTATGCTTTACACAAACATTATGTGTAATACAAATTGTATATGTTAACATAGGTTGAATATACAGTAGACATTATTAATGTACAAAGGCCAAATATATATATATATATTGTGTATTTTTTTTTTTTACAGACACTATTATACATTATACTTTTTAAACTGAACAACTTGTCGTTGTTTACAGGATTCTCTCCACTTATTTATTTTTTGTCTCCCTTTCAAAGCTGAGAACTCTGTGATACTTTTGACTAAACCACATTACCACTAGCATTAAATCTTCTTATTAAATGTACACTATTTAATCATAGCCAAACTTATAGTAGTCTTGTAGTTTTCTTTACTATGTATATTAGTAGGTCACTATGGTAGTGCACAGTAGTCCATTTAAATATTAACTGAATGTCATTCATATGTTGTTGTTTTTTTTTAAATATGTACTGGTATTTGTATTCATGGCTTTTGTGTTGTAAACTTTGATGACTGTATTTCTATATGACAGTCACTCATTGAGAAAAGATCATGTGATTTGTTTGTGATATACATACTTCCCTTGCCAAATGAGCTATAGACTTAAAAGCTATGAGTTGAATATTGAGATAAAGGAATTCCATATTTTTTATTTCTTTACATTGTCATTTTTTGCCTTTGTGCTGTTATAATGTTCTATATGCATTTGAGAGAGGAGCAAAGAAGTCAGAGCTGGGTATCAAGAGGCAAGTTATAACTCATTGCATTCATGGATTAAGTGCTTTTCACTTGTGGAGAGTAAAAATGATGTTTAAAATCTAAATAGCTAACAAACATAATTTTTACCAACAGAAACTTGATTCATCTGTAATGAGATATCTTGGAGTACAATGTGAAACTCGGATTCATAGACTAATAAAGTTTGTAGCATTGGGCCAGTGCTTCTCAAATGTTGGTAGATTAGCAACTCTATTTTTGTTGCTAATTAAGAAACGTATTATTCCAGAGCGTTGAGCTAAAAATTATTTGAGGTGAACATAGTTATAATAAGTGATAGAACATTTTAATATTACTACAAGACAGCAACAATTTAAATTGAGTGTAAAATATATTTATTATAATCATAATACTCTCATAAATTAGTAAATTATACGGAATGATCAAAAATAAATCTGAACCGGGCATGAACTTGTTATAGCTTTAACTGTGTCTTGGAATAGAAGTGTGCTTAAACCAACAAAAACAAATAAAATATCTGACTGCAGTGAAATAGACATTTTCAAAATAATAACATACCTTTGACAGATTTAATAAAAGTTAAAGCTAGTCTAGATATTAATTTTTTAACAAAGAAAAACATTACGTTAGACAAAAACCTACTACTAGTACTACATATACTTATTGGTCTCAACCCTAAAACTGAAACACAACTTATGAATATTCACCCACGCAAAATGTACTCTACAATATGTATCGTAATACTTTAAAAAGCACGTTCTGCATGTTAAACCCCCCCCCCCCCCCCTACTGGAGCCAACAAAACGTCAACATAAAACTTTCTGGGTGACCTTTTTTTTTTTCTTTTCCTTAGTATGATTTACTTTGGCGTAGACTGGAAGATATTGGCGTAACGATACACTCAACAAACAGATCGTGATTGTCGCGAGACATGCCTTTTGGGACTATATTTAGCTACTGTTAGTCTAGATGTTTGCTTCATGATTCGCTCTATGTGATGACATAAACCAAGAGTTTGTCATTTCAAACCCAGAATTTGAATAATTTGGGGTCTTCACTCCCCCATTCCCACAAAAGTTTGTTTTTTTTTAAATACACCTTTATAAGTTCACGTGACCTCCTAGGAACCGCAAGGGAAGACGATGGGCAGGTGCTATTCTGTTTAACTATATTGGGATATGTTAGCAATGGCCAATCTGTCTTGGTTCTTAGCTCCAATATTTCAGTTTTAAAAAAATGACTTGGTTAAAGGAAATCTTTTTTTTTTCATGAAAAATATATATAAATATGAAAGTAATACTAATAATCATATTTCTATCATACAATACAAAAAAGTATTAGCCTTTTCTAATCTAAGCAAAAGGTTCAATCGGACATTGAAATGGTTAATGGTATTTGAGTAAATAAAACTATTGAAGTGATATCTTGAAAAAAAAAGTTATGTTCAAAGGGTATTACAAAAAAATGTAAGCTTTCAACAGGTTGGGTTGTAGAACTTGATCAATTGTAGGCCTATTATCTTACAAGTTGAAAAGAAAAATTTCCTATTAAAATGCCAAACCTTGCCGAATCTAACAAAATGTAACCAAATCTAATCCAATTAAGAAATTATAAAAGGAAAACGTTATAGTTGTTCTACTCTAAACCTTAGCCCATAGGCCACTGTACACCGTAAAATTATAACAGAAATAATGTAACAAACAAAATCAATGTAGTAACATGGCGAGTTACACAAAGAATAAAAGTGTCGCTTCGTTTAGCCGCCATCGTTAGCTCCTTCATATTATTGCTTCCAGTAAATGATATAAATCTGAAGCTAGGGTGGCCTAAACTCATTCCACTTGCGCTGCCTCCGAAGGATCTAGAAAATCACATGGTAAGAGAGATTGTGCAATACTGAGATCCTTGCTCGGACGGGTCTTCCCAGCATCGTTACAGCCATCAGACAACGCCGTCTGCGCTGATTCGGACATGTTCACCGAATGGAGGACAATCGCATCCCAAAAGTCATTCCTTACGGACAACTCGCCTTAACCCTCGATATATGTGGACGGGGGTGTCTCTCCGAAATAGGGCTCCACAGTCACAAGAAAAAGTGTTCGAGATGAACCAAAGTCGTTCTACGACTGAGGGAGGCCAACTAACCAAACTAGGGCGGCCTATGCTAAACTTTGAGCGTTCGCCCAGATAAACTATCCTGGTGGCACTCAGTAACGTTTAGCGTTGTAAGAAATAATGGGGCGGAAAAAAACAAACCCAATTATGGTTATAACGAATTTCAATATTATAAGGTTTTAAAAAAACGCCTTACCTTGGCACTCTACCCGTGTTTGTGGAATTTATAGTATGAAAGAAAACACGATGAACTATTAAACAAAAAAAGTGAGAGAAATATTAAACAACGTATCATCGTCATGCGTCAGCATTACCTCTTTAATTATCCTAATCCTCAAAGGGGGGATAGCTTATTTATATTCAAAGAATTGGCTAAAACGAAACTGACCATTATTTTTTTTTAAATGTAATTCCCAATGAAGAGCTGGATCATGATCTAGATCTAAGTGTCTAGAATCCAATTCAATCTATGCTATAAAGTCGCTCTCCCGTTTCTATTAATAGGGAGTGGTTTCAAATTGAACACACGGAGAAAAGAGCAATGATAACTTCATTAAAATATTGTAAAAGAAGGAAGAAATAATAATGTACAATGTCTATATAATAATAAAAGAAAAAAAAACATCTAAATGAATGGTTACTACTTGAGCCAAAACAGAATCAAAACGTCAACATATTTGTTTCTTTTTCTCTTTCCGAGCCTAATTCGAAGTGCTATTATCAAACCTCGCTAAACATAAGTTCATTTGCTTACATTAAAGCCCAGTTTTTTCTTATAAACATTCAATAACATATATCTACACACACACAGTATGCTCGTTTAATCGAATAGATTTGCTCATATTCGATTTGGTTTCTTTTTAATTGAATTTGATTTCGTTTTCTTGAACTTGATTGTTTACAGAATTCCTAAACAAATACGAATGTTTTGTTCTACTAATGAGTAATTATATTTTGATAACTAAAAATGATTCTCCTTTCTGGTTACTGTAGAAGACTCATCGAGCTTTTACTTGAAATGACTGCCATTGTAGAACGCTAAACGATTTTGAAAAACTTTAAATCCTTAATATTTCCAATAAAAGAGTGGTCTAGATCAGTATTTCCCAAACTTTATCCTTAACGGAACACTTCGCACATTCTGAGTATTTAGCGGAACACTTTGCTTTTTTTTTTTAATAGAGATTAATTCACGTGGTAGCCTGCTAGTTAATTATTCCATTAGGGTTCCGCGGAACACAGTTTGGGAAACACTGGTCTACATAAATAAAACAAAGTGGCCTTTTGAAGTTTGATCTAACGAGGTTTGGCTGATGATGTTTAAAATAAATGAATGTCTGCATCCTCCCGTCAATAAGTTCGTTTTTAATTTCTTTTTACGAATTACATTTAGACGAAATCCTGCCGTTAGCAGCCCAGAAATTATAGTCGGAATGACTGTATGGATCGTTGGGGATTCGGTTGCACATTTGTAGAAATTTGGCAATGTCTATCAGGACGTTCTCGTTCGTCATGTGGTAGATGTCCAGTAGAAAGTCGGTATCTATGAATGGAATGTAGTTATACATCACATCATTAAAAGCGTTGAGGCAGCACATGTAAGTGACAATGAACGGGTCCACGGGGTCATTGGGGTCACGTTCAACATTGTTTGGCTTTTCGAAGCACGTGTTTGTATTTTCCGAAGTCTGATTCAGAATGGTGCAAAAGGTTTGCAAATTTTCCTGGCCAGCTTGTGTGAGCTGGGTTAAACAAGCAAGTGCTATACAATAGACGATACACAGCATCTGGAGGAGAAAAGAATATTTTTTTGAAAAATGATAACTAGCCTTATGGTAAACATTTTAAACAAGATTTTACGTTATTTTTATATCTTTATGATCACAAAATAATTAAAGTCATCAATGTATAACAAATGTAGATAGTAAAGAAAGTTTGTGGTGAATGCAAACTCATGGGCAGTCCCAACGGGTCATAAGTACCCACACACGAACACATATAAGTTGCTGAATAACACGTACTGCTTGATAAAAAAAAAGTTTTTGAGTATATGCTTACGCCTTCGACAGATTGTCACACTTCAAACATATTTTACATCTATATAGAATCTACAACTTAAATTTTATTTTAAAAATGTACTCATATGAATAGAAAATTGCCTAAACAAATGGTAATGTTGCAACTATTTTGAGCACCTATTTAAAGCTTCCTTAGGACTGGTCTTATTTGTATCAATTGTTATCAAACCATATGATTGCGTCGCTAATCTTTGCAGCGAGAAACCTGATTTTCTATAGAACTTTTCATTTTTAAATCTGGGTGTGAAAGACAGACGGACGAACTGAAAGGCGAACAGAAAGATAGCACGAAACTGAAGACGGCTTTATTTTACGGAGACCGCATAAAAAGTCACAAAAACTCTTCGGTTCACTTGAAAATGAATGGAAAAAAAAACAACCTATAAAGATATAAATCTACATATAGAAAATAGTCAAAATGTTGAGACAAGAAAGAAAAAAAGGTATTCACTGGAAATGATTAGTCTTGCACCAATATGTGAACTTTATATAGGTCCTGGTTGAATTTGAAATATAGACCCCTACATCTAAAACTCGAAGTGTATCAACTCAGCTACATGACACTTATTTAGTTGAAGAGGGTTAAAGGTTGTGCGCTGTAACTAAAATGTTTACATTAGCCACCGCCCTCCCTCACCATTTTCCGAATTCTCTTTTCCTGTCTTCCTGTCCTTGAAAGGCGGAAACGATCAAATAAAAAGAATGCATTTTCGTTTTACCACGGTCGACAAGAGAATACGCTAGGCCTTAGACTATATTTCTTGCATTCATCTTGTTAGATACGCATTACCTATTAGTACGGCTCATGCGGAATGAAATAAGTGGAAATAGTACTTAAGCTTTGTTTAACTCTCCTGTCTAATGTAAGTCAATTTAGGCAGAAAAAAAGAAGATAGACGATGTAAATGTGCCGTTACTTTCAATGAGAATTTAAACAAGTGTTTTGCGCGGCAATTAGATTTTTCAATTGGTAATGTAATAGATTCTTGTCTCGGTTTATAGATTGACTTTTTCTTACAGTCATACGCGAGCCTATCCATTGCATTCAATTTGGCGAAAAGCTTTCTTTTCCTGCCAAGCGTGACACGCGATTTAACGCACAGTTTCATTTTCAAGTGTTTGAAAGGACTAGCCATAAACGTCCTGACATTGAGGATCTTGGTGAAGGCGCTTCGTGGCTGTTGAAATAGATCAGGTGGTGTTTGTTTTTTTTTGTTTTTGCTGCTGTTGTTGTATGTTACAGTATGTACATTTGTAGCAATAGTTAATTAGACATTAACCACTATCATCCATCCATCCCAGAGGCGCTACAGCCCATGGACGGCTCTGGCCTGCTTCAACACATCCTTCTATTCAGATCTCTCCTGGGCCTTTTTTCTCCACGCCCTAACCCCAAGCTGCTTCAGATCTGCTTCCACATCATCAATCCATCGCATTCGGGGTCTGCCTTTGGGTCGCCTGCCTTTTGGTTTTTGCCTGCATACGATTTTCGCTCCTCTGTTGTCTGACATTCTTTTAAGGTGATCCAACGTAGTCTGTTCTTTTTTATTTCATTCACTATTGGTGGGTCTTCATACAATTGATATATCTCATGGTTAGTGCGTGTCCTCCACCCTGTTTCATCCTGTATGGTACCATAGATTTTCCTAAGAATTTATCTTTCCCAAGTATTAAGTAAATTTTCAGATGTCTATGTGTCCAGGTCTCACTTCCATACATTACTGCTGGTCTTATTATGGTTTTGTATATTATTTTCTTGGTTTTCCTGATATTGTTTTGCTCTTAAGTAAATGGTGGGTGCTATAAAATGCCCTGTTGCCTCCTGCTATTCTTTCCTTTAGAGGGTCATTTTTTAAATTAATAGTACTTCTTAGATATTTAAAAGTTTGGACGTTTTCAAATTCGTGGTCTTTGATTTTGACATGTTGTCCCTCTGTTTGATTGTCTCTTGTCATTGCGATGTACTTGGTTTTACTGTCATTGATCTCAAGTCCTGCTGGTCAAGATGCTTCTTCTAGTTGTGTGAAGGCTCTAGCGATGTCCGAGGTTTCTTTACCCAATAAGGCAATGTCATCGGCATAAGCAAGGTATTGTAGAGGTTGGCCCTATCAGGTATTTAAAAAAAGTATACAAATTTTTCCTCCATTTTACTTTAACACCGTGAATGAAGTATTTTTGTAATGGAAAACTTGGATGAAAGAGAAGAAGAATTTTTGGGCCGTTCTTGAAATGAACGTCTCGCTAAATAAATCTAAAAAAAACGAAATGTTTTACAGTATCGACAACGTAATGGGATTCACTCAGAGTTTCTAGTGGATAAACTCCATTCTGTGACAACTTTTAGAACAATGAGTGTTAGACAATAATCATCTAGGCCTACTTTATTTCATTGTGCCACTCAGTGTTTGTTTAAATTCAGAGATAATAATTGAATGTGTTTGTTTTATTTGCCCTATTCCAATAATAAGACAGAAAGTATGTATCCAAAGAAATAAAATCCTATTTAAAACCCAGCTCAAACGTAAATATTTACACATAAAAAAACCAGTTTGTTTCAGCTCAAATGTTAACACGGGATCATTTGTCTCTATTACAGCAATAAGTCAACTCACTACGTTTGCTGAATAGAGTTTGATCTAAATCCCTTCCTGAACTCTTTGGCAAATGTTAACGCTCCATTAAATTTGACTTGTGTAAGTTACACTACTTTGTCATGCATCATCGAGTCAGACATATGTCACAGAACTGAGTTTTATAGATAAGTGCAAACACTCACTCTCAATGGAGTGTTAATATGGTGAGCAACGTGCAAGGCGCGCGCCCCGCAAACACACATCCACAGAGACTTGCAAATCAATGAAGCAAAGCTTGTTTAATGTGTTTTTATTGAACCCACTTCTTGTGTAGCATACATTCATTATGAAAGGTATAACTCTAAGCATTGATCTTTGTATATGCTAATGTTCAATTCAAATTTGTAGTGACTACTTTGTGGGGAAATAAAAAGTAGAATGGCTTTTCTTTTCCTTTGTTGAAAAGACTAAGACGTGCACAGTACTAAACCTAGTTGACAAGACTAAGACGTGCACAGTACTAAACCTAGTTGACAAGACTAAGACGTGCACAGTACTAAACCTAGTTGACAAGACTAAGACGTGCACAGTACTAAACCTAGTTGACAAGACTAAGACGTGCACAGTACTAAACCTAGTTGACAAGAATGCCACGTAACGGAAGAGACAAATGTATATTTAAGTCTAGGTGGAGAGTAAAAAGTTCGAATACAAAGTAAATGCTAAGCTGGTCTACGATTTGTCTCTTGGGGTAGGCCTACTATTGAACAAATTCAATCTTTTTAAAAACCAACAACATATAAATTTAGATGTTCATAAACTATTAAGCTGCCTAGATCTAGACTTCAAGGGAGACATATGTAGAAGAGAAGTCATATGATGAGATGAGTGAAATGTACACATATTTTTAATGTCAATTGCTTTTAGGGAAAAAAATTACATAAATGGGCCTACAAAAATATACAAAAAGGCCACATCTTTAAAAAAAATAAACTCATAAGAATATATATCTTCAAGAGATTACTTCACAAAGAATGCTGTCAGATAACAGGCTCTTTCATTAGATTACTTCACAAAGAATGCTGTCAGATAACAGGCTCTTTCATTAGTTTACTTCACAAAGAATGCTGTCAGATAACAGGCTCTTTCATTAGATTACTTCACAAAGAATGCTGTCAGATAACAGGCTCTTTCATTAGATTACTTCACAAGAAATGCTGTCAGATAACAGGCTCTTTCACAAGATTACTTCACAAAGAATGCTGTCAGATAACTTTTAATCGCGTTAGCAGCCAAGCGTTCAACAGGTCGACCACTTCATCAAGATGTAGAGTGCGTTGTACAGACTAAAATAGAAAGGATCATCAGTTCGTGCGCTCTTTTTTTTTTTAAATCACGCCCCATTTTTTTTTATCATGTTCAATCAAAACCTTGAGGTACATAAGTGTGAACACAATATGTGACAATATTGATAGGATAATACATTTTTGTTTAGAAAATGAAAATTCAGATATGATTACAAATGTGTATTTAGAAAGTGAGAAATTGGATGGGATCACAAATTTTTGTTTTTGAAAGTGACAAATTGAATGGGATCACAAATTTATGTTTTTGAAAGTGACAAATTGAATGGGATCTCAAATTTATGTTTTTGAAAGTGACTGAACACATCTTTAGCCATAGAATGAGATTGCAGAAGATAAAAAAAACGTGAAAGTAAAAATTCAAGTAAATATGGCTGTCCAAAGCCATCTTTGATATTTTCATTCATTTTTGTTTTCACTTGGACATTCTTGTTAATTTAAGACTTCAAATTCCGAGATTGTACTGGTGCTATTTCTTATCGCTTATCTTTGAAATGTGTGAAATGACAGAACAGTGAAATGACAGAAGAACAGTGAAATGACAGAAGAACAGTGAAATGACAGAAGAACAGTGAAGTGAGAGAAGTGAACTGACTGAAGAGTGGAATGACGAAACATTGAAATGAAAGAAAAACAGTGAAATGATAGAAGAACACTGAAGTGACAAAAGGATAGTGAAATAGGGCCGGCCATAGATTGTTGGAGGCCCTACTCGAAGAGAATTCAATGGCCCCAAATGAAATAGACCCAAAAAAAAAGTTACAAAGACAGTTTGTGTGGAAACACAAATCGGCCCCCGAAGTAGTCCACCCAGGCAGGTAAAAAGGCAGGTTTTAATATTTTCAGAAAGAATATCAGAATGAAATTCTATCAAAGACAAACGACAGAGAAAATTGGAGAAAGAAGGTTGACAGATCTTATGTGTTGCCCTAACAGTCCAGCAAACCAAGGGATAGATGAAGGTGAAGTTAGATGTGAACCTGGCCTAACTGATGTCATATAATGATTATCTAATTGTTTTGTAAAGGGTCAATCTCTTATTCAAAGCATCAAGAAAAGAAACATTTCCGTAAGAAAAAAGAAAGTCCTTTAGTTAAGTGTTTCATGGCCATTGCGCAGCCGTGCAGTTCACGCGATAATATGAAAAACTACTTATTAATTGTTGTTTTAAATTATGTTCCACTTATATGCATACTAAATTATTTTTTTTCTCTTTAAAAAAAAGAATTTTTTTTTTGCAAATGTAGTCTATACTTAGTTAACTTAGCAATACAATGACCTATGCCTAGGGCTGGTCTTGAGTGGAGGGACAGAAAATCTTTTGTTTGCTGACGTTGATTACGTGCTACGTTTTGTCTGCCAGATAGTTGTTTTTTTCAATTTCATCGGCCGATAAAAAATAAAAATATATTTTAGAAAAACGATTAAAACGAATCCAAATCGGTCATCTTCATTTCTCATTCTGCTAAAACGATATTGCTCGATTCCAAAAAATCTCTATTCAAGACCCTGTCTTACATGGGCAGCAGTCTAGAAAAATAATAATAAATAGGCCTACTTTTCTTTTTATAGAAAAACAAAGCTTATATTAAATGTAGTTGTATCGATTAGTTTGAATCAGTCATAGAATTAAAGTTGTAATGGATCGACGAACAAACAAATAAATCTGCGATTACAAATATTTGTAACAATTGTTTTTCTTTAACACAATGTCAAGCTTTTTGCTTTCTCAATTCGCTATGATCCTATCACTGGACCAGTTAGAAATGGGTGGGAGGAGAAAGAAGGGTATGTCTGGATGATCGCTTTTTAAATGCTTTTTTATATATATTTATATATATATATATACATATGAACTACATGAATTCGAACTCGAGGGCTAAAGCCTCCTCTAGTCAGCACACTTACCACTGTGCCAGGGAAGTGCTTATGACTAGTAGGTTTTATAGTTATCTGTTAGTTTCAATTTTTTCTCTGTACAAAGTATAACTCATTTTATACCACCTTATCAGTCAAGAACAATTTCTTTCCCTTGTTTGAAATACCAAACAAAATAATTAATTACCAATAGTTCATAAACTAATTGGAATCTTGTTCTGTCGGGTGAAAGAAATAATTGTTTAAAATTTCAGCTTCCTCCGAGATTGGCTGTGGGAGAAGTTCTGTGTACAAACTTTTGACCAGACAGACAGAGTTGATAAAAGCTTTGTAAAGAGGGCTGTAACACATCAAAGGAAAAAAACTTCCTTTACGGTGCATGTATTTAAAAAGAAAATAATACAAAAGACTTTGCAGAATGTATGGCGGTGTGTTGGTTACCGATTCGCTAAACTAATAGCCTTGTTTTAAATTAGTTTGAACCTTGGAGATTCTTGTTACCAATACAAGCTTATACTAAGACACATTTTTGTTTTCAATTATAGCATAGAACTGAACCAGCCATCCCTTAAGTCACGACCTAAAGGCATAACACATAGGCATTAGATTACAGATCATCTTTTTTTTTTTAACTTCTACTGGTAAATGTTCATGTTGAAATTCAGAAACTACTTTTAAATTCAAGGTCATTTAGTTCTACTCCAATAAAAACTGTCTGCGTAGAGTCACTAAATTTATAATACGAATAAAATCCTATCGGATCATAAGTTTTCATTAAATGCGTTGCGGGAGTTTAACTCGGATACAACTAAATTACAGTGGCGTAGCAATAATTACGCGAAGGAGTTCAGTGCGCCCAAGCCCATAGGAGAACCACAGAGCCATTGAAAGATCTTTTACTATTAAAGACCTATTACTATTACTTTTGAAGAAGAAGTACAAACCCTGAATGTCAAGAGACAATGACTTCATTGACTTGTAAACGGTAGTACCTAATGTCTCTTTGTATTATGTTGGTATAAAGTTACTATAAAGGATGGACTTTCTTTTTCTGTCACTCTCAACCTTTTTTTTTTGTCGAATAAAAAGGGTGGTGGTGCAAGATAACATTCTTGAACCCCACCCCACAGGTCATGCTGGTAGGTACAAAGTTAATCATTTAAGTGTGTAATTACTTAAGTAATAGTGTAGTTAGTATATAGTATGAAGCTGTAAGCGATTGTTTGTTGTTATGGTAATCCTACTGTGGATCTTGTAACATTGTTAGGGTTAATTAGCTGTGAATTTTGTAACATTGTTAGGGTTACTTAGCTGTGGATCTTGTAAATATTGTTAGGGTTACTTAGCTGTGGATCTTGTAAATATTGTCAGGGTTACTTAGCTGTGGATCTTGTAGATATTGTTAGGGTTACTTAGCTGTGGATCTTGTAAATATTGTTAGGGTTACTTAGCTGTGGATCTTGTAAATATTGTTAGGGTTACTTAGCTGTGGATCTTGTAACATTATTAAAGGTAAGGTAACCAAATATAGTGTGAGATAAAAACAAACGTATAAAAAATCCCCATAAACTTCAAGATGCTTGCTAATTTGTATAAGCCTACTAGTTGTGTCACTACTGGCCCTGTCAAGATGCTTGCTAATTTGTATAGGCCTACTAGTTGTGTCACTACTGGCCCTGTCAAGATGCTTGCTAATTTATATAGGCCTACTAGTTGTGTCACTACTGGCCCTGTCAAGATACTTGCTAATTTATATAGGCCTACTAGTTGTGTCACTACTGGCCCTGTCAAGATACTTGCTAATTTATATAGGCCTACTAGTTGTGTCACTACTGTCTCTGCTCTTGATGGCAGACATAATTTATGCCAACTAGAACTATATGATTGGGCCGGATAAACTTCAAATCTTATGTCCGTGGCAAAAATGTTGTGTAGATACCGGTACAGCTCCGGATTTACGGCATCGCATCTACCAAGGGCCTTATCTTCACAAACTCAAACATATAGACTTTTTCAAAACTAAAATATGCATATCAAACATTTAAAAAAAAAAAAAAAAGGAAAGTGAGATTAAATTTACAAATACCCTATATCTTTCTTCTAAAATATAGAATGCTTTTAGATAAAAGTATTTTTTATTAATTAGTGGATCTCTATTAAACCTTCTGAAAGAATGTAGGGGCCTCTACAAAATCTTTCTCCGGGGCCTCCACATGTTTAAATCCGGTTTTGACTCTATGACATATATTTGGGGGGGGGGGGGGGGGAAGTCACGTCGCCGTCACTGATACAACCCCAAAGATTTTTTTACATTTTCTATGTCAATACTGCTTTAACTTTTTCAACTAACACATACCCATATTTTTCTTGTTATTGTTATTAGTATTATCATTTTATATTGTGGTCGATGGGTCGAAGTTGAAGTTCATTGTTTTGCATATATTGATTCTGGCATATCTACGTGGTTTGGTCTCAGCACATTGGAATATTCGCCAAAATGTCTAGAATCACTTTATATAGCCGCCGTAACTAGAGATACGATCTACAAACAGGCAAATGCTAATGATGTACTTTCATTTCCTTACTTTAGATACGCTTTGTTTATTTCTTTCCGATGTATATAAAGGGAGGACTTCCCATGTATGACTGGTCACGGTCTGACCAAGGTGAGAGACAGGAATGGTATCGTACACATGAAGAATGAACTCGTATGATAGAACTTTTTTTAAAATGCTCATTTAGAAAAGTAGAACACACTGTAACAAGCCAGTGCCAGTACATCCTGATAATGTTAGATACAAATGTGTATCATTATTTGAAAGATGCTAACTGTAACTACAAAACCAAAAGGACAGCTGCTGTGTTGGCATAGAAACAAATGAAAAGAGAATTGTATGCCTTCAAAACATTTTTTTTACGTTTTCATTGTTCTTGTGATTGGTGAGAAAAAACAATCCTAAACACAATCACAGAGCATCTCTGTAGTGCTCAGAGTTTACGAATAAACTTTTAGCTCAACTCTAAGAACAAATCCGTCACGCCAGTTCTGCGGACATTTCTGAAGTCAGCTCAATCTAGATCAGCTATGTAAAAAAAAAATATAATCTGGAATTTACGTGGCAAACAACTAGAAAATACGACAAACTCTGGAAACAGCTTCGAGAGTAACTTTGAGATCAACTCTGAGATTTACTTTGAGATTTTTGTTTAAATTTAAATTTTGGTTTCCGAAATTTTCGTGAGACTCCTGTTTCACTTTCGAATATAATAGACCTAGTATAGCCTAGATCTATATCTGGTCTCTTTTTTTTCTTCTTATCAAATCTTTTAGATTTTGACAGGCCTAAAGTATTACTGAAGATATTCAAGAAATCTGTAAGTAAGCTGTTCTTGTATTTCTGATCTTATAATTTACAGACGTTCCTTCATAAAAAGAAGATAATTTCGTCCTACGCTTTATTTATGTATCGTATTTAATTTATGTTTGTTCATAATATCAATTAATATAAATATTTTCATAATAATGTGAGGAAGACTAAGAATAGAATTAATACTCACAAATTTAGACATTTTTAAGTTGATCTAATGACTTGGAATAATTACTTGTACGTTTTAACTCCTTCTGAAAATCTGTGAAATTTAGTGATATCTTTAAAATCCTACTGGTTGAAAGATCATTTCAGATTGTGTCTACACTTAGATCTTGTGCTGGACAAATCTCTTGCCACGTTTATAATAAAAGGAAATCGTCATAAATCTGTTCAAAGTATTAGATCTAGATCTAAGTCTCTTGGCTCAGTGCTCGATAAGTCATTGTCCATAAGTTCGCGGAACGCGGCTCCCTTTTATAGCGGAAGATCTAATAGAGAAGGGCAGGCGAATCGTTGAAGCGTCACGTCCCTGCGTCGCCGATTCTCCCGCTTGTTTGTGGGTATGTGTGTTTTATTTGATGGTCTCTCTAGGCGCAAGGGACACAAGTCGCATGTCCTCATTCCACAGATGTCGACGGTATTGCGAATCTACATCTCAGATCTAGATCTATGTACCTAATGGCTTGAGGGATACAATTAAACATTTATTGGCATCTTTAAGGAAGTCTGAGTTTCCATGACAGAAATTCAAAAAACTGAATTAAATGGGGAAGTGTTGAAGGTTACACTTGTATACACAGTGGCGTAGCTAGGTACATATGGGCCCGAGTTCAAGAATATGATGGTGGACCCCTCCCTTACATTGGGTAAATTAAAAACATATTTAACTATCAGGTATGCATAAGTACATTTTTAAAAAGGCATTCTTTTGTCGGTACTATCTTTTAGAAGTAATGGAGTCAATTCACTTCTTAGACGCTTACTTAAACTTAAGTACCCCAGCGTCGTTTGACGCAGAAATCAGTATCAAGCAGACATCGGTCTCAATGTTAATCATCGCGTTTAGATCCCTTTGTTTATCTTTTTTTCAATATCTGTATTAGATATGTAATAACACTTAGTAAATTATTTAGGAATTAGGTTTCATGTGCCATTGTGGGCCCTTATTGATCGTGGGCCCTGGTTCATTGAACCCCTTCGCGCCATGGATGTTACGCCACTGTGTCTACACCTAACTTACTACGGTAACTGCCTGTCCCGCTGCACACACCAGTGGCGTAGCAAAGTACGCGTTGCCCGGGTTCAAATATGTAATGATGCTCTCCCTTCCCTAACAAAAAGAAAATAAAATTTAAAGCTGAGTGTGACGAATAAAATTAGAAATAAGCCCTAATAGTATCAATTCAGTAACAAGTTTTAGAATCATGGACTAATAGTGTCAATCCAATAACGACTTTTAGAAGCAGGGCCAAATAGTGTCAATCCAGTAACAACTTTTAGAAGCAGGGCCTAATAGTGTCAATCCAGTAACAATTTTTAAAAGCATGGACATATATTGTATGTCTTCTTATAACTTATAAGTAATACACTACTATCTTTCAACGGCCTTAGTGTGAACATTTAGTACTCGGCAGGTTCCAGCATTGTACAATTTTAGAATCATTCATAGAATATCAACGTCTCTTACCATGTCAAAACAAATTTCTGTAGGCTTCACTTCAAGCTAGCTACTTTATTCTATGCCAAGAGGTCCTTGTTTACACCGTGTCGGTTAAGTCAAAGCGACAGCGGTGCACCTACATTGTGGTGGTAGGTCTATTAATGAAAGGGTGCAGCCAGACGGTATCCGCTGAGTCACTAATAAGCATAACCATTAACGAAAAGTGTTCTTTAAAAATAACAGAATAGTGACATGACAGAAGAACAGTGGAATGACGGAACAAAGAAATAACAAAACAAAGAAATGACAGAAGAACAATGTGAAATGACGGAACGGAACAGAGATATGTCGGAAGAACAGTGAAATGTCAGAAGAACAGTGAAATGTCAGAAGAATAGTGAATGTTAAAAGAACGAACAGTGAAATGAGAAAAACAGTGAAATGACAGTGAAACTACATATTTAAGTGTTTGCTTACTTGTTTACTTAATTGTTTAATGTATTGTTTACTTAGCTGATTGATATTTGAACATCAAGTGACTTCCATTCGTCTCATAATCATACCATAACAAATGTTTAGGATTTACATCAAAATGTATTATAACTATTTTAAGTAAAGTTTCCCTTTTTAGAACTTGCGATCTATGTGGCAGATGATGTTAAGGTCATCTGTTTCTAAGGCCAACAGTTAACGAGAAAGGGGGGGGGGGGGGGTAAATGTGACAAACAACGGCCTTTGCTTTCCACAACTCAAGTCAGGTAACCATTAGAGTTGGGTGGACTCAAGGTTCCCCTAAAAATCAGCTTCCCCTTTAAAAAGAAAAAGATTCTTTGAAATTGAATATTATAATTTCTAATTTTAACATAACTGATCCCATTAATTCTGACACCTGATTAGTGTGTACTATTGTCTATCAAGTACATTGCAGCCTTTGCGTTCCTAACAAATATTATTATCCTTAAGTTGGTTTGCTATAACAAGAATAAACTTATTCTAAACTACACGATTGAAACGGATACCTTTTCAAAACTTGATAAATATTCAGATTTGCAAACAGTGATAAGGTGTAGTCACTCTAGCCTACAAATAACAGTCTCTTAAACAACAGTTTTTTAAATGTAAGTTGTTCATACATATCTTACCAGCAGAGTGCGAAATATCCGGCATTCTATAGTATACCCGAAACGGTCAGGCAAAGTGAGAAATGATTGCTTCATTTTTTTATAGAATGTCTAAGCATTGTAAAGAATGACTACAATAAAGTGTAAATGATGATTAAAGTATTTTATTAAAAACATTCATTTCTCGGAATACTATTTCTATTCGCCAGTAGACTAACTAATTTAGTCTTGTTCTTTAAAGTGTGGAGTAGGTTTAATTACGACTGTATAAGTGTGCATGCTTTGTACAACTAAATGATACTAGGTAAAATGTTGATACAAAAGATGTTTCCAATTGTGTTGTGTAAAAGGCGAAAGAAAAAAAGGTCTATTATTTAATCAAGGCAAATAGAACTACTAGGAAGAAATCACGTGACTAGATATTGTTCAAGCTGATAACACGTATTGTTGTGATGAAAACACAAGAAGTTAATTTATCATATTAAACAAGGCTTCAGTGCAATTCATTTTTTTGTCTGAAATATTGGCACTTATTAGGCCATTGAAAACAAAAGTGCTTATAAACATAATAAATAATTTTACAGCTTTTGACTTTACAACATTTTTCATTAAATACTTTGTAAGCCGTTTTTAACGTTCACTTTGTCTTGTTTTTAATCTTCAGTCCTCCTTGGTGAGGTTTTATCTCTCTTTTATTGTCTTCCTATGGGTTTCAACATGTCTGGTAAGTCTCAGTGGGTCTCATGGCGGTTTTTCTCAACATAAGAGAATGTATAAGAACAAAGGAAACTTGGAAATGCAATATAAATGCATACAGATAGAATATGTAGATTGGTCTATGCTTTGTTGGCAGATTTTTAAAATTATTCTTTTATTATATAAGTTGATTAGAACATTATTATATTAATTTTGTACTTAAGAAGAAACTAAAAAAGTATTTAAAACAAGAGCAGCAATTCAGAGTTTATGAATAACTCTGAATTCTATTTTGATGTTGCGTGTAGACAGTTTTACCAGCTCAATTTTTCTGATTTTTAGCGGCCCCCGAAAGAGGAAAAGACGCTATTAGTTTTGTGTGGAATGTCTGGCCGTCCGACCCGTTAAGATTTCGTAAACTATAAAAAGATGAAAATCTGACACCATAATATTTTAGACCATACTAAGTTCTGATGCAACGGCTACTTTTTTCTTTTCTGAAAGCGAAAAATCTAATTTTTTAAATCACAAATGTAAGCAGTTTTTTAATCAAAATACACTACTTTTATAACTATTCACTATTAATAGTAGCAAACACGGGAGTCTCTTTAGAAGGGGTGATGTATATATATCATATTTTAAACATGTTTAATCTAATGGTTTTAGATTTGTTGTCTAAACATTTTTAATTACATTTTTATTGCTAAGTTATGTAAGCTCTGACATAATAACTACTACATATACACACAAAAAAAGATTTCTTTGTTTTTAAGAGAAAAAAAATCTATTTAGTATGCATATAAGTTGAAAATAATTTAAAACAACAATTAATAAGTTGTTTTTCAACTTATCGCGTGAACTGCAGCATACCACCCATGGGCTAGAACACTGACACTTTTTTTGTTTTTGTTTTTCACGGAAGTTTTTTTCTTGAGGATTTGACTAAGAGATTGACCCTTTACAAAACAATTAGATCAATTAGATACTCATTATAAGACATCATTATGCCAGGTTCACATCTAACTTCAAATTCACTTTCACCTATCCTTTGGTCTGCTGGACCGCTGAGGCATTACACAAGATCTGTCAACCTTCTTTCTCCATTCTTCTCTGTCATTTGTCTTTGGTAGAATTTCACTCTGATATTCTTTCTGAAAATATTGAAACCTGCCTTTTTACCAGCCTGGGTGGACCAATTTGGGGGCCGATTTTGAGTTTGTGTTTCCACACAAACTGTCTTTTTAACCTTGTTTTATTTATCGTTATAGTCTACTTAGGAGAAACTTTAAAAAATTATTTTCTCATGTATAAAACTATTTTAAAACACACTTTGTAGATTTAGAAAAAAATATTTCATTAATTTAAAAATAGTCGCGCAGTAAATATAAAGGTACAAGAAAAGGGAATCCAAAAACTATTAGTTAACCAAATAAAGCATCTGGACCTGATGGTATTCCAGCTAGATTACTCAAAGAACTAAGCAATGAACTAGCACCAGTGTTCAAAATACTTTTCAGGCATCTCTTAACCAGGGGAGAGTACCAAGGGACTGGAAAGAAGCTAATGTCACCCCCCTTATTTAAAAAAGGAGAAAAATCTGACCCAGGAAACTACAGACCAGTATCACTTACCAGCATCACATGTAAAATCCTAGAACACATAATATGTAGCAACATCATAAACCACTTAGACAAACATAATATCCTAACTCCATACTAACATGGCTTTAGGAAATATAGATCATGTGAAACACAACCAATAAGACTGATGATTTTTTCAAAAGGTTTAGATGATAGTGAGCAAATAGATGTTATCTTACTAGATTTTTCCAAGGCTTTTGACAAAGTTCACCACCATAGCTTGCTTAAAAATTTTTAAATATTTTGACATTAATGGTCTATTGCATCAGTGGATTAAAGATTTTCTGATAGGGAGAGAACAAACTGTAATAATAAATGGCTCTAAATCAACACCGATAACAGTAAACTCAGGTGTACCTCAAGGAACAGTGTTGGGTCCACTACTATTTTTAATTTACATAAATGATTTACCAAATTGCATTACTTCAGGAACAAAAGTCAGATTATTTGCAGATGATTGCATAATATATAGAACAATAAAAACAACACAAGATACAGAAATTTTACAAAGAGAATTAGATGAATTACAGAAATGGAAATCAAATTGGAGCATGTCTTTCCACCCAGAAAAATGTCAGTTATTAAGAGTAACAAAAAAACTAAAACAAATTAATTCACTTATCTTATTCGTGGTAAAGCAGTAACACAGACTAAAAACGCAAAATACCTAGGTGCTATAATAAATGAAAAACTGTCATGGAATCCCCATATTGATGAAACTATCAAAACATCAAACAAAGCATTAGGATTTATTAAAAGAAATTTCTATAAATTAATTAAGAACATAAAACTAAAATGTTATTTAACCTTGGTTAGGCCAATAATAGAATATGCATCTTCCGTTTGGGACCCTCAACTCAAGAAAACATTAAGAAACTGGAACATACACAAAATAGAGCAGTGAGATTCATAACAAAAGTATATTCACATTTGACTAGAGTAACAACCTTAGTAAAATCACTAAATTTAGAAAGCCTTCAGGACAGAAGATTCAAAAGTAAAGTAGCAATTATACATAAATCACTGAACCATAATCTTCAAATATAAAAACCAAATTTAATAAAATACTCTGAAAGACACAAAAATAAAGGCACATTCCTTGTCCCCTATGCTAGGACAAATTTGTACAAATACTCCTTCTTCCCTAGTGCTATTAGAGCATGGGCCTGAGCTAGCCAGGAAAACCAGTGACTTGGCCGAATTTAGGTCATTGGTTAATATGCATGACTAAATGCATGACGCGTAGGACGTAATCATCTTATTTTTTGAAGAAGACCGGTAACAAAGTACATGGTATAAAAACATAGGTCTACAAAGGTAGTTTTTAGTTTTCAGAAAGTCTGTTGTTAACGTGTTGTTGTTGTTTTAACTCATTTATATTTAAGGCATAAATATCTTTCTAAATAACTTTTTTTTTTACTTTGCCTGACAAAAACTAGTCAATCTATAGAATGTCTAGGCAGAGTAGGAAATGGAGATTCATTTCGTACTTTGCCTAAAAACGACCGGCATTCTATAGAATGCCTGTATTTCGCACTATGCCGGTAACGTATACGTACGCGCGAGTTTACATCTCTCGACGTACAGCTTTTAAAGTTAGCAGGTGATACAAAGTTAGGTGTAATGTTTTTTCTTTTAAATATTTTGACGAAAACTATCTGTAGGAAACAAATAATTGTATTTACGTGAAAAGTATTTTCTAATTACTAAACTACAGAGCATTGTGTTTATATTCTCGGATCAAGTTGAGACTTTGCACAATTATATATTGTTCATGACACACATTCATTAGTCTCTAATACTTAGTTTTGTTTTAGATTGAAGTGTGCTAAGCTAAGGGGAGATAGTCTTTGGGTAGAGAATTTTTTCGTTCGCTAAAAAAATTTAAACTTTAACTATTTTACAGCATAAAACTTTTTTATTAGTACTTGTATGGCTCAGTGACCGATGCGTATAATATCAATAATAGAGGTTCGAGACCTCGATTTTTAATTCAGAATCGAACTAATTTCTTTAAATAGCTTTTTAAAAAGCACACGGAAACCTCCCAGATACTCCACCCCCCCCCCCACCCCCCAATCCGTTTTCTCAACTGGTCCACAAAAGCGCACTGAGCATGCTATAAGAATGAAAGTTGCACTTAAAAAATAATTTTAAAATTTCCAATCGCACAAATTCATTATTGTTAGTATAGTTCCATGGTCTAGATTACTCTAGAGCTGTTAAAAGTTAATCCCATGATTGAGTCAGAGTAACTGATGCAATATCACTCAATATATGCTTGTTTTTTTATCAAAGGTATTTAAATGTTTTGTTATTTACCTCCCTTCTACATCCAAACTTTCGTTTCATTTTTTTCCTTTAAATAAATACTAACGGAACTTTAGATTATTACATCCCGGCCCAAACTTCCTGCACAAAGGCAGTGGGTTGCAGCGGTAGGGATTGAACTAACGACCATTGTAACGATAGTCCGAAGCGCATACCACACGACCATTCACATGTAAAAAAAAATCCTTTGATCTGTTGTATCCGGCTTAGTTTTGAAACAATCAATTTCCCTAACATTTATTATCTATGCAAGTGACAACTCAAATATTTTATTTGTTTAAAAGAAACATCAGTTGTCAAGTTGATTACTGAAAGAACATCCTCCTGTGCGTTAGTTTACTTCCTGTATCGTCTGCAAAAAAAAAGCAACTCAATAGCTTGATGGGTAGGCTTAGATTTGTGTGTGTGTATGTGTGGGCATGCGTGCGCGCTAACATTAATTCGAGGCTGGTTGTTGATCAAATGATTTTTCTGAACTTTATATATTTTTTTTTACAATTGGTCTATTATCAAGATCCGTCTGGTCACTGGGATGGCATAGCGTAGCCTGTCGTAAAAAAAAAAACACTTTTGTCATAGGAAATGGTATCATAACTTCTATTGGGATTCTACAGTACCGAGTACATTGTTTGGTATATTGCTTATAAAAACAGTGTCGACTATCTTTCCTAGTAATCAACAGAAACCGGATGGTTTTGTTATTGAGTAATTCTTAATTTAACGCAGATAAAGCCATTGTCTGCCGGGACTCGATTTAAGTTCTTTCTGCCTGAACTTATTTTTGGTAAATAAAAAAAAAATTCTCACAGATGAGTCAGCTTAACCATACAAAGCACCTCACTCTCCCTTAATCTTTTGTTCTGTTTTGTTATTACAAGGCTTATATCAAGTCACGATTGTGCGATTGGTTTAAGACATACTGAGAGATAGGCTTTGAGGCTGTTTTGATTGGTGCAAATGAGCTTGCTAATGACTTAGAAGTTAACCCCGTGTTTTAACAGAAGAAAGAGGGAATGCTATTTATGAATCTTCCCATTAACCCATTTCAGACCCCGAGACATAGTTTTGAACTTTTCCCACCAAGTTGTTGACAAGGCATTGCAGCATCTTCAACCAGGGTTTATGCAGTTCTTTGGATTTCTGTATAATTTTCAGAATATGGCAAAGGATAATATCAGAAAAATTTTCAGCCGACTTTGAGATTGCTCTGACAAACATCTCAAAAGACAAAGATGATTTATCGATATATGCTTTCTGAAGAAATGGAGACAGTAAAGCCAATACTGCCTGCTCAGAAACAAATGCCCAAGGAACTGTTTCATTATCTTGCTTCTAATGATAGTTCTACTGCATTCCCTAATTTGCTGATATCTTTATGATTATTGGTGACGATTCAAGTGGCAGTCGCTTTAGGTGAAAGAAACTTTTCCAAGCTCAAATAGATCATAACCTTAGGTCAGTAATTCATCAAGAATGATATAACAATTTAGCGCTTTTATCTATTGAATCTCCTATAAGCAGAGACATAAATTTTCTAACAGACTTTGTTATGCAGAGACATAAATTTTTCTTACAGACTTTTCTAAGTTTTAAATTATTCTGTGTCATTATATTATTAATGGTAATGATGTTTTGGAAAAATTCGTTTTTATACTTTGCTATTATAGCTTAGAGATTACAACAATTCGCTTGTGAAGTTATGTTTTTAGTTTTTTTCCTATTCATATTATATAGTAAAAGTTGATATAATGATCTAATTAGTAGAAATAGTTGTTATAAAAAAATAGAAGTGGGGCCTCGCAAGCATCCATTAAATTGGGCTTCGTAATTCGTAAGGCCGGCCCTGAATAGATGACTATAAAACCTTCTATTTTCATACGCGATTCACTGACTTGGCGACTAGTGACAAGTGTGTTGGCTTGAGGAGACTTGAAGCCTTGAGCTCGAAATTAGGTATTTTAAACTTTTTTTTATAAATGCATTTAAAAAGCGATCACGGTAACATTAACAAGATTCCCCATTCTTTCTCTCCCTTCCCTTTCCCAACTGGTCCAATCAAGTGATAGAATCATAGCATATTGAGAAAACAAATGACAGGAAATTGCGCTAAGCAAAAACAATTGGTAAAAAAAATTGCTAATCGCACAGATTTATTATTGTTAGTCTAAAATAAATCTATTACAAATTTAATTACTTGACTGATCCAAACTGATTGATACAATTAGACCACATATAAGCCGAGACGAAAGTCCAGAGCGCATAGAAGGCAGATGTTTAACTTAGCCTACAAAAACTTTATCTATAAAATATGTTGGTATTCTGATGCTCGCTGTGCAGTATACAAAAAATAACTTATAAATCTTAAGTTTACAAAGAATAACGTTTTACCTTAGATTGATAAAACATTCAATCTCAGTCTTTGGTAGAATTCACTTTATGAAAATATTGTTTTTCTGTCAGAGACGTGCCTGCCTATAGGCCCTATTGCTTTTATGTAGTCTTTCTTGCAACACATGACACTATAAAACAAAGATTTATTTTGTTTAGGTTTCTGGAATAGTTCCAGATGTTTTTAAAAAATGTAACCAAATTTCCGTTACGAAAAGCTGAACTTTTGAAAAACTAATAGTACACATAAAACAAGAAAACAACGCTTTCTGTAGGAAGTAGACTTATACTAGATCTATATACGCAAGCGAATCTAATCAAAGACCACATCAAAAAGTTTACGTTTGACGTTTATAGTGGTGTAACGTGCCCTGCACTTGTATGAGAGTTACATCATCGATACCCTTTTTATTCGAAATGATTACGAATATGTCAATGTATGTAAACACACACACACACACACACACGTTGAGGCATACACACATTATATGGAGCTAGGGGATGGTGGTGGGATCAGATGGAGAGTCAAATACACCTTCCAGGTAACAGATGGCCTGTTCAACTTAATATAGTAACCTGATAGCGAACGTGACGGTACCATAATTAAAACAGGCGGACCTGGCAACACACGTTGTGTTCCTGGCAGTTGTTAACATCCTGATCACTCGTGCGTTGAAGACGGTTTAAAAACAAACAAGAAGAACAAAAAATACTCAAAGATCTTCAACCTCAGGAAGAGGGTCGCGGTGGGAGTAGAAAAGGAATGAAGCAAAATACATATGCTTAAAAAAAAAACAACAAAGCTTGTACTTAGTATAATTCTCAAACTGATCCACAAAAAAAGATTGGACCATATTGCATTGACAATGCTACAATCATGAAAGTTGCGCTAAACAAAAACAATAAATTTAACAAATTTCCAACCCAAATTTTTATTGCCAGTCTAGTTGTATTAGAAATTAATTTCACGATTAATTCAGAATATTTGAATTCGATTTCGTGTATTATACGCTTTATACAATTATTCTACTTGTTTATAAATCTGAAGTAGATTGATAAAAGCTTGGACGTGCTATAGGCCTATACGCGCTGGACTTTCGTTCAGTCGTCTCGATGGTCTTGGGTTCTTACCCTGCTTGAAGCCATCCCCCGTTGTCTTGCTGGAAGTTTGGATTACAAAATAGATTATCTTCAACTCTGAAGGAACACCTGAAACATGTGAAAAAAAAAAAAAAAATAATAATTTACAAACAGATGTAGTACTTCATGGAAAGGAGGAGACAATCATTAATTTTTTTTAGCATTTTTGTATCAATTACTTCCCTTTTTTTTTCAAATTTATCTTTTACAAGTTTAGTAGGCCTATTAGTTGAGCATCGTTGTTGAGCTTGATTAGAAGACTATATATACATGGTAGAGCATCCGATTTAAGCTAAGGGGTAACGATGAAGGTACATGAATCCAAAACTATCAAGCTACTGGACAAATAGAATTCTATATACACTTTTTGAGTTTCTTTAAGTTTATCTTTGCCTGGTTAAAAAATCAAAGTTGTGTAGAAGTCTAGAGAGAATTTGGGATCTCCATTTTACAACAGTAAAAAAGTGCGGATCTTAGTCAAACCGCCTGTAGTGAGTTTAAAAAAAAAAAAAGAACCTTAAGACAAGTTTAGATAGAAAAAATGAATTAGAATCCAGTGTCAGCTAATATGTGTTCCTTTGCCTGGATATCATTAAGTGGAAAGTACTATTGGTAAAATGTACGCATTTTTTAAAATGAGATTCACTTTACCTTACTAAGCCCGCTATGAATTTGTATTAAGCTACCTGATTAGAACCACTTTAATTCACATCACCAGACTAGATTTTGATCACTGTTGATTCGCATCACCTAAATAGATTTAGACCCTCGTTGATTCGTATCCCCTTAGTAGATTTAGATCCCTGTTTATTTGTATCTAATTACTAGATCCCCGTTAATTCGTATCACCCATAAATCCCAATTAATAGAATTCGTATTCCACAATTTGCTAAGCATTGATGCGACGTTGCAGGATAGAATATATTTCATTGGACAATAACTTTTAATACAGAGAGAAGAATCGTGAGCTGCTTCCGCTTCCAAGAGGAAAAAAAACATTAAGAGTGCATGTGAAAGAAAGAAATATAAGATTGCATATTAAGGAAAGAAATATAAGAGTGCGTGTGAAGGAAAGAAATGTAAGAGTGCGCTTGAAGGAAAGAAATGTAAGAGTGCACGTAAATGAAAGAAATGTAAGAGTGCACGTGAAGAAAAGAAATGTAAGAGTGACGTAAATGAAAGAAATGTAAGAGTGCACGTAAATGACAGAAATGTAAAAGTGCACGTGAAGAAAAGAAATGTAAGAGTGCATGTAAATGAAAGAAATGTAAGAGTGCACGTGAAGAAAAGAAATATAAGAAAGCATATAAAGGGAATAAATATAAGAGTGTGTGTGAAGGAAAGAATTGTAAGAGTGCCCGTGAAGAAAACAAATGTAAGAGTGCACGCAAAAAAAAGAAATGTAAGAGTGCACGTAAATGAAAGAAATGTAACAGTGCATGTAAATGAAAGAAGTGTAAGAGTGCACGTAAATGAAAGAAATGTAAGAGTGTATATGAAGGAAAGAAATGTAAGAGTGCACGTAAATGAAAGAAATGTAAGAGTGCACGTGAAGAAAAGAAATGTAAGAGTGTATATGAAGAAAAGAAATATAAGAGTGCACGTAAATGAAAGAAAAGTAAGAGTGCATGTAAATGAAAGAAATGTAAGAGTGCACATGAAGAAAAGAAATGTAAGAGTGCATGTGAAGAAAAGAAATGTAAGAGTGCACTAAAATGAAAGAAATGTAAGAGTGCATGTGAAGGAAAGATATGTAAGAGTGCACGTAAATGAAAGAAATGTAACAGTGCATGTAAATAAAAGAATTGCAATAGTGCGCATGAAGAAAAGAAATGTAAGAGTGCACTTAAATGAAAGAAATGTAAGAGTGCACGTAAATGAAATAAATGTAAGTGTGTATATGAAGGAAAGAAATGTAAGAGTGGATGTGAAGGAAAGAAATGTAAGAGTTTATGTGAAGATTTTTTGTTGTTATTTATTTCCCACAATCTCAGCCAGTGAAATAATACACGAACATACATTTATAAAAAACAAAGAAAAACAAAAAATGTGCAATTTAAAATGCAACATTTTCAAAGAAAAATATTATTATTTTCTTTGTTTTATTTAGCTTATTTTCATTTTCAACAATATAACTTATTCGCTTTCAAAGCTTTTTGCACTGAAGAAATGTTTTCACATTCCTGTAGGCCCCTACACAATCAATACCTAATTTTTTTTGATTATCAATACAAACTAGCGGAATCTTCAAAAATGAGGTAGAAGTCACGAGACGAGTCTAGCTGATCTTATTTCTTTTTTAAAAAATGTAGGCTAGTTCATAAACCACGTAATATACAGGGACAATAATTCACTGATTCATTTAGCCTATTTGCGTTTGCATTTGCTTTCATTTCTGCCTTTTCCCGCCCAAAAGTTGTAAGAATCGGTAAGGCTTATTTGGAACTTTATTGCACATCTGCAGAAATCTGGCAATGTTTATCAGTGTGGTCTCGTTGGTCATCACTATGATGTCTCCCAGGAATTCAGAATCTAGGAACGGCTTGTACATAGTCATAAGTGACAATAATGACCTCGGTATGAGCGTTGAGACAGTAAGTATAGGCTAGAATGAACATGTCAACATCCTCGAGGGGTGAAGAAAAGTCGAGCAGACGAGGAGCCTCATAGCAAGAGTTAGTGTTCTCCAATGTCTGGTTGAGCGTGCTGCAGAAGATCCTCAAATTTTCATAACCGGCGTCCGCACGCGTAATATTCAATGTGAGTGCTACAAACAACAAGACTGTACACAGCATCTGGAAATTGAAAATGGGTGGAAAGTCAACAATGTAGTATAATCGTGGTAGCAATCATTTAGATTTAAGGTAGGCTTATTAGGAAATAAAGTTGTAAGTGATGCCAATCAGCAGTCAATGCATGTTTCTCATTCGTGGATGCACTTAAAATTCGACAAAGGTTCTAATTCAAAATACGGAGTAGATCAGTAAATTTAATACACAAAAAAGCAGGATAGTCAGTTCTGAAATCTGAATGTATCATTATATGAAAAACAAAATTATACAGAAAAATAGGTTCTATCCTTTTTTATAACATTACTATATGATAAATAATAAATACTATAATAATTGTGTGTTTTATATTATTATAGAATTACGTTTTTTTCCTTCTATGTATTCATTACAATAATTAACAGTTTATATTTCATAACCAGATCCCCCCGCTTCAGCTGAAAACCCTTAATATAGATGAGTGAGATGCCAAAGCTTTCATTGTCAACTCTGCAAAAGCTGAATTCTTTCAAAATGTGATAAAATAGTTCCATTCTCAGCAGTGGCGTAGCTAGCAGGGTGGTGTGGGCCGCACGGGGCATCAAGAGGTGGCGGCATAAAACTGGTTATGGAAAAGTATATAATGGTTTGTTTTTTTTAATTACTAATCAGTAATAGTAAAATCTCTTTTGTGAAGGTGGTATCTGGGAGAAGGTTTTCCAATCATACAGAAAGTATTTTTTAAAAAAGCGTAAATAACGACTACACTTTATTACGAAATTTGAAACTTTTGGCTGTTTTTTTTTACCTTTTTTTTTGGAGGGCATCATGAGAAACTGTCGCACATGGCATCAAATACCCTAGCTACGCCACTGATTCTCAGCATACTTTGTAAACAAAACAAAAAATGCCTGTAAAGGAATAAAACACTATAAATCATTATTCATTATGACCACACATCATTGCCAGACAAAGAACGCAGCATTCTCACATATTCCAGAGAAATCCATCACTGAGACTCAATGCGTGATTATTTTTTTACAGAATTCTTTTAACTTTTTTTTTAACTTTCAACTTTTTGTATTTTATGTGTTGAATGATTGTGTGGATTACACTCTTTCGTGAGGATATTTCTTTGTATATATGCAAAACTCATTTGCCCCTCAAAATACACATTTCTAGGTCTGGGAATACACATTTCCATTTTGGAATATAGGTATGTCTGTATAAAGTATACACAAACACTTCTTAGGCCAGTTGTAGCCTGCATCATAAAGCCCCAACAAAATACAATAGACACACTACTTTTAAATGAAACTCCTCTCCCCAAACGACACATTTTTTGGCCCTTGTATGTTAAGTGAGACAGCAAGCATTACAATGACAAGTCATACTTTTTTTCAAATACAATATTATACATCCCCCATCACACTGATATAAAGAAAAAAAAACTCACATTCACGCTGACAATTATCTAAATCTAGAGGAGAGTTACAATAAGATCTAGATCTAGATATGTGCAGAAATAAACTTGACTAAATGAGACATAGAAAGTTATGCTCAATGTTATGTACAATGTTATACACACAACACAATTTAGCTATTGATACTCTTTAGTTTAAATTACTCGACTTTTATTTATCAATAGCCGACCAGGCTCACCTAAAAAAATTGATTTTCATTTATTTTTATAATTGAAAGTAAAGATCACTGGTTAACTAGAAATAAATTATAAGAAGGTTGGAAAGCCATTTGTGTAGTACACTAGGACACAGGTTCTAAAACGTTTTTGACCCGGAGACCCCTTTATATAGTCAAAACTTGCCCACGGACCCCTAAAAAAAAGCTACATAAATGCATAATATTTAACTCTTTCAGCCTGTTTTGCCAGTATACTGGCAAAATAGCTATACCTCATAGCCTGGTTTGCCAGTATACTGGCTTTTGGGGGGTGGCTTCTAAAATTAGTCCGTTTCTTGTAGTTAGAGTTTTTAAAGTTATTTCTAAAAACAAAAATAGTAAAAAGAAACGAAACCTTCCTTTTTAAGCGTCTTTATGCAATAACCTGGATTGTTTTTTTGTTTTAATATTATTTTAATTAGTGTGTTGCTTAGCAAACATAAACAAACATGGATGCTATGCCTGGATGCAGTGGTGTTAGTGGTAGGCCTAAAAGATTAACGGTAGCACAAGCTACTCAATTGTTTTTAGCTTTAGAAAGTTCTAGTGATAGTGATAGTGAAGAAGATTCGACATATTTGCCAGAAAATCATGGTGTAGATGATAACATTGTGAAGAAGAAAAGAGCTAGATATGATGATACTGTGGTTGACTCAGATTCTGACAGTGATAGTGGCAGTGAAACTATCAATGATGGGACTGGTATTATTGCTACAATTCCAGAACCAGATGATTTTAGACCTAGAACTAGTGGTAATAATGATGGGTGGCAATGGGAGAGGGTTGCTGACAATTGTCCTGTCAGTACTGCCAATACATTTAGAATGTCCCAGCCTTCTAAAAGTGGAGTCAATTCTGAGTTAGATTTGACAAGAGATTCTACACCATTTGATGTTTTTACCAGGCTAGTAGATGGTTGTATCATGACCTTTTTAGTTGATAGCATAAATGATTATGCTAAAATTGTGATTCAAAAACACAATCCTCCTACTGTCAGGTCCACTTTTAATAATTGGACAGACACAAATGTTGCAGAAATGTACAAGTTTCTTGCAGTTTTTATTTCGATAGGTCTACAAAACAAAAAGTCTGTCAGGGACTTTTGGTCTAATAAAGACATATATTATCAGCCATGGTTTAATACCATGTTTACAAGAGCTAGATTTGAGCTCTTGTTCTTTAGCATGATGCATGTAGGTGAAGCGGTCTCGGTCGGTAAGGATAAAGTTGAACCCTTCGTAAAGATGATGTGTTCAAATATTCAAAAGGCATTTTATCCTTTTGAGGAGGTTGCTATTGATGAGATGGTGATAGGATTTAAAGGCAGGTTTGGACCATTACAGTACAACCCTAGTAAGCCTGAAAAGCACCACATAAAAAATTATGGCCTGTGTGATAGCAGTACAGGTTATGTAATAAATCTTATTACTTATTATGGAAGTGACACTTCTTACTCAGACTCATCAAACAGTATTACCAGCCATGCAGTCAAAATATTTGATACCCTTCTACAACCACTTCAAAGTGGGCATCATATTTTTGCTGATAGATATTATACATCAACAGATCTCTTGGAATATCTAACTCAGAAAAGATTTTATTATACTGGGACAGTCAACTTGGCTAGGAAAAATTTCCCTGCCGAGCTCAAGAAGCAAAAGCTGCGTCACAGAGAAACTCAATTTTACAAGTCTGTGGGCAGTATAAATGCTCTTTGTGTGGCATGGCAGGATAAGAAAGCTAAGAAGCCTTGCATTATGGTGTCCCAAAATCAACCAATCGCATCATTAATGTGCAACAGAAGCGCAGTGTTGTCGAGAAGCCAGAAATGATGAATGGTTGCGACAGGGCAGACCAAATGCTCTCTTATTATTCTGTGCATTCTAGAAAAAGCATGAAATGGTGGAAGAAAGTCTTCTTCTGGATATTAGAAATTGCACAGATTAATGCCCTCATCATTTATAATGCCACACAGGTTACATGTGACCAGCCTTCAAAAAAGCTTTCTTTAAAAAAATTTAAAGAAACTTTAATTGATGGTTTAGTTGATGCTGCCACTGCACTGGGTGATGTTCCCAGACAGGTGAAAGTGAAGACTGTTAAAGCTGTCAGCAAAATAGCACCTGGGCCTCATCTTGTTCATTATGAAGACAATGATCGCCCTTGTGTCTATTGCAAGAGTCAATCACAACGGAAGCGCACTAGATTCTTTTGCTCGGGTTGCCCGTCGCAACCTCGGCTCTGTGTGAAACATTGTTTTCGTCTATACCATGAGGATCTGGCAAAACAATAGCTTTCGAGTAGTGGCAGTGGCATCAATGTAATGTAAATATATGTATATATATGTGTGTGTAACAAATGTATATAAAAAAAATCATTGTGTGGAAGGAGTGTTTGTTGAGATTTTAACTTAAAAAAAATAAATAAGGCTGATTGTTTTCATGCCCTGCTCAACACAAATTTCGAATCGGTTTCTTTCATTTATGTTGAGGTTCATTACGAAATGAATGGACCTCATTCACCAATCGTAAACAAACAACATTTTGTCACGTGATAATATTGATAAAGCAACGGAAAAAAAACTGTCACGTGATAGCCATTGTGTATTAAAAATTAGATCGTGATGTGTATAGAAGAGATAGAGAATCACGTAACTAGATGTTGTTTGTTTACGATTGGTGAATGAGGTCCATTCACGTTGTACCAGATAAGGTTTAAAACCAGTCAACAACTTCTTTGCTATGATCCATAATGTAAAATAGAAATTGGGAATATGTTGTTTGTTTGTTTTTTAACCAAAATATGTGGTATCCTTGTTTACACATGGTTTAAGATCCTCTTTTGTGTATCTTTTTCAATACGTTGCTCCTGCATTACTATGAATTTATCTGTCATTTGGATCTGAGTTTGTCCACGCGCAAAAGGGTTTAAGACCCAGTCAGGAATGTCCAAGTGAAGACCTGTAAAGAATGTCTTTAAATCTTTGGTTTATGACGAACTTGAATTAACAGTAGTGATGGGCGATTTGATTAGTATTCCTCAAATTACTGATAGGATTAAGCTGGCTTTTAGTGAAGAAGTTATTTTAATTGTTTGCAATTTTCTTCTTTCTGCGGACTCCCTTCGGACGTTTCGCGGTACCCTGGGGGGTCCGCGGACCACTGTCTGAGAAACACTGCACTATGACACATTAACAAATATACTTTAACACATTAATAAATATGCTTTAATACAGTATTAACATTTTTATAAGTATACAAAGCATATATCAACTCACCGCCTTTCTATCAAAAGGTTTGAACAAGTTATTTTTCCCACACCCATTCTCTGATCAATTTGAAACTTTCCACAATTTTACTTAGCGTAGACATATGTGCATCAAAATAAAAATTGTCAATTTATTACTGGTTATTAATTATTTTGTTAGGAACCAACAATCCTTCAGTCTTCACATATGCTTAAATATGTCGGGGTTTGTCCCCTTAAATAATTGTGCACATGTTTCTCGGATCAAGTTAAAACTTTTTTTAATTATTTATTCTACCTAACAAAACATGAATCAAGTAAAAATTAACTAATAAGTCAATTAATTAGTGGTAATTAATTATTTTGCTTGATATAAAAAAGGGAAATAACTTCTATTTTCTTGAGTGATATAGTTGTAAGTGCGGAGTTCTTCGCCTTGTTTTTTTTTTTTTTAAAGGATTTTTTTTTTAGATTTTGCTTGTTTAACGCATCAAGTTGTATGCTTTAACACATTAATAGATATACTTAAGCACATTAATAAACCTACTTAAACACATTAAGAAATAGTGTACACAATTCTCCATATGGTTTCAATATATTTACAAAGCTTGTATTAACTCACTTTGTCTAGTAAAAATGTAGTGCATGTTTTTTTCTCTCACTTTCAACCTTACAATATTGATATGGTCGTGATTTGCTGTTCTTTTCCTTGGATAATTTATTATTATTATTATTATTATTATTTTATATTTTGCTTGTTTAGTAACCTTTTCAAAATCATTTTTTTAGTTGTTTCTTTTTCTATATAGTAAAATTAGTATTTTAACAAAATGTTCTTAATTGATTGACGGATTAGTCTAGGTTGTAAATAGAACATCTAAAGAATTAAATAACTATGGGTGAATCGAAAGGAAATATTTCACTTTTATTTGCATTAACTTTAACTTTAGTGTAGATCTGTTAGTTATCATGAATATATCACTACGTCTTACTTAAACACTTTTGTTTTAAACTTATTTTTGCACCAATGAATATTTGCAGAGCAAATAATACTACTCACGAGTTTAGACATTGTGTCCAGGAGTTGATAAAATTATAATGATAAACAGATCTTCAGATAACAAAATCCTTCAGAAAACTAATATGGTTTGATTCCAAACGTTGGCTCTTGATTTTCAATGAGCGCTAACTTTAGTTTCCAAGTCAATCTTGTATCTAACTTATGCTTTTTCCCTATCACCAAACTTGAGAAATATTTCTTCAAGCAGTCAATGAATATTCTCAAAAGGTCCCTTTTAGAGTGCAGATCAGTTAAAGAAAGGGAGTTATCGTTCGTTTTTGGGTTTACATCTCGCTCATGGATCGTTGAGTAAACTTTGTCAACGTCGTTTTGTTTTGCTGTTACGTAAGGAGTTTACGACAGTGGATTGGCAATCCATAAATAATGTCCATATTGGAGGCGTGCTTTGTAAAATAGTCTGACCTCAAATAAAAGCAAGTGGGTACTTCAACGAATCATCCCCCAGTGGCATACCTAGGGTATTAGATGCCTTTTGCAGCAGCTCCTTTTGATGTCTTACAGTTAATGTAAGCGCCACCAGAAGGATCCGGAGCAGTGTCCTGTGTTTTGAGCTGCATGAACACTGGCATCTACAGCGCACAATTTACCATAGAAACGGGCGTCTTCCGCTAATACCAGTGTTGAAAATACTTTTTCAGGCATCTCTCAACCAGGGCAGAGTACCAAGGGACTAAAAAGAAGCTAATGTCACTTCCCCCCCCCCCCCCCCATTTAAAAAAGGAGAAAAATCTGACCCAGGAAACTACAGACCAGTATCACTTATTACCAGCATCACATGTAAAATCCTAGAACACATAGTATGTAGCAACATCATAAACCACTTAGACAAACATAATGTCCTTACTCCATACCAACATGGCTTTAGGAAATATAGATAATGTGAAACACATCTGTGAGCTTGCGCTCCCAGAGCTATATTTTTGTGCATTCTATTTTTTATTGGCTAGTGCCAAATTTATTATTTGTACTTCCGCTTTTTGTGTAGGTTATGGTGGGGTGTATAAAAAGTGATGTACTACATGCTGTCTTAAAACAGTTCAGTGTACAGTTGACCAGTGGTCAGTATAGTATGTCTGTGTGACAGCCGAAGATCTTTGTGGTCTGTCGTGTAATTATTTTATATTTCTGTACCTGGGACGGCCTGTAAGAGTATAACTATTTTATATTTTCTTTTACTAGATCTATGGCACACTGTGTGTAAATATGCTAGATATATTTTTAGTTTTATTTTCTAGTTGGCAGTTTATGTTTTAAGATGTGATTTAAAGATGGCGGCATCCATCAGTCCTGCTTTTCTAGATCTAATAGAATATATGATTTTATGTATTGCAGGCTATTGTTACTGCTGTTTTAAACTGCTTTTAGCTGCTGCAATTACACTGCTGTTTTAAGTTGCTGTTGTAGATTTATTTTGTTTCTGTACTAGATCTTGTTTAGTATTGCCTTAGTCAAGACTTAGTGGCTTATACGGCTTAGTTATACTCACTTATACTGTTATAGACTATAGTCTGTTTCTGTTCTTAAGTAAGGTACTAAGTCTAAGGCTAAGATGTTCTTGTTTTGGTTATAGTTATGGGTTGGTTGTTGTAGTAGGATATTGTAGATCTATACTAGTTTATTGTAGTGAGTTTGTGTAGGTCTAGGCTAGTAGTTGTAGTGATTTAGTTAGATAGTTGGGTTGATCAGTTTGTGTTAGTTTGTAGTGGTGTAGATTTAGAGGGTTTTAGTTAGTTGATGGGTTCAGTAGTGGTGGTTAGTCAAGTTAGTGTATATATTATATTTTATTATTGATTTATTTTTGCATATGTAAATAAAGTTTCGTTTATTTATCCTAACTAAAGTTTTGTTATCTTGCTTTCCTTTAGTTTAGGTTAGTTATAGCTAGTTGTCTGGTTACTTAGGCGACTCTAGTCCCTTGGTCACCATACCGAGGTGCACAGATTGAGCCCACCCAGTAGCGCTAACATCTGCCTACTGTTGGTAAATTTTAATGTTGAGCAGAAGAGAAAAGGTCTCTCCCACTCGCGCCTGCCTGACCTGCTCACACAACTAATAGGACTAATCGATGATTTTTTCAAAAGGTTTAGGTGATAGTGAGCAAATAGATGTTATCTTACTAGATTTTTCCAAGGCTTTTGACAAATTTCCCCACAATAGTTTGCTTAAAAAATTAAAATGTTTTGGCATTGATGGTCTGTTGCATCAGTGGATTTAAGATTTTCTGATAGGGCGAGAACAAACTGTTATAATAAATGGCTCTAAATCAACACCAATAACAGTTAACTCAGGTGTACCTCAAGGAACAGTCTTAAGTCCACTACTATTTTTAATTTACATAAATGATTTAGGCAACCATATTGCATTAGTTTAGGAACAAAAGTCAGATTATTTGCAGACGATTACATAATATATAGAACAATAAAAACAACACAAGATACAGAAATTTTACAAAGAGAACTAGATGAATTACAGAAATGGGAATCAAATTGGAGCATGTATTTCCACCCAGAAAAATGTCAGTTATTAAGAGTAACAAAAAAACTAAAACAAATTAATTCCACTTATTTTATTCATGGTAAACCAATAACACAGACTAAAAACGCAAAATACCTAGGTGTTATAATAAATGAAAAACTGTCATGGTATTACCATATTGATGAAACTATAAAAACATCAAACAAAGCATTAGGCTTATTAAAAGAAATTTCTATAAATCAAATAAGAAAATAAAACTAAAATGTTATTTAATCTTCGTTAGGCCAATAATAGAATATGCATCCTCTGTTTGGGACCCCTCAACTCAAGAAAACATCAAGAAACTGGAACAGACACAAAATAGAGCAGAGAGATTCATAACAAACGAATATTCACATTTGACTAGAGTAACACCTTTAGTAAAATCACTAAATTTAGAAAGCCTTCAGGATAGAACACTTAAAAGTAAAGTAGCAATTATACATTAAACACTGAACCATAATCTTCAAATACAAAAACAAAATTTAATAAAATACTCTGAAAGACACAAAGATAATGGCACATTCCTCGTCCCATATGCTAGGACAAATTTGTACAAATACTCCTTCTTTCCTAGTGCTATTAGAGCATGGAATGGGTTGCCTGAGCTAGCCAGGAAAACCAGTGACTTGGCAGAATTTGAGTCATTGGTTAATATGTATGACTAAATGCATGACGCGTAGGACGTAATCATGTTCTTTTTTGAAGTAATGTCTGTATTATATAAGATAAAATACTGAGTAGGAGCAACATTCAAAGAACATGTATATATATATATATCCTAAAATCATTTTCATATTACTCTAGTCCCTCTATACTGCACCTGTTTTGCTCAAGCAAAAGACGTCAACTGAAAGACGCAAGTACATTCTAGAAAATGTTAACCGTTGTGACAAGAATCACGTTGACAGAGAAATGCTTATTCAGCTTTACTTGATCAATATTCAAATAAGGATGATAATATTTTTTTTCTCCATTGGATTTAAATAAATGACCGTCTGCTAGCTTTCATATTTTTGGCTGGCAAAA
This sequence comes from Biomphalaria pfeifferi, assembly GCA_030265305.1. Taxonomy (NCBI): domain Eukaryota; kingdom Metazoa; phylum Mollusca; class Gastropoda; family Planorbidae; genus Biomphalaria; species Biomphalaria pfeifferi. The sequence goes on along the minus strand of JASAOG010000039.1, from coordinate 1,344,295 downwards.
CAAACAATGATTCTTATCAAAATTTTCAACCAGCTCTTGTTCAGTGAACAAAATTACCAAATTAGGGAACCTTAAATTAGTAATCGTAGATCGCAAACAGTTTTTCATCAACTTTAGTTTAAAACTTTTGCTCACAGTTGTCTCAAATATAGTAAGAATATTAAGATGCCCCATAAATCACCAAAAATAAAATGTTCTGATATGACTCTTGAGCTTAAAAAATCATTGCTTGGGAAGTTCCGAAGCTTCAGAAAAAAGAACTGCTACAACTAACAAAATTCATTTTTGTCAGTGTCTCTATACAAAGAGTGATTTCAATCTGGGTATTTAATAGTTGCGAAAGCCAATAGAAATCGTTTTTATCTGACATCACGAACAACTCGGTCCAAGGAAGAATTCCTTTTCCTCTGTAAATGTAGATATAGTTCTTTTTGTGCATTAATACACAGCATCTGTCAAGTTCGCTTGACATCTTTTTCTTACTTCAAATACTTCTTTCAGGTTCTGTATTCATCCCCAGCTCTGAGACACATGCTTTTGTTTAATAGGGCCCTACTGATTTGAGCGCGATGTCCTTCCGCTAATAGCTAGGAATGTCCTTAATGTTTTCAGTATGAGTTCGCAGTCTCGAATCAACACTCTTTATTTTTTTTTTTGGTAAAGGTTTGCGCGACGTTTATTTTAATTAATACAAGTGCCCTAATCTACAAGGCAAATAAAAAAAAAATTAAAAGGACTACATAGCGACATCTAATCCGCCTGCTTCAGCAAATTAAGCTTGTAGGTCTACTTCCACTAGTCAGTGTCTCCAGAGTTTGATACATTTGTGAAAATGTTTTACTAAGCATATTGACAGCTTCTCCCTTGCCGCTTCATTTAATTAAACGCTTTATTCAGTTGCTTTGATGAGGGCGTGCCAACGATGTCCTGAAGTTGAGAACTAGATGCGCCAACTATCGGGTGTACAAAAAATAATAATCATGGAATCAGCTTCAGCAGCCCAAATACCAGAACGATTCAGGAGATCGTATTGTGCTTTATAATCATATATTTTATGTCTATGTTTATAATTGTCTTTAAGAAAACACTTTTCGATACGGAAGACTGGACCTCCCTTGACCGCAGAATTATCATAGCTTTGACCTCTGCAATGGCATGCTTATCTTTAATGCCGATGTAGGACTCTCGAACATTTTAACTCCCCGTCATAAAGTACGCCTACTGTCAAATTTAACTTTGATGCAGTCTGTAGTATGGAAGATAAATAGCGAAATGTATTATTTTATAATTTGTCTTCTAATGCGCTGAATTTGTGGTGACACGCAGATCTGCAAAGTCGACCTGGCACCAACCTTGGTTTTAAGCTTGTTTTCTCTTAAGACTCGATTGAACTTGGACACACATTTCACCAACTCTAATTTCACCAATTGTTCTCATTCGAATTTTTTCACCTCCTTCGTGATGTCCAGATTTGATGGTGATGTGCTCGAGACCTGTAACTTGGGCAGACGGCATGGTCTTACAGACCAATACATCGGGATCTCGAGTTGAAGGATGCCCCTTGAAACTGGCACCACGCGCACATAGATACGCCTCTGTGATCTATATATCTTTACAAACTAGAAGTAAATCAAATTAAGTGCCTGTATCTTTGTTTCTGTGGTTATGTCGTCATAATCATGGAACAACTGTAACCTTAGATTTTAAATATATTGCGGGTATTCAAACAATGTATTCTTGTTAACCAATCAAAAAATCTTTTTTCAAGTCCTAACCTGGACCAAGAATTGAACTGCATTGTGGGTTACATTCAATGTACCAGGGACCATGTGTTTGCTTCTCAGTTGAATAAACTAAATTTAGAAATACCCCCCCCCCCCCCCCCATTTGTTCATTTATAGACTAGAAAAGATTTTGTTTAAGGTAAAATCACTCAAGATGGCAGCCACATTGGAGGGTGTAAAAATTTATGGTATCAATTAATTATTTTTCATTCATAGTGAAGGATAGCATTTTAAAAAAAGTTATTATTTTTGTATTTCTTTCATTATTTTTTTTTTTTATAATTTTTCTGTGTAGTGTTAGAGAGACAGAAAGTTAAGCATGTAAGTCGCGAATCAAAGCTATTTTACCTCTTCCCATTTAAATCTCACGGCTCTCTTGTAGAGTACAGTCCCTTGATTATTTCATTAATTTAAAAAAAAAAAATTCAAGCATCTTTCATTCAACATCTGTTGTTGTTTTTTTAACTTAGAATTGATGAGATGATTTCTTCCAATTTCTCATTCTGACATTGCTACTAAATATTACTTTGTTTAATTTTTTAAAAATCTTTGATAGATGGATCTTGATTATGATATTTTTAAATTGATAAATTTTTCTTCAAAAATAAAAAAAGAATGATTCAAAGTTAATTTAAATGAAATTAAATCCACATCCATGTGTTAATTGATAGTCTTGCTACAGAATTTTCATTCAATCAAAATTCTTCCTTGTAATAGATTTAGAAGCTGTTTGTATTATTAACACTGAAAAGTGATTTGGAATTGAAAAGAAAGCAGTAATAATGTTAAATATACACAATAAAGGATCCATGTCTCATGTCCACAAAACAGTGTATATATACATTGTTCAAACATTTTCTTAAAATAAGGTCACTTACCGAAAAGTAAATGCTTTTCCTGTTAAAAGAGTCTGAAGTTCATTCAGAAATAAAATGGTTTAAATTTATCAAGATGATTATTAATTGTATATTATCTAAAAGACCACATACCAGTACATCCAATAAATCAGACAACTCATATAGTTCCAAACAAATTTATATTACATTATATAAAATACAATACAAATAATGACAGTGGCAATCAGCAATTGTGCTGTCTGCTAACTCTCTGACATCTTTTACAATTACATCACATTCATCAACATACCAAAACCTCTTTCATCAACTTTCTGATTTGCATAAAACTAAGCAATAGTAGATAATAAATGTTAATGTTTGTAAAATTATACTTTTTTATTTACATTACAGTGTAGTCATTGCTGAAACACAAATTACTAAGAACATTTGTTCAAAGAAATCTGGTCTCAGAGAAATGTTTTATTTTTAGTAGTTTGGACTGAGAAGTCTGGTACAAAAATACTAGAAAGATTTTAGTAATAATTTAATAAGTAAGTCCCAGAATAATAAGGAACAAATACATTCACACTTTTTTTTTTCTTCTTCATTACAAACTTTTAATTCAAACTTTATCTAACAAAACTTTCATACCTCAACATTGATTAAATTATTTTTTGGTTGGAAAAGCATTTAAATTTTATCAAACCTCTGTAAACATTTTTTAGAGCACAGATATGCATTGAAAGGGATGTAATCATTGCCATAGTTTGTTCTACACTGGAGCTTTCCCTGAATAAACCTGCAGACTTTGGACTCAAAGCAAGGTTGACCACAAATACAGAAGTGGGCTTGGTTCAAATAACTGACAGAATGAACATCAAGATCTTCAGAGGTGTAGGAGACACTAGAAAATATAACACAACAATTAATGCATGAAAGTACTTCAGCAATAATATTTACATGATTAGTAAAAATCTATCTATGATCTAAAAATCGTTTCATTTAGTTTAATTATGTCACTTAAAATTATCAAGGAAAGCGTATAGGAATTAATTAGTTATATTTTCGCTATGGTATAGATCTTTTTTTTAAAATATATCCACTATTTAGATTTGTGCTGTTTTTATTGATATGACCAGTAGCATTTAAACAAAGAGTAACAAAAAAAAAACTGCAGACAAAAAATAATTCAGAAATGTACTTGTCACAGGATAAATTGATAGAAAAAGATAAAATGTATATATATTTGAAAAAGAAAAGGATGGTTTTAAATAATGACCGAAGTGGCATAGTGTTTAGCTGCCTATCCAAAGGTCTTAGTTAACTATAACTTTGGCTTGAGCTTGGACTGTAATCAGTTTATATTTTGGTCACTGAAAAGGATGGCATTTGGATCATTAGGTTTTAAATTGAAAAATAAGTGAACATACATACCTATGACTGATTATGGTCCTTGCAGCAAGCTCTACAAGGGTTGGGAAAGGAAATATTGCACTTCTGTCTGTTGCAGCCTGACTCATCACAAATTTATTGTTGCTAAAGTCCATGGTATCAAAAAACTTACTGAGCAAAGTTGCAGGGAGATATTCTAGTAAATTGTCAGGCAAAAAGAGATTCTGCAAAGACTTGATGAAAGATGTTGATTCTGGTAAGTGCTTGATCTGATTCTTGCCCAAATTTAAGGTGTGAAGCTTTAGAAACTGAAACAATTTACATTCTAGTAGCAATACTATTTTAAAAATAAATGTATTTGTATTATTACTGTTTTCATTTTTGACAAAAAGCCCGGTAATCTTAAATATTGAGTTGTTAATTAGATGGTAAACAAAATTCTTTACAAGGCAAAGGCAAGCTTTTAAACTAGTTTAAAATGCACTATAAAAAAAAATTATAGCAATACTTTGCCTTAAAAGCATTAAAATATTAAGTCATCTATCCTGGTCGTTAAAGTTGAATGCATTTTCACACCCGAGCTTTAGTAACAGTTAAATAAAAAACTAAAGTCAAGTGTCTTATGTAATCAAAGTATGTTCAAAGTTTGTATTCAGAAAGACTTTGGAATTTTGTTTTGAAATGAAAATCTCTTGTATGCAGACAAGAGTATAAACCTCTAACATTACCAAGGAACTGATGCAACAAAAGTTACAGTGGAAACCAAAAAACCTACCTGGGTCATGTCCCTTGGCAAGCACTGTATTTCATTGTGCTTGAGATCTAAATGCATCAGACTCTTCCGGATGTCACTCTTATAAAGAACAGGAGGTAACACTGTAAGCTTATTGTGTGACAGATTTAAAGTGTGAAGAACTACAAGCTGACTGAAAGACTCAGGTAAGTGAGGTAGCATGTTAGTACTTAGATCTAGTACACTCAGATTAGTTAGGGCTGTTATCATGGGGCTCACACGTTTCAGTAAACAATTATTCACCTGAAGAATATAGTTGAAATTTGAATTAAAGAAATGTTTATAACAATATTTAATTTTTAAAGTTTCCACATCTTTGTAAGATTTGTAGATAGTAGTTGATGTAACATATTTTCATTTAGTTTGGTTACTAGGCTTTACAAATTAGTGTGTCCTAATTATGGTACTCTGAATATGTTCTGCATGTATTTAAACACTTTCTAGCTTTTTTGACTTTTCTTCATGAAAATATTCATTTTATTTCCATAAGCCATAACAATTAAAATAGTACCGGTACTTAAACTGCTTTTTCATATTTCACGTTTAACACAAATTTAGGCTAGGCATGATATACGTTTTGTATGTAAATATCTGCACCATGTTAAATGAAATAAATGAAGCAGTCAATGGTGTCCATTCTGTGTGCTTTCAACAATCCCATCTCAGAGTATACTGCCCAAACCATCTTAATCTAAAAAACACCCTTATATTTTAGGTAGGAGATGAGGTCATTAAACTATTTTTTTATCCAATACATAGGAATAATAAATTTTAGAAGTGAAATGTAACACAAATAAAATATATAGTTACAAATAATGACAATATTTGCTACAAGAAAAAAACAATTACAGTTAGTTCCAGCAAAGATTTTGGGAAACTCATTGGATACTGTGATGGTGAAGTGATGTGAAGACTCGAAGAAGGTTTCTCTATCTGTTTGGCTGATGCTGGTGTTAACGAACTTAACACATTTTCTGGAAATGGTTTCCCTTCTGAAGCCAGCTTAACCATTTTAATCAAAATTGACAGGTGGTTTGGATCTGCCTAGTAACAAAACAAAGTTAGCTCTGCTGATAAATTTTAGGAGTACACAACAACATTTAACATGGAAAACTGATTCTAGGAATTACAAAATTTGATTCTTAACAAATTAATGTATTTTAAAGATTATATTAGGGAATACATAAATGATATATTATTCATTTTAAAATGCAATTGAATGTTAATACTATAAATATATAAAAACTTACTTTGCTAAATGAAATATCATCAGCTGGTGATGATAATCGAATTGTGGCTTTACCTTCACAAATGAATTTTGAGAATATTTGTTCAACATTGTTTGTAAGCTGCAGGAGAAAATATAACTTTTGTTTAATAAACATAAAAAATGTAGAAACAATGCATACAGTTTTATTATGTGTAGGTCTAAGATGTGCTTTTAAAAATTTAGAAGTAGGTGGTAATTTTAGTATGTTAACTACAATCATGAGATACCAAAAAGTAATAAAGCTAAAATTTTACATTCAACTCTAAAGTTCTCTAAAGCACTTCCCATTATAAGTAAAACTATAATTTTACCCAAAAAAATTTAAGCAAAACTTGATATATTCTAGCAGTTTGATGGATTAAAATGAGTTTGTAAGTCATATTATTTTTTACATTTATTTAAGTAAAGGATCACTGGTTTTTGCAGGAGGTTTGAACTAGGAATAATCATTTTCATTTCTGAAAGAACATAAAAAATGCTGACTCCCCATGTTCAATTTCTCAGTGGAAAAAAATATATTTTCACTACAATTTTTTTTAAAAAGCATAATGCTTCATTGATTGGGGGACAGAGGGGGAAGAGGGCACATTAAGATCCAAAATACCCAAAGGTTAACAAATTTCTGTTGTTACTGACAGTGACCAGATAGCAGTGGCGTAGCTAGTAATATGCCGGTGGTGCGGGCTGCAAGGGCATCAAACTAACGATAAACTTTCTCAGTAAAAACATCACTTTGTACATATATGAAAAAAAAAAACACAAACTACTGTATTAGAAATGTTAACTACAAATTTAATTATTTACTACTTTGTTCATCCTCTATGTTTTTTCTTAAATTAAATGTAAGCTGTAGACAAGGTTGTATCAAATTTACTATATTTTTTTAAATATCTAAAGGTGACACACTTTTGAATGGCCATTTTCTTCCAAGGCACATGCTACATGTTATTACATTATTGCTCAGTATGCTGCTTTCATCTAGATCTAGAGCTTAAACCTCTAGATCCTAGATCTACAAAATACTTGTCATTGTTTATTTTCATTTCACTATGATTTCTAGTAAATTTTAATGACCATTGAGAAATGGCAGTAACATAAAAAAAATTTTATGCAAATAATCTTTTTTACATTTTTTTCATCACCAACTAGTTAATTGTGATACTGTAATGTAAACAATATTATGGTCATTGCTCAAGACTGAAAAGTCCTGTTGGTGTGCATAGTGCTAGCGCAGACAGAGATTGTTATCTCAGTTGAAATGGTTGACGGCAGGGATCAAACAGTCTAAAGGGTAAAAATCTGATAGTGCTTCCTGGAAAAAAAATGGAATATCACTTATTTACTCTCAAAACAGAATCAGGCACTCAATGGGCATGGCAAACAAGTTGAAGAAAAATTGCAAAGACAAAATCTAGGTAATTTCTGGGAGCTTGTGTAATTATTAATCCAAGATCCACTCCTAAGAGAACTTTTAGTCCGAATCAAACCTCTTCCAGACCAAATATGTAAATTTCCCCACAAATGTTAAACAAACTTATTTTAATATTGGGTGATTACAAGCTAGATATTTCTAGATAATTTCCCAAATGTTATGGCAATGTTGTCTTGGATAATGATGATGTACTAATTCTTTCATTGACATCATCTAAATTCCTTGTCTGCTTGAACCATTCTCTCAGTTTGGCATGAATTCGGGCTGAATCTGAAATCAATTTAGTATAGTATCATTTTTACGTTCACTAGACAGTTTACACACCTTTTTATCAACTTTAGAACACCGCTAGGACGTCCTCACCAAAATAACCAAAACTAGCTTCAAGCGTTTGGTTCTAACCCACTGGAGCTCCAGAGGAGAAACCGTCAAGATGATTATGGTTTAATTTTCAAAAATTATATAGACATTGACTAACAGATTAAAAAAAAAAAATCTTCTACTAGATCTGAAAGGCAGATTGTTAGTTATAAACCAGCCTACATTTACTTTCTCACCTTGGGGTTTTGGTCACTGTATTAACTAAAATAATGGACACGTAATTCTACCTTCACAAACATGGATTGTCGATTCGAGACTGCGCACTTAAACGGAAAACATTAAAAACATTCTTAACTAATAGTCAGGACGACATTGCTGAAGCCAGTGTTACCTTTATTCAAAAGCATGTGCACAGATCTGGAGATTATCAGATCTCAAAGACATATTGGCCACAAGAAAAAGGATGACAGGCGAAAAAGGTTAAGATTCTGTAGTAACACACAAGAAAGAGCTACAGAAGAAAATTTATTCTTCCTTGGATGTAATAATTCAAGAAATCACCCGATATGAGCAATATCCTGATGTGATAAGTAAACATGAATTTTTGTCGCCACCCCAACGATTGAATCCTCAGATGGAATTAATTGCGATCAACAATTAAAAATTGGCGACTCAGTAATTTGGGGATTGATGTAAAAAAAAAATATTGATAAATTATTTCATAGTTTTGTGAGTAAAAAAGCATGTAAGATTTATTTTAGATATCTTTTTGTTAAACTGATTTTTTTCTTGGCAAAGTGCAATACTTGAACAATAAATGAATACACAAGAAGCAATACTTAACCAATGAATACACAAGCTATACATGAACAATCAATACATACACATTTGTTCGGGAAAAGACTTTTCTGTGTTTTAATTCGTTGTCTTTTTTTTTTTTTGAGGGGGGGGGGGGGGGGGATCATCACGAGCTGCAGCACTGGGCATCATATACCCTAGCTACGCCACTGCCAGACAGTGGCAAAATTGTGAAATATACAGAGTCAATAACAACTCAAATTATAAAGAATATTAGTAATTATATACTAGCAAAAAAAAAGCTATTAAAAAAAATAGTTCTAGCTCTAAGACTAAGAGTTTAGTCCTATTACAAATCGCGATTAAAAATATCAAGGCTTTTATCATAATTTGAAGTCTAGAGATCTTGAAGTGTGCATGCCTAGATTACTAAGATTCTGAGTACCAGTACAGTATTATTATATTTATATTTATCTATACTATATAGAATTATATATTTTAAATTCGATTATCAATTTAATATAATAGTATTATCTAGACCTACAATCTAGTCATACTTACTAAATAGTGTGTTCCATTTCTATTCTGGGCAGTGCAAAGCAAAAGATAAATTTTTCCTTTATAATGTCCAGGCTTACGACCAAGTGAAACAAAAGTAAAAGCAGGCCTACCATGCTTACGGATATTTAAAGTAGGCAAGTGCCTGTTAGAAACCTGCACTTCACACTTAAGCTTCATCCTTATTTAAAGTACTTTCATAGTAATAATATAGTATATTATATATATATAAACTAGTTAGTCATAGTCAATGTCGTAGTATCATAATATAAGTATAAGACTAGAATCTTGTCTCTAGAGAATCTTTGTTATCTTCTAAGGAATCTAGATAATAGTAAATAGTAGATTAGATACTGATAGTTACTATAGTATAGTCATATAGTCACTTATAGTTATCGTGATGTCTGATTATCTTTATGTATGATAGATACTAATGATAGATTTAGACTAGATCTAGATTCTAGTTAGTAATATTATAATTATTTCAATATTTGTTACGTCTTTAGTTTTAAGTTTACATGTTCATGTTACAGAAGTATATATGTTATTAATTATAATACCCTTCTACTATAATCTAGATATAACCTATAGAAGTTAGATCGGTATCTAGGAATCAAACAATTTGGCTTATGAATTAAATAAATCAGCTCCAAAAACAGAATAAATATTGCCGGGATCTAGAGATCTAAATGACATATTTATTTTGACTACCAGGGCGCATTTTTATTGTAATGCAGATTAGCAGTTTAAAATAAAGCATGATTTATGACCACTGATCTATATAAGTATTTTATAAAAAAAATATCTACAAAATTTCACTGGCAATGCTTCTTATCTCATCTTATCTTATATATTACGGTACATAATATAATATATATAATACTTCTCAGCTTCACCGTGGCGCTCGGGTGGAAACTATCGTTAGAGGAGACAATTAAGATATAAGGAATAAAAAAAAAAAGAGCCCCCGATGGATGCCTAAGGACCTACTTAAATTGCACTGTAGGAGATGGAACAAAGCCCCAACAAATATGTCAATATCACTATCCACTTATAATTATATATAAGGTGGACAAATGTTTGTTCAGACAGACAGATGGAGGCAAGCTTCCAAGTTCCAAGAATCTTATGATCAACTCTTAGTACAATTATCAATAATTACCTATAAAATTTTCTAACCTGTGAACTAAATCTAGATATTGATCTATACAAGTCACTGTTCAAGTGTTGTCAGTGTTGTGTTATAAACCTGGTGGTGGCACAGATGGGGTTAGTGGTGTGAGTGTAGTCAGCCGACGCAAATCGCCCCAGGCCAGCGCTAGACGAGCGGTCAACCGTGACGAGTTACGACGGTCAGCCAAGTCGAGTGTCAACAGGACGGTCCGGGAACAGAGCTCAGGGGCGTCACGAGGGATGTAGTCAAGTGACGAAGCTAGAAACGTCGAGCGATGTTCCGTCCGGTTCTAGAAGGCCAGCAGGGACCCTATATAAAGAGCGGAGGTGTCGCATTCAAGACGGTTCACGAGAGAAGGTGCACGACAGGGGTTCGGAACACGGTCGACTACAGCACAGTTCAACGGAGTGGTTCTGTACGGAGCATTACGACGGTTCAGTGCGGAGTACTGTCAAGTACAGTTGAGACGTCTGGCGTCTTGATCTTGGTCTGTGATCGAGTCCGACACAACGAGCCCAGTGTGTGAAGTCAGTCCTGAACTGTTGAACCCAGTGCAAGCCCGGAACGAGACGGAGAGGCCAGTGCAAGAGTTGATACGGTGGTACGGTGTTATCGAAGAGATATTTGTACAGTGTACGTGTTGCCAATTGTACAGTATTGGCTGATATTTATTCAACTATTAAAGTGTTACGTTACTCTGGATCCCTGAGTTGTCAAGTTCTTTAAGTTGGTGGTGTATGGTGCAGTTTGCAGAGAGCCTGGATAGTGAGATTCGTAACAGTTGTATTCTTTTTTGCTTTCCACAAACAACATTTTCTTATTGGAAACTGCCTGGTCGTGCGGTTTGCGCGCTGGACTGTCGTTCGGATTTATCGACGGTCGAGGGTTCAAACCCTGCCCGCTCCCATCCCCCGTCGTCCTGCGGGAGGTTTGGACTAGGAAGTAAACTATCTTCAACTCTGAAGGAACATCCGAATTATGTAAAACATTTTACAAACAAACAAACCAGAAGTCGATGGCGCGAGCTTAATGAATACCGGTTTACAAAACTGACAAGAGGGAAACTTCTTTCCAGTGATTTTCCACTAGATATAGAATATAGGTCTTTAAGATACCACGAGTTTACTATGGTAGCTTAAATTGGTTTTAAAAATGATTCATCTACGCACAGCTCGAGGCACAGAGGTAAAATAGAAAGACTATCCATTGAACCAATGAGAGGCACTCTTTTCACTAAACTAGTAGGCTTAAATTACTATCAGAAGATAGATCTAATGTAGTTCGGGTTTGGTTCGGTCGTAACTGAGGTTCGAGTTCTGTTCGGTTCATGTCACATCTCTCAGTTGAAACCACCCCGCATTAGCAATCACTGATATTTTGATATGTATACATTTATATAGGTACGTGAATAAAGCATTTTTGAAGAATAGAACATCTCGTTGCTTTCGAGAGTCCAACGACAGCTGTGCAAAGAGAAAAAGGAAGTGCTAAGAATAAACAATACTTCATCATTTAAAGGCTAGATGCAAATCTAGAATCTAGACACAAATAGACTACACATCTCTAGATTTAGATTTCTATAATCTATCTTTTCGGATATTAAAGATCGAGATTAAGGCATCTAGGCTCGTCAGAAAACAGAATTCCATATCTAGATAATATTATAATAATTATTATATTTGGTCCAGGCTCAGAGTCAGGTCTACCGAGTCAGAATACAGTGACAGTCAGATAGAGTGACACTGAGACTGAGTGACTGACAGTAGACTAGTGAGTCTAGGGACAGTGTAACAGTCTGAGTCTACTGAGTGACAGTGTGACTCCAAATCATAAAATGTCGGAGTCTTATGGTAAGAAATAAAAGACAAAAACAAAGATTAACCATGATAATCATAGTCATAATAATGTTAATTTAATTTAAATTTAACAACAAACAATGTTGAAACATCATTAACATTATTATGATTATTCAATTATTGATTATTTAGATCTAGATTCTAAAGTGTACATATTGGAGTTTTTTCAGGTCTTGTGAATTGTGGCGTTCTGGTTTCTTTGGTATAATAGATACAATTTTCTTTTGCAGACTGTTTTTTTTAATAGGTTTGTTTGGATATGATGCCCTGTATTGTCATACTATTTGAGTCAAAGTTTGAATGTCTTTTGGTTGTCTTTCAATGATAAAGGATTGAATATCCTCTGAGTGTGCATGTGTGATGGCATCTATGATGACATGCTCTCTCAGATTTTCGTATGAATTTTCTATTTTTGACAATGAGATCCACCTATCAAACCACATGGTCATGTTTGATATAAATATTAATGGGTCATCTTCTTGTCAAGGCCTTTCTGTATAGAACTTTTTTCTATATGCGCCTTGTGTAGCGCCATACTGTCTCAGGAGTTATAGTTGTCTAGCTCATGTGCTGGAAGTTGGATACTAATGTCTATGGCTTTACCTGTAAGAAGGCTCATTAAATTTCTGGAATATTGTTCTATAGGTAGACCTGATGCTTTTGCTAATTTTTCAAAACGCATCAGATAAGAATCAATATTGTCTTTACATTCTTGAAAATTAGCCATTTTTGACATTTGTTTATATTTGTCAAAACCTACAGGTTTTTGTTGGGCATTCGCTACTTCTTTGTATGCCTGAGCAAATTGTATGTCTTTTTCTTTGATAAGGCGTTCTTCCTCTTTCATTAGGCGTTGATGTTCCATCTCTTCTTTTTGTTGTGCTAAGACTTTCTTTTCATGTTCTTCAAGCTCTTGCTTTGCCCATTGTAGTCTTTCTGGTTTAGGCATACCTAATTCCTTGGCCATCTCAAGAAAATTTTGATTTGTTAACATTTTGGCTGCCATGGTAAATTGATTGCAAGTAGTCTTGTACTTGTTAAATTGATAGTTGAATATAAATGATTGTTGTAACTCAATAGAAGACTTTAATAAATTTCAATTAATATGTACTTGACTTTTCTTTATTTAGAAGATAAACTATAGTTCAATGTTACACCTTATAAATAGTCGTTATAAGATAATTCTTGTATTGTAGGTGATAGTAAATAGTAGTTGCCACTTGTTTATGCAAAACAATTATTTGTTGCTAGTAAGTAAATATATAAGGTAATCTAAGTTGAAAGATCAAGCCTGTAAAATAAGGTTGTACTGACCTTGTCATCAAGACATGTATATATATAAGTAGACTTGAACGTGAAGTTTTCTCCATAGTGAGAGGCTGAGTAGTGACATAGAACTATCGTCTGTAGTTCTAGTTTGTTGCAACACAACTGTCAAAGAGTTGTTTCACTTGTTGCAGGTTGGTTAGTATTGTGGCAGACGTCAAAGGTTGCCACATTAATGTATTGATCCTGTAGTAGTTATCGTGTTGATGAATTCAAATTATTCTCTTGTTGTTATGACATGTTACTTGGAAGTTCAATGTTGACAGTGCCAAATAAATTCATTGTACATACAGCCGTAGGAGGTGTCAATTCACGTGTTTATTATGTGTTTTAGATTTGATGATCTTGATGATATAATCTTGTGACATATGCAGGTTTGGAGGTGCCATAACTATTGATGAATTCAAATTATTCTCTTGTTGTTATGACATGTTACTTGGAAGTTCAATGTTGACAGTGCCAAATAAATTCATTGTACATACAGCCGTAGGAGGTGTCAATTCACGTGTTTATTATGTGTTTTAGATTTGATGATCTTGATGATATAATCTTGTGACATATGCAGGTTTGGAGGTGCCATAACTATTGATGAATTCAAATTATTCTCTTGTTGTTATGACATGTTACTTGGAAGTTCAATGTTGACAGTGCCAAATAAATTCATTGTACATACAGCCGTAGGAGGTGTCAATTCACGTGTTTATTATGTGTTTTAGATTTGATGATCTTGATGATATAATCTTGTGACATAAGCAGGTTTGGAGGTGCCATAACTATTGATGAATTCAAATTATTCTCTTGTTGTTATGACATGTTACTTGGAAGTTCAATGTTGACAGTGCCAAATAAATTCATTGTACATACAGCCGTAGGAGGTGTCAATTCACGTGTTTATTATGTGTTTTTGATTTGATGATCTTGATGATATAATCTTGTGACATATGCAGGTTCGGAGGTGCCATAACTATGGTTCAAACACTTTAATAATCAATGAAGTAACAAAGAGTTGATATGCTTTTCTAGAGTTGTAATTATTTTGAACTTGAAACAATATTGTATGTACAAAGATATATAAAGTAGACACAGGATTCAATAAAAATGATCAATAAAAAATGAGTAACTATTTACTTTTAAATTAGCGACTTCTAAGTCTAACTTTCTAGCTCTCTCTCTCGTCCCAAGCTACTACTACTCCTTTTATATCTTTCCTTAGAATAAAGAACCATGACATCTCAATACCCTGTTGTTGTTTTTTTAAATTTAACTTATGTTAATTTTATTTCCCTGCTGTAGCCTTGAACTAAGTTTTAATTGGCGTCTTTCTGGCATTTAAGTGTGGGTATGCGTGACCTTATTTGAGATAGGTACACTGTTCTCATTTTGTGAACAATGAGGTGTCACCAGTCACGTGACAAAAATAAAGGTGTTTGTTTTCATAATACCTGTGGGGAGAAAAATAATGTGTAGAAATGTCTGAAGGGTCTCCGTGTGCCTTGTTTCCCTAAACACATGTATTAGGGCTTATTCAGGCCTGAAACTTCTTTAAAAACTCTAATATTTTTAAATCTCTTCTGTTTTGAAAACAATTTTTTGGAAAAATATGTGCATAAGTTATGCAAATTAGCTTGGCTTATTCTAATAAATGTTAATATTTCCAATGGATTCCATAAGGTTGTATTAGTTCATTCATTTCTCTTCAATAATATATAGTTTTGTGTATGTTAAGTAATTAGCTTATAATAAATTTGTTAGGATTTTTTTTTTTAAGAGAAGTGATTAGTATGAAAATAATGCTCTGTCTTAAGAGGGTTAAGAGAGTCTGTTTGTGATGAAACGAGACAATAATTGTAAAGCTATTAATTATTATATATATGTATCAAAGAATAATGCTTAGTAAATAGATCTCTTGTTGACTAGTTTTTGAGTCAGTGATTGACAGTCACTAAATAAAAGTGAGTAAATTTATTTTTCAAATAAATATTTGGTGGCTGGTTGTTCCATACGTTAGGCAAGGAAAGTGTGCTGGTTTGTAGTGCTCCATATATATGGTGCACTAGATCTGAATGATGCATGCATGCCACTGTCTACACAGCAGTAATTAAAAGTCAGGTTAAGAAACTGAAAAAAAAGTGTTGATTCATTTAGTAGCATTTCATGAGTTAAACAAAGATAGTTTGGTACTGATTCATATACTATCTAGTTCCTGTCATGTTTTGAAAAGAATCTAATAAAGGAAAAAAAAAATTATTTGAAAATGTTAGTCGCATCATATATGTATATATAATATATATTTAATAATTTATGAAATTTAATGTATACTACTTTTTTATATATATATATCTTCTTAGAATTTCTGTTCAAGTTTTTAGTCATTGGAAGTGCAGGTGCTGGAAAGTCTTGCATTCTTCATCAGTTTATTGAAAACAAGTGTAAGTTAACCATTTGAATAATTTTTTTTGTGCTTTAATATTTTTTCTGGTATATATATTAATTTATTATTTCTTGCTAATATCAAAAAGTAAAGTCCTAAAAATCCTAAGATTCAAATCTGGTACCTCTTGGTTTGGAAACCAAGTGCTTCACCATTCAGCCACCACACCCTTGCTAGTAATAAATTTGTGGGAAATATATACAAATGAGCTTTATTTTTAATAATGAATTATCTATGCAATTAAGTTACTTTCACAAAGTATTGAATAACTAAATATTATAGTGAAATGTAAAAAAAAAAAATATTGGGTCTACATCATCGTTTCTCAAACTGTGGGGTGTGTCTTCCTCACCCTTGGGAAGGGGTGAAGACATGACAAGTTGAAATGGGGGCACAACATCGCCTTTTTTTTTTCAAGGATCCACAAATCTGTTATATTTGCATTGTAGTAAAAGTTATAAATCCATATTTGATTATGAATCAAGTACAAACGATTACCAATGTTTAATAAATTACATTATTAACTTAAGTGACTTGGTTTAATCTTCTAAAAGTAAGTATGACACTGTATACTGTTTTTCACCAAGGAATCGTTAACAAGATTGATTCAAAACCTTCTTTAGAAGATGACATTTTGATAAGGCTTTGCAGTTGGGATGCTAGAGACTACCCCTCTACCTGCCAGAACTGTAAAATGTCTCCAAAGTGATATACGTCATTCTTTTGCTGTGTTCTGCTGAACATGACACGAGGATGATCTTATGACAATTTATCCTATTATAAACATGCATGTTCTACTGCCCCAAATTTCTCTCACACCACAGTATTAGCCATTCCACTCCTTCATAATGTATTGTATGTTGTTTTTAATAGTATGTTGTATATGCCAGGAAAATGAATTTCTGAACTTCAGACCCCACTGGGGGAACTTAAAACACTCCCCTAGACACCCATCTGGCAGAGAGAGGTGAAATTTTACTTTTTTGTTTTGTTTTGAGCTGTATCAGTAAAAGTCTGAGAAAAACACTGGTCAACAGGGTTATGTTGTATTATGGGTATCACAGCCACCATCTACATTTACATTGCCAGTATATACCAATGAAGTTATGAGGAAAACGTAAATAATTTCAAATTATTAGTAAAATACCTGATTTCTGCAAGGTTTATAAATGATGGCCTCAAGCTTCACAGCCAAGTACTCAATCCTTTGCACCATAATATTGATAAGAACTTAATTTTGTTACTATTTTTTATGTATTATCTATGATTTGTTTTTGTGATGATGTAATATGCTTGTTATATTGCATTTACAGTTAAACAAGACTCCAACCATACTATAGGTGTAGAGTTTGGCAGTAAAGTTGTGAATGTTGGTGGTAAGGCAGTCAAACTACAGATCTGGGACACTGCAGGACAAGAGAGGTTCAGGTAAAATCTGGACATGTATAGTTTCAGTTTAATAAAATATATGATACTGAACAGAAGCTTCAAATTAAGCATACATCTGTTAGTTCAACAAAATAAATTTTTAAAAAGTTTTACTGGTGATTTAGATAACCTATTGCTATTTCCAGTATTTCATTCTTACTATATTACTGAAATCATTTTAAAAAATAAGTCTTAAGTATTGGACTTAATGTACACGTTATGTCCCTAAAAAAAATAATTAACAAGTGATTGCATGCTTCAGATCAGTCACCAGGAGCTACTACAGAGGTGCTGCAGGGGCCTTGTTGGTCTATGACATCACCAGGTCTGAAAAGTATTTATTTTTCAAACTTTTCTCAGTTGAAATCATTCAAATTCAAAAACACTAAATTTTAGTGAAGGGTGAAACTTAATATTTTATTTCCTTTTTTTCTTTAAGATACTGTAGTTAATTGTTTTAAAAATGTGTTTATTTATTTACTTATTTTTTTTTTTGCAATTTAAGCCGTGAAACCTACAATGCCTTGACCAATTGGCTCACTGATGCCAGAACTTTGGCTAGTCCAAATATTGTTATTGTACTTGTGGGTAACAAGAAAGATCTTGAAGCAGAACGAGAAGTTACATTTATGGAGGCCAGTAGATTTGCTCAGGAAAATGGTAGAGCTCTTTTCTGTTTATTTTTACAAAGCTTATATCAACTCACTCTGTCTGTCTGTCTGGCCAAAAGTTTGTACGTTATTTCTATGACACCCTATTCGGATCAAGCTGAAATTTGGCACAACCATTTCTTTTAACTGACAATACAAGAATAAAAAAAAAAATTAACCAATTAGTTAATTAACTGTTGGTAATAAATTACGTTGTTTGGTATCTCAAACAAGGGAAAGAAATAGTACTTGACTGAAGTGGTGGTATATGCTGCATTAGTCCCCTTTATACATTGTCGTATGAGGAATATTACAAATTTAATTACATGACTGATCCAAACTAATTGATACACTTAATATATGCTGTTTTTTTTTTTTTATTATTTTGCTTGTTTGTTGGTTTTGTTTTAATGGGCACACAACAGCCTTACAAAAATTGTAATTTAAAAAAAATGTCATTTTGAAATACTCCTAGTAAACGGGCAGTACCTACTTTTTAATAGTTTTGATACTTAAAAGCTCTGTTAAAAACGTATTTTAAAATTGCAAAGATTCTGGTGCGTTGCTTTTTTTTTCCCTACTAGCCATTGATGAGAAACATTGAGCACTGTTTAAATTAACACATGTTAAACAGATTGCTATAAATAGCAAATAGTCTTGCTATATACTTATATTGGTGATATGTCATTAAGACATTCCATGAAGATTGGACTGGTATACAGAACATTAGTATTTTGGCTTAGTTCAAGTTCAATAGTGCTAATTGCTCTCTATGGCATTAAAAAAAAACAAAAAAACTAGGACTTGTGTTGGAATAAAACCTTTGTTGTTTCTGCCACTTTTTTAAAATAGTTATTTATTTATTATGATCTGCCATGTTCCTGCTAGAAACTTTTGGTTTATTTTATTCCTAATAAGTATAGAGCTATACTTTACATGTTTTGCATTACAGGAGTATTTAGGATGTCCAATGTTAATGCATGCAATATATGTTTTAAAAATGCCTTTGGAACTTGATTTTATTTTAATGTAAAAAATGCCATTAATTTATCATTCCGAAAAACTTTATGAACCCTGAATTTTTATGTTTTAGTTTTATGTTTCAATATTAACCTACTTAACATTTATTGCTATTGAGCTCTTTTTTTTTTTTTTTGTGTGTATCTTTTAGAGTTAATGTTTTTAGAAACAAGTGCTCTAACTGGAGAAAATGTGGAAGAAACATTTTTAAAATGTGCAAGATCTATTCTTACTAAAATAGAATCAGGTAAACAGATTTTTTAATCATTAGTTTTAGAACATTTTATTGTTTCAATTTAAAATAAAGATGTAATTATGAAAGCATGTAACAAAATTACAACCGGCATGGAGGTATGCTAAAAAAAAGCTAAGTTCTAGCTTTAAACAAACTAAAGGAGAAAAGATTTTCAATTTTGATTTATTTCTTTAATTGTAACATTAAATTCAATAGCAACAAACATATTCCATTTCAATTTTTCTCAGAAAATAATTTCTTAGAAATAGATTTTGTAAAGATATTTTAAATCATTTCATCAAGTCATATATTGTTTCTTTAAATGAACATTCTCTACTTTACTATAATGAGGAAGTTGTTAAAAAAAAACATTCTTTTCCTTAAAATTTTAGTTTCTGATGACCTGCACCATTATTATTAAGTTTATTTTAATGCCACTATTTTTTTTTGACTCACTGTTCCTTAGTGATTATTCTTGAATTGCAGTGATTAGCTCCTATTAAGTAACAATTCATATTTGATTTTTGTTTTCTAGTAGCTTGTTGAGTTTTGTAGACACACAGACACTATCAATTCAAAGTTCTTGACAACTCAAATTAGACTTTCGTGTGATTTTATTTACAATACAAAATACCAATTTGTTACTGTACTGATACACAAGTAGCATAGATGACTACAATGGCTGCATTTCACTGTGCTGGGCCATACCGAGTTGTACTGAACGTAACTTATACATTCTCTCTCTGGCTTTATATAAGGTCCTCGAAAGCTTCTGGAATCTCACAGAAACGAGCCTGTTGTGAGTCCATACTGAAAGAGCACATGACCATATCTTGATCAATTCACACTATGATTTATTTACACATTTACATTTGTAAAGTACGTTGACACAAGTTGGCAGATCATGAACAATGACCCCTACCTGTGCAGCAAGTTCACTTATAGCAATATTCATTTTGTTCATTACAATAATTTGTGATACCTTCTGTGTTCTAACCTAAAGTAGTTGAAATTAACATATCTAAGAAAAGTTACATCAATTTTTTAATGTCAAAATTTTTATTATCAGATTATAAATGTAAATTTACTTATAAGTAACTATTACTTTGCTTAATAAAATGTGCATTATTAAAAATAAATGTTTATATCAGCATGTATTTATTGCCATCTGCATTAAAAAAAAATTCTTATCTAGGTGAGCTGGATCCAGAAAGGATGGGCTCAGGCATCCAGTATGGTGATGCACTTCGTAGAATGCACAGACAAGAAAAATTACAGCCACGAACCAGTCGACCTGACTGTGCTTGTTAGAGACTTTGGGACAGGAATTTTGTCTGTGGATGTGTGGGCAAGAGAACCAGAAGCTCAGACATTATTTTTGTTGGGTTTTTTTTTTTGTACCCAAAGCAGTTTTGCAAACGAAATTCTATGTTTGTTAACAGCATTTCAAACAATGTGATGGGAATAGGCAATTTTTTTTTTCTTAGCAAGTTCAATTGAAGAGGTATGTTATAAGTTGAGTAGAATCTTAGAGCAGGTATTTTGTGTTGTATATGTTAATTCTAGGGGTGCACCGGATAGTACTTTTTGATATCCGGCCGGAGCCGGATATAACCGGATAGTAAAATTAGATATTCGGCCGGAGCCGAATACCTACATGACTCAAACAGCTCGTTTTACTGAAGTTTTTGCAAATCTTCTATATAACATACCTATATTCATATTATTTTGTTATTACTTTCTTACTTTAAACTCTATCACTGATTGATAAATTAAAATCAACAGCATTTTTTTTTTACAGATATGCTTATCATAAACTAATCTTTGTAACATGAGATGGTGTGTGCGTATGTATGAGGCCGCTAATTGTAAAGTAGAATGTGGGATAACTCATGCAGAATATATAAACTTATATGTAACTAATGTAAATCTTTCAAAGGTAAAGTTCAATCTTGGTTTTATAGCATAAATCTCTCTTAAGTACAATCTAAGTTGTATAGTGGGTAGATGTTTGTGTTTATGTATTTTACACCATCAACTTGTCATTAGGCTCGTGTTTTAAAGGCCACAAACCGCTTCTGGTTTGTACCTTATACAGATAGTGGCTTAGTAAATATCTTAAGTAATTCCAGTAATAACGAGAAGTTACTTGACACTCTTAAATTTTATTAAGAATATTGTGATTCAATCAAGACACACACATAAAACAAGAGTAAGATTTAAAGTTAACACGTTAGAAAAAGTAATTCAACAGTGATATTTATTTGCTGATTTCAATGCAGTCATTTCGTTGAACAAGTCTGGGTGTTTCGAGCGTAGATGACTGATCATATTGCTGGTTGAGAAGTCTTTAGGTTTGCCTAGTTTACCACGTGACAGAACTATTTTACAAGCATTGCAAACTGCTTTAGAGTTGTCCATTGTTTTGACATTAAAGTAACGCCATATAAGTGATGACTTTTTATCAGCCATTATTACTACTTTTCAATTTACTAAATGCCCTTGCAAGCCACTTTTATACCCGTGGCTTATGTAACAAAATACTTGTAGGGGTGTGTCCTGTAATTCAGCGCTCTAATTGACATTTCTCTCCAAGTAAACAAACTAAGTGTCATCATCTAGTGACCTCTAGACAGTGTCAATATGTCTTAACAATTTGCATTAATCCATTCTGGCTTAAGAATAGTCAATGTCTATATTCTCTATCAATACATTGTCATGGATTAAACAAATAAGAAGTTGGGGGTGTTGAGTCTCTTGAGCCCTCCCTTTAAAGATACCCTTGGTCAGTGTCTGTTTGGCTTGTAGTCCTTACTCATAATTGAGACTTAACTCAAAGTAAACAAACTTATTACCCGTCCAATAGTATAAAAGGTGTGGTTTGTGGTCCAGACCCTTGATTGACAACCTATCTCATAATAAACAAACTCATACCAAATTAACCTTATAGAGATTTGGCTTGTAGTCCCGCCCCTAATAAAAATTCTACTCCAAGTAAACAAACTCAGTTTCCTCATAAGATGTGACCTCTAGACAGTGTCAACAGGTTGACATCTGGCTTAATGTAGTCAGCTACCTATCTGTGAACTCAATGTTATGGACTAAACAAACAAAAGGAGGTGGGGGTAGCTCATCTCTACCTCTGGAGATATACCCGCACATCTAGACAGATTATCAGCGTGACGTAGTTAAGGAATATGACATGTTTACTAGACCACTCAAAGGTCAAGACAAGCCAGTGTGCCAGACATCGCTGCTACGTATGTAATACGAATTTATAATGTAAAGTCTAGTCCCCCCCCCCCCCCCCCAATAACAAACCTAGTTCCCTCGTGTGACCTCTAGAGAGTGCTTACGTCCATCGTATCTGACTTGGGGTCACCTGTCAGTCAATGAACTCAATGTGATGGGCTAAACAAATAAAAGGGGGAGAGAGTTGTTCATCTAGAAATATACCTGGTTACCTTAGAGGTGTGGCTCTTGTAGTCCAGCCGCCCCCCCCCCCCCCCCCCAATAAAGATTAACTACTAAGTAAACAAACTCAGTTCCCTCGAAAGGTGTGACCACTAGAGAGTGTCTATACGCTGACATTAAACCTACGTCCATCGTATTTAACTTGTGGTTACCTGCCTATAAAAAACTCAATGTGATGGACTAAACAAATAAAAGGGGGTGGGAGTTGTTCATCTCTACCTCTGGAGATATACCCGCACAGCTAGACAGATGTCTGGTCAGCATGACGTAGTCAAGGAATGTAACATTTTAACATGTTAACTAACTTACTCAAAGGTCAAGACAAATTGAAAAAAGTGCCAGCCATTGCATCTCTGTATGTAAAGCGCATTTATGATGTAAAGTTTCAACTCTATTTATATTAAGTTATTAACATGCCTTGTCTTTATAATAAACGATGTTTGGTGCATATTTATAATGGCTCTATTTTTAAGCACATTATTTTGTTTTCATATAAACATTAATACATTCTATAACAGACAGTAATGGAACAAGGTCCACTTTATGCATATTAAATAGGTGTATTTTTTACTATCCGGTAGTGATATCCGACCGGAGCCGGATAGCACCGGATAGTAAAAAATGCCGGATATTCGCCAGAAGCCGGAGCCGGAGGGACTATCCGGTGCACCTGTAGTTAATTCACAGTAAAGCAAGAAGCTAGTTGTAATCTTGGTAGAGCTAGGTGGACTGTCATGGGTCTACATTCCAGTTTTATCAATCTGAAGAACTGCTTATAGTCTCTTTAGGTCATGGATGATTGCAGACAGTTGTCATCTAACTATGTATGATGTATCTTGTCATTTTGTGTTGATGATTTCAAACAACTCTGTTAATTTCTACTGTGTTTCTACTCATGTTGTAATGTACCTTTTGGGTTTAATTGGACTTGCTCTACGCCAGAGATTGATCTGTTTCATTTGTGATTTTGTTGCCTGATTTGATTTAACCTTAAGATGTCAATCATGTATTTGTATTTCAAATATTTCATTGAAACATTTGATTTAATATGATAAACCAGATAAATACACAATATATTTTGTTACACAATGAATTTCTAGATACAGCTATGGGCAGAGTACAGTTTAGTTCATTACATATATGTGCATGTTGTTTTTTTTTCAGAACTTATGTTGCCATTATATTTTTGTTAATACTTTGTATAAAACAGAAACAGTATCAGTTACGTAATATTTGTGCCTTTCAAATTTTTTAAGGAATTCTAACAAACCAAAATGATGTTCTTATCTAGATCTAAATAAATCAATTTTAATACTTTCACAAATTTTCAGGACTTTATATATGAAGGACAACAAAAAGACTATCTTGCTTATTTATCTGTTTGCTTAATATATACTTCCATTGCTATTGTGTAGCTGGAAAACATTAATGGCTATTTTCTTATTGAATCATCTCTCTTGTAATCTCAAATTATATCATTGTATTATATACATGCAGTCATTCTTTTTTTTTTTTTTTTTTTTTTAAAGGGGGGGGGATAACCATAATTAGAAGTTATTGCTCCTCCAAAAAATAATGAGTAAGATCTTTAATAACCAACAAGAAATATTTGCATTCAATAAGTATTAGTCAGGAAATAAACTGTTAGAATATATATATTTTTATTAAAGTAGCATTTTTGATTTAAATTGGCGCCTATGCCTAGAGGGTAAATTGTGTGTGTATGCATGTTTCTAAAAGATTAACTTATAGAAATCACTGAGTTGTCACATGACCTTTTATTATGAACAATTTCAGGTCAAATGTCTTGCTCAACAATCTAAAGAATTTGTTTAACTTTGCTATCAGAACTATTTGAAGATGTGAATAATGAAAATATGGAGATGAAAATCAAATAATATATGGAAATTTTGTTGTTGTTTTGTTGTTGTTTTTCTGTAATTTTTTTTAAATTATTATTTTTAGTACTTTAAAATAAGCTGCTGTACCATGAAAACCTCCATAACACCAGTTCAGTTGTTCTGTTAATGGTGTCTGTACCAAGCCAGTCTTCTGTTAATGGTGTCTGACCAAGCCAGTAATTCTGTTGCTGGTGTTTGTAAATCCTAGTCTGCCAAATTTTTGTTAATAGTACAAATATATCCCAATTGAACTCCAGAAGGTACCTTTGCACAAAATATTTGAGTTCTGTCTATTTATTTTGTTTAAACTGAAAATCAAGTAAACTAATAATTGGCTACAATTTGTTTTGTACTGATAGTCAATAAAGTGTTATTATTTGATGGCTTGCTAATGATATCATTTGATCAAACTTGCTTTGCCCTGTTTTTTTTTGTTGTTTTTTTTAAAGCCACAGGGAAATTGCATTTTTTGTTTGTTTATGGCCAATATTTCATTTCTGAATATAAACATATTTAAACATGGCACTGAGAAAATAAAGCAAATCAACATTCCTTTTTTTTTTTATATGTGAATACATGGGTGGCTTTCTGTAAGCACAGTAGCCTTGATGGCATTTGACTGATGTACTGATTGGTGTACAATTTTTGTCTGAGCTTTCTTTTGGGCAAATTTTTTTAAAGTGCATATCAAAACAAATACAGGTACTACTGATTGAAAGATTTATGCCTATGTACCAGGGTATTCTGTTTACTATATGGTATGTCAACAGTCCTATGGGCTGGGCAGTTATTGTACAATGCATTCAACTTTTAATATTACCCCTAAATTGATTAATAAAGAATGAGCACTGCCTATACTTAAAAGAGTTTTTTAAAAAAATGCTAGCATTTGAAATGGGACCTTAGTGGCATTTGTGTAAACGTAAGTCACTTCACCATATTACTAATACATGTGTCATTAATTGTCAGTTCTTTTGCATTTAAAGAAAATGATAGAATTACTTCAACATCTCATCATAGACATGTTTTAGTGTAGAAAAACAAATTAGAAAAGATTTCCAATTACAAAATTATATGTATCTATGCTTTTTATGTATGTACATGTCCCATTACTCCTAGCTGAATTAGTGAATAACATGTAGTTAATATAAATTTGAAAAAAATATATATATTTAAAATATTTTGAGCATTCCACTTGACATTTATTTGCATTTGAAACAAACTCACTGACACAAAATGTGATTGTTGAACTTCCTTGATGACTTTAGTTAGATCTATATGTATCATGCTATAGAACAGTTGTGAGAGGCCATGTTTTATGAAGAACACAAGAGACTAAAGCTGTATATAGAATCAATGTTTTCATGTGTTCTAGCAACATAGATTTATTTAATTAATGTACAATTTTTACAATCAATCTTGTTTTGTTTTGTTTTTGCTTGTTTTTTTTTTACCCAAACATTAAACACAGTATGTGTGTTGGAGTAAATAATGTCACAGTGGAGTAAAACTAAAGGATACCTATGTGATTAGTTGAAAATAGTGGACGAAAGCAAGATGTATAAACAAGTGGTGAAGAATGCCATAGCAAGTAACCTTGCTTGTCATGTCACAGGTCTGTACAACATGGCAAAGAGCAATTGGTCTAATACTCTAAACTGCCCACAGGTTGTGACATTGCAGGTCAGTGTTGAGACCTTCTATAACAAATGGTTTCAGTCTGGCTATGCTTTTAAACAATGGGGGTATAAGTGAGCTTACTACTAGCTGTTTTGCCTAGATCAACACAATAACATAATTTTAAAAAATTGGTAAATATTCAGACTAAAGCATACTGAATAAATAGGGTCTTTTACAAATTAAGAGGTGTACTTGTTATATCTGAAAGTGATAATGGGTAGGCCTATAAGCACTCCACTATCTATAAAATACTTCCATGGCACTCTAATTCCAGGTCTTAACATGTGGCTCAGATATTGGATCAGAACTGTTAACACTGACAGGAGAAGAAGCAAAGGTGAGTAAATGGCACTGGATATATCCACATGGAGAGTGAGCATAAAGGAAGGGTCCCAGATTGCAGATGCCATACACAAAAGTAGTAGAAAGAAGGGTGAAAGTATAACAGTGTCTAGTCATTACTGATGCCCAACCTGTGGCCGCAGCTGTGTATCAAGGATTGTCCTCTTTAGTCACACAAGAAGTTGTTAAGGGAAAAGACCATCTCTCGAGACGTAAAATGCCACACAGACTCAAAGCATTTTAATAGCATCAATGTCTGGGCTTTTTTTAGCTGGCAATGAAAAAGTCAATCCAACCATAAAAAATGATATAATTGCTCAATACAGAGAATTGGTGAAGAGTGAGATGATTGAAGTAAGACAATGACCTCACACATAACCAGAACGGACTCACTGGCTTATTAATATCCACCAGATAACAAAGATGATATCCCGAAAGTCATCTTTCATGGTCAGCTCTTGACTGGCTCAAGAAAAACTGGTCATCCTCACTTCCGATATGTGGATGTAATCAAACAGGATCTTAAAGCAGTGAACATTGATGCTGACTTCTGGGAAAACATTGCCCTAGATTGCACTATGTGGAGAGAGATGGTGACCAAGAAAGCCATGGACAGCTAAAAAACATTGGTGTCTGCTTTGGAAGAAAAGCATGCCAAAGAAAAAACGTCTGGCTCCTCTACTACCAAAGAGAATGACACCTTAACTTGTGATACATGTGGACGAGAATGTCTCTTGAAAATAAGCCTCAACAGTCACATGAAAAATTGTTCTACGAGATGAATCATAGTCATTCTACAACTGAGGGCCAACTAAAAAGAATTATTTAGGGACTACATATTTTCATTGCTTATACCATGAAGTTTTGGACAGTAAGTTATACTTTCTGCTGAGACACACATTATTACTTGCATTTTTACTGTTTTATTAAATTACATAAATAAAATACATTTTCTTAAGGCAAAAAAAAGGAAAATTGGAACAATTTGTTCTAGAATTCAAAATAAAGAATTTTTTGAAAAGGTAAAGAATGAAGCAGAATCAGTGTAGCCACCAGAGACTTAATACGAAACTCAAATCTAGTTTTTTTTCTTCTACCAAGAGTTGATTTCGATTACTTTATATTTGTTTTTTACTTGTATTTGAGTAAGTCTCCTACTTAATGTTAACAACTTTTTTATTGAAGTCCACTAATTTTAGTCATCCTACTATTTTTGTTTCATTCCATCATATTAGGCTTTTTAGTTTTGACTTCATTCTTGAAAAGCATTTGTGACAAACTTTTCTGTTCCATTTCTTGTTTAACAACTTGTTCAAAGAACAAATAACAACATTCTAGTTATAGGTGGTATCAAGGGGTTTTTCTATCAAGTTTGGAAATCCTTTGCAGAGAGAGAATTTGAATGTACTGCTTACAGTCCTTTGCAATGAAATTTGTCTTTGCTATAACAGTATATATTTTATCGAGGTTACTTTTATCTTCATGGCTATAAATATTCATGTGTGTTTAGCTAATTTACTTAAGACAAAAATTCAAAATAAAAAAAAGTTAAACTGTTGAAAAATACAATAAAAACTTTTATTATTTTAGAATGATACATACAAGATGTGAAATAGTTTTATCTACATTCTAAAAATAAACATTTATTAAGAAAGAAACACTCATGTTTGGTAGATCTATCTTTCAAAGAGCTTGTAAAAAGATTATGTGTCAAAAATAAATAAATAACCAAAATATTTATAAAAAAAAAAAAATACATACTTTTGTTTTGTATAATGTACATGTCCTAACAGGACAGTAAACTAAATTCAGACCTAGACTGATTAAAGTATATTAAGTTCATGTTTCATAAGTGTCATTATTTACAAAGACTACACTTGTAGAAAATTTCACTAACATTGTTTAGGATATAAGAACAAACAAATTTGAAATCCTTATGAAAATGGCAACTTGTAATTATTACAATACAAAGAATTATTAATTGATAGCTTTGGTTACTTATGTATTAATTAATTCATGCTGTATTAAAATATTCAGATGTTTAGAAGTTAATAAAATAATAACAGTAATCCTTTTTTTTATAACAATTTTCATTGAAGTCTTAAAGTATGAAGTGTGTAAAGTGCTTCAAAGTTTATGTCATACAAAAAAAAATAAAAAAAACCATTTGATTTCACAACTAAGAAATTTCTCCTAAAATTGACAAAATGACACACATTTGTTACCTTGACTAGAACAAAGAAAACTACAGATTTAAATGTTTCAAATGGTTTGCTGAGTCAGGAAATCAATTTGTGCAATTTAAATTGTAACATTTTATCTCATACTCTACAAAAGCCACTTGGTCTATAATTCAGACCAATAAAAATGTTTAACAATATTCTATTGACTAATTTATCAGCAGAAATTCATCCTTTTGTCAAATTGTAAATATGAATTCTCAAAATTATGAGAATTTATTTTTTGTGTGTAAGAGTTAAATTTCAGTTTAATTAGAAGTCTAGAATGGGGTACACTAGAAATGTACTACATTCAATTAGAGCAAAATAATGGCTTGCATGGCAAAGTTTCTCTTCAAGTTCTCACTGGTACAGTCTACACACATAAATAAATGTTTTTGATGTCTGCATAAATCTATTATTCAATGGTTTTAAAATCATATTTTTTAGATGTCATATTTTAATATACATATAAAGATTGCAAAGCTCTAATTCTCCCCATAAACATTCATTTAAGTAAGGCTATTTATTTTAATCTGTTTCACTTAAATTTCAATGTATGTACATTTTGTTTCAGTCTACATGGATCACCATACAACCATGTCGATGTACACCAGGAATAGATCTGGGGGTTGTTCTGGGTATCACACTTCGAGCAGACAAAGCTCTTTCATAATCTTTAGGCTCATAACCATGAAACTGCTTAGAGTACTCAGACTCCCAAACACTGCTGTCTTTAAGTCCTGTACCAGAAAGTTTGTCCAAGAGTGCTTCTGCACTGTGAGTTACTGCCCCCTTTTCAACATGCTTTTTCACATCACGATTGTGTCTCACTTTAGCTTTTAATGCTGTGGGATAAACCTGAAAATAAAAAGGATGAAACTATAACAACTTTCTTGCTTCCCTTTGCATTTTCAAATACATTAAAGAAATTGGATGAACTAAGAACTCTCTATCCCATTTAAAACCAAAATATTTCAACTTTAACATAAAAAAATATCTTATCTTATAAACAAGTAGAACATAAAAAATACTTTACAAAAAAAAAAACACAACAAAGCTTATATTGAGTGAAATTGCATCAATTATTTGGAATCAGTCTTGTAATATATTTTTTATACATCTAGACTAACAAAAATAAATTTATGCGATTGGAAATATTTTCATTAAATTTTTTTGTTTAGTGCAACTTTCATGTTTATTGCATGCTCAGTGTGGTATGCTCCAATCACTTTTGTGGACCAGTTGGTGGGGGGAATGGGGATCTGGGAAAAGAAATTAGAAAAAAAAAGAATTGCTCAAGTTTGAATTTGAACTCAAGGTCTCGAATCTCATTGATGGAAGGCCAATGTGCTAGCAACTGAGCTATTCAAGTACTAATAAAAATAGAGTTATCTATAGTTATTTTAAATTTTAGCAAACTACTTAATCCTTGAGCTTAGTACATTTTCTATATACAACAAAATTAATTACTTATGACTAAAATTGATTAACTAATAGGTTAATTTTATTGATTCATGTGTTGTTATTGACAATGTATAATTGTGCAAAGTTTCAACTTGATCCAAGAATGGGAAGTGGGAGAAATAACGTGTTCATTATTCCACTCAGATAGACAGAGTGAGTTGATATAAATTTGTAAAATAAAACAACAAGTTTTACAAAGACTTACATCAGCTAAAGCTCTGACATTGTGTGTTCGGTGCAAAGTAATGCTGTCCTCCACATCACCTATTCCAAAAGAAATGAAAGGCGGCTTTGAATTGGACATCAGCCTCGGTACAGAACCATGGCAACTTGTGGGTTCACATGTCTCTTTTCTTTCTTTCTCATCATCACAAAGTACAAGTGGTGGAACTTTGGTTTCTCTTTGTAGAACTGCATTACTTTTGTGCCCGACCAGTTTATCTACCAAATAAATAAAATTATTAGATGTTTTGAGAATTTTAAAAACATTTTGACCTTTATGAATTGAAAAAAGCAATATCCAAAGAAAATATTTTTTGTCCATTTCTTACCTTTGTTCACAGGCCTTGACTTGCCATTCACAACATGTGAATAATGTTTACTGTTTAATGATGTACTGGAAGTTTTGCTTTTAGAATAATGGTATGGCTTGCGCCGTAGGTTAAACTTTGAATTATGCATATCTTCAACTTTCTTTTGTTTTTCCTGCACTGAGCTAACTTGTTTTGATTCGTCTTCTTCATCATCTTTGATTTCTTGGCTGGTGGCATTGTTGCTGGAATCTTTATCCAAACACAAAGACTCAAGGTTTATACATTTTTTATCAGCAGAATCTTTAACTTTGGAATTTGTTGTACTGTGTTCCAGAGCAACCTTTCCAATCTCTAACATGTCAGTATGAGCAGGCTCCATATGTTTTGACTTCTTAAACTCATCTAGCTTCAACTTTGAATCTGCAAGTATTTCTGCCATTGAATGGAACTTTTCTTCAGGCTCTTTCAATGTCTTATGCTGCTCATTTGACTTAGAAAGACAATCCTCATTACTGTCTGATGAAGTTGTGTCTTCGTCTGTAGTATCACCCCAATGAAGAGGTGTGTGCATGTATTCTCTATCTCTACGTACATGTCGAAAATTCAGGTTCTCTAAATAAGTGTTCTGATTTTTCTTGATAATGCAAGCTTTGAATTGGTTTTGGTATTCTGACTTTTTATGGACCATTTTGTTTAAATCTGAAAAATACTGAAAGGAAAAAAAATCCAAATTCAAATCTTTTATAAAATAAAATTACTACAAATTTGCTAATTCTAATTCTACTCTATTTACTAATTATTTTTAAGCTAAGTGTACTATTTTATGAACATAAACTATAGATATTGTTTCAATTTAGGTTTCAATTATCCCACTTCTATTAAGCCAACTCAGACTACATTCATGCTTTTCTTTTTCTCACAATAATTTCTAAAAGTGGCACATAATTTGAAAAGACATTTAGTTCAACAAGAAATCTATAAATTAAATAATGTTGTGGTAATTATAGCTAATGTTTGGTAAAACAATAAGGACATAGAATTATAAAAACTAAACAAAAATTAACCTTTTTCTAGTACCGTATTTTTCGCCGTATAAGACGCTCTGGCATATAAGACGCACCCAATTTTAAAGGAGGAAAATCTAGAAAAAAAAGATTCTGAACCAAATACTGTACTAAAATATTTTATATCAACTGTATAAAGTAAACAGCAGTTTAAGAACAATTTTATGTCAACCATATAACATATTAAGAACAATCTTTACTCTCATTAACAGTCAGTAAAGTCAGTAAACAGTGAAAGTAACAAAAATCAGTCTGTAATGTTTTTATTCGAACCCCAAGAATTCCTCGTCTTCGCTGCTATCAGAAATGAGGAAGGAGGAAGCATCCAATCAGCGGGGCGGGGCAGAGTACGGACATCAGTAAGCATTGGCTGGAGGAGGCGGAACCAGGAGGCAGACATGCGGACATTTCAGGGCAGCATGGATTGATCGGGTGCCCGGGAGATATGCAGAGAAGCGGCGAAATTGTGCCCACACTGCCCAGCAAGGAGTGAGACTGCTCTGGGAGACATGAGGAGACGCAGCCTGCGCTGATGGATGGAGGTACCGGCAGTAAGCTCAGCATGATGCCCGTGCAGCACATGGTTAGACTGTCGGGAGGGGGGCATGGCCGCTATAGGAGGGAGAGGGAAGCCCGAACACACTCAGCCTGGCCGTGCAGGGAGGGTCACAGAAGTCACCGCAGTACGTGCCCCAAATCCAGCCCGCAGCACACACTGCATAAGGAAAGGACTGCGAGTAAGCGCCACACAAAGTTGGGGGCAGTTTCAATGCATGTAAAATGTGTATTTGCCGTATAAGACGCACCAACTTTTCCCCCCCAGTTTTGGAGAAGAAAAAGTGCGTCTTATACGGCGAAAAATACGGTATGTCTTTTCACCATTCAAAATGCAACAAGCAGCAATTCACTCTGTACCTAACTGTTGAAATTTACACACGCAACATTCTGAAATAAGGAGATTAATTATTTTTTTCAAACCTTGCCAGTTTAGTGCTAAAATAATTTTTTCATAAAAATGAAAAGAAGAAAATTAAAAAAAAAAAAAAGAAACTTTTTAAGATTCCTGTTAAAAAAATAGATAATAATAAGGCTAAGGTTAACAGTATTTTTGGTCTCCTTCATATGAGAGTATAGTCACAGTATAGTGATTACCAACAAAACTCAGTGTCTACCTAGCAGGTGTCATTACCATTTAAAAATGCCGGTAGAGTTAACCCCTACCATCTTCCTTCTCTTAACCACACTAATCATGTGGGCCTAGCTTCTTGTGAAACAGTATCTTAAGGAATGGAGTGAGATTGTTGACATGGTTGTAAGGACTCTCTTTGCAAACCGACCTGTCAAATAAGAACACCTACACACCTTTTATTTCAAGCACCCTAATGGGAGTCTTGCTATGCTACCATTATGGTCTAATACTCTTATGACCGTTTCCACACAGGTGCTGCTATGAGGCAGGGTAGCTTAGCCAAAGGTGGTCATCTCCACACTTTTGTATGCCCCTGAGACCTGGGTGCTATTGAGGAGGCAAACAACATTGAACTTGAGGTAGTTTTGATTGAAAATCTTTACCAATCATTTTTCCCTATCAAATTTAGAGCTCCATCTGTCCTAAAATTGTATATTAGTGATGTAAGTACTTTCAAAATTCTTAGAAATTTTAGGTGAGTGGACAAAATTTTAGGAGAATTCTGGCAATTTTTAAGAGAATTTTAGGATTTTAGGAGACTTCATTTTTTAGGAGATTTTAGTACGAACCCTGTAAGCCCTAATGTTTTGCTTGATCTTTTTTAATAATTTCAATATTGGGGATTCCATGATAACTTTGCATTTATTATAACATCTAGATATTTCGAGTTTTTAGTCTGTCTATCTGTTTACCAAAATAACGCTTAGTTTTTATTTGTTGCGCTGGATGGGATATCTATACCATATGGGGGTTGACCGATTGGTAAAAGACAATTTTTTTTTGGCAAACTTGGAGAACAGCTTTACAACTAAGTTGCCCTATAGATCAAATCAGGCATCTTTTTGCTCTTACTGGCAGCTAACAGCAGATTGCCTTTGAAAGAGACAGCTGGAGAGCTCTCATGAAAGTTGCAGGACGTATTTAAATTTGAGACTCAAAGAAGGGCCTTTGCCCTTAAGTAGACCTCCCAAGGACAATGGCTATACCTTCGTATATATTTTAAGATTCGAAGACAATGCCTATGTTTAAAATTTAAGCCTATTAATCTATTATATTAAATTATTTTTATGAAAATTCAAGCAACAGCCAAAAAATAAAAATAAAACAAATTACAGTCACCAAAAATACCAGTTTTAGATAGTCTCTATTGACAACTATTGAGTCTCTAGAACTCTAACTCTAGAGTCAAGAGTGAGAGTCTAGTGACCTAGACATATAGTCTCTGTCTGAGTCTCAAGACCTAGTCTAAATTTATCATTAGTCAGGTTAGATTTAGATCTGATCATCACATTAAGTGGTCACTGAGACACTCAGTGACTCTCACTGAGATTCACACGACACATGTTCAGACCTGTTTGTTTTTCATTTTAAATCTTTTTCTTGATTTAATTAAATTTGTCTTTGAAAAAAAAATAATTTTTTAGATTTAGAGCTAGATGACAGTGATTGTCTAGATCTCTTGACTTTGTGTAAAAAGTAAATAAACATAGTGTAACGTACATTATAGAGTCTAAGACTAGATCTATTCTATAGCTAGCCTTGTTCTAGATCTAATATCATCTAATCAAGTGTAGATCTGGTCGTATCTTTGTTTTGTTCTATTACAAGTCTACGAAAATATAGGGGAGGCTATAAAGAATCTACGTTGCCTGGCATGAATTTGAAATCGAATTTTTGAGTTTTACAAATTTGTTTCGAAGAATAAAGAAATAATTAATTAATTATGAAGACGTGTTCGACATGACTTAATAATTATCTAGACTCAAATACTTTCGTCATTCTCATCATATTTATTAAAAGTATTTAATAAAAAAATTTGATCTACTCTAGTTCGTAGTCTTCTTCATTTCCATAAAACATATAGAACCTTAAGTCCAGTGGCGTCACTAGGGTCAGTGTCACCCGGTGCGGAAAGCTCTATGTGTTACCTCCCCCCAAGGAGAATGTAAAAAAATTGTTTATTTTGTTTCTTTATGTTGATCAATAAAACTGTAAGCTAATTTGATTGATGGTTGTTATTTAAAATGCCTTTTTTTTTACATAGATTAAAAATGTAACATTATTGAACTTGACACATTGAGTTGAACAAATTTTTTTATAGAGATTATTTCAGAGCTCCTTACGGGAAAAGGTTTTAAATTATACTAGTGTTTCTCGGCTGCTTCCGAAAAGGCAAATCAAGCGTTGAACAGGTTTATGAAAAAAAAAGGTTTCATGGCGTCCATCTAAATCACTCTGTAAAACGGCAAGAAAATAAGGATAAAGTCGAAATAAAGCGACATCTCTTCAGCAAATCTATCTGTTGTGTGACAATAAATGGTGGAATAACGGAATTCTTCAATATTGAGACGGATGAGAACATAGTCTTGTAGCCATCGACGAAGTCATTCGGATCCCAATAGGGTAAACCAAACCGAGTTGAAATTTGCAGAAATATAGCATTATTTTGAAAAACAATTAAACACGAGATGACGGATAAAGACCCACACAAAGCTATGCATATTAGATGCGGGTCACCCAATACCCCCTCGCCTCCCCTGTTGAAATTGGTCATACAGATCTTTAACAAATAGAAAATTTAATCTATTTAGGCAGCGTTATCACAAGTGATATGAACTATTCGCCTAATTTGGATTTCCAGCCTACGTCCACACTGACAGGGGAACTTCGTTTATGTCTACAGAAGTGCAGCATTTCCTCCACGAGAGGAATTGCAACCAGTAGAACGACCCCTTACAGCCCGAGAAGGAACGGACAAATTAAGAATCTTAACGGGACTTTATGGAAAGCCATCACCTTGGCTCTACATTCTAAGGAATTGGGCATAGCTAAATGGGAACTAGTACTAAATGATGCTCTGCAATCCATCCGGTCATTACTATGCACTGCAACTAACAGCCCTATAAACATGCCCATTACGGCCCAGTATCAGTTTTAATTAGGGTTACCCCCTTTGCCCTAATTGCAGCCCTAAAGTACCGTTTGCACATTGGCGTCATTAGGTTCCCATTAGGGGCAACCCTAATCGTGCCAATATCGTCCCAGAATGGGTAAACCCACTTTCGGATTCATTGGGGATTTCCAGAATCGCGCCATAATCAAGCCCATACTAACCCCAATGGTTTAGTAACTGAGATTTTCATTGGGGTTCAATTAGGGATAACCCTTTTTGTGCCATTATCGGTCCGATGCTGGCCTGAATGGTTTAGTAACTGAAATATTTATTAGGGCTCAATTAGGGATAGCCCTTATTGTGCCATTATCGGTCCAATGCTAGCCCTAATGGTTTAGTAACTAAAATATTTATTAGGGTTCAATTAGGGATAACCCTTATTGTGCCATTATCGGTCCGATGCTGGCCCTAATGGTTTGGTAACTGAAATATTTATTAGGGCTCAATTAGGTATTATCATGCAAATACTGTCTCCGATGGTTCAGTCATTAAATTTTATTATGGTGCTGTATATACTGTAATTTAAAACAAATTCATTAGTGATTTTTTGTTTATAATGCCCTTTTTGTTCAGATGCAACTCAATGGCTTAGTATGAGATTTGTAACCTTTTACACAGGTCTACTTTCACACTGATGATTTAGATCTAACAATAGAATTATTTTACATAATTGTTTGGAAATTATAATGAATAATTGAATCAGTGATCTCTATATACATCTAGCTATAATGTCAACATATTTATAAAGCAATGGACATGTTATATTACATTTTTGGGTTTGAACACAATCAACTTTTTTTATTTTTTATTCATGGAATAATTAACCAACAACAAAAGACAAATATAACAGCACAAACAAGACAGCATTTTCATTCAATTCTTAGCATTCTTTACAAGCTGACTTCAAGACAAGTGGCAATAATTCATATTTTGACTTCCATATAGCAGCTGGAACAAACAAACAACAAAAAAATATTATAGTCATGTAATAAAACTACCTTCAAGCTGTATTAATAATTTTAAAAAAATCTAACAATTAAACATCAGAAGACCTTACAATTATCTATGTGGACATACTATTTAACGGTTACATTTCCAGCCCTTGATGATAAATGGTGCTAAAAAATTAGGTTGCTTCTAAAGCCTATTAAGCAACACAAAAATTAATGGTATTTCAAAATTTGGAGTTCAATCTTCTTAAATTAAATGTTATGAATTGGTGTCAGCAAATGTGGCACTGGTATTTGACTATGCTAAAAGTGCAATGGCAGACTAGATCTAGCTAGGCTTCAATTTATTTATATTAACTTTATCAATGGCAGACTAGATCTAGCTAGGCTTCAATTCATTCAATATTATATTTTGTTATATTAACTTTATCACAGGCTCTTACTAATACAACTATATTCTGTTGTAATTAGAGTTCGATGGTAATTTAAAAAATAAGTTGGCTGAAAAGTTATTCTAGAATTAAAATAAACAATGATCACAGTGAAACTTAAAAAAACATAACAAAAACAAACAACCCACAACCAGCATATTTCAAAATTAGGATAGCATTTCTTTATTTACATTTAATCAATTCCATCCCATTAACAATTTTCTTTCAGATTGCTGATCAGTAATCTTAAAGCAAAATTTAATTTTTCTTACCTTCTTGAGCAGGCTTGCTTATGAAAAGATGATGAACAGCATCTGTACTGCATGCATAGGTTATTATTAACTAAAAAGATTAATGTCAACTTCCCCTAAAGAAAAATGTGGTGATCAGTTAAAAAAAAATTTTTTAAAAATAAATAAAAACCTAAAAAATGTTTAAAGAATGCAAACAAAAATAATATTACAATGGAGGCAAAACACAAAATGTTTAAGGTATAATATACAAGGACTGTTGCTATATAATGACATTAGGTCAAAAACAATTCTATGTAGGCCCTATTTTCATGTATAAATGTTCATTATAATTTTTTATGCAAATTAAGAAAGGAACTTAAATCTCAGTGAAATGACAAAAAGCTGAAGATATTGGTCTCAACCATTGTTTCATAAGATTAACATTTATTTTACATTTTTTTAATTTAATTGATATGATCTCATTAAAATTTTCATTTGGTTGGGGGGGGGGGGGGGGGTCATTCATCAGTAATCTTAAAGAAAAATTTATTCTTTGTACCTTTTTGAGCAGGCTTCCTCATGAAAAGATATTGAACAGCATCTGTAGTGCATACATAGACAATTTTGATTGTCAGCTGACCTTAAAGAAAACTGACATTCTGAAAAAAAAAAATACAAACAAATAAAATTACAATAAAGACAAATCCTGAAATGTTTATGGTATGGTATATAAGAAAAACTGTTGCTATAGCCTAATGATGAGATTCTGTATTTTTTCTTTAACAGTATCCACACAATGAAATTTTTAAAAGCCTAAGCCTTAGCTAAGCATATAGAATGAATCCTAGATCAAATTGTAAAAAAATGTATAATATAATAATTAGTATTAAGACCTCTAGATATTCTAGCTAGATCTAAATATGATAATCTAGATCTATGTCTAGTTTATAGATCTAGAATTTCTAGATCTGTATAGATCTATTTAATTCTATTGCCTAGAGTCTTTAAAATTTACAAAAAATAAAATCTAACAACTAACATGTATTGAGTATTGGTGAATAAAGATCTAAAGCTACATGAACCTGGTTATGTGGTATGCACGATTTGACTGTTTGGTCGCCTAGATGGTCTCTGCATGGTTGTCTGGTTCATACCCCGCAACTGCCATCACTTCCCTAAGCTCCTTTGAGGTTCTCGACTACCAAGTAGATATCTTCAACTCTGAAGGAACATTTTTAAAAAATTTTAAATGTCAATATAGGGCTATAGTCTATAGCGGCTATAGGATTATAGGCTATAGTTTATTATATTATATAGATAAAATATACTATATATATATATACATATTTAGCTAGACATATCTCGATATCTGATTTGAAAACCAAAATAAATGTTTGATCTTATTTATTTGTGTACATTTAAACAATCTAAACTAGACTAGATTGTCAAGATCTGAAGTGTAGGCCTATTAATGTACATTAGTCTCTACAAAGTAAATATCTATATTATAAGATTATAAGTCTATATAGGTCTATGACTATAACTAGATCTAGAATTATTTAATCTAAATCACCTATGAAAAAATTAAAGATTAGTCTATTCTATCATATATTAACAATATATTAAAAAATTAAATATTATTCTATATCTACTAAATTTTCTAATAACAACTAACATCTATTCTAGATTTAGAATCTAGACTATCTATAATATTTTTATTTCTTAGTCTTATTAGATCTAAGTTTACTATGTCTTAGTATATCTTATTAAATATTATAGGTCATTTTTTTTTAACCTCAAAATATTTGAATTAGAATCTAATTGAACTAAAATTAAATTCTATATGAGTATAACTAGTATAAGTATAATAATTATTATATTAATATACCAAAGTATTTGTTTACAGTTAGGTGACTAGATAGGCATATAGAATAGATCTAATATTCTGCCCTAAAAAGTAGATTTAGATTTAGCCTTAACTAAATCTAATTCTATGCTGCAGATGCATTTCATGGTAGATTCTAGATCTAGAACTAGAATCTATTCTAAATAGTAAATCTAGTCTTAACGCATGCATGTTAATCACTTAATTTGTCTAGATCTAGATTTAATAGGTCTCAAGTCTAGATCTAGATATAATATTAATATGTATATTATATCGTACTAGAATTAACTAGATCTAGTAGCTTATATTATAATAAAACTAGATCTAGTGACTATAATAACATAATAACTTGTGACGACTTGTTAGAGACTTTAGAGAGATCTAGCCAGATCTATATCTAGATTCTTAGCATTCTAGATTATCTAGATATCTATTGTAAGTCTAGACCTAATCTACTATCTAGATTAGATCTGTTAGTAATGTTGGATTCGTCCTCTGTACCTGTGATAGGCTTAAGACTTTAACTTAAAGTAAGTTAAAGTTACGACCATTCCAATTTCCATGGCTGCTGCCAGTGCTGGCATGAATTGAAGAACATATCAAGAAGTACAGCTCATGTAATAGATCTATTAAATTAATGAAAGTCTAGATTGACTAGACCTTGATCTATAGTTTTAACTTGTAGTATACCTAATAACTAAACAGATTTAGATATAGAACTAGCTAGCTCTAAATTGATCCACGTGTGTACGTTCCAGAGTGTAGACTGAATAATCCAGTTTGTGCCGAATATCGCAAGTTTAAAAGAAATAAAAGCTTTTTTTTCATTGGTCGAAAAAAATGTTAACATGTATAAAACTTTTTTTTTCTTAAATCTAAATCTAGAAAAAAAAAGAATATGTTCTCCTTTAGATTCTATGTGTGATTAAATATTACTAGATATAGATATATTTTTTTAGTGTGCACATTAAAAAATCAGACACACTCACACATACACTATTTGATTACGAAAAGTCTGCATTGGGCCCATACGGGTAAAACTTCACAATTCCAGTTAGGGATTTCCCCAATAGAACCCTAATTAATTTTTAAAAACAAACTTAATATTACTTACAAAAAGGATTCAAAGCAAAATTTAGCTTTAACACAATTAATACTAAATAATAAAACATCATAATATTGTTGTTTATTTTATAATAAAGATTTCATCATGTTGGTTCTGGCGTGATTGGGGAAATCCCACACAGGCATGAAAGCGGAAAGACGTTAAGGGCTCAATAACTAAAACCCCACACCAATCCGTTAACGTTTTTATAGGGGCGAGTGCATGTAGGGCAGTCTACCCAATAAAACCTCATTACCCCACACCGCGCCAGAATGGTTTCGAAAGGGCTTTGTTTATAGGGAGGACACCACATGAACGACTTCTTGGGTTCAACCGAAGAAGTGGTTCCGGGACATCCTTGCCAACATGGTTGACGTGTCCTGGTCCTGTCCTGCTGAAGAAGAACGTTAGATCATCTAAATATGATCCCATAACAGAGGAAGTTGATTTGGTAACATGCAACCCTCAGTACGCTGTTATCCGAACACCAAACGGCCGAGAGGAAACTGTCTCATTACGAATGTTAGCCCCTAGGGAGAAACAAAAAGTTATAGAAAATGAAAATAAGAGTAGAACAGAGCTTGATATTGGCTGCCCCGTCCAAAGCTCACCTCCCAGGAATCAACCGACTGATTCTATCATGCCTGAAGAAACTACCAGCACCACCGAAGAGATGGCCAGACCGTCCGAAACTCAAGCAGATGAAACTACACATACATACAATCTTTGAGTAAAAAGAACTAGGCCCAACTACAAAGTGTAAAAGCTCATCAGCGTACTAGAACTCTTATTTTGTTTATTTTACTTATCTTCTTATCTTATATAATACAGACTACATAATGTCATGCTATTCTACATTTTTGTTTACTTGAATCTCTATTATTATTCTACACTTACTTTATTCTTTTATTGTTTATAATACTAGTTAGCATAATTTGAACCGGGCGTGAATGTTATGAAAATTATATTCTGTATCGGTTATCGTTCTTATGTTTACATGTGCTTGTAACTCGTCCGTAAGAATGTGCGTTGTGTAGTCATTCAGTGTATTAAAGTCATACTATACAGACATGGTTTTCGACTCTCTTATCTTTATGTTCATAACATGCATATCATGGAGTTTCATGTCAGAATGGAAAGCAGGAGCTATATATAAGGCCTTTCTGAACAAACAAATAAATTAGACTGGAGATTAAAATCCACCTTCTCATTAGTCATTTTCCCAACGGCCACCTACGCTTCGAGACGTGGAAGATTGAAGCTAAGTGGCTGATAAGTATCCCATGAATAACACACTGATATAATGTTACCAATAGAGAAATCCTTTCCCGCACAGCCATTCGCCATCGATGGAAGTGGCGACTGAACGTCGATTGAGATTAGTGAGACATACCATTAGACAAGACGAAACACGTTTACCAATGTCACTCATAATGTCAGCCTTAACATGAAAGCCGAAAAGAGGAAATTTAAAAAAACAACAAAAAAACAAGGCCGTACACGTCTAACAAGGCTTTGCACCTTTTAGAAGTCCTGAATTTGGTGGGCACCAGCTGAGAAATGGCTGTGAAAGTCGCCTTAGACTGATTTCTGTGGAGAGAGCTTGCAACCCTATACGTCGAATGTTACGCGAGGGAGCTTAAGTCAATATATTTTTCAACATTTTGCAACCAAAAAATGTTACGTTTGCCACTGAACTGGTCAGATAAGATGTTTTGAGGAGCGCCTTTAAGCTCACTCAGAGTTGTATGCGGCGAAGCCCCGGGCGCTAACAGTTTTTCTGCACTTATGCGCTTCAGAAACTCTTTCTCCTGGGGTCTACAACGCATTTTATGCAACTTGGGTGTCACCCCATGTTGGGTGTCACCTGGTGCGACACCCGCACCACACACCCCTCGCGTGACGCCACCCGTAGGTCTAAGCCTTAGTAGAATATCTACAGAGGGGCCGGTCCATTCTTTAACGTTGTCCAGCCAACGTTTCTTTGGTCGAACCTTTTTTCGTGCTCCCTCCGCTGTACCTTGAAGGATTTTTTTCTTCATTTGATTTGATTTTAGGCACATTTCACTTTTTTAAAAGTATTCTTTTTCTCTAAGCCAGCGGTTCTCAACCTTTTAAGCCCGGCGACCCCTTTTTACAATCCCCCACTTTGCCGCGGCCCCCCCCCCCCCCCCCCCCCCACACACACAGCGATAGAAGAATAGTAAAAAACAATCCATATTTTCTATGGTCTTAGCCAACCCCTGGCTAATCGTCATTCGACCCCCAAGGTGGTCGCGAACCACAGGTTGAGAACCCCTGCTCTAAGCCCTACACAGTAAACACAAACGGGACCTTAAAAGTTATAGGTCTTCACGTTACAATTTAAGTCTTACAATATGACCAGGTCAGCTTTCGTCTCTTTACAATATAGAGGAGTTTCTCATTTTTGCAAGTGTTTTTTTTTTCTTTTAAGTATTTTTTTTTAACTATAAGATGGTCATGGTCCTATGTGGAATTCTAGGTAATTTCATCTTTTAGCAACCAGGTGATAGGCCCACTAAGTATAATTAATGCTTTACGTATCGGAACAATCATCATCATCGGTGCCTTGACTTTCGTCGTAGGAGTGCCGTGACCGTTTGAGTAACCAAATCCCTCCATCGTTATCCAGCCAGTTCTACTTTGGACAACCGCCCTTTCTTCGTGATCCCCCCCCCCCCCCCCCCACCGTACCTCGAAGAATGAATTTTGATAGCGAGTCATGTCTTACAATTAGACAAACATTAAGTACATAAAACTGACCATTTACACATGTGTACACATTATTTTATATCACAATTATAATCATGTTGTTTATTGTGTAAAATTAGATATTAGATGCATCAAGCTTCTTTTTTTCTTTGGGAGGTATTAGGACAAAATAACTTATTATTGTCATGTGCAAGGTTAAACAACATCCAAGAAATGCTTGCTGAACTTTCAACTGATTTAATCTTTGAATTCTCAAATATTATAGAGAAATATTTGAAATCATTATTTATATAGGCCTACTGTACATTTATAGAATGGCTAAAACAATTTTACTTAAGAAATGTTTTGCAATAGATTTTTTTTTTTGCAAGGGCTTAGGCCTACTCTTTTGATCGAAGCATATAGTTAAGTCATTTCTGAAACTTTCCATGTCATCTTCTTCAGCTTACACGACTCTTGGCTTGTCATTGTTGATCTCTGGCTTGGTACATTCCTTTCTAACATAATTTTTGCC
The DNA here is from genome assembly GCA_030265305.1 of Biomphalaria pfeifferi. Lineage (NCBI taxonomy): Eukaryota > Metazoa > Mollusca > Gastropoda > Planorbidae > Biomphalaria > Biomphalaria pfeifferi. The sequence continues at coordinate 1,300,318 of JASAOG010000039.1, read as the reverse complement.
ACGATTTAGTGACATTCGAGCTACTCTCTTTCTATGACCTCTTGAAAATATTTTTTCTGCACTTTAAACTTTTTAGCGTGGTCGAAAGGCTTTAAGTACGCTTGAGCGTGATTGGCTTGGCTACCTAAGAAGGGGAAATATATAGACAAAAATTGTCATTTTGGGGTGTCATTCAATATGAAAAACGCCAATCCTACGCGCGATAAATAAAAACGGCATTATGCATTAGCCGTAATTGTGTAATCTGGTGAAAGAAGCTTCTCGCGCCTCAAACCAATGAAGAATTACTTGAGGTCAACAATTCTCAAAGATAGATTGAAACATTTGGTAATTCTTGCTATTGAGCGTGATCTATGTAGTAAACTGAATGATTACGATTTACTGTCTGACTTTATACACGCAAGGCTCGTAAAGTAATTCTGTACGTAGTAAAGAATGCATAAAATGCATAGACGAATTTATTTTCAAATACAAACTCTTAAATTTCACTTATTATCCGCTTCCCGACCCAAACTTGGCCCCGCGAAATCAATTTCGCATAGGGCCCTACAATTGTTACGTCCGGCCCTGCTATTTAGTGACCTGTAAATATACATAGTAGATTACTTGTTATCTTTCCATGACTTCTTGGTCACAAAAGTTAAGTCCGGCGCTGCTATTTAGTGTTTGTAAAATGTTTTACATGTTTCGGGTATGTTCCTTCAGAGTTGACGATAGTTTACTTCCTAGTCCAAACCTCCCACAGGACGAAGGGGGATGGAGCGGGCAGGGTTTGAGCCAGGGACTATCGATAAATCCAAACGACAGTCCAGCGCGCAAACCGCACGACCAGCCAGCCATCCGTATTATAGTGACCGGTGAATACTTGTTCTCCACCCCCCCCCCCCCCTCTTTCGTTTTTTCGTGGGATTACTATCTGCAGAAATAAGAGAGTGATCTTTCCTTTACTTCTTCTTGTCCAAACTCTTGAGCCATGAAGAGAATTATATATATACTGGAGATCTAGCCGGACCAATTATGCTAACAAGGATGGGTCCTATCTTTTCTTGACTCACCTGTCTCTGGCTAAATTTTCTATTGAAGATTCATCGTTCTTGCTGTTCCCACTTTTTTTTCTTGTAGGTTCCAATTTGACGTAAGGGCGCTGGAAGGCTATAGCTTCGATTTTCGCCCGCATATCAATCAACAGTCGGATAGTCTCGATGGTTCAAGGTTTATATCCAGCGGGAGGTTTGTGCTAGGATGAAATTATCTTTAATTTGAAAGGAACATACAAAACAGTTCCATGGAGAGACGTTCCATTCCCTCCATCTCTCCCTCACTCACATAGGACCTAACTACCCCACTGCAGACATACAGTTCGAAACACAACAACAAAAATACATTTAAAAAAAAACGCTTTACAAAATAATTTTTTTTTTTTTTTCATTTATTAAGCCAAACATCTGAACAATCTAATGTTTCAATTTCTAGATCAAACTATTATTTTGTCTAAGCTTATTAAATCATAGGCCTGATGTACCGGTATTTCATGTACAGTACCAGTAAAGTGAAATAAGCTTTGTAGTTGTTGACCATAACAATAATCTACATTAAAAGGTTAATTACATAACAAATATACATTAAAACACACATTTTGCTATATAATGCGATTCTAGAGTCTAACAGACTTTCTTATGTCAGAATGGTAAAATTTCTGCACAGTGACATATTTTCTGTTGATGTTTTTAGCATGAACAAAAAAGGCTTGCTACTGTACGATTTGCAGAACATGAGCATGCTATTATGATGATCAAGCCCATTAGAAACAATCCTGCTCTGCTGCCTCAAATGTCTCTTACTTCAGAATATGAGCTCATCCCACTGCTTGCTAATATAATTAAATTGAACTAGCACTTTCCTTTTAAGAGAAATAGTGTGTTACAGATGTCAAAATAAATTTCTGAAGCTCAGAATACAGGAAACGCTGTGGGAGTTAACAGTTCTCCACCAGACCCCTTAGATAGGTAATTTGTTGATCTAGGAGAGCATCACAAGTAAAAAGTTTAGAGACACGTTATTGCACTAAAACAAACAGAATTATAAGCTATAATTTATAATTTGCAATAAATGAAATTATTTTATTTGTTCACAAAAAACAAATGTCATACAAATACCTACTTGATTTCTATTACAAATGCATATTATTAAGATTAATCTGTATTTTAAAATTAAGAATTATATATAAACTAAATAGGATACATGTAATTAAAATGTAAAACTTAGCATCTTGAATAGGTTTTGTAGGTCTCCAAGTAAAATATGCTCGTTGCTTGACAAATACAGGGGATAGTAGTTTGAAATACCATTTAATTTACAATTACTGGTACTGTAGAGTAATTAGCCTCTCTTGGATTTTTTAAAACAACCTTGAAAACAAATGATACCAGTACATGTATATAGCACACTGCATATAAAATTTAATAAATGTTATTAGAGAACATATTACATTAATACTTATAAACTTAAAACAAATGATGCAGCCAGATTAGAAATATAGATGATAACAAATGATAATGTGATAAAATGATGATTTTGATAGAGCAAAATTATTAACATTTACATGACCAACTTCATTTTATCTTATAAATTACAGACAGTTTCTCGATGGCTAAACACAGCAGAAATATTACAATTTTAAAAAATGTTTTTAATTATTTACAAAATCAATGCCAGTTCTTTAAGACTCATTATATTTAATTTTTGTTAATTTCTCACTTAATTCCCAGAGTTTTTGTGAGTTACTTTTATCTAAAGCATTGGTAGGATATTGACATGGCTTACAGTCCTTTCCGATATAAACACCAGATTGTTTTTGTAGTTTTTCTGCTACAGCACAGTACACAATTGACTGACAGCCTTCATCTGCATCACGCAGGCCCAGTGAGACAAATAAGGGTGATAAAATTCGATTTATAAAGCTTGGTATGACATAACGGCCAAGGTTAGTGGCAACCATTCCAGGATGCAATGCGATTACATCTACTCCAGACCCCTCCAATCTTTCACTTAGTTCTCTAGCAAACATCAAGTTGGCTAACTTGCTGTCACTGTAGGCTTTCACTTTGTTATAATTTTGTTCACAGTTTATATCATCAAACTTAATGTTTCCTTTTTTGCTAAGTGAGGATGATACTATTATAATTCTACTAGGTGCTGAAGCTTTAATTTTATCTAAAAGGCGCAAGGTTAAAAGAAAGTGTCCAAAATGGTTAACTCCCATTTGCATTTCAAATCCATCTTCTGTTTTCATTAGGGGGCACTGGAAGAGACCTGCATTATTTATTAAAATGTCTATTTTCTGTTCTTCAAAGAGAATCTGATTACAAAATTTATGTATTGAGCTCATTGAGGACAAATCAAGCTCTTTTGCTACAACTTCACTATTCCCTGTTCTGACCTGGATTTGCTTGACAATAGTTTGAGCTGATGATAAATTTCGACATGCCAAAATAAGTTTTGCTTTTCGCCTTGCTAATTCAAATGCTGTAGCTTTGCCTAGTCCACTGCTAGCTCCTGTGATTATAACTGTCTTTCCATTTATATTAGCTTTGCTTGGACATTTACGTGTAAGTCGTAAGTATCTCCTTAGTGCTGCCACTGTTAAGAATCCTATAAAAGCAGTAGTTTTCCACCATGCCATATTGAAAAAAATATTTAAAATGTTATCCACATGCTTTTGTTTGAAAAGCAGAGCTAGAAATACTAGTATAAATAAGATAGATCTAGTGATTGTAGCTCTAGACGGTCTAATATAGATCTAGATCTACTTCATAGTTCCATAATGATGATATAATCCAGTTATATCATGGAACTATACTTTCATGTAGTCTAGATCTATATGTCTCAATCTATAGGGTTACGCCTTTGTGCCACTTCCTGCAAACTACTCTAAATACCGATAATGATCTAATTTTGATATTTTAAGCTGAATCTAAGGATTGTTGCTTGCTTTCGGAATTAAAAAAAAAAGATTTAGATCTAGATCTAATACCTCCTAATATTAGATGGGCATTGTTATTTTGAAAATTATATATATATATGTATATATATAATATATAGATTAGATATCTAGATTTTAATTAGGTAGATAACGGTTTTGAAGTCTTAACAGGATTCTCTTAAAGTTTTTACTACAGAAAAGGAATGGGCTAATTTACGCCAGGATCACAATGGTGATGTGTCTAATCTCATCATCATCTGTCTATTGACTTTCTAGCGGTGCTGTGACGGTTCGCGTAACCAAATTTCTTCATTTTTCCCGGTCACCAGCTGTTCTTTGAAGGATATCAAGAGAAAGGCCGGTCCATTCTCTTACATTGTCCATTCAGCTTTTCTTTGGACGACTCTAGTAGACAGTGAGTCATGCATATGACCAAAAACATAAACTTTTGTCTCTTCTCAGTATTGACGATTGTATCAAAATAATGATTTTATACCAGTGTTTCGTACTTTTACTTTAATGTAACACTTCGCACATACACTTTTTCTTATGTTAGATTGCATGTATTTCCTATTTGCTTAAACAACAAATATATATATATATATATATGTATATATATATATATATATATATATATATATATATATATATAATATTAAAGGTTTATTGACTTTGATTGTAACTTTTTATCTTTGTTTCAAAAGAGAGTAACAAATTAAATTAATCAGAAAAATCATACTAGTTGTTTTTTTTTTTTTTTGCTTTTATTTTTTATTAGATAAAAGTTCCTATTGAGGTCTCGTGGAACTTTTAATGTTCTGTAGAAAACAGTTTGTGCTATAAAATGTTTTAATTTTAGCTAAATTGGACTATGTGCCAGCAAGCATTATTCTAAAACGCTTTAATTTGCTAACACCCTTAATACCTAACTGCTTCCTTGCCTCAGGATTCAAGTTTGTAGAAAAAATCAACAGTTTAACATGTAAGATGTTGATATTACCTACAAGATATATAGTTCAACTTAACAAACTTGAGAGGCAAATGGTATAATTGATTTGTTAATTTCCTGTCACAGTTACTTCCCCAGATTGCAATCAATGTAACACACAAGAGGTTTCGATGCCATTTTAAACAAATGAAGCAAACCTTTTGATCAGTATAGTGATGTTTTAAAAAGAAGGCAGTAGCATTCATTTTGTTTTATTATTTCTAATTCAAAGACAAAGCCTTATCAAAGTATAAGGTGTGGTGGTACAGATCCTAATTAATTAATTTTTTTTTACCATGTCAAGGCCAAGAGTACTGCATCTATTAAAAGAAATTTAGAGATTGCTGATAGACTAGTTAATTGTAAATCACTGCCATACTAAGTCCTAGTTTCTTGTTGCCTTCAGTTTAATGTCCCCTTAATGATAATGTCAAAATGAGCAACAATGAATGAAATGCTGTTGAGATTTTTTTTTAAAGTTAAGAGAGTATTCATTGTCAGGTAGTAAATTATGATTCTTATAAAAACATAAACCTGACAAACAAGAATAGCGAAATAAAAGACAAAACTAAAAAAATAGTATCAAATTCATTACATTTTTATTTACTTTCTCTTATGAAAAAAAAAAGTTTACCAAAGAAGTTTGTAGATAAATAAACACTTTGTATTCTGTTCAAGACAAGACAAACATTTCTGAGACAAACAATTTACTGCTAGAACTAGTTTGTCAATCTAACTTGATTTTACACTAAACATTCTTTTACTATTTGTGAATTTCAAAGTCCCATTTTATGTACAACCATTCCTAATTTCCTTAAATAGTTGATATTTTAATTTTTATAATATATAATAAATAAAAATTATTTAATATGAATAATGAAAATGTAAAGCAAATACTCACAAATACTAAAATCATTTCTGAATAATTTTGTCAAACTTAGTCTATAATTATATACTGATATTCAAATACCCTTACAAGAATATAATAGTTAAATAAGAGCTTAAATAAAACTTTATTAAAATTTAGTATCATTAACAATTTTTCTTATAAATATGTAGTAGTTGGAGAATTGATTTAGTTGCTATTGAAATATGTGTGATTAATATTAATGTTTATATCAATAATAATAAGGCTTGTCTTTGAGTCCGAAGATTAATAAGGAATGCAGTATTTCCCATGCCTACGCAGTCCCAGCTGTGACGTACATCTAATATCAGCCTCAAGAACTTCTACTGCACTTGTCCCAAATCCTCGAAAACAAGCCTTAGCATAAAGCATATCAACCTCATGAAGTTTAGCATAGCAATGTTTGACTGTAGTTCATTTTAATAAGGTCAACTGTCTTTACTATAGGATCTGCCAGAGAATTCCAGGTGTACAATAGGGATGGACATGTTCAGGATCTATCAATGGTAAAAAACTCACTGCATCAGTTCAAAAGCTCATTTCATTACAATTGAAAGCTCAGTTCATTAATATCAAAAGCTTAGAGCTCAGTTTATTATATAACTATGGCATTATGTGACAATTGCTTTCATTGCTTTATTTTCATTTACAAACATTTGAAAATACAATGCCAGGTCTCAATAAAAACATACAGTAGCATGAATTCAACAACATTAAACAATAAGTTCACACAACACACTATATACTTATACTGTACATATATTGCATTGACTTAAGGAGCAACAAAACCACATTACAGAACAGGCAATAGATCAAATCTTCTAATAACATTTTTGTCTTTGTCAAGTTGGGACCACAGTTAAAAAAAAATATTGGATTTTTTAAATTCTGTATTTGAAGCATTTACAGATATACTAAAGCTTTTATCTTGCAAGATCCACCCTACACCCTAGTTCACCATGGCAAGAGGTGGTACTGGGAAAATTCTAGGAAGAGATTAAATGATACATTTATAAAAAAAAATGTGGTCTCAACAGACTTGCTATTAGTAGGATTACCATCACATACCACAACTGGGTCATTTATCTACAAAGTATTTTTTGGTCAGGCAGTATTCTGAAGGTGGATAATTACATATTTACATCACAAGAGTGTGTGAGGGGATAGGACTTAACATGCAAAGGTAGACAGTGGGAGAAGCAAAAAGGCATAAAGACTAATATAGTTTTACAAAGAACAACATGTACAATAATTCAACAAACAAACAAATAAATAATTGTTCACTAGGGTGATGAGTGATGTGAATTTGTCCAAGTAGATCATTAACAGCAATATGATATTGGGTTTGCATGTCATAAAGATGTCCCTATGCTACTGTGTTAGGGGCACATTAAAAAAATTCAAAAGACAGCTCTAAGTGTCAACTAATCTCTTAACTAAAGGTTGGAAGTTAGATGAAGCTAAAAAAAACAATAATGGAGAGCTCATATACCAGAGATACTGATTGACTATGCATAGCTCAAATAGACAAAACAACTTGTTATTTTTACATTTTATAGCACACATTTGTTCTTAAAACCTACAAATTCAATCTCAAATGTTGATGATGAAAAATTGGCTGTTGAAAAAATTGTCATTAAAAAATGGGTCTAATCGAAGTCATACTTTAAGTCTGGCATGGCATGTGATGCACATTTATAATCAGTGTATGTATCAATGCCAGAAGCCAGTAGATATACCAGCTAATCTATATAAAACCCTATACTTGATGTTTGATCATGTTTTGAAATTACTGAAATCCATCTTCAGGGTTATGGTAGGTTTGGCTGGCTGCTGAACAGCTTGTGAGGCTAGCACTCTGGCCTTGTCCTGCACCTGCGTTTTCTGCTTCAGCCTGACTGCTGCCTCCAGTCTAGGTTTCAGGTTGGCGGACATGTTCATCACAGCCTTGAAATGTTCAGGATACATGCGTCCCACCTCAGTCAGCCTAGTCAAGCACCTGTCACTCAGAGCCTGGACAGCATGATTGGCTTTGAATGCTGTGCCCTCGTCCAGTAACATGGATACCAGCACTGGTATGAACAAGGCTATCACAGTAACACCTTGAAAAAAAAAAATCTGAATCTCAAACCTTTTAAAATGGATGAGCAAATAAATACATGAAATGCACATAAAATCAAAATGTATTAATACAAAAATGCTAAATAATGAAAAAACATCAACTGAATTTTATCTTTGTTTTCACAAAATCACCCTCTTCCAACAATTTATCGATTATGCTTAATGAGTTTGCTTGTAAAAAATGTAAAATGTTTTACATGTTTCGGATGTTCCTTCAGAGTTGAAGATAATTAACTTCCTAGTACAAGCCTCCCACAGGACGACGGGGATGGCAGCAGGCAGGGTATGAACCCAAGACTATCGACAAGTCCACATGACAGTCCAGCGCGCATACTGCATGACCAGGCAGCCACCCAAGTGACCCAAATTAGAAGATATTTCAATGTTTCATTGTTTGTCCCTTTCATCTTTTAAGATCAACAAAAGCCAGTTCAAACAAACAGTTTAGATACAAATCTTATTGCCATTTATACACACATTTTCAGAAAAAATATGAATGAGTAATGCAATAAAACTGGGTATCCTTTCTCCCCCTTTGGTATAGACGCAACATTATTTAAGTATTCACAATTTATTTATTCTGTTTTTTAAACACCTTTTTAATAGCATCCATATCTGTTCTATACTCTAAAAGGATCAATTCTAGGATATATACTTAAAGATAAAAATCTTTTATATTGAAAACAGCTTTAATGATTTTTCAAAAAATTTGACATTTTATATATAGCTTTGAGAAAACATAAAATCTCTAGTTAATCAGCCACACCAGGAAGACAAAGGTTCAACAATTATATTTGTTTTATATTAATTCATTTGGCAATAAGTTTCTCATAAGACCATATTATATTATTAAATATATATTAAATAATTAAAGTATCCTAAAAATATTACATTTGAAATTATAGAAAAGACCAGTTTAAAAGAGCAGAAAATTAGGAGACTGGACTAATTTTGTTGGTGGATGAGTGTGACAGTGAAACATCAGTGTTAGGATATTTAATGTTCAACCCCCCTCCCTTTTATGTCCCTCTCAGCCCCTTCCTTCTGTGACAATGTCACATCCATTCGCAACAAATTTCATGTGAAAACAAAAACATATGAATGCACAATCCTAATGCTTACGTTTACTGTTCTCAGCCAGAGCTACCAATCTCTCCATACAGTCTAATTCATTGCCAATCAACTGAAGCTCTAGCTGTAATTTGGATAACAGTGATGTGGAGGCTGAGTTTAAATGTTCAATGACTTTAGGAGCCAGACAATGGATGTAAGGGATAGCTTCAGTCTTGTCTTTCAGATTCAAAAGCATCAAAAATGATTCCACACATTTCAGGCGATACTTGAATGTAAAAAGTGACATTTCAATTACAAAATAGTTTCCATTCAGTTAGAGATCTTAAGGATCTTAAAACAGATACAAATCAAAATAATCTACCATAGATGAACATAATGGTATAAGCTTTTAGTATTACCCAATGCATTAGAGAGTTATTTTGGCTTGAATTGAAGGATGGATTAAGTTACTTAAACTGTCATCTGTCCCTTACTCAGCTGGATTGTTTAATATTCCAGTGTTTTCTGATGAATTAAGAAATTAAACCAGCGGAAGTTCCATCCTATTTTCCATGTTGTCTGCCCATTATAACAAATTTAATTTCAACAGAACTGTCCCCATATAATTTAAGCATTCAGAAAAAGAAGGGAAAAAAAGAAACTATTTAATTTCATTTCAACATAAAGCATACATAGACACATGAATTGTTGGATATTCATAGCATTTATTAACCTTAACAGCAAAAGTATTGTGCATGTCCAAGGTTTTATTACAATGATATACTATATTAGACCCTTCAAATTTTAACAAAATAAAAATGTTACTATAAACAGATTTTGGTTAATCAGGCAACCTGTTAATCAGACCAGCTGCACATTCAACAAAACCCACAAGTACCTAAACTGTTCAGTTAATATGAAGAAAATGACTGAATCCTTATGTGATCTGATTAATAGGAATCCAATGTCTTTGCTTCCTAATAGCCATATCTGTATTTTAAAAAAGTAGCCAAACCTGAACATCTTCTGTTTCCCAGGCTTTCTTGTAGACATTTATAGTTGAGGACAATAGGTTTGGTATACAGGTAATCTCCTTTGGGCAGGATGTTGTAAATACACACAGAATAGACACCAGCACTCCTAAATCTATTCCAGTGTTATCTGTTCCTATCCAAAGATGTAATTACATTTTGAATTTAAATTAATACTTACATATTACACAATTAAGCAATAACTAGCACTACAATATGTTTAAGAGCTCTAAATGATAATTGCTTTTTTTTCAAGTTTAAGTATGACCACATTTTGAAAAATAAGTAATGTAAAATTGTTTGCTTATAGATAGTTAAAATATGCTTATACAATTGATATAAATCACTTACCTTCTTCCGCATATTGCACAATTGTTGCTATGGCACTTTGAATGAGTCGAGTCCAGTCTTTCTTAACACTGGACAGCTCCTCTGTTATCTTTTCACTGTCTTGTACTGGGAAAAGTTCATATTCACAGACTCTTTTAAAAACCTTTAGCCCCATTGATACAATTCCTGGTGCAGGTGTAACAGCACCTCTAGCACACATCTCTTTCATAATACCACATACAAGATGTAGGATAGTGGGCAAGATAGTAACAGCTCCTGAAACACAAAGAAAATTATAATAATCAAAAAATATAAGCAGAGAAGATCCTGCTATGGGTCAATAAAAAAGGGACCAACAAAATGTAAAACCAACTGTTAGACTAACTATAGTTAATTTGTTGCTATCTGTTGTGACAAGAAAGGCTAAAACAGCTCAGGTATTTTCCAAGTTTTAAATGAAGACAGTCAATAATCAAGAAGACTTTCCTTCCTTTTTTTTAACTTTTCTTCCATAAGTAGCCAAACCTGAGCTGACTAGAGAGCTAAGATAAATTATAAAGTTACAGATAGCTCTCTAGAATGAAGACTATTTTGTCCTTTTGTCTAATTATCTTGTAGGGTACAGGTAGTAGAGGATCAAGTAAGCAAGAGTACATCCCATGCTAGCAATCCAAAATTCATAATTTGAGGACAGTCATGTACAGCATACATTTAAAGCTCAATAATGAGCACCAAGGTATACTCACCAGTTGGGGAACAAAGATCCAATAGATCCACCATCAATGCCATGGTTTTAGCAATGAGATCAAAGGTCTCTGCACCTAGCTTGGTCAAATGTGTGGGCAGCTGGAATCCAGTGACAGTGGAGGATGGATTCAGTGCAGGAATATGGCGCACAATGGCACACAAACAAACTTCCAGTGTGGCAAACACAACAGACGTTTCCACAGGAAATTCCCCATTTGTCCCTCCTTCTCCCATAAAAATGCTTTGGTTGTCTGTAGATTGTTCTTTGGCAGTTTCCTTATCTTCTTCTAGAGGAAACAATGTGTCAAAGTATAAGCTTTAATATTATTGTTATGCAAAAACAGCTTGGTAATTATTAGTCACAGAACATTATTTTGGATATTATGCAATGTTTATCAATAAAATAAGCTTATAAAAGCTAGAAATGTAAACAATAAAATATATAAATTAGTGCAATATTGTTGTCAGATACAAACAAATATAGGAAGTATGAGATTTTCATGATTAAACTATCCTGAACTTAAATGTTTAAATGGTAGTACCATAGAACATTAAAATATACAAAAAGGAAGAGCTATTTTTGTTATTACTCTTCTATTAAAAAAAAAAAAAAAGAATGTCTCTTAAAAACCTTATTATCAATGTTAAATACAACTTACCTTTAAGTTTGGTTCTATTTGTCTCAAGGAATTCTTTGGAAGCAGTAACAACTAAATGTACAACATCTAATGCAAATCCATGAATATCTAACCCCTCTCTTGTCAGAGTTACCCTAGAAAATATTAGAAGTAGAACACATGAAGAATCAACTATAAAAAAAAAAAAAGGTTACTAATGAATTAATGGAATAACACAAACTCCTAAGTTTAAACACTACCTGTGCATAACATTAAGTAATTCTCTGCAAAGAGTAGCATCTTTCCCTAGTTGCGAACGTGGCCAAACAGAGCTCAATAATGCTTTCAATCCCCTCAAACAATGTCGAACTGTGACATCTTCCAGTCTGGATGCTGAGTTACACAAGGCTTCCATACTGATACCTAAAGTTACAGGAATATGTATGTATGAATGAATCATGGCAGTACAGTTAATGTAAGTTGACTGAATCATAGTAATACAGTAATTAAATTTATTGAATCTTAGCAATACTGTAAAAGTAAATTGACTGAAACATTTGAATACACTAAAAGTAAATTAAATTTTCCCTTCAAAATCTTGAAGAGTTTCGTTAAATGTTTTTAATAGGATTATCTAATTTTAAGAACATATTAAGTAGCTATCACACTAACCAAATGTTTTCATTTTTTTCTCAATTTATGCTATATACTTGTTTGGATCTCATGAATCTTTATAATCTATTAGTTTTAACCAAAATAATAAATGAGTGAGTGTTATAGATAATTAAGATAGAAAGTAGCATTAAAACATTGATACGAGTATTACCTAATATAAGAAAAAATCTATCCTGATTCATTGTCCTGGCTCTCATGTTGGCTGGCACATTAGCCAGTTGGGCTGGAGTGGCCAAAAGTGTGTGTTTATCATCGGCTGACTCCCTGGAGGCTTGTTCAAACCCAGCCGAGTCCAGCCACAGTGAGAGACCGTGGAGAATGGAAGGCCAGGACTTTTTGTAATGGTGAATGGCTGTTTCCACTGTGTCAGGATGATAAAATGCACCACCTTCAGAAGGTAGCTGACTGGAGTATTCTTAAAGGGATGAAAGAAAATTTGTGCTAGAGTTCAATAGTGTTATTAGGATATACACAATAGACTTAAACTGGATTTTTACAGCAACTTTCAAAATGTCTTCAAACTTTAATAAACTGTATCTTATTTTATAAGCTGGACAGGAAAATTGACTGTAAATGAGGCTGTAATATGTTAATATTAATGTATAAATTGTTTTAAATAATATTTTTTATGTGATAAGTAACTTGAAACATACATAAACATAAAAACACTTCTAAACATGTTTCTTTACCTGCAGGTAAAGAGAGTAATGCATGATCTTTGAGTGCATTGAACCAATGTCGGCTCAAATTGTCTAATTCTGGCTGGACAAGGCTCAACAAACTTTCACCGCTGTGTTCATAAACTTCAGCATTTTCATCTACATCCCCTCTGTCTTCATTGTTTTTCTTTTGTTGTGACTCAATTTCTCTATCTACAGCCACAATGTAAACCTTAAAAGTACCAAAAAAAATATTTTTACAATTAAAGGAACATTAAGTCATTATATTCATAAATATGTACAATTTAACATGCAGACATGATAAGTAAATACTGTCATTCTAATTACCTCAGCCCAGGCTCTAATGACTGCCAACTTTTCCATGGTTGAAGCACTTTCGTTGTATAATGGGGCTTTGGGGCGACCACTGACAGAGCCAAGTTTAGCCAGGGAGGAAACTAGTAGCTGATGTACTCGCCGCAAGTCATTCAGGTCTCTTGCCACACCACTGCCTATCCATTTACTACAGACCTAACACCAGAAGCAAATAGAACAACTCTACTGGAGTGTGAATATCAATAACTTAAAAAAAAAAAAAGGTTGCTTAATCATGAATGTGTTAATGATAAATAAAAAAAAATCATTTGAATGGTACTTGTATGCAGAGAAACTTATTTTCACTTTTCCAATAATTATAATTATGTCTAGTCCTTATCTATGTCTAATCAACATATTGTAACTAGAAATGAATTTAACTGTACATCCAATTTAAATTACATTGGCATAATTCAAAGTACTTGTGTGTAAAACTAATTAAGTAGTTTATTTCTTCCATTTTTTTTTTTTAAATAAAAAAATCATATCAGTCCAATTATGTAACTTAGCATGAAATTTGACAACTGAGTTACAAATCAATTAAGCTTACAAAGAAAGGTTCATCATAAAAACTCAAGACAAAAGGACATTAAGACTTAATTGAATTTAAGTGTTATTGCTAACCTCACAAGCTGCAGCTGTGACATCAGAGGGTGTATCAGGTGAGAAAGCAGGTCTCAAGGCAGCACCGACCTTTCACAAATATAATCAGATGCAGTCAATTGATCAATTTAAAGCATTAGGTAATACAAAATAAAGTTTTTTAAGTTTTCCTCTTACCTGTGCCTGATATTGCTCTAAGATAACATGACCAGGAAACTCAGGTTCAGGGACTGATGCAAAACGCATGATGACTTCCTGTAGTAACAAAAAATGTTAAAACAGAATCAGGGTCTGTTAAAGATAAATTTTGATATCCACAGTATCCTATTTAGTTTCTTTAATGTATATATATATAGAAGTCCAATTAGAGAAGGCAAGGGTCGCTAATTTGTTTACTATGAGAATTGTATGAGCATTGTACAAGGGAGCAAAAGTTTAGAGAAAAAAAATTCACCTTTTGTGTGTGTAAATATTTTTTTTAAGATTAAAATAGCAAATACATGATGGCCTGTATGATGTACGTGCACAATAAATATGTTCACATCTTACCTCTAAAGCAGCAAGCCCAACCAACCGGAGCTGATTGCTATCTGATGTGGCAGCAATGAAGGACATTCTTATAAGGTCTGTCAGGTGTAGCACTAAGAAATTGTCTGAAAACCAAAACAAGATACAATGTAATAATCTTAAAAATAACTCCACTGTAATAAAATAATACCAATAGAACTACCTATTTCTTGGCTTTACTCAACAAGATTCATCTCCGAAGTAAAAAAAAAACACACACACATTCCACATTACTTATTGCTCAAGTACAATTGACACACACTGGACATGATCTTCCAACACGCTGGATGCACACATCAAATAAACAGCTCAATTGCACTACATCCACATTGTGTATTGTGTATCAAGTAATACAAATAAAAATAACAAAAAAACACTGACTCTTTCCTGTCTTCTCCTTGAGTTCTTTAGCAAGCTGTAGATCAAACTGGCCTTCACCACCTTCGCATGATGAGATTATTTTCATCAAACATTCAACAGCAAACACTCTTGTAGGCCACCTGTGTGAAACACAATTTACTTCAGTCTAACAGAAAGTTAACCAAATTTACATTTGTTTGACAAACACATTAATAATACAGCTTCTAAAAATCAATAATTAAGACATTTTAGACTATCAGAAAAAAATCACTAATATGAACTATTAAAAAAACTAAGGAGAGGAAAGCTTCAAACTAAGTTGATTGAGTGATTGAGCACATAATAAAATTGTTTACCTTGGTGCCACAGATGGATGGGTAACATCAGGATCAGCAGCCTTGAATGTCACACCAATATCATCCCCCTCTTCCTCATCATCATTATCCCCCAAGTCTTCTATTTCACTTTCAGTGTTGGCTGCATCTAAATAGTGAATCAAAAACAAATATCTTATATGTCAATTATTGTAGATTTCATTGGAATATTGTTACATTAATTATCTAAGTAATTTGGTTAGGTTATACATATTGTGAAATGCATATGCTTATATACTTTTTTTATGTAATAATGTTTAAACCTGTGACATGATTTTTAAATTTATTATTTACATATACAAGAAAAGCATCTTGAAATTTTTATATTATAATTAAAAACAACTGTCACCAGAACTAACATAAATTCCCTAGCACTGTAAAAAAGGTTAAGTTAATTAGATCATAATACATGCTTGTGTAATTAATTATCTTACAATGACAGAACAGTACTGAAATGTATAATGTTAATAAAAACTCATCTAAAAAAATAGAAAATTCTTACCAGATGAGGCAGACAATACATCTTTTAGTAAAGCCAGCCATCTTGCCAGATTAGCAATAGCTAAAGACTGAAGCAGTGAGTCTATTGTGTCCCTTAAATCTGACAAGAGTTGTGTGTCTGTTTCTGTGTCTAGCATACCAAACAAAACACCTTCTAGACCTATAAAGAAATTAGAAAGTTGTTTTTTTATATGCTTAATTACTTACATATCACTGACATATCACTTTAATATTCACTAATGATGTGGTAAAACTAGAGTCATACCAGTTTCAGCAATATTGGAACTGTTTTTAGCATCTTTCTCAGATCCCACAAAAGACAAAGCTAAAGAACTAACATCACAAGCTTCCCTATTTGCCAACTGACGTAAGCAGGACACTGCTGCCCGTCGCAGCAAGAGATGAGAGCTAGATAAATTTTCCTGCAGCAACACAGAAATACATGTTGAGTGCTTTCAATTTTAAAATATGGGTAGTAAAAATGATAACATGAGATAAATGATGTAAAAACTTTACAATAAGATGAACCTGCTAAAACTTTTAAAAGTTTAATTTGCAATAGAAAAATTTAAAGGATTATTTTAAAAAGATGAGCCAATAAACTGATAGCATTTGGGTCTTTATAACATTAATAACTAATTATAACATTAAGTTGGTATACCTCTTAAGTTCAGGTGACTTGATCAGCTAGTTCAACTTACACAAAGATGGGGTACAAGACTACTTAAGTTCAGGTGACTTGATTAGCTAGTTCAACTTACACAAAGATGGGGTACAAGACTACTTAAGTTCAGGTGACTTGGTCAGCTAGTTCAACTTACACAAAGATGGGGTACAAGACTACTTAAGTTCAGGTGACTTGGTCAGCTAGTTCAACTTACACAAAGATGGGGTACAAGACTACTTAAGTTCAGGTGACTTGGTCAGCTAGTTCAACTTACACAAAGATGGGGTACAAGACTACTTAAGTTCAGGTGACTTGGTCAGCTAGTTCAACTTACACAAAGATGGGGTACAAGACTACTTAAGTTCAGGTGACTTGGTCAGCTAGTTCAACTTACACAAAGATGGGGTACAAGACTACTTAAGTTTAGGTGACTTGGTCAGCTAGTTCAACTTACACAAAGATGGGGTACAAGACTACTTAAGTTTAGGTGACTTGGTCAGCTAGTTCAACTTACACAAAGATGGGGTACAAGACTACTTAAGTTCAGGTGACTTGGTCAGCAAGTTCAACTTACACAAAGATGGGGCACAAGACTACTTAAGTTTAAGTGACTTGGTCAGCTAGTTCAACTTACACAAAGATGTGGTACAAGACTACTTAAGTTCAGGTGTCTTGGTGCAAACATGTGAAGTTGCTGAAGACAAGCTATGGCCTCAGCTTGTACAAGTGAGTCAGGGTGTGCTTGCATCACTGCACAACAAACCTGGCAGTAGAGTCGAGCTGTGCCAATAGCACTAGAATTTCCTAGAAAAATAAATCAAATAAATTGATGAAAAGAAAAGAAAGAAAAGCAACTGTATTTTTCTACACTATGTCTCTTTGTTTAGCATAAACAACCCTCAGTATTCATAGCTATAATGACAAATACAGTTAGAAAAATTCTGTGTAGCTGAGCTTCTAGTGCTAAATCAGGGCTAAAAAAATTCTTTAAAAAACCAGATCTTAGTTACAAGCAAGATTTATTTAACAAGATTAAAAGTAATTTACTATATAGTGCCATAGCTAGTATGCGTTTGTGGTACCTGACAGTTCTGGTCCTATAGATGTAATGAGAGCAGACAAACATTTCCCAAGACACTGGTGAACATCAATGATAGCTGGTGGTACAGACAGCAGAAGCTGTAGAACTAGAGACAGTGTTGGCTCAACATAACTCCTGTACATTGGACCACCAGAGTCAGCTATCAGTGCCAAAGCATGGAGAGCCCACACCTGGTAAAAGTAGAAATAAATCAGGTTTGCCAAATAAAACTTTCAAGACCTATTTTTTAAATAATGTTTATACTACTGCTGTTTGAATAAAAATGATTATAGCTCACTCAGATAACAATGGAACAAAGAATGGATGTTCACGAGAGACTACCAACCCAAGTCAAGAAAAAAATTAACTTTGATGAAAGTACATATACCAAATGTCAGGCTATTCTTGAGAGAGAGTGCTTACAATCATGCCTGTCATTGTACATATACAGATTTTTCAACTAAAATTGTGCTAATTTTCAGAATTAAGTATAGATTTTTCAACTAAAATCGTGTTAATTTTCAGAATTAAGATCAAATGTAAATAACACAGCTTTATTAGCATTTTTATGAGAGGATTTCTTGACCAAAAAAACCCCCACAAAACATTGAGAGTTTTTACAAAAGAGATTGCACAATTGTTAAAAATAAAGGATTATATATGACAACCAAAAAAATAATTATCCCTTCAAGTGCTTAGTTATTTTACAGAGAGTGCATTGAAAAGTGGGATAAAAAATTTTGTGTTTACAAACATTGGAGACCCACTTGCTTATTTTTCTTTTAGAAGCTAAACTATGCGTTGTAGCCTATTAAACCTATACATTTTTGAAAAGCTAATTGAATAAGGAATTTAAGTAAGTCCAGACAATTAAAATATATTAATAAAAAATAATACAAACCATTTTTTAAAAAAGCACAACAAAAATTTAATCCATGAGAATCACAACTAATAAAGCTTGAAAAAAACCACCACATTTAGAACATTTTAAGAAAAAAATATATACACACATATATATAAGAGTTGTAAAAGTAGAAAGAATGATTATTTACAACTGTCTGTGATATTTAGAAAAACACTCTGGACACAGTCCAACTTTGCATCCTGTGCACTCCCACCCAGTTCTGACACGAGTTGGATGACCAGCAACACACTGTCTTTTTTCCCCACTGGCAGTTTGCTAAGATCATGTCCATCAAGTGGATGACCTGCTACGGTCTGGGTTAGTGGTGTTGGACCCATTCGTGCAGCCTCCATCTATGTTCTAGTGCATTTTCGACGTATCACTTTTTGGGGTACAAAGTTTGATGTCATGCTCTCTAGTGCAGACACGATGAAATTGTACCTTGAGAGCTTTGGTCTGTCTGATGTGTTGCTATGGTAGATTATACAGCTATTTAGAATAGCTCTTCCAAATAGGGAAAAAAACACTTTATTTGTCCATTTCAAGATTCGGCGCTCAGCCATATACATGTAAAGTTTTTCGTCGCCCAAGTCAACACCACCCATGGCCTGGTTATAGGCATGAATCACAGCAGGTCTTGTTACAGGTTGTTTCCTGTTTTTTACTGTATCAATGAGACCAGCTTTACTAGCAGTAGACAGCAAGATTGTCTTTCTGCTATTATCCTGGTAAGCCAAGCAAAGCAGATTACCTTTTCTGGCTGCGATGAGCTCCTTGTTTTTCAATTTTGTTTTAACGCAAACATCTGGTAGCTCTTTTCTGTTAGATCTAACAGTTCCTGTAGCTGTAGTGTTTTTAGAAAAAAGTTCTTCCAATAATTCTATGGAGGTAAAAAAATTGTCTATCCCTAAATGGTGTCCTCTGTTTAACAGACCAGCTGCAGTCATAAGCCTAATAATAAGCTCATGTGTATAAGACCTGCCATTGCCGATTCTTCTTACTTGACTGCCCTCATATATTTCAAACTGGCAAAGATAGCCATTAGCACTGTCTGATAAACACCACATCTTAATGCCGAATCTGGCATGCCTCTTGTTAGGCATAAAATGGCGGATATGAAGGGTTTTTCCTTTGAACCCAATCATACTTTCGTCAATGCTGACATTTTGAGTGGGGTGGTAAAAGTATTTGAATTTAGCATTGAAATGCTTTATAAGTTCTTGGACCTTGAAAAGCTTGAAACCAATATCATTTCTATCTGGTAACAGCATGTTGTCAGCAAAGTGAAGAAATTTTAGAATGATCTGATAGCGATCTCGGTTCATGTGAACAGGGAACCAAGGTGTTTCTTGGCTCAGATTGCATGATTCCCAATATGCGTTGTAGTTGGGCTTTTTATTTAATCCCCTGTTCATTGTTACACCTAAAAATGCCCTAAACTCTTCATTTGATATAGGTGTCCACTTGTGGACACGAGATCTTGGTGTGGTTTCCAGGTTTTTGTGGTTATCTTCGATGAATTGCCTGGCGTATTTATTGGTTTCGTTGACAACCAAATTTACAATGTCATCTGTCAAAAAAAGGTTGACATAGTCCACAGGCTTTGCATCTGGAGCTGGTGCATGTTTTGGGCCTGGGTGGGCTGTAAATAAAACT
The DNA here is from genome assembly GCA_030265305.1 of Biomphalaria pfeifferi. Lineage (NCBI taxonomy): Eukaryota > Metazoa > Mollusca > Gastropoda > Planorbidae > Biomphalaria > Biomphalaria pfeifferi. The sequence continues at coordinate 1,280,120 of JASAOG010000039.1, read as the reverse complement.
GGCCTGGGACCACAATCATGATCATCAACAGGTCTCCATTCTTCAGCAGAGGGTGTAAAAGATTCTGCATCATCTGATTCTGAAAATAAAGAAAAAAATTATCATAAGATATAGATCTACACTAATTATACTGAAATTATTATATTACAGATTGACTTAGGACCTAGATTGTCCTAGATAGATCTATTAGATCTAATATTAGTAATATCATATTTTAAATTAAAGCTTACTAATTTTCAAATATTGATCTAATCTAATAATGTAAACAAACAATTTGAGGTGCCACACCCCTTTTATCTATGGATAAAAACATTTGTTTAAAAAAAAAAAAAAAAGATCGATACACGTGAAGGATATTGCCTCTATATTTAGACCTAGATCTAAATCTAATTATCCGTATAATTTGTACTTACCAGAAAAATCTTCATCTAAATCCGAATCCATAAATTCCTCATCAGTTAGTTGGTGGGAAGCGTGGTCGAGAGGCTAAGTGTGCTTGAACTTGGCTTGGCTACCTAGAACCTTGGCTAGAAGGGGGCTCGAGGTTCGACACCTGACTCGGGCAGAGTTGTGTTTACTGAGCGCCCTAAAGGCAGCACGGAAAACTAACTCCTAGATACCCCCTCCCCCCCACCGGTCCACAAATGAGATTGGACCACAAGCGCTCTGAGCATGCTATAAGCATGAAAGTAGCGCTATATAAAAGCTATAATAATAATAATCAGTTAGGTTGTCTTTATTCAGATTTGGAAAATCAACTTCACTGTCACTACTCATTTTTGACTGATTAAAAACGTATAGAAAGAAATTAACTTGGCGTCCTTTGCAAATTCAAAGTCGGAAGTGAAGGAAGTAAATGGATATGTACGGTTTTGCAACTAATTACCGAGAAAATATGAAAGAAACGACCGTATATAAATGAAGCCACGATCGTGGCCCCACGCATTTTGAGGGTTAAAATGAAACATGAAAATTAATATTTATTACAACTAACAATATTTCATAAAAAGTATTTTAACTCACTTGTACAACAGGAGAATTGAAATCTTGTGCTAAAGCCAACAATATGCTGACAGAAGTATTTAAATGCTGATTAGAACCCATACCACCCACATATCTGTGAAGACATCCAAGAGCTAAAGAATGTCCAGTTCGACTGACCACATCACGTGCCGATTTCAACCTGCAAGATAATTATTGCAATTTAAAAATTTAGATTTAAAACAATTACTGAATGTTTAAAAAAAAAAAAAAAAAAAAACTTACTTGTCAAAGCTGTGTTGAGCCATCTCTGCAATAAACTTGGTGTCCCCTACTACCTGAGCCATACGCCCCAGGGCCTCCCCAGCTGCACACCTTAGTATAGGATTACTGCTGCTCATGGCATCCTATAGGATCAAGATTTCTATTAATGTATGTCCTGGAACAGGAATCTATGACTTTGTTAATAAGAACTAAAACATTTGAACTTGGAAAAATTATACTACCATTATTAAAGAAAATGCAGCTTTCTTCACATCATCCGGACCCAAGCTAGCTTTTAATTCTGCCAAACTCTGATAATAGAAACAAACAAAAAATTAGATTAATTGTAATTTTTTTACAAAGTAAACTTGAAGCTAAAATTATAAAGACATTTAAAATATTTAGCATACTTTTTTACAATTTTTTGTAAGTGTTCAATTCATTACTTAAAAATGGTATTATGTAAGAATCTGTTATATCTTTGGAAATATGTTAAGACATAACAATGAAAAAAATAAATATGAGCTATTACATAGTAAAATTTTTAAAATATCTCAGGAAGATTTATTACTTTAAGTGCACACAGGACTGCAGTAAAAACATTCATTTGTACAGCTTGCTGGCGGGGGCCTTTAGCTTGACGTATGCACTCATTGAAGTGCTGCAGCATTTGGTAGCGATGTTTGTGAGCCACATGTGGGAAGATGACACCATACAGTTTGACAGAGCTGTCTATAACAGTGACCCCTAATGGCAGAGGTCCTGGGACAGGTTCATTCTGAAATAAGTAATTTATAAAGATACATCATTTTCTTATATTTTTTTTTAAGAATAACTAAATAGCACCCTTAGGTGTGTAAGCTTACGATTGAACATGTATGAAAAAATGTGCACAAAATAATGAAAATAAAAAAGCAAATTAATCCTTTTTTAAGCAACAACCAAAAAAACCATAACACTTTATTTTTTTTGCTTATTTCAAAATTTAATTGCTAAATTCTAGTGTTTAATCATGAAAATTTATTTTTTTAAACCCTGAAAAGCACTTCATGTAAACGCGATTGTAGATACTTGATTCAACACTATTGCATGCAAGTATATTTTTTAAGGCCTAGATCTACATCAAGAAATGAGGGACAGAAAAATTGTCAGAAACTGTATGCAGGGGCAAATATATACATACATGTAAGGCATACACTAGTATTACCTAAATCTGTAAAATGACAATTATTTTTTATATTGCAAATAAAGTAAAGAAAATGTATACAAGATTTGACGATTGAGTACCATATATATTAGGCAGGATGGTCTCATTAGCCTTGGCTGGCTATTCACCTAGGAGAAGTAAATGAATTTTAACCTTTGCTGTCTAGCTATATCCAAAAATGGAGAAAAGGCTTTGGGAGTCAACCTTGAGGAAGAGCAGAGCCTGTGACGCAGCTGGTCCTAAACTATAATATTGTCACTTTCCATTCCTATGGATACATCAGCTGCGTGCAGAGGGGGAAACTACTGAGTTGTCAACATCGTTCCGACCATAGCTAATGCCTAGCATTCATCTCATTTCTATGAGGTGATCTTTAGTCTCTTTGCAACTGAAGAAGGACATATATATAAAAATATATAACTTACTGGTGGACATCTGATATATAAGGATTGACTATCATGTTCCAGAGTTCCAGAGCCTGATGCACTGTTGGGTTGTAGCTATTAGACGAGAAGAAAAAGTTGAAATGATAAAAATCTTTTTTTTTAGAATATCTACAGCACAGAGTAATACTTATAACCAATAAAGTAACTAGAAAACACTATCTTTTGAAAATTATTTTTTTTTAAAATTTAATTGTCCATTTTTGACACACAAGGAAAATAAAAAAAGAAAATACATAACATTTACAAGCAATGCATTCACAACAGCCACATTAAAATGCAGAACCAGTTGCTAGTCTCATTTCCATGTCTATCTTTATTTTACATATTAAAGCCAAATGAAAAACATTGAAATAAATATTTGGTTAAAATAACTGAACATAATGAATTGAATTAGCTAAGCACTAATGCAGCATAGAAACTGTTCAAATGTACATTGTTAAGCAACCTCTCAAGGCATGTATTCACAAAATTAACTTTAGTATTTTAAAAATATTTTTGCATTGGTCTTATCAAATGCTTGAAATATTTTAGTTTATTAGCTGCTGATTTACCAAAATTGTGTATAAACCCTTCCTTTTCTTTTCCCAAAATCATAACTTTACTTTCAAAACTAAAATAATATGAGTACGTTCTCTTAACATGGTTTCGCTGCTTTTAAATGATAAAAAAAAATGATATAGAATTCTTTTAAATCTGAATACATTTTTTAATATTTTTTTTTTTTAGATATTTTTAGTATTAATTGTAATGAACATTCAAATTCAAAGCTGGAAGAAAAACATGCACACTGTTGCAGACATAAACAGGAGATGCTGACAGTTAAAATAAGCTGAGATATTGATACAATTTTACAAATCTGTAATCTCATTTCTCCCCCCCCCCCCCCCTTTCTATTTTTCCTACTTAAAACAAATTGTTTAAAAAAAACAAAAAAATTTCATTCACCAGTAGACTCATCATTTTGTACAGGTTACAAGATACAAACAACAACAAATAATAAACACATCATTTCTTAGTGTTGACACTGAAAAGTTAAAGAATTAGTTAGAAAAGTTGGGCTCAAATTGGCGGTGAGTTCAAACACTGTAAGGTGGCCACAATTTGGAGGGAGGAGAGGTAGCGAAATCATCATGAGGGACATGTGCATGAGAGGCAGGTTCATACTGATGCTGTAAGGTTTGCAGGCAATGTATTAAGTTAGTTGTACTTACAATGTCCTTATCCACCTTACGATTGGGCTCCATCTAAAATATGTTGGTACACAAGAATAGAGCATCTTGTCATTTGTTGGGGTGTACAGTTCAATGATCAAAACAAACAAACAAAACTTTTCTTTTTTCTTTTTGTAAGACATACAGATATATTTTTCTTTCGTTACATTTGTTTCCATGGAAATGAGACAATGCCAAAGAAAAACTTGTTAAATATTAGTTAAAATGAAGGATTTATAAAACTTGTGTGCAAGAGTTCACTGATTTAAACAAAATATGATGTATTTCATTCAGCACAATGCCAACCAGCAAAGTTGACATGCATCATTTCCGTTTGATCAGGATGTACATATAGATTTAAAAACATATTTCCCAGCCATATTATTGTTTTCTTTTCTAATTTGTTTTTCCATTCCCATGATTTTATTTTAACTTTACTCCATAAAAATTTGTAAAAAAGTAAAAAAAAAAAAGTTTTTAATTAATACTAAATAATTAATTGTATTTTTTTTAAAGTCATAATTTAAAATTGACAGACACAATGAAACAAATGTTTAAGTCTTCAAAAAAAATAAGCATATAAACTAGACAATGGACTCAGGCTGCTGTTTGACTGACAGCAAAGAAACTATACAACTTGCTCAACAATATTATACAAACTTGGACTATCACAATGACATTGACATTGCATGCCCTATAATAAAGTGTTGAACAAGAAAGATGTGTGTGAAACTAATTTTTCTATACCTGATCTTCAATAGCTTTATGGTCTGTTTCCTGCAACCAAGAGCCCAAAATGACATTGTCATCAGCATGACACATAAACCTCAGCTGTGATGTTGTGGTGTTGGATGGGTTATCAGTAAGGGTGAATTCAGCTACCAGCTCACGAAGAAGATTAGGATACAAGCCTATGGATAGTTTTGATTAAAAAAAAATATATTTGTATTTACAATAATCTGCTTAAGCTAAGTAAAAGGAAATTTTGTTTTTTCCACTTGAACTAATTATTAAGAAAACAATTTAAGAAGATCCTTTAATAGAAAAAGTGAACTTTCTGCTATCTTGAAGTTTCAACACTTAAATGTCATCAGTGGTTTTAACTATAAATGTTTACAATTGAAATTGAAACAAATTGTTTAATTTCACACTGTTGCATTATTGAAGTAAAGTACTAAACATTGTATAGCATCATAATCAGAAAGACCTACCATCAAAGGACTCTGGAGGTAAAAGTGATAGGACATCATAAAGGCGCAATCTTATTGTAGCAGCACTGGCTTTGAGCTGGGTCCCATACATTTTTATGACTGATGCCAGCCTGGAATAAAAGTTTGATAGCATATAAATCTTAAAAGAGTTTAATGAACAATACAGAGCTCAAAATGATTAAATGAAAGAGATAAGAGGACAGATGGTTTCTTCTATGTGACTTACTGTGACATCATTACTAGAGCACATTCAAGGGGTGCCAGCATTCTGCGTATCACATCTTCTGTTACCAGGTCTCGACAGTTTAATAAGAAACTGTACATAGCTGGAAAATATATATATATATATAAAAAATTAAAAAAAAAAAAAAGATAAATTTGTTTTATTTATTCATTAAACCATGGAAATGTTGTTTTTATCTGAATGGTGGTACTTAACTGTTGCAATGATGGTAAAGCATTGGTAAAATCAATTACATTTAAATAAAACTTACAACATAACATAACTAAAAATAGTAATAATTTTATACAATAAATCAAAAGTAGACAAGACTTTAAGAATTGTAAGATTGTTATGTTTAAATATTTTAAATTTGAGTATTCTAACAATATAATAATTTACCTATCTACATCACCATTCATCACCTAAACAATAAAAGGTAAGTGATAATGCCTACCTCCTAGTGCTCCAGCTCTACCTTCTAAAGTCACCTGCCAGGTAAAAGCTTCACCTCTGACTTTCTCAGACTCAAGTTCCTTGACTGACCTAGGAAATGCATTTCTCCAAAGTAACAACATGCGGGGTAGGTGGTTCTTAATAACAGAAGGACCTGCAATGGAGAAGATATTTTGATAAAATATTTCGACACAACATGATATCCAATTAGTACAAAAAAAAAAAACACTATTAAATATCCTACCTAGTGTCATTAAAGCTCCAAGCAACAACCAGCCAGACTGTGTTCTTTGCAATGAAAGCCTACTGTTCTGAGAAGCTGTTCTAAGTAATTCTTCAGCTATACTAAATATTTGCTGTGAGAAAGGGAGAAATGAGATAGAAAAATAAAAAAATAAATAAATAGTTTTACAGTTATAAACATTTATGTGTGGAAATGTGAAATTAGCTCGAATGAAACTAAAACTTTGATACTTCTTCTTCTAGCCAACTTTTTGCTGCTGAGCTGTAAGCTCTTTTGCAGACTGTGCCAAGGAAAAATAGTGTGCTGTTCTCTTCAGTTGTTCAGCACTGTCTTACAGGGTGTTGGTTATGTTGGGCTGAAATGGTAGTAGGGTCACCTAAGGTGGATTAGGAAGGGGCCTTCAAAGAGGATGTGGTTTACGGTTTCATAAGAGTGGTACAGTGTCTACAAAGGGGTAGGTGTATGGGATTTATTTTGTTAAGATGATAATTTAACAGAGGTGTGTATCCTGTTCTTAGTTGGTTAATACTGTCCAGTTTGTTAGGCATGGTCATTTCTTTGTACATGGCACTGCCTGTTTCCTGATGCCCATTGGTTGAGCCACTCCTCTTTGTGATTGTTGGCTAACATTGACCTTAGGGTGAGGTAGTTAACAGGTATATCTGGTTGTTCCATAGAAGATCCTGCCTAAAAAATTTTTAGAATTGATTTTTCATATTATAGATGAAAGTTATTTTAACTGGTTAATTCCTGTTGTACTAAACTACTACCATATTTTCATGCACATATACCTCGCAAATGTGTATACCCAGCACAAATAACAAAATAAGCAAAAGAAAATTGTACAACCCGCACCCTTATATACCTTGCATGTGCAAAGCATGACTAGCCGTAAACTACCTGTGCTATCATCAGTAGTATTTGTTCTCTTATGTTCTAAGGTTTATAATGTGAGGTTCATAAAGCTTTGCAATCTACATTTCACAACCAACAGCAAATTATAAGAGGTATAAAGATCCAGCAGTATGTCCATAGTTTCATTATGCTATGTTTATGAGTAATAGTAATTTTGTAAACCCCGCACCTTTGTATACCCTGTACAGCTGCCATTTCTTAGTAAAAACGTGTATAACTCATGCGTTATATGTGCGAAAATATGACAGTCATGTGACACAAACTTAGAACTAAATAAAAGAAGGTGTAACAGACTTATAGAAATAGGGATTGTTAAAAGGTAAGCTGAAGGATAGAGGTAGAACTGAGAACCATGATTACATTGATTACCTTTCCTTTAGAATGTGGAATCCCTAATGGACATTGGTAAACACCACCAAGGAGAGCAGCTAATGCGCTGCTGTAGCCTACAACGGCTTCAGGTGAGGAGCGCAACTTGTCCATCCTGTCCACACAGCCATCCAGTAGGGGAGTGAGATGTGAGGGCAGTGCAACAGCTATGCTGGCCAGGCACCAAGAGGCAGATAGCCTGGCAGCATGGGAGGGGTGAATCAGTACAGAGATAACTGGCTCAATGATGCCTGGACAAAAAGAATTTAACAAGATACTGCAAAACATTTTCAATTTTATAAGTTTCGAAACAAGAACATTATAAAGTAGTATAATGCTTCAAATTTAATGAGTTTAGTGTAGCCCTGCTTTATTAAGATAAAAGATAATACTTGTATAGGCATTGATAGTGTTAAGTGAATTAAAATTCACCTGTGGCAGGCTCTGAGACCAAAGGACTAGCAGATGTACCAAGTCTAAGCACCAGACAGCCCAGTTCATGAAGAGCACACACCAATACATGCTGGCTGCTATTTAGCTCTGTTCCTTGGTTTTTAGCATCTGTTGCATCAGCACTGGCTTCACCTAAGTAGTAAGTAAGGTAGAGTACCCCTTTCAGTCCTCGCGACTTTTTAAAAAAATGATATATAAAACATTATAGAAGATTTAAAAAGAATTTTTTTTTCTTCCCTGTTTGTTTTGCAAGAAGTAAAAGCTTATTTATTAGTATGTTACAAATGTTTCTTTGAAGTACTTACCAACAGAATTCATCTGCTTGATAATGATCTGGCAAATTTCTTTAGCAGCAGCGATCTGAGCTTTTTCTCCTAGCATACCACCTATGACTGACCTCATGATAAACTGGACACACTTGCGTGCATACACTGCATCTACATGGGAAGGTGTGGCTTTAGGATTTGCTACCAGATCTAGGACATGAGTCAGAAATATTGAGATGTTCCTCTCTAGCCAAAGACCTCCCATACATCGAATAAACTCCACATAAGCCTGGAAGAAATAAAATGTTAATAATATAATTTGCAAGAATAAATTATAGGAAAATAAAACAGGAGAAGAGAAATAGTTCTGTAAAATACAGTTGAAATGTTGTTTTTAAAGTTCCCTTTCAGACCTTGAGACATTGTTACAATGGTTATGTCAATAAAATATAGGATTTAATTTTATTAACAGAATTTCAAATGATTTTTAAAAACAAATTTTAAGAGTGTCAGATTATAGACATAACATGTATGTAAAGCCAATGGTACTATATTTTTGATATATAAATATAATAATTTTTAAAAATTTTTTTGTATTAATGTAGCCTAAGCAAGAAACAATTTTATTTTACAGTACAGGAAAAAATTTATTCTTGTTTGTTTATTTTCTGATAAAAATTTCAATTCTAAAAAATTCACAATTTGACCAACAATTTTTTAGATCTTTAGCCTCTATATTAATGGATGAATTGTTAATATTCTAAAGGTATTTCTTACATGTGTAATGCCAACTCTAATTTCTCTGTTCACAGGGTTAGATCCCTTGATCATATCCCCTGCAGCAGATGTCTTAAGAAATCCCCCTAGAGAACCCTTGATGAATCCTGATGCTAGTAGTGCTAACACATCTTCTAAGCGAGCAGGTTTTACTTTGGCTGAAAATTCACAAAACTTCAGTTCAGTTTTATCAAAAATTCAGTTCAAATTTACTATGTAAAAAGGAAACAAAATAAACTAATAAGAATCCTGAAGAAGAAGAAATTGAGCATGAAATAAATTTAGCTTACCTGTTGGCTGCTTGGGGGCCTGAGCAGTGGCCATTAGATTTCCCAGAAGTTTAGCTATAGTACATCTGACATCATAGTTGGATCCATCCAAGGCCCTGATGCAAAGGGAGGCAACAGTTTCCAGTTCTGTAGTACTCATGAAGGGAACTTCATTTACTAGCTCATTCATGCACTAAGACAGACAAGAATTTTGGTTTTATATAAGTCAGTTGAAACACATTAGAAACTGTTGTCCCATTTTGTATTGCACCTTACACATTATTCATTCTTTCTGTAATATGAGTTCAGCTTTAAAAATAAAATCTTTTTTTTTAAAAACGTACCTTAGCTGCAGCTTGCCGAACTGCCATGGATCTATCTGTCATGGCCTGCCTACAGGCTTTATAAATATCTTTATGTGTGCTTGACCCTGCTGACCCCAGGCCAGAAACTAATTTCTCCAAAGTTTGCATAATTTCAAACCTGCCTTGAGACTTATTAAAAAAAAAAGCATTAGATAAACAATTGTAATTGTCTTACTTTCAAAGCTCTCTCCAAGTTCATCTTTAGCAATAAGATCAGATTAAGAAACGATAAAAAGAATATATATGTTAATGAGAGTACCGATTCGAATATCAGGTTGAGAAAACTGTGAGAATCAAAGACTAGAAGCTCTATAAGACATAGTTCCAATTAAATAATCTATAGCATTTTACATCTTTCGGAATTATGCTCTCCATTCGCAACTTCTCATGTGACTTAAGAGGCCAATCCTTGAAACACAACTGTGGTGACAGATTGGTTATAATTAATAATTTATTGAAGTATAATGGACAAGGCATTTAGACACAAAAGAAAGAAAGAAAAATCAACACTCCTTTAAATCTTCTCAAACATACCCCTTCTCCCTAAAGACCCACAAAAAGAGATTGGAACATTTTGCACAGCACATGCTAAACCATGAAATAAGTGCAATACAAAAATAATTGTGAAAACAAAGTGCGATTCTAATGTCTCCGCCTCTAAAACTGAAATAAAACAACAGTAAGAGCAAACCTTCGGTATCAGTCGTGAAACAAAGAGTGGTATGACACCGTTTTAAATCAAAAGCTGTTGTCCTTCATTGGAAATGACAATCAACATTGGTATCAGCAACATTTTCCACAGTGATGGATTGGTCATAGTGGACCAAAGGAATAGCCACATTTCCAGACCTCACAATATTGGACTTTCAGCCATGGAGCTATACCAAAGATTGAGTTTATGCAATCCATAACAATTACACAACGCTCAAAGAAATTGAAGAAGAAACTTTATAAGAATTAATAAGCAGCAATCAAGAAGTCATCTGTAAATGTTATTCAAGCTTCAGCAAAGGATGCAATCTGTGTTTGGAGCAAGAGAATGAATATTATGAAATGTTGCTATAAAATTGCTTATTATTTACAATTATTTGTTCTGTTTTTATTTAGTTATGGTGTGCAGAAAAGTAACTCAATATATTTAGTTTGTCCTTTCTGTTGTTTTATTTTAGTTTTAGAGACAGAGACTCACACTGTATATATTTTTCCCGTTGTTTTTTTTTCTTTTTTAAAAAATTATTATTACAGTTACTATAACCACCTTGCCTCTTAATGTGTTTAAAAAAAAAAATTACCTCTGCATTTTTCAATGATTTGATCAGACTCTGTACTGTGTCCTCATAGGAGCGCCCTGTCATACGACCAAGTTTTTCATACATGGCTCCCAGGCAAGCGATTGCTGCCCTATTATCCAAATGAGTACAATTAAGAATAACTATTAAAAACAATTTTTAAAAATGTTTTTAAAAAGTCTTTAAACTAGTATTTGTCAACTTTGAATGTATTGCACGTGCCTGATCTTGATTGGGCACTAGAGCTTTTCTATGTACTAATTATTGTAAGAAAAATGTTAAAAATGTGTTCAATTACTTTGTACTATTAGTGTGCTAAAGAGAACATGATTAACACATTTTTTAAACATTAACCATTCATAGTGTTTAACTTGTGTTATGTAGTCCATGTTAGGAAAAAATAAGAAGAAAGAAAATTTATTGCTTTTGTATAATGTAACCAACTGGGGAAAAGATTTTTTAAAAAATATTTTTATTTATAAACTATGATTGCAACCCCTTACCCCCCCCCCCCCCCCCCCCCAAATATTATTACATTTTTGACTGGACAAAAATATTTATATTTAGTCTATTCCTTTCTTACTGATGGTAGTCAAAATTAAGTGCAGAGCACTGTACAATATATTAGTAAATATATTTTCCTATATTCAATTACTCTGAAAAAGAATTATAAATATCTTTCAAAGATTTTTAATTAAATCTGTCTATACTGTACTTATTTATTTACTTATTTAACTGATATACTAAAAAATGACCCCAAAAAATTACAGTCTAGATGGTAGATAGCTTGGAGAGTCATCCTTAGACTTTATGATGTCATTGCATTTGTTGATGGTTTCAAACAGATCAAATGTATCCCCCACACTAAATATAAGGGCCAGGCACCGGGCTAAAAGTTTTCTAGTAGGAGGACCTGGAGACTCTGAGATCTGTGATGTCAATTGCTCAACCAATCGTTTCTGACTTCCTTTAATATCAGACTGAAAATATAGAAATGAGAATAATCATTGTTCACTGAAAGGATAAATCAGAAAAAAAACAACAACACATCATAAAGGTATCTACAATTTTGACCTGTAAATTCAAGAAGCCCTTAAACATAAATGTATTTTCTATACTCCTTCAATGGAGCACTATTGTGACACAAATTTCTAATATTTATTTTGTCCCATTAATTGCAGCCTACAATGATAAAACACCTTTATTTTGTCTTCTCTATAAGCCTTTCTCCTTGATGCAAAAACTTCTTTTAGTCCTTCAAGAACTTTTCATTCTTTGTCCCCCCATTTATTTGGTACAGTTAGTGAAAAGCTCCCCCTTTCACCCCTTCAACACACACTAGTATTTCTTTGGCTCATCCAAACACACAAATGTGAATGCATGCACATGTGCGCACACACACACACAAACATATTCACAACACTGGCAGTAAAACTCACATATTTAAAAAAATGGAAGTATCTAACGACTTTTATAAAGTGATATTATTTATTTTTACAGAGTTTTTAACAGTAACAAAAAAAAAGAAAGAGAAAAAAAAATTTGATAACATGTTGTATTAAACTTGAAAAATGGAAAAAGAATGAATTGGTGTTCAGCAAAAACTGGCAGACAAAGAAAATGTTTGGATGCATAATCAAAGAATGGATAGACCAGTAACTGGAAGAGATTCTATGACAGAGAGGAATGAAGGAAGATGGTTGACAGATCATGTGTAATGCCCCAACAGTTTAACAGACTAAATAGAAGGAATAGGAAACTTTTTAAAATGTTGAGTCACCATGGCATACTAAAACAATAATGGGCAAGCATGGACATGCAAGAGGGTAAGTCAAATGATAAGGACATAATTAGTTTCAATGTCACCATGTCTTTTAGTGATTTATTTGGATGTTTCGAAAATTGTGCTAATTGAAAGAAACTTAGATGAATGTCTTTTGGGAAAAGGGCTAATCAATTTTTTTAAAATTAATTTTGTTTGTTATATTATACATCATGATAGAAATTAGTACAGAGCAATAAGGAAGTAATTAAATAGGGGAAATTTTTAGCAAGGACTAATATTGCCTAAAAATAACTAAAGTATAACCAATGATTAATAGATCTAGCTTTTTTTTATTTTTATTTTTAAAACTCAGAAAAAGAGAAAAGAATCACAGGCGTGTGAGTGTGTTTAGAAAAGTCGAAAAACAAAAAGATGTGGAAAATGGAAAGAAAAAAGTAGGGCAGAGAATAGAAGATCAAAATGTCTATAATGACACATGATGGACAGACTGAAGGAAAGCTTAAAAGATAAATTATCATGTCTCTTTCAGGTAAAAAAAAATCTCATTAGATTGGACAGAAAGTAAACAGCAAAGTAAATAACAAAGTGAAACTAAGGGGGAAAAAAAAGAAAAAGAAAATGACCATTAACATTAAAAAGAAACCGAGTATCAAAATATGGGAAGTTATAACAAAGAGCATAAAAGCATCAAAATGAAGAAAGCCATGTAAAGAATAAATAGAAAGATATAATGCTAAAGGAATGCAGAATATGAATGAAGTAAGGAGCCCAGAGGCAGATGTGCTTGATTAAATCAAATCTTGGAGGGATAGTTTTGTGCATAATAAATGGGTTTAACACTTTCCATTCATGATTTAATGTTCCTCTCTAGCCAACAGGCCAACAAAACACAACAGTTAATTTTAGATCTAGCACTTTTCTGTTTTGTACATAGAAGTTCAGATTGAAGAATGTCAACTTCAAAAATTCATTCATGAATAGTAATGACAATATGACTATTGCTTATTAAATTTTTTTTTTTTTTCATTTTTTTTTTAAATTTTAAAGACACTAATGTGTTGTCTCTTTCTGACACACAGTGAGGAGCACTGTGAATAAATCCCATGTATTATCCACAATCACAACATATTTGAAAGCCTATGATTACTCTGAAGCTTCCCCACACACACACTTTTGCCATTTAAAAAGAAGTGAAGGGGTGAGAAGACAGCTCTGGTTCTCTCTCGACATTTGAAGGACACTGCATGCATAATACAAACGTTGTTTACCCAGCACAATGATCTAGCCAACACCTCCCCCCTCCCCTTCCCCAAATCAATTACGTTTCTTCCCAGTTCAACTATCAATGAGCCACGACCAATAAATCAGACGGCCTAGAAATAGACTTTTTCGGGGATAAAGTAAGAAAAAGGAGGGGAATAAAGCGAGAGAGGCTGGATCCATGCGTAGGGCAGGACGTGGGTGATTTGTTGTCTATCTAGGTCCTGGATCAGCCAGACGCTTCAATGAGAAGATATTGGCATGTCGGGACGACAGAGTGTCAACATGGAGGGAGATACCAGGGTGTGGTAATAGGCTCACAGACAAGACGGAAGCCGTCGCAGCCCCCTTACGAGTACATACAGGGTATGTGCGGGAACACTGAGAACCAATCGATATGTCAAGGTGTTGGGAAACAAGCTACATATTGGCGGGTCTATACAAAGACACGACCATGAAAGTATTAAAACGATATCAAAAACACAGAAGTCAATTGCGCAACAGACATGCGACACAACGGCTTTCACATTTGGCAGACCAAAAAAGAAAGAGGGTGCGGGGTGGGTAATGTGTGACAAATTGAAATAAATGTTCGTACCGCCGCACTACGCTTATTATTTGTACAAGTAAGGCAACAAGGTCAAAGTGAGATTGTTTCATCTCGGATGTTCTTTCAGAATTGAAGATTTGTATAGCCCGAAACCTGACGAAGGGAGAAGGCGGTAGGCAGAATTGGAACCCAGAACTATCGAGATAACAGAAGTCCAGATCCCATACATGGGCGTAGCCTGGGTTTATTTTTTCGGAAAAAGGGGGGGGGGGGTTGGCGCTATAATGTACATACCGGCGTTCGCAAGGACATCGCTGTTTATAGTGCGGTCTTGCCACCGTATGTCCATGATTATGCCAAAGAAGATAGCGATTAAAGTATAGGCAAGTCTTGCTTCATATTTTCTATTGACAAAAAATGATCAGACAGGCTTTTTTGTCCCACTAAAGAGTTAGTCGGTCAAGTAAAACTCGTGCAAAGATCTTTCCTACTACTGACAGAAGTGTAAAGGCTCGATAGTTGGAGCAGTTAGACTTGTCACTCTTTTAGTAAAGGGATGTGATAACAGCATCTCGATGTTCAGATGGAACAACGCACTTCTCCCAGCATAGAGCGAGAAAGTCTGTTAGCTCTTGAGTTAAGGGCGACACTTTACATTTATAATATTTCAGCCGATAGTCCATCAGAGACAGGTGTTTTGTGTTTTCTGAGTTTATGAATTGCAGCTTCAACTTCCTCAAACGCCGGTCAATCAAGCGCTCCTATCTCTCATATATATAGTAGTATTCACCTCAAACCCCAAATTGGCTACTCTCACGGTATTTATTGACTATAGTTTTCAATTTAATTTTTGTTTATTGGAGGGGGGGGGTAGCTTTGCGGGGGAGGGGGATTTCATTGCAAAAGGGGGGGGGGGGGCTTTAGTGTACGCCCATGCTGCACGAACAAACAACCATCAGTAATTCGTTGGCAGACAAACACAATTATACCCAACAGAAAAAAAAAGTCTAATTAACATGGAAAGAACATACTAGGTATCGAAAAGTATGGCATACTAAATTGTTCATAATTTAAAAATTTTTAATTCATTTCGGGTATCGAACCCGTGACTCCGTCAGCCGCTTCAACGTACGATTTTTCTGATTCGGCCAGCAGGCAAGGCATACTTGTGCGATTATTTTTGGTATGTTCATTATAAGATCTAACACTAGACCTAAAATTCTGATTTAGAAATCTTAATCTCTACATCTATTTCTAGATGTAGAATATAGATGTAATCTAGATTCTAGATTTACGTACAAATATTGACTAATTCATATGATAGGCCTTCAAATCTAGACTTACAAGACGAGGCGCACAATTTCCCTGAACATTATTGTATTATACTCTTGAATCAATAATGCCTAACATTCGAAAATTCCCGAGTGCGATAGTCTTTTTAAGAACGCGATAGTCCTTTCAAAACCGTTGTTGAATCTAGTCTCTAGTCAAATTACATTTTATTTTTTATATTAAAAAATTAAAACGGCCAAACTAGAGTTTTTCCCATGTGGCCAACGATCTAGTAATTCTTTTCTCAGCGATATACATCAACTGTTTAATGTCTAGGAAAATCGTTAGAGCCTTTTTTAAATCAGCTGTTTAGGTTCCATGGAGTTCAATTTTGAATAGAGGCATTGTAAAAAAGATTTGCTATCAATAATTCTCCAAACAAAAATAAATTGTGAAGCTAAGAACTACCCGAATCAAATTTAATCTCAGTATCAATGTTTGGCTTAGTGTAACCACGGTCGAACTACCGATTTAAAAAAAAAAGTCTATGGGTTCAAGAGCAGAATAAACCCGGGCTTACAAACACCAGATTGACATGACCTAAGGAAATCGTATTTCAACAGAATGCTTAAGTTTTGTAAGCAAGAGAATGAAGAAGAAAAAAAAAAAAGACTTCGTTGATGAAAAACATTTAAACTTTTTTAAAAAAGGTACATTCTTTAAACGTAGAACGTCTTTTACAGCAACTGAGGTAAGAGATTACTATCGGACAGAGAAGGCAATGGTTACCATTCACATGGTGAAGGATGAGTGCAGTATTTCACGTGAATACGCAGACCCAGTTGCACCCTTTTTATCACTTCTGATGCAGACAAAGTCGTTGCCGGGGTTCTCTTTTCGCTTGTCTTCGGGTTTCAAGTGTGGATTCCGTGGCTTCGTGGGAGCTCTTCAGCTGCTGTTTCAGATTTGATACTAGTTGCTTGCCAGTGAGGCGCCGTGTTGCTTTGTAAAGCGCTTTCAATTGGCACCTCTATTACCCTAAAATCCTTAGCTAGCGAAAAAAAAATCGTCTTGAACATGCGTCCATCCTTCATAAAGAATAGGTGTCCGGCCCAAAGCAGCTATCGAAGAGTAATAGAGCCTCTATGCAGATAGAAACACAGATTTATCATCGCCTTTCATTGGGACAGTAACAACTACATCGGTTTGATAGTTTTTTAACCTAATTGATAACTTTTTTTTCAAGCGCCACCTTAATTGAAGTAAGCCATCTACATTCATTTGTAATGTACAACATTCAGAGTGTAAAGACGATCCCTCTTTTAATGTTCCGGTATAATCACATTCAACTCTTTGTATTTAATCTTGGTCGGTAATAAAAAAACGACTTACGCAGTCACGTGACAAGTATCGTGGCTGATAATTTCTTTTGAACTATTGCTTTTCCACTGTTACATTGACTCCCCCCTCCCCCACGTTTCTCCCGACGCCTGTTAAGAATAATAAAAGGCTAAAGTGCTGTTGGCCTCAATGACTCAATGTGATCTATGAATAGATTCTGGGGCTTGTTAAATATCAAGCAGGAGGAGGGCATATTGGTCACCCTGCTGTGACGTCAGATGCCAACTCCAGAAACATTCGCTCGTGAGCACAGCGGTATAACATTGTAGAAGATGAACTTCATTTGTATTTAGACTCTCTACTAAAGAACTTTTAATGTTTCGACTCTTCACTACTAGTGCTTGTAAGACTTTATCAAAGATCGAGATCTATCTTTGCCACACAATACTTTTGTTTTTTAGCGGCCTCCGAAAGGGGAAAAGACATTATTAGTTTTGTGCGAAATGTCTGTCCGTCTGTCCCGTTTAGATCTCGTAAACTAGAAAAGATATTGAGAATCCGACATCACAATATTTTAGACCATTCAAAGTTCTGATGCAACGACTACTTTTTTTTCTGAAAGCGAAAAATCTTATTTTTAAAATCAGTTATGCAAGCAGTTTTTTTAAAGAGAAAAAGCTAATTAGTATGCATCATAATTTAGACCTAATTTAAAACGAATAGTAATCTTCTAAACTGCATTTTCCTAAACTTTTTATTCATTGGGAAATTATTTTTTTTTGAGAATTCGAATAAGAGATTGAGCTTTTACAAAACAATTGGATCAATTATAAGACATCAGGGTATACGGTATTAGTTTACGAGACTAGAAACGCTAAATCGGGTTTCTCTTATATTTTAAGAATATGCAGAAAAAAAAATGCAGAAAAAAAATGCAGATTACAAATATGTAATTTGATTTCCTCGGAGATAAATAGTTTTTAAAATATAAATTTTTAAGTTTTATTTCTTATTACCATATATTGTCATTGGAAATACGCCATTTCGGTTTTAAGGCTTAATACTAGACTATCTCCCTTGAATTACTTGCCAACATTTTTCTGTTGCTGTTTTGGCTTTCTTTCTAGCAGCTATTAGATCTAATATTAAAATTCATTTAAAATGATAGCATAAGAACAAAAAACTCTTTAAAAAAGTTATTGAAAAAATGAAGAAACAACTTCATCAATTTATTATTAACATTTTTTTAGACTTTCATTTCAGTAATACACTTAAAAATGCATAAGTTGACAGCATAAGAATAGAAATCTCTTTTTAAAAAGTTATTGAAAAAAGAAGAAACATTAAAAACAACATGGTGGTCAGTAAAGGTATATGTGCATCTAAACTATTACCGACATCAGTAAGGCCAGGGGAGGCGCGGTGGCTGAGCGGTAAAGCGCTTGGCTTCCGAACCGGGGGTCCCGGGTTAGAATCCTGGGATTTTTTACTTTGGAATCTTTGGGCGCCTCTGAGTCCAATCAGCTCTAATGGGTACCTGACATTAGTTGGGGAAAGTAAAGGCGGTTGGTCGTTGTGCTGGCTACATGACAAAACAGATGAACTTTGCATCATCTGCCCTATAGACCACAAGGTCTGAAAGGGGAACTAGTTAGGCCAGGTTCACATCTAACTTTACATTCACTTTCACCTATCCTTTGATCTGCGGGACCGTTGGGTTAACCTTCTGTCTCCATTCTTATCTCTCATTTGTCGTTGATATAATTTCATTTGGATGTTCTTTCTGAAAATATTGAAGCCTGTCTGGGTGGACCACTTCGGGGACCGATTTCCACACAAACTGTCTTTTGTAACCTTGTTACAATTACTTTTGTAACTATTATTTTTGCAAGGTACTTGTTAGTCACTAGGATTACTTTTTTAAAATTTGTTTTCGACATTTTTGAAACCACGAATTTCACAGCATAAAAAGTTACAATGAGGCATCTTTCTCGTACAATTATATCTCTTCATTGAACAGTGTGCACGATTTAGAACGTAAATACTACTAACGATTGAGCTTTAGTTTCAACCCACTGGGAGATGAATAACAATACGAAGACCAGTAAAAGACCACAAGTTCAAAAATATAGAACACGTTCTCAACGTAGTGATAAAAACTGTTTAGCACATGAAGCTAGTAGGTAAACGTCCATCTTGCCATAGTGTAGTACTAAATAGTGGAGTATGTATCTCAGTGGTGACTTGTGTTGACCGCTACATTCTCGTCAACGTTCATGCACAGCTAAGAGAAGCCAATGTTACTGTCAACATTCTCTCTCACCCCCAGACACCAACACGCACAATCCTAGACACGATCAGAGGGAAAGAATGTGCCAGCAGCCAGTGCCTTTATAATGGAGAGGGAAATAGCAACACTCGCCAACTGTACCACCCACATACCAGCGTGTTTCTTTACGTTGTAACGACATACCGCCCGCCGTAGCATGTTGAAATAGTACGGTCAACAAACGCAACAATATATAACGAAACATAAAGAGATGTGCATAACATATACAGAAACAAGAAATGGGCACACAGACATCATCACACTGAAATATCACAAGCTAAGTTACTAAGTGACCGAAGTAATACAAACACACATAATGAATTCTTTTATCTAAAATAATTGAGTGTCCCAATGGTATTCGTGTAAAATAAGAGCATACCTTTTGTAGAAGAAAACTAGAATTTAGAACTCTACCAGTTTATAGTGCCAGCGTAACGATTTTCTTTTTTCACTGGCAATTCAATGAAAGTCTTGTCAAAATTACATCTTGCCTCATAAATATTATTTAAACGATAAAAGCCAAACATTAACATATTTCATACGACATGTGCAATATTTCAAACTATTATATTCAATATTATAAAAACGATAAAAGCCAAACATTAGCACATTTGATACGACATGTGCCATATTTAAAACTTTTATATAGTTCGTCCATCGTGGTTCGATGATGACCACTTTGTCATCCAGTAGGCTGAGGGCTTTGCACTGGGGTTTTATGCTTTCTCGTGTGGTTAGCGAGACCCATGTGAGCCCGGAATATTCGGCTGCACACTGGGCAGGTTATTCCAGCTGGAGCTAGTGTCGTGAGCCTTGCTTTTCTTCTCTGGCGTTTTACTTCTACCAGCGTTGTTCTCTTTTCCCCAGCAACCTGTGCGCCAGTTTTCACAGAGCGACGCCATGATGCTCTGTCATGTGCCTCTGACTCCCGGGTGGCTGGGTCTATGCTGAACGCCTTCAGAGAAGCTTTGAGGGTGTCCCTGAAGCGCTTTCTTTGACCACCTTGCGAGCGCTTTCCTTCGCTTAGTTGGCCATTCAAGAGTCGTTTAGGATTCCATTTTGCAGACGTGTACTACCCATCGCAGCTGGGACTGCATCAAGATTATATGGATTGTATTGCAGACCCGCTCTTCGAAGGACTTCAGTATCTGGTATTTTGTCTTGCCATTTTACATTCAGTATTTTTTTCTTAGACATGTCATGTGGAAGTGATTCTGTTTCTTTGCATGTTTTCTGTATACTGTCCACGTTTCTGATGATGCACTGACCTTGGCGATACGCAGGTCGATTTCATTATCAATCTTTCCGTTTCTGGAGAGTTTGCTGCCAAGATATGGTGAATCTGTCCACTGCATTTATATCATGTCCATTTATCTTGATGCTAGGATCCGATTAGGCTTTCCCAGGAGCAGGTAAGACTTCAGTCTTATTTGTGTTAATGGTAAGGCCAAAGTCTAAGCATGCTCCTGAGAAGTCACTGACAATGCTCTGCAGATCATTTTCAGAGTAGGCATTTAGGGCACAGTCGTCAGCAAAAAGCAAGTCTCTGATTACTGCTGAATTTGTTGTTTTTTTTATTTTGCTTTGAGCCGCCACGGGTTGAATAGGCCACTTTTATATTCAAAAAGCAATAAACAAGTCTTTAACGAGGATGTGTTTAATTTGGTTGCTGACAACTCCATAACACATGGATTATCCAAAGCGCTCAGCGGGCGCTAAAATCAAGACGCCACTAAAAAATCAATTAGGAGACTTGAAGTTACTAACAGAACAACAGCGCTGGAGAGAAAAACAGCTCTCACGAGACTGGCTTAACTAGCAGAGACCACCACTACCGATAAACACAAAGATAAAAGCGGAGACATAATCGGGAGTTCCCAAACCGACTGACTGTGAATGCCATTGAGTTATCAGCACCGCTTGTTTCATTATCTCCTGGCTTTAGAGGAGTTAAGGTCACTTAGGGACTGCTTATCCACGTCATTAAAGTAATCGGGTGGATAGCTTGGACCTAACACAAAGCACGCGCAGCTAATTTATGTCATTCTTCAGTATATTTAGATAGAAAAAAAGAAGGGCTTTTTTATTCTAAAAGAACCTCATTGAAAAGTCTTTATACATAAACCATAACAAAAGACAAATAAAAAAAAAACAACAAAAAACGAACCCTAAAATCCGAGTTAGATAGCTGGACGTTAGAAAAACGAAGAAATGTGTTTAAGCTTCGAAGTCTACTGTCCCATACCAAAACATAAGAAATGGTCATAACACAGCTTATCTTTGCCTTACTTGCACAACCAGGGCCGGCCCTAACATTTGCGGGGCCCTATGACAAATGGATTGCGCGCGAACCAGTAAGGGTAGGGATAAGAATAATAAGTGAAAATAAAGATTTTGTATAAGAAAGTAAATTCGTATTTGCATTACATTTTTATTAAATGAAAGCTGACGATGCCGTTTTTTTTTTTTATATCACACGTAGGACTGGCGTTTACCATATTGATTGACACCCCAAAATGACAATTTTGTTTTTTTAAGAACATTTGTATGAGTCTCAGGAGATTTCCAGGAGCTCCTTGAAAACAAGGAGACCACGAGAACCCTATTATAAATTATAATGGTTTAATTTAATAATTTACACCTAGAATTAGCGCGGGGCTTTTGAACCTTCGGGGTCCACTGCGGCAGCATAGGCCTAAGGCTGGCTCTGATGATATCCAGCTCGCGATCAACGGAATTTTTATCATGCTGCTGCTTTTTTTTTTTTTGGTTAACCTATAAACCTCGGTATAACAGAAGTCATGTTCCAGAAGTCACCCAATAAAACCTACTCAGCCCAAAGATCACCGCGCATAGACATCCCTTAAAGTGGTAGATAACTTCACATTATCTGGGAAGCATTGTATCAAATGACGCATTGCTTTAAAGAGAGGTTGATATGTAATCAGGGATAGTCGTGCTTTTGGACGCCTCCAAGCGAGAGTAGGGCGAAATAAATCGCTCGCCTGTCTACAAAAATCAGTGTCAACAAGTGATTCTCTCAACCCCACTCATGTGGATCTGAGACATGAGTACTTTATAGAAAGCAACTAAGACTTCTTAAACGACTTCACCAAAGACCGCAATACAAACAGCGATATTATTTCAAAATGGTATGAACTTCTTATAATCCGACAGTCACACTTTGCAGGGCACTTATACCGTATGGGGGACGAACATATTTTTGGCAGTCTTTTTTTTTTAGAAAGCTAAAAGGTTGTCGGAGTAACAGAGATGCCTCACAATAACGCTTCTTTAGAATACTAACGCGATGTTTTTAAGTCTCTTAGGGAAAAATCCGCGATTTTACTTTGTTACTAGGTGCACGTTTTACACTATAACGTAGAGATTTTGCATCACTTGATGATTCTTACTAAAGCCATAATAATAAGGCTTGTCTTCGAGTACGAAGATTAGTGATGAATGCAGTATTTACCGTGTCTGCGAGGCCCCAGCTGTAACCTACATATTTTGCCACATTCAGGGCAAGCATAACCATTGTCCGCAGGTGGTAGATTTAGATTTTCTTTTCGCCGTGAGCGTTTGTCCTCGGCAGCAAATTTTCTTTTGGTCTCAAATGTGTATCACGCAGCCTTCGTGAGTGACCTCCAGCTGTCTCATTCGGAGGCCGAATACAACCAGGTGCTCTCTTCTATGTCAGCCAAGGAAAGTTGACGCCTAAGCTGGTCTTTGCAGCGTTTCCGTGGGGCGCCTCTGTTACGTCGACCACCTTTTAGCTCACCAAAAAAAGACTGCCTTTGGCATAAGTTCGTCTCCCATACGGGATACGTGCCTTACCCAGTGCAACTGTCGGACCATAAGAAGTCCCTCAATACTGTCCATGTCGGCGTTGGCAAGGACATCACAGTTTGTAGTGCGGTCCTGCCACCGTATGTCCATGATGGAGCGCAAGCATCTTTGGTGAAAGCACTCAAGAAGTCTTAGTTGTTTTCTGAAAAGTGTCCTTGTCTCAGAGCCATAATGAATATATTAATTGCAATGTTAAATGTCAGAAAGTAACCATTTTAGAAGTTACACTGCAAGGACTTTTATTCTAAGCCTATAATAGCCCAATAATTTTACGCAAAAGAAGCAATGTAAAACGTTAAGACGTGAGCTGTGGTTTTCTATAGACCTACTGCTGGGGGTGGGGGACTTTCTATTCTAATCGCCATGTACAATTACATTTAGAACTGACAACGCAAAAGCAACTCTTTGGATTGATAGTCGTTACCCCATCGTTCATTTTCGTAATTACAACAATATTCCCAAAATGACCTCGGGTATGTATCCTTAACAAATTATTCATCCGAGTGAGGCTCGGTCACCTGATATTTTTTGTTTATATTAGCTGGAAATTCTAAAACTTCTTTAGTTTGGAACTTGGAACCATGGGGTGAACAAAAGTAGAAGTTTTTTTTTTTTAATGAAAATATTAAAATGATAATGATCATCTTTACAAATAAAGGAATAATACAAATTTTTAATTTATATTTTTGTTTCCATCAGAATCACTTTGTATTCGAGGTGACGCAAGAGACAACAAGGATAACGACGGTGGGGAGAGAATTGTTTTACTAAAGGCTGAGACAACAACACTCAAATACTATAGGCTTGAAAACAAGGGTAAGAATGTCTCCAATCGGTGGTACTGAGCCACACGACGAGATGGACTTACGCCATAAATATGTAAGCCGAGTAGCGCTTGTTTATGAAGTTGAGGTCAGGCATCTGAAATTTGAAGCAGACAATTTGTAGACTTGCTGCCTTTGATGCAATGATGAGGGCACTCTGTTAGACAATACGTTACTGCTATGACAAAATAAACAAAATGACTCGCTAATTACCAATGCGTTTTATTGAGCAGCTTTCGTGAGCTGTAAGGGATGAATGGTCATGTACTCTTCCCTCGTGTCTTCGATCAATAGTGAGTGTGGACAGCTTGTGGTCAGTGTCACCTTAGCAGTGTAGGTCAGTTATTCATACATAACTCCTGCGTGTATATTTTGTGGAGAGACTAATATGTTTGTTATGTTTTTGACAAAAGAATATTATTTAATGCATGTGACAATCAATCTCTTCGGAATAGTACCGCACATCCAACTTTGACGGCGCAAATACTAATTACATCTGAATGTTGTAGTTGAAGAATTGTATGTAATATTGTGAATTTGATGTTGTGATACTTGTAGCTTTACTGTGCTAATGTTCTTAACGTGGATCAGTGGCAATTGATAGCAAGAAAAATCAAATTAGAAAATGGCTAAAACTGAAATAGCCCACGAGCAATTAAAAAATTGCTTGTGACAAACAAAAGAAAATATGTTCGTGTGATTAAAGTCAATGCATGACTGGCTTTGTTATTTTAATAAAAAGAAAAAGAAACTTTTCATTTTGGGAGAGGCTTATCTGTACATACATATACCTATCAATTCTAGCCAGCAACAATAAAAGCAAAAATATTTCAACATAACAAAAGTAATGAATCAGGCATGAAAAGTAGACCGATTGTAAAAGAAGATATCTATAATCCAAAGCCACTACACTCACTAGATTGAAGTAATGACCAATTTATATTAGGCTTTAGCGATAGTCCACAATGCACACAAAAAAATTTTAAAAAAAAATCTGCTTAAATGTGATGTCAACTAAACCCCCAAAGCCTTAGTTTCAATACAGCTTGCTTCCTATTAATTATGCAATCATTTTTCGTGTATTTCAATGTGCCGAGGAGATGTCTAACATGATACAAGTAAGTTATATACATTCAACAACCAAATTTTAATGCTTTAA
Source organism: Biomphalaria pfeifferi (assembly GCA_030265305.1). Taxonomy (NCBI): domain Eukaryota; kingdom Metazoa; phylum Mollusca; class Gastropoda; family Planorbidae; genus Biomphalaria; species Biomphalaria pfeifferi. The sequence goes on along the minus strand of JASAOG010000039.1, from coordinate 1,254,807 downwards.
AAACAAATGAATTCTTTTCAACTGCAGCAGGAAGGTGCAAACAGCGCGTTTATCTAGTCTTTTAATGCTACTATACACACACCAGGGCAGATGATTCTTTGCTTACAGTACACTTACGGAGAACTGTTTTTCTAGACTAAAGCCTGTCGATGGTGTTTTATAGCTAGCAAAACGACGCAACACAATAAATCTCTCTCACACACACATTTAATCTCTCTCCAGTCAAGGTCAGATACCATTCAGAGCTGGATCTCTGAGATTTCAGTTCAGACGTCAAATCACGAATACAAATCTTATCCACGTGCCTTCGAGCGCTTAACCCCGTGACCACCGCGTCCGATAAAGAAATGAAAGATTTTTTTGCTAGTTAAATATATAGCCTAAACACCCCTATCTCTCATTGCATCTGTTAGTAGCGCTATCGAGTAAATTCCTACGTGAAAATGAATGCGAACTCTCACTAAGATCTAATCAAGTGTGTACCTGAAAGATCTACATTATAAAACTGACTTGCAGCTGCTTGTGGTATTGAATATACCTGCTTAGCTTATTCCTACAAGTAAAAAAAAATAAATCTATTACCATTCTAGATAACTACAGATAATGGAAACGTTGGTAGCAGGTAGCATTAAAAGATATAGGAAAAAATTATTCGCCCATGAGATCATACATATTTCAAAATATTTGCAATTAGATTATTTATTTTACTAATACACTTTTCGTGTTGCTTTTTTTTTCCCCCAGCAGAGAACAAAAATCTATACATAATGCATGTTTTATTTTGGAGTTAAAAATAGAGAAGTGGTTTAAAAAAAAAAAAAGAAAGTTTTAAACGCTGCAGCCAGTCTTAGAGAAAAGGAAGCAGGAACGATAACCACAGATGATAGAAAGTAAAAAAGTGTTTCCTATCAAGCAACTTACGGTGGTGGTGATGTGAAGAATGAGTGGGAGGGGAGATAACCCTATAAACGGGGGGGGGGGGGGGGGGGCGTGTGTGTTGTTGTCAGCTGTGATGAGAGTACAGGGAGAGAAGGAACCGATGTCTGCCAAAGAGATAAGCGAAAAATGAACTGAAACTATCACTTGGCTAAGACAGCACACATACGTGTGAAAAGAAAAGCATGCTGTAAGATCAAACACATTTTAAGAGAACAAATCTTGTATGCGTCTCACAATTCCCATATGAATACCAGACATCCCCCTTGTCCTTGTCTAGTTCAGTAGTGGAATGTCCACAATTTCATAGATTTTATACATTCAGATCATTAAAATATTTTGGATCGTGATGGCTGGGTGGTAAAACCACTGACTTTTAAAATGAGAGTTCTCTGGTTTGAACCTTGGAAAAAAAAAATGGGATTTTGAATTTCTGGATCTTTTGGATATTCCTGAATCCACCCAACTCTAACAGGACCCTGCCATTAAAGGTGGTTGGTCATTGTGCTGGCCAAATGGCACCCTTGTTACCCCTCTGCCATAAAACTGATAATTACATCATCTGTTCCATGTATCACAAGGTCTAAAAGGGGAACTTCACTTTTACTTAACATAAACAGATTCAAAATCATAATTCATAAAGGCTAATATTATTTTTTGTTCAAAACAGTATGGTTATTGTTTTCACTAGTTGAAAACAATAGGTCATGACATGAACCATGGGACTACAAAGCAACAAAGGTAATGTTTATATGTGTCCAGGTATGTAGATTTCTATTTGCTGCATAGGTGAAATCTTAACAAGAAGAAAAAAATAGACAAGGATGTGTAGATATAGAAACTGAGGTCACAAACATCTGTATTGAAATAGATTATAACTTTGTAATATACAAATCTTACAGGTTTTGCAATTATCAATATGATCAATGGTTGTGTGCACAACATACAAACTTCTAGTCACACAAAAAGCACTCAAATGTCCATTAGAAATTAATGAATGAAAGTTGTAAGATCCTGAATAAATAAAAAGTTACTAAAATTTGAAAATGTATGAAGCAAGAAAGTCGAGATTTCATGAACAGTTTACTTACCTTTTGAGATGCGCTTAAAACTTTATCCAAAAATCTCAACCACTCGAATACAAACACTGGTCTCTTTGAATCTGCTATCCTTTTTAGTGCTTCTTCATTCAGAAGTAAACTATGTGCTAACTCCATGTTTACAAACTTTGTTGTTTTTTTTCTTTTTTCCAGAGATTCACATTTGTCTAAGATTAAAAAACAAATTTTATACATTTTTTTAATTTACCAAATAAGTAAATTTCACTACTCTTTTATAAGTTGTTTACAGTCTAAATGAAGGTAACACTCAAATAAGCAAACCAATTAACACAGGCGAAAGGCCAACAATATAAAGATAGCCAACGCTGATGAACAATGTCAAACAAAAAGTTTAATACATTATGAAGGGAACAGTCGAATGTCACATTATATAAATATCTACTTAAAAAACTTAAGCTGACCTTATTCTAGAGCTGCCAGTCTTCATAAATCATAAACTTGTTTTACTAGTTGTGTCATTGTCTCTAATAAAATATCTTTCCTTTTCTATGAAACAAATCTCAGAAACTAGAAGAGAAAATGATATTTTAGATCATTCAAAACTCTGATGCAACGGCTACTTTTTTCTTTTCTGAAAGCCAAAAATCTAATTTTTTACAACTATTCACTATTAATAGTAACAAACACTGGAGACTTTTTAGTAAGGGAGAAGATTAGTTACCATTTTATAACACATTTATGCAAATGGTTTTAGATTTTTGGTCAAAAAATTTATTTTTTTTACAATAGTATTACTAAGTTCTGTCATACTAAATACTACATTTACAAAAAAAATTTAACTTTTATTTTAAAGAGAAAAAATATATTTACTATGCAAATAAGTTGGACATAATTTAAAACAACAATTAATAAGTAGTTTTTCATATTATCGCATGAACTGCAGAGCATCAATACAACCATGGAACACAAAACTAAAGGATTTTTTTTTTTTACAGAAATGTTTTTTCTTGAGGCTTTGATAAGAAATTGACCCTTTACAAAACAATTAGAAGATCAATTAGGTACTTATTATATATATATATAATAATAATCTGACATTTCTTCCTGAACTAATGCAATTTGGTAAATCGTTATTATGTAAATTAAAAATAGTAGCGGACCTAAGACTGTTCCTTGAGGTACGCCTGAGTTTACTGTTAATAGGGAGAGTATTCTATAGATCTATCTATTCTATATTTATATTATACTAATTATGGATAGAATAATATATAATGTATTATTATTATATTATTTATATATATATACTAATCTATAAAATTCTATAAATATATTATATATATATATAGTCAATATACATATAGTGACTGATATATTATAGTCACTATTATTATAGTGTCTATAAATCTAGAATATATATAATATATACATACTTAACATATTAAAATTAAACATATAGTATATAGAATAATACAGATCTATTTATCTAAATATAACATTTAACATTATAACTGATTATAAGTATTATAACATACTTTTCATAGATAGTCTAATATTAATAATAAGTCTAGATTCTAGACCTATTCTAATTCCTATGTAGTCAGTCTGGCTTTGTCACTAGACCTAGACTTGACTAGATGATAGTAAATCTATAATCTATACTTATACTCGTCTCAAGTATACTGACTACACAGGAAAGGCATGGAAAACATCGTTTGAACTACTCACCAATGCATTGAATTTGTGGATTTAGACCCGATACTCTCTTTATCCATGAAGAAAAATAATAATAATATCTAATAGTCTATATATATATCTAGTGAGACACTCCTAGTAGTAGTAGTGCTAGATAAATCTGAACATCTAGAATACGATCTCTAAAGAGTACCAACAAAAGTAGGACAGCTCACTGACTGATGATAACATTGGCCAGAATTTTTCTAAATGCTTTAGAAAGTAAAACTTAATATCGGTCGATATTGCTAAATGCTAATCTTTAATCTTATTTGTTATTCATAAAAAAAGTAATCAATGTTTAAAACTATATATATAAATCTTATATTGGCTCAGTCAACTAAAGTTGAAACTAGAAATCCCTGATTTTTTTCTGGATCTAGATCTATATTTTCTTAGGATTTTTTAAAATTAAATTATTAGTTTTCTGAAGATAAATAACATGAAATAATCTAGATTTAACTTTATTTAATCAGATTAATTAGTAAAAATGCACTTAGACATATTAACAGCATATAGATCTAAGTACAAACAAAATCTATTTATTAAATGACCCAAAAATAACAATCGAAGATGTATCTTCTATTGATTTAATGCAGCTAGACAATCTTAATTGCATCAATGGTTTAATTTAATTAATATATGTTCGACACATTTTGTTATAATAAAAACATTAACCGAAAATTATATATCCTCTAATCATTTATTGGGAAGATAGTCACTGGGGAATAAGATTGTACTCACACTAGGTGACTAGTGAGAAGGACACCCAAATATTACAAACTGGCAAAAAATCACTAATGGGAGAACACCCCAAAACACGATGTGTCATCAAATATTTTTTATCAGTAATTACATACTAGTAACGTAGTCTAGATCTAGATATCTAGAGTCTAATATTACATATGGTAATTTCCGCTTTTAGCTTATATTGATAGATCTATATAGAGATAGAATCTAGTCTAGGTTATCTTGTCTAGATTCTAGAGACTCATAATCTTGATCGAGTCTAGAGACTCATAAATATAATCAATCTAGTTCTATTACTAATTACTAGATAGTAGATCTAGTCAATTAATATATAAAATTATATATATTATACTTTATTATATTTATAGTAAAAGTAACTAGATCTAGATCTAGTTGGGTACTTCGATACAAATTTCAAAATGATCACAATGCAATGGAACCTATTTAGTTAGATAGAGCTTGAGAAATGCTTTCGAATTATACCAATTTTATATTGCTGAGTTAATTGTGAGGGAAGTTATTAAATTTTTAGTGGCCAAAAATAGCCTTCTTTAGCCTTTGAAGCAAAAAAAAATATGTGACCGAAACAACTGACAGTTGAACTTAAATTAACTGTATTATAAAAAGTCTTAAAGATATGGTGTTGAAACTTCACACTCTTTTACATTAACCAGTATTCTGTTAAAATAAATTTAAAAAATAAGACCAAACAATAAAATCTTTGAAAAAAAGTTTATTAATATATTAAAAAAAGCCTTGACAAAAAATATATGTGATTTTTGACATGATATGTCGATATAAGCCCAAAAATCACAAATAAAACAAATCAGAGCTCTGTATTCTGTTTTATTTTGTTTAATTATAATTCTACTGTATTTAAAAAGCTATTTATATGCATCAGATAGATAATTCTTATTAATTATAAATGAAAATAGCACAGAAAAATATTTCCTAAAATTTAATGACTATAAGTTTCATAAACTTCATAAGAAAAACAGTTTTAACCTCTTTGTAGAGCACTGGCAATTAATCATTTTAAAATGCCTGAATTTAAATGCTTTAAAAATTAGATTGTAAATAAAAAATTTCTTGCATCGAACAATAAAAAAAAAAGAAACCTTGCGATTTTTTTTTAGAAGTTATTAAAAGATTTTTTACTTGAATTGTTGTGCAGTAATAGCTCATCATTTTAAAAATATAATGTACTCATTTATTAACTATTAATTTACATGTATACTAATAGAAAAAAACAACACACAGAAAAAAATAATTAATTAATAGTTCACTGAGCTAAAAATATGAAAAAAAAATTTTTAATATTATTATTTTAAAATATTTATTTTTACTTTAAAATTTGCAGATTACAAAGTCATTATAATAAAGACACATTCCCTCTCCATAATCAAGCATTCAAACACTATAAAAGTTAATCTAAATGAAAAATTCCTATGTGTGCTTCTAAAAATAGCTCGGGATAGTCAGAAATTGACCATTTCCAGTAAATCAGTGTTGGTTGTTACTAAAAATAGATTTTAACCATCAACTTTGAAAATTAATATGTAAAGAGTGCGCCAAGCTACAAAGTTCAAACTTAGCACACAGATACAGATATATATTAACATGTTGTAACTATAAACACTTTTATTTTATTTAAAAAATAAAATTTTACCCTTCTTTGTCTTTGTTAATTTTAATATCAAATATCTTTAAAGTGCGCCAAGAGAATTTAATGAAATTTGAAATATACACATTTCATAATATGATAAATTATTGTAGCAAACAGCATTGTTGTAACTTTTATAGGAAAAAAGTTGTAAAAATGTCAACTTTCACATAAACTTTTGTTAAGAAAAATTTAACAGATTGGCTTCAAAAGCAAATAAAAATGATCTCTGATATCTTATGTTTACAAAAAGTAATCATAAGTAGTCCTCAAATCAAATACAATGCGCTAAAACTTTGATGGAAATGACCACCGCTAAAAAAAGAGTAAAATGTGCTGACACACTTTTCAGTTTATCGAAGTACCTAATCTAGTCAATGATCAATCTAGAAGTAGATGATAGTATTTTTTTTGATAGTCATCATTTAAATCATTATGATCATAGTCATAGTGATTCTGATAGTAGAGATCTATCATCTATTCAATTCCGTTTAAAGTTTATAGACCAACTGAAGAGGTTTTTTTCAAAATTGAGATAGTGATTGATTCAGATAGTAGATAGCATCAAAGTTAGTTCCTAAAAATTTGAGATTTTAGAAAAGCGTTTTTACAATAGAAAAAGTAATTTGAAAGTGTAAAAAATAACGAGATTTGAAAAACAGCTTCAATGGCCGAAAGCGGAATTGACGCATTGTAATGGACTGAGAAAATGTAAATAAAAATAGACATGACTGGATATGTTATTGATAGCAATTCAGATGATATACTTATCTAAAGCTAGCTGTCAAACAATTTTAAATGATACTTATCATGGGATGCACCAAAATGCCCAGAAGATAACTCTTCTACTTTTTCAAAATATATTATAGAGCAGACTATTTAATTAATATAATTATAGATAGATTAATAGGACTAGAGTCTAGATAGTAGATGATGTAGAATTTTGTAAATCTACTTATGACTACTATTCTTCTATCATCTACTATATAGAATAGATCTAGGTCTAGGACTAGGTATACTATACTTAAACTATACTGTCTAATAGTACTAGTATACTAATAGTATACTATAAGTCTTTTATAATTTTTATTATAACAAAACTAAATGGCTAGATCTATCTATCTATATCTCTAATTCTAGCTAGGCCTTCTAACACTTTTACTAGTCACTCACTAGATCTAGATCTAGTTAATTTCTAGTTTATGAATACTTGACATGTATTATTGTACTAATTGTAGTAATACCACTAGTAGTACTAGAGTACTAGTAATAGTTTATATTTATTTACTAGCCCTTACTATACTTATTAATAAGGCTAGACTTTAGATCTAAAAAAATAATAAGTCATCATTTATATTGGTAATATTAAATACAGATTTATACTAAACACATGTGACATTTCTTTAAGTCTTAAACTTAAACAGGGCCGGTCCTAACGATTGCGGGGTCCTATGTGAAACTGATTGGACAAGGCCTAGTCTGGGTGGGAATAAGGATAATAAGTGGAAATTAAGATTTCCTATTAAAAAAAAATTCGACTTTGAATTTTATTCAATCTTTACTAAGTATAACATTACGATCAAATTAACTTTACGAACTTTGCAACCTATGGCATATTGATATGCCAGTCATTCTATTAAAGTAAATAAAGTATGGAAACTTCTGATTATAGTGAAAATTTGCCTGATTATTACATTTTATTACATGGAAGTTGACAATCCCTTTTTTCGTTTATCGGGCGTAGGATTAGCGTTTTCCGGAATGAATGACACCCACAAATGATATTTTTTTAGGAGATTTTTATGAGATTTCCAGGTTTTATATATACCGGTGTGTGTGTATATATATATATATATATATATTGCAATTTAACTATAAATGTTAATAAATAAATTTTTTAAAATCTATTTTACAGAAAACATATATGACATGTGGCATACAGACAAGTTTACTAGATGGATCTTTCATCATTTTGGAAATACAATATTCCCTGTGAAACAAATCACAGAAACATTCTACAATTGTATTTTATATATAATAAATACCAATAAATGTAAATACAAAATCACATTTTAATAGAGTTCTTCATTATACACACAACATTATTTTAGTATGTTACTTTTCACTTTTAGGTTTAGATAAAGTTTCTAATCAGAATTTAATATTATTAAGTCATAGCCCAAAACTCCAGCAGGATGTTAGTTAATAGCAGTGGTCGATGTTTGAACCTGAGACCACAGAGGAGACAGTTCGTAGTGCAAACCACACAACTTTCTGCGTTTCGAAACTTATTCAAATTTTGATCATTTTTATGTTAATGCAGATCTGAATGTCCATTGCAATGATGACTTGATCTGTAAAGGGGTTACATTTTTATAAATAAGTTGGATCTCATTCTTCGAATAATGCTATTTATTAGAAATTGCAACGTGGAATACATATTAGAGGCCAAAAGAAAATCCACTGACGGGGAAGACGTAGACGTCATAAAGAACATTTAAATTGACCACCAGCTGAATATGGTTATGTCTTCGCTGGACGCTGCAAAATATCTAGTTTGCAGCTAGGGCTGCGTGGGCTACATAGCCATGGAAAATACTGCATTCCTCAATCTTTCGACTCGACTGCCAGCCTTATTTATGAAACACTTTAAATTATTAATAGCTCTGCATTTTTTAATAACAAAAATATATATATTCAGTGATAAACTGGCAATAATTGGGTTACTAGAATTTAATAAAATGAATTGCATAACTACATCAACAGTAGCCTATATGCATTACTTAACATTATATTGATACTATAATTTATTTTCCACTTCCCTGACTTCTCAGAGAAAAGAAAAAAAACAACTCCTTCTCCAGTAGGATAATCTCTTTCATTTATAGTCTAAACACAATTTAAAACTTTGTTACAGTTACAGATTAACTTGCTAACTTAACTATCTTATAATCTAATGATTCTATTCCAATCAACGAGTCAAGGGTGAGATAAATGAAAATTCTTCAATTTTTACATATAGATTTATAGAATTATTTAAGTACAATACGCCCGAATATATTTAAGTAAGAGTGTAACAAAATCCATATTTCGTATATTAATAATATTATAGAATTGGTAGATCTAGGTCTAATTTTGCCTTATAGATTAGTTTTTAGAAATTTATATCTAAATCAGACTACTTTTAAGTCTAATTTAAGGTTTAAGTTAAAGCTATTTGCTAGTGTTGTACGGGGTTGTGACTCTAGCTAAATATAATCGTGTACTCAATAACTACATTGAATGAGCTCAACATTGTAATAATTTTTTTCCCCACATTGGGCCTATTTAGTGACGACTGTAGGTTAATAATCACTATTAAGTGTATAGATAGAGTATATAATTTTAAACTTTGTTTTTCTAGATCTAGGCCCAGCACCTCGATGGGATCAGTCTAGATAGGTCTAATCTCTAAATATCCAATACTACTATTACTAGATCTAGACTTCATCTAATTGAATTTAGATCTAAATTTAGGTCTACTTCGTACATCATTAATGATCTGAGAAAAGAACTAGAATTTATAAGCCTGAAGCAGTAACATAAGCCATAAATTGCGTAACTTGACTAAAACGAAACGTGAACTGAGGCTCGCGGTACTGCGTGGGCTGAAACGCTGTTCGCTTGGCTAGATCAAGAATAAGCCGACAAACAGTAGATCTAACATGCAAAGCCATAAATTGCGTGATTTGACCTAATTTCCCCAACTCTAACATCCACTTTTTATAAATTGGTGTGTTTTAGTCGCTTTGTTTTCAGAAACTAGCATTCCTGTAAAAGGAATACGCTAAGCCATAAACTGAAAAACTTGAACTAATTTCCCTTAATCTACGTCATCGACCTTGGTTGACTGGGAGATACTTATCTCGAATGGCTTCGAGATTGTGAAACTAAAACGCACATTAAATTGCTTATATCTAAATAATTACAAAGAATATATGTCTAATATTTCGTATGTATGTTTTTTTAAGCATTATGAAACTTTAAAAAAAGTATTACACCGGTTTCCTCGTCTGACCCCAAAACCTCTTCAGTTGGTCTTTAAAGCTATTTTATAGTTAACAAGTTAATAAACTTAATACTTGTATTTAATATGGATTTATACTAGACGAGTCTTAAGTCTACTGACAGTACTGAACTACTGACGTACTGCCAAGAATAGTCTAAATCTAGTAACTAAGTAAGTAGTAAGTGTATCTAGTCCTAGCTCAGAGATCTACTCAGCTAGTATTCTACTAGCCATATGATATACTTACTAGTACTAGTATACTATTAGTATTTTACAGTATTACTACGAGTAACTACTAACTATGGCTATCCTATACTAACTATACTGGCTATACTGCCTATTTAGATCTAAATTAAGTGAAGATAATTCGCATATACTCACTGACTTAGACATAGCATAGCCTTGAAAAGTCCACGAATTTAGTGACTTAGATCTAGACTAGTTGAGTCTAGAATTACGCTAAGGCTAAATCACTAGAACCTAGTGAAGATAACTCTTTCACACCTGTGAAAAGTCCGCGAATTTTAGTCACTTAGAGTCTAGATTGCTAGATCTACTGTAATGAATTTATTTAGCACACAGATGTGAAAAGTCCATAAAAGCTAGGCCTAATTCAGTCGTAAAAGCCAGAGACAGAATTGAAAACCAAATTGCGCTTTAAAAAAAAGGCAAACAGATCTAATTCCCCCCCCCTCCCCCATACCATCCAAAAGCTATTATTTAGTATGCAAATGTCAACTAAACATTGGACATAGGGCCTACTAATAGGCTCTGTTTGTACATTTATACCACAGAGAATACACATTCTGAAGGCATCTCTAAGAATATTTCTTTTTTAAAAAAAAGTGAAATAGCAACCATTTGTTGGCTAATGTTGTTTAATACATCTTTGAAAAAAAAAGGTTGTTTTGAGTTTTTCAGATATGATAATCAAGTTCTTACTTGATTAAAAGATAACTTACATTATATTTTCTGTTGACATGCCACAGCTGATGATGTTTTTTCTGTTCTGGGTGGCATATTTATTATTTCCAAAATCAAGTAACAATAATTGATTTGATAAATGTATAGCTTTGTGTGCATCAAAAAAATGTATTCGCATTTGTATACACAAACATATTTGTCATAGACAAATTATTTCCAATTCTAAAATGCTAAATTTCTGGACATGGAGAGCTTAATGTCCAATTGGAAAAACAAATGTGAGTAATATTCAAACCGGTGGCCTTCAGCATCAATACATTGCTGAGTATGAGAGTACACTGATTCCATAGTCTGTACATCGTACCAAAAAGTCCACTGAGATTTCTGCGCACGCCGCCTGAATCTCATTCTACAGTGTGTACAGGTTACGTGGTTTACGTTTGTACACCTTATCTTTAACTGTGCTCCATAAGAAGAAATCCAGTGGCGTGAGATCTGGAGAGCATGCAGGAAACTCGATTGTTCCCCTGCGTGCTATCCACTCGCATGGCACATTATGATCCAGGTATGCTCGTACGTCCCTATGATAGTGCGGTGGGGCGCCAAAACTCATCATTACCGAATAATGCATGAATGGCAGGGAATATGGAGTCAGCAAGCATTGTTAGGTACGTTTTTCCAGTAACAGTACCTTCAAAGCAGAAAGGCCCAATGAGTCCCCTTGCAGACAAACCACACCACACATTTACACCAGGCAATTTCACAGCCTTTTCAACTGTAATGCGAGGATTATCTTCAGCCCAGTACACATAATTGTGCCTATTTACAATTCCATTGATGGCAGTTGTGGACTCATCCCTTGTAGCTGTACGAGGTCGCCCTGATCGACCTTTATGCACATCACAAACTGTTCCATGAACATTAATCACATTTATTTTTCCAATAGGACATTAAGCTTTCCATGTCCAGAAATTTAGAATTGTAGAAGGGAAATAAATAGTCTTCTATAACAGTTCAAAGTGTGTATACATTTTTTTGACGCACCCTGTATATATATATATACACACACACATTTTGAACATCAGTGTTACACATTTGAACTTTTTTAGGTAGGCAGGTCTGACCATGGCAATGTGGTGTTGTTGATCGTTCCACACAGCTTTTATAACTAAAGTTTGACTAAACAGATGTAGGTGTATTATATTTTTCTTATTGTAGAACTTTAAATAACTTTAACAAACTTCTTTTGTGAACAAAAACTGATTATAACTTTTCTTACAATGTACACATATTCAAGTTTCAGATGAGATTTTATAGTAATGAAATGAAGAATATTTAAACAACTCTCTATGAAAACACACCTTTACTCTTTCAATTCTCTGGGTCGTCTGTCTATTCACATATATGCAATATGCCAGACCCTATTGTAGTTTCATCATTCTACACTGTCTAAAAACCAATTGCTTACTTCTTCTTATATTACCTTGAAAAATAAATACATACACACTTCATTACATGGTTGGGTAAATAGTCCTTTCTTTACTCATCCCAATCATAGTTCATCTCATGTTTGAACAGAAAATGACTGAAATGAAAGAACTAGATGATTTAAAATGTTTGATGTGGTTAATCATGTGCTTGATGTTGTACTCAGGGAAATAAAAAAAAATTGCTGAGGGAGACCCTTGCCTATACCTACCCCTTCTCTCTTAGACATCTGAGATGAACTCCAATTGGTAGCAAGGCTGGAAGAGCTAGTCCTCTTGAGAAACTCTGCTGTTCGGCGTAGTGCCTCATAGCTTCCATACAGGTCAAGTGACTGCAGACACATGTAGCTCTCGGAGCTGCAGACACTTGCAAGATGTGCACCACTGTTTCCACTGACTCTGCAGTGTCTGCATTAGGCATCAAAATTGGGCCGGAACTGAGCAAAGAATGCTCCAACAAAGCAGTGCCACATCCTACATTGCACAATTATTGTTTGTTCCGGCCCTCTTTGACATCAAATTTTATTTTAACAATGCATAGTACAACATTACAAATTATCTATTTTTTTTATTGAAAAGTGAATTACGAGTTTATTGATGTTGTTTTTTTCTAGGTATAACCATTACAGAGCTATAAATATTCAAATGCCAATAATGGCATAAAATAATGTAATTATTTAAGCTCTACCTAGTTTATCAATAGGGTTTCATTATCATCCAGCAAAATCTGTCACAAACCTTTTTTTTTTTCATCCTCAACCTGAAGGTTACACTAAAAGTCCTGCCTAACTCTTGGACTTAAAAAAAATTATTTTTTTAAATTTTGCTTAGTCCTATGACTGTATAAGTAATGTATATTAATTTTTTTCCCCAGATCAATTGTGGCCATTATTATGAGTCACTGAGAATATCCCTCTATGGGGGTTGATGGGTTGTGGTGCATCCTCTGTTTATTCAGGCACAAAGGGAGCTCTTCAGCATACCAACAGAAACATTCGCATAAATAGTACAGTATTATTTATAATACTTTTTTTTTTATTGTGTTATCCTTAATAGCCACTAATTTACCTATCCAACACCCTTTGAGATTTAATTAAGTGTACACCTGCTATAAAATATATGATATAAACTAAACCATATTAAGACTAAACATGCAATACATTCATTCATATATTGTATATACATAGATAGATAGATATTTTTCCCTTATTTTTTTTAACTAAAAACAGATTAAAAGTTTTTGTTTTTTTAAATTATTAGATCTACTTTTACATTTTTATGTACAAAGTAAGATTTTTTTTTATTGATTTGTTATTGTTTTGATAATCACTATTAGTTGCAAATTATTTGCTACTCTTATAGCAAGTATCCTATCAAATCTATTTGATGCATTGTAATCAGTATAAAAATCTTATTCATTATCATACGTATAATATTGTTATATATTTTTCTTCTTCTGGCCTTATGTACTTAAAGGCAGACAAATAAAATCAATGCAAAGAACGTGACATCTTAAAATTTCATTTACGACTCTACTTACTGTAAACTCTAGCAAAATTTCACTGTATACAAGTAGCCTAGAAGACTCTACAATATCTGCCCGTCACTGTACGTCTCTGCACTCAACTCTTCTCAGCTCTATTCTGCTCTACTAAATTGTTCTGAGTTGTAGAGTACCGTCTCTCAGCTGTACCGAGCCATAAATAAAATCAGATTAGTAGTGAGGGTCTTAATTTTTTAAAGATATATTTTAATTAGGTATGTATGAGGTAGTTTTGTCTAAACATTCTTTCCCTTTTAAGTTATGGAACAAATGGTAAATTTTTTTATTGAATAATCACTATTTTTTACTATGCTGAAAATTAAAAGAAAAATTTAAAGTAGAGAGAAACAAGATGTTCCCTGTCTACAGACAAAAAGCTTTTGTCAATTAGAAATTAAAATCATCTTTATAACCTTGAAAAAAATGTTACATTTTTTTTCTTGTTCTTTAATACTTCAGTAGATTTTAATGTGTCTTAATGACCTTTGGTATGGTTATGAACAAACCAGTAGTTTTGAAAATCATCTATAGAACTAAGAAGCCAAATTCTTCACTCTTTGACTGACTGATCATTGATTCTCTCATTAAAAGACAGCCTTGTTTACCAAATTATTAGAATAGTTAAGTGCTTTAACAAATGATACTTATTCCAACTGATCGCTATGCAACTGCTCTCTATGTATATTTCCCACTTGAAATTTTTATTAACCTCAAATTGGTTTTGTCTAATCAAATTTTTAAAATTGTTTTGCCTTAATCTCCCTGTTTTTCTATAAAAAAAATTAGCATAAACACTTAAAAAAACAGTATCACTTTATAAAAACATTTACTATAGTTTATTGAAGTTATTTTATCCTAACGATATAAACCTTTACTTATGAGGTAAAAAAGTGTTGGGGTGGGGTGGGGTAGTGTTCTGTGAAAGATGCATTTTGTCTTAATGGGCTACAACTGATGGGCCAGAGAAGTGTTTGTAAATTGTGTTGCTGTCAGGTTATTCTATAGGGCTTAGAAGACATTGGATATATATAGAGAGAGATAGGTTATATTACAATTCTTTAAAAAAAAATTAAAACCGACACCAGACTTCTTATATATTATATGGTTATAGCTAAAACTATTGGCTGTCATCTAAACATCTACAAAAAGTAAGGCGTATGTATGTCCCACATCGAAATCAAAACCGTTTGACCAATCTTGATAAAACTTGGCATAAATGTTCCTTGGATCATGGCGAAGACCGTTGTCTATGTTCAATGTCCCTCCCATAATCGGGAGTACCCAAAAAAAAAATTTATCTGTTAAAGAAATAAATTCTGTAACAAATTGGGTTAACCCTTTTTCACAGTATTCAATATTAGATATGAATGTATCTGCTTAACATGTAAACCCATTTTTACTTTTATTTTCATGGCGAAAGAAAACATTTGAAAGAAACATTAGCTTAGTTAGACATAGATCTAAATCCTATCCATTAGATTAGTAATACCCAAACTAAGGCCCCCAGGCCGCGGGTAATATTCGGCTAGTTTATATATAAAGCACAAAGTAAGCCATATGTATGTCCCGAATAAAAATCAAAACCGTTTTACCAATCTTGATAAAACTTGGCAAAAATGTTGTACCTTAGATCATGGCGGAGACTGTAGTGTATGTTACTGTCCCTCCCAAATCCAGAGTGTCTTAAAAATAGACAAAAAGTACTTAATTGTAACTCTATTAAAGAAAAAACTTTAACAAATCAGGTAAATCAGTTTTCACACTATTTTATATTTGATATGAATATGTCAGCTGAATGGAAACCCATTTTCACACTATAAAAAATTTGATGGGAACATTTTCCATGTTTGACATAGATCTAAATTCAATCCAATAGATCAGTAAAACCTAAACTAAGACCTGCAGGCCGCAGGTCATATCCGCCTAGTCACTGTGCATCTTCATAAATTTTATATATTTTATTACATAAGATATTTGAAATTTAAATTCAGGCATTCCTATTTAACTAAATAAATACAATTACAATATATTTTACAGTTATTGAGGCCACCAGCATCATAGACTATGAAGATACAGATACCATTAGCTCGAGACGTCAGACACCAGTTATTTCGTGGCAAAGTCAAGTGCAGCCAATAGCTTCAGATAAATTATCTAACACTCTGCCAAAAGTAATGACTTCTCAAGAGGACTCAAGAAATAATGAAACCGTTGAACGACCCCCATCACCTGTCCCACAAAATACTAAGCTACTTCACAGAACTTCTGCATCTTCTCTAGTAATAAAAAAAAATGAATAAGACACTGATGCAAAAGGCTGCATATTTTAACAAGGTTACAAAGACAGTTTGTGTGGAAACACAAACTCAAAATCATCCTTGAAGCTGTCCACCTAGAGTCTTCATGAGGATTCAAACACAGGACTTCCAGCTCCAAGTGCTTTACCCCTCAGCGACAGCATCTCCATATATTAATTTAGCGTACACTTGTTTTTTTTAAAAATTAATGATTAACTTTATCCATACATTCAAAATTAATAACATGTTACATGTAATATAGAGAAACTAAAAAAGATGTATTCTTCTTACAAAATTAGATAAATTGGCAACAGGAAAAAAAAATTCTTGACCTACTTTAAGCTACAATTGTGTACAAGACTTTCCCCCCGCAAATAAAAATTAATATCTCCATTGTCATTTGTCATAGAAACTGGACATAGATCTAGATCTTAAATCTAGAACTACATTTAGAACTAGATCTAAGTTTAGATATAGAAATAGTTTTAAGTCTAGATCTCAATCTAGATATAGAATCTAGATATAGACTAGAATTCATATGACTTTACACATTTAATCTTAAAATTACTAGACTTAGGCCAATTTTTTGATCAGGAATGTAAGGCCTTTTGGTACTGGGTAATAGTGTAGGCCTACTATGCTGTCCTTATCCGATTCACTTCTTAATGTGATACTACTGTTTACATTATAAATAAATCTGCACCCCTAAGCTGTCAGAAGATAAGTTGTTGCCTTAATAATTAAAATTTTGTTCAAATTATTCATACATTTATAATATATATATTATATGTATTTATAATATAAATATATCTAGATCTGGGCTCTATTTAGTTATATTTAGACTGAATTGTATAAAACTGCGCTATATTATTATAGCTTTTATATAGCGCTACTTTCATGCTTATAGCATGCTCAGAGCGCTTTTGGTCCAATCTCATTTGTGAACCAGTGGGGGGGAGGGGGTATCTAGGAGTTGGTTTTCCGTGCTGCCTTTAGGCGCTCAGTAAACACAACTCTGCCCGAGTCGAGTGTCAAACCTCGAGCCCCCTTCTAGGTAGCCAAGTTCAAGCACACTTGGCCTCTCGACCATGCTTCCTACCGTAGCTTGCTTTTTTTTTTTTTTTTAACTTATAATGAAAACAAAGTTCGTATCAAAATTCCTTTTTAAAAACATTTCAATTAGTATTCCATTCAATGAGTTAATTAATAAATGGAAAATATATTTTATAATGATCCGTTCACACTTTTTCCATTGTGATCTTAGATACAAATTTTTTGTACCTATGCGCGAATCTATGAATGAAGCTTGAGTTATTAATGAAGTCTGTGACCTTTTTAAAAAACTTAACTCCCATGAAGTTTTTCATTTCAAAGTGGTGTATTTTTTTTTTAAATCTTGCATATGTAATTTTAAAAATTAGAAGGTTCACTTTCGGAAAAGAAAAAAGTAGCCATTGCATCAGAGCTTAGAATGATTTAAAATATCATGATGTACAATTTTCATTTTCTCTTCTAGTTTCTGAGATCTAAACAGGACAGACAGGCCACACAAAACTAATAGCGTCTTTTCCCCTTTTGGGGGTTGCTAAAAATCTAATTTATTTTATTTTACAATTGACTTATTGTTTTGTTTCTTTTTGTTTTTTTATTTATTTATTTTTAAGAATAATGAATAATTAATTTATTGGTACATTACTTTTTTTTAGATTGCTTAAAGTCTGTGATATTAATTTAACAAAAGATTGTACAACTAAAAAGATGCTGTTTTTTTTAGCTGGGGTTCTATGTTGACAAATCATGCATTTTTGTGCTACAAACACCAAACTTGGCACAGATGTTCAGTTTTTTATGCTGAATAAAATGTGATACAGGGCCACAGCAAAATTTTAATCAGTTTCTACTTATAGTAACATTAAAAATGGCCACTTAAAGAAATTCATGTAAAGTGACAAACTGATAATTTTTAAGCTGCAAACACCACACCTGGCACACATGTTCAATTTATAATGCAAAACAAAATGTGATACAGAAAATGCACAAGTTTGTTAATTTTTTATTTTTTGTAACATAAAAATGGCCACAAAGGTAAATTTTGAGTATGATGATAAATTGACCCTACATTTTTTAATCTGGTTCAATTAGTTCAATTAGTGTTAAATGTTTAAACTGGATGTTGTGCTGGAAAGTCGGATCCACAGACACAGCTGCATAAAGCAGTGCATTTTAATCCGGCCTTGTTGCACTTACAACGCTTGGATCTGCATTCTTTTTTACAAGCACATTTCAACAGTTCACGACAAGTCAAAGATGCTTGTGGCAAAACAGTCCAAAAAGGCTGCCATTGTCTGTCCATAAACTGCCAACCCCAGTCACTTGGATCTAGAAGCACTGGTTGTCGTTCATGTGCCTGGCTCCAAATATGGCCTCCTTGGTAAATTGCCCGTTGGCAGTGCTGAAACAAGGCCTCACTCGTTGGAGGAATGTTTTCAATTTGGCGGCCAGTCTTTGTAAACATATTTCCTGGCACTATTGACATCATGGCAGTTGCTACCTCTGGCATACAAAAGCGTCACAAAACGTTCCAGAACTGACATGTCATTAGCTGTTAGTTCAAATGAAGCACAACACAGTTTTTGAAATGTGGCTGTAACATGGTCGCATTTGCTCCAGACATCCCAAGCTGTCTTCTTGCCGATACCATTAAAACAGCTGACGGTGTCACAACCTGTAAAACTGTGAAACAAAGGCAGACACTGGGCTTTGGCAACACCTAAAACTTTGCTTATGTCATGAGCCTCAATGAATCGGAAGTCTTTTCCTGCACCCATGGCAATCCATAATTGCAGGTGAGGGTGGCGAGTCATGGCAGCCACAGAAAGAACCACCACATCTGTGTCGACAGTGCGAATCAGAATCCTGCGGGAATGTTCAGCTGCATGGGCCAGGTGAAGCATCATCCGTGTGTCTGCTTCCTCGTGATTACATGGTGAAAGATTCGTGTGGTCAATGGGTTTATTGGAGATCACATCTGGACCTTGAGTGGTAACAATAAGTTTCTCTGATTGTACTGTAAGAAGATATCGTGCTAGGAATGCCAACAACTGGGTCATGTTCGCATCCACCTGCAAGAAACTTCCCCACTGCGATGGTTATATGGTTTCTGGCGTCACATGCTTTCTCTTCTCTAGTCCTCGTCGCTCTCTTGTGAAAGCTTTTAAGCTGTCACTTCGATAACAGTCCCACACTACATCTAGACGATGGGAGACATTTTGCAGGGTCTGCATCACATAGGGGATAAACACCTGGTTTGCGTAGTCAGCAAATGTTTTTGCAGATCCTGGCCTCAACATATTGACAACAGCCGCTCCATCAAGGATGGTCATGTCAGTGACTGTTGGCACTGCTGATGAAGTTTGGAGAGGTTCCAAACACTCCAGCAACCCCGACTTGTTTGACACTCATTCGTCCATCACATGACAGTGATGGAGGAGCCGACTGATTTTCATATGAAAAAAAGTCTGTCAAGCCCCCATTTCTGGTTTGGCATGCTACATACAACCTCGAAAAGAGGTAACAGTCACTTTTCAGTGATGAAATCCTATACTGTGGCGCTGATCGCTTCTTTCTTTTTGCACCAGCGATCAAGATGAAATTGTTTCGCCTGATTGGAGCAGAACTGGCTTGGTCATGTTAACAAGTCTTTCTTGCATAAATTCGTTGTATTGAGCTACACCAGTCTTGTGTATATTACTTAAGGTCTTGTGTACAGCAGCATCAACAATGTTGTTATCATGAAGAGTGACTAACTCTGCGCTTTTTTCTAGAAATGGGTTGGCAGTTTCCTGTATCACATCCATTAATCTACACACGGCAGCCTTGAAGTTTTCTTGGAATCCTTTGTCTTGTTCATGATGCTGGTCTGATTCTATGCTGCGTTTTATTTCAAAAGATAACTCTAGGTCTTGAAGAACTTTGGAGACCTCTGGCCCTCCAATCATCCAGCGCCTCAATGCTGAGGGGTTTTCAGTGAGTCCCACTGCTCCTCCCTCACCTTTGATGATGGCATTGTTTTGCTCATGTGCTTGGTCTAGTGCCATTTTTGAGAAGGTGCGAGATGCCTTTTGCAGAACGAATCGACCTTCGTAGCACATTGAACTACCACCCTGCAGTTTCTTCATGTCATGAATGTGCACGGAGAGCCATCTTCCATAATTTTGTTGATCTAGTGCAAAAAACCAAGGCGCTAGCTCTTCTAGAGTTTGAAGATACAGTGTAAAGTTTCCATTTCGCAATGAGGCAACAAACACCAGTAAAATCATCTCTAACTGCAGGACCAGTGTCCAGTATTTGAATGTTGGACTTGTTGTGATCATAGACTCTTTCCAGTCCTCAAAACACAGCACATTCTTTTCCAGTGCAGCACAAGACAGTGAGTACTGTCTATAAGCATGTTTTAACAACATGAAGAGGGCGCATGCAGTCAACTGGTGAGCACGGCGAGTCCTTGTAACATGACTTCCATTAAGAAAAGACTCAGCACATCCAGATGTGGCTACTTTGGCATTAACCAGGGCTTCTACCCACCCACTGTCCTTTAGAAGGGTTCCAACAGCCTTTAAAAAAGACATTTCAATATGCAGTCCTCCAAGCAACAATGTTATTTTGTTTTCTCCATAAAATTCCGGGCATTTCCACTGACTTTGCTTAGCAATGGCAAACAAGGGCTGATCAGTAGTAATAACAGGAATCTGTCCAGGGTTGAGAAATTTGACTGCTTGCATCACCAAGTCCATAGCATGCTTCATCATAGCTGGTGATTTAGAACTTTCATGGAACAATGGAAGAAGACTAGATATTCCTGGTGTGTGATCGTTTTGTTGGCTTTTTGATGCATGGAAGGCCCCCCCCCCCAGGAAACACAATCTGTATTAGCAGAATGCACAGCCTTCATCCAGTCAAGCTCCGATGAGATAGCCTGCTTGAGAACGTCTCCAAGGACACCATTTTCCGTGAACCTGCAATTATCAGTTGACACATTTGCATTGTGGGGTTGGGGAGGTTCCACTGGCATTTTCAGCAAGAATGGTGGGATACTTATGAAGAAATCTGGTAACTCAGCAGCTGATAATGTTTTACTTATTGTTTCAACTTCTAATTCAGGTGACAGTATTCTCTCAGTTCCTTTGCAATGTTCACTAGGATGTTGAAATAGAGATATTGCAGTGCCATGGAATGAATCCTTGGAAGTTGTAGAGCTAGAATTGTGGTCTATATTGTCAACTGCAGCTGTTGTAAAGAGACCATGTCTAAGTTTCATAGGACACACAACTTTGTCATGTTGGAATTGTCTGCAGGCCTTTGTTCTGAACATCTTCAGTGCATGAAGCATTAAATCTGGCCTGCAAACTAAATAGATCCCTGCGTACTATCCTTTCTGCCTTTGCTAGATGTACAGCTTCGTCATCTATGGTTTCAGCATAGGCCTCTTGTAAGGTAGTGTTTAAACTGTCTGTGAATGTTAACAGAATGTCTCTGCCACTGTTGTGGGCTTGAAGGTCTGGAAAATGTGCTAAAAGCCGTGATTTCAGTCTGCTACTGTGCAAACAGCCAGTTTCTAATCCAACTTCCTGTAGACGACTAAGGTCCATTTTAGAAAGATCAGCCAGTTTTAACACTTTTAAGTTGTCACCTGTAGATGAATGTTTTACTTCTTCGATGTACTCTGTCAATTCAGCAAAGACCAAAGCTTATCTAATTTGATCAGATCTCTGATCTGTGCAAGTTTTCTCTTCAGTTTTGTTGTATTATATTTTAAACGACATGACATATGAAATGAAGCTTTTTTTTTCATGAATGTTTCCTCAACACCATCTCCATCATCCAGTCTAGTTAAAATGCCAGGTGACAGTGCACCACATTCACCAAACTTAGTCAGATTTTTAGCCAAAGTCACATATGTAGATCCTTGATTTGTTTGTCTGGCATTTGCGGGACACTGTAATTTTTCTTTGGTATTTTTCTGACAAAGGGCACACATATCCCATTTAGTGGGTTGAAAACTAGCAGCATCTTGTTTTTCATGGCTTACATTATGATTGTCCATGGCTGAATAAAAAGTGGCTGCACAATCTAAAAGAAAGAGAAAAATAAATGTTTAATTTGTTGAATACTGATCCAATACAAAGTTCTTAATAAATTCTTTACCTTATTTAACTAAGTTATTAACTATGTTTAACTACGTTCAATAAATTCTTTACCTTATTTAACTAAGTTATTAACTATGTTTAACTACGTTCAGTAACCGAGTTTCTACAAACTGGAACAGTTTGCCTACCAATGTAAAACGAGCACCCTCAATTATAAACGTTTTCAAAAATCTCATAGACAGCAATCCAAAATGTATACTCTAGTTTAGATGGTATGACGAATGATAATGAAATAGGAAAATTTAATGCATCCAAACACCTAAAAGGCCTAACAGCCTGTACATCAACAAGCTCCTATTACTACTACTATTACTATTAAAATATTATGATTATCACAACCAGTTTGTTGGATTTTTTTTAATGTGATTACTGATCCAATATTATAAATTATCTGCATCCTATATTATATTTTATCATTATCTAAGAAAAACGAATGAAAGCACTTTTGCATCAAATTAAAAGCTACTTACCCAAATCAATGAATCTTTGCCTTTTCTGAGTTTCCTAAGACACTTTTGACTTTCTGTTTGTGTTCGCGTTCGGCCGTCTTGCGATTCACTTTGTGCCGCACAGTACTCTCGCACTGAAGGCTTTATTTTAATTCTAAAAGTATGCGTACTCGGTAACCAATAAAATAATCAAATAGGACAAATTATTTAGTTAATTTTGGTATAAAAAAAGGAATTTTTTCTATGTTTACTGCTTCAAAACAAGGGGTTGCAAATAAATAAATTCCTACGAGTCTGCAAATAGTCCCTACGCGTCTGCAAATAGTCCCTACGCTTTATGATAACATTACGTTAAAAAAAACAAAGATTTGGTTTGGCTTTGTTTCTAAATTTAAAATATTATTATTTGTGAACACATTTTAACTCATGTCATGTTTGTAGCATGATGATGCACGATCTATGCTTATCAATGCAACATAGAACCCTAGCTATAGGTTGTTGTTTTTTTTAAACTAACTTGGTAAATATTGTTGTGATCTGTATTAGCAATAGTAGAAATATTTATGTATTTGTTTTAAGTTTTATACCATTGTTATAATACTTCTATTACAATTTTGTAATAGACACATGATGATATCTTGTTGTAAGATTTACATTAAGTTGTTGAAATTTTAAATCCAAACCTGCCATTTTTTATCTAAATATTTTCAAAGAACAGGGTAAATCATGAAAGATGCATCTGTATCTGGCAAGTAATGAAGATAGTGCCTTTTTATATATGTTAGATAAGAAATGGTTTTTTTTGTGAATAGCGTCTACACTTACCAATATATTGTTTTATCATAATTTTGCCAAATCCTGTAAGGGAGAAATATAAGAAGCTGTTTTAAACATTTTTAATTTATTAGTACCAGTATTGTTTAATTATATGCTTAAAAAATATGATCAATTTTAATGACCCAAACACTATAACTTTTTTATGCACAAGTACAGAAAACATATTTTTTCATGATGGCATTTAATAAATTTATTTTACATTACTGTTGTGCTCTTTATGGAGTGATCTAGTCTAGTTTTTCTTACTTCTTTTTATGATGTTAACCTACATTTAAAACTTAAATGTTAAATTTAACTGCTTATCGCTGTTTACATTTTTTTAATACAAAATACTTAACTGATGTTTTCATTATGGTCCAAGTTTGTCATTTGTGCTGACACGTTTAGTTATTTTTATTTTCTAATGCTGATTCCATCCAAACCATATAAAGCTTTATTTTGTGTGTGGGCTATATTTAGATTAGTGTATTAATTGATGTAATCTGATATAATGCTCATTTTCAGTTCTGTAAACTTCAAGTGGTGATGATCCAAGCAGCAATACAGAAGTCTTAAAGTTGGAAATCTAGCTTTAAGTAAAAATTAGGTCATATATGGGTTTTGAGGTTGATTAACAATGTAAAATATATCTTCTTGTATCTGTATAGTTTTTAAAAAGTAACATTAAACAAAAATTAAAAGTTATTTCCTCCTTTATGAAGCTAAAAAAAATTTGTAACAGTGATTACTTTACTCTTTATATGGAAACATTAAAAGACATCATTTAAAATACTGCATCTAGTAAAGATATAGTATTGATATTGTATCAATAAATTCTATAAGTATTATATACATATGTTTATTGTCACAAATTAATTGCATGCTGGAATTCCTACTGATGCAAAATAGACCATATTTAATTTTAAGATAATTATATTTTTAAACATTACAAGTCAAACTTTACCCATATCAATGTTAGAAACCCTTAGATTAGACTCAGGAATATCCTAAAATTCTGTCATCAGAATCACATATCACCAGTTGTCAGTTTAGCAGCGAAAGTTGTGCCTAATGAATGATGGTGAGAAAATGATTTCCAAGTCATCTATTTATGACTAGAAGGGGTGAAAAGACCAAATCACCTTTGTAAATTTATTATTTTATTGTTTATTGTTAATTATGAATTGTAAGTTTATAATCATTAGGAAATATTATCCTGTACTTTGGAAAATACCCAGTATTGGATTCCACCTTATTTGTATGTATCAAGATAAATCTACTAAAACTAAAGTTCTATTTAAATTATATTATTTTGGTTCATTAAAACAGGCTTTATGGGAAATAAATAAATTTATAGCTTTTATATAGTGCTACTTTCATGCTTATAGCATACTCAGAGCGCTATGGGCCAGTCTTATTTGTTGACCACTGAGGGGAAGTGGTGTATGGGAGAAGGTTTTTCGGTGCTGCCTTTAGGCGCTCAGCAAACACAACTCGAGTCGGGTGTCATTAGAAGTATGAATACCATCAAAAACTTAAGAAAATATTTATTTTCCACTTCCTATTTTGAGTAATTCAGTACAGGCAGTGATTAGTAAGTTACAAAATAACCAAAGTATGGAAGTTAAAAAAAAAAATGTGTTTCATTTGTGTTTTTTTATTCATTGCATTTTGTAATTGTTTTTTATTATGGTTTACTGTGTTAAGATTTTACGCCAATGTTTTCAAGAAAATAAACTTTCATTACTAAATCTGTAAATGTATGTTTTGGAATCATTCCAATGACCTTGATACTCAAGAGTAATAAAGACAAAAAAAATCTAGACTTTTCCAGTGTTTTATCATGCTTGTTTGTTACAAGTTCTGTTTAATATTTCAAAAAAAAAAAAGGAAACATTATTATATTTAATAGGCCCTTTATTAATTATGATTAAAATAAAATAATTTCAATAATAACTTTATAAAACTTAGCCTATTGCAATACTATACAAATATATTTCCAATGTGCTGAAAACTAGTGCAATGTAAGGAGGATTTAAATATAACATTTTCATATGTACATCATAACTACACTGTTTAAAAAAATACAACAGTTTACAGCTTAGCGCTTATAAAAAAAAATAATTCTTTTTTTGGTATTAGACTAAATACTTTTAAAAGATGGTCTATTTTGAGTTTTATTGTAGACTAGAATGCATAGATTTTTGTCTCTGTTTGTCAGAAAAATAGCTTTTTACTACTGAATAGGGCCAGCCTGAGGCCACTGCAACCTATGCTGCCACAGTGGGCCTTGCACTAATTCTAGGTGTAAACTATTAAATTAAACCATTATAACTTATAACGGAGTTCCCGAGGCTTCCTGATTTTCCAGGTGCTCCTGGAAATCTGAAATTACTAAAATCTCCTGAAAAGCCATAAAAGTCTCCTGAAAAATAGACAAAATGTTTATCTTTAAGGAATATTCTGCCTAAACCCCGGCTGAAATTGTAACGTATCTGTCCACTAATAAAAGATACACACTGCTTTCCCAGACGACGGTGTTGAAGAGTAATTTTAACAATACTCTTAACTGTGGCATCTGGTGAAAGAAGCTTCAAGAATTACTTGAGGTCAACAATTCACGAAGATAAATTGAACAATTTGGCAATTCTTGCTATTGAGCGTGATCTATGTAGGAAACAGAACTTTGATGATCTACTGTATGACTTCGCTACATGCAAGGCTCGTCAGATTTGATCGATTTTGTACTTAGTAAAATAAAATATAAAGACGAATTTAATATCTAATACAAAATCTTATTACAACGTATCATCCTTATCCCTACTCAGACTGGGCCCCGCGCAAACCATTTCGCATAGGGCCCCGCACTTGTTAAGGCCGGCCCTGCTACTGAAGTACCTGATTTAGTTAAAAAAAAGAGATAATTCAGTTTTAAATCAGTGAAATTTCGAATCTTAATAATTCTCAGATATTTTAAAATATGTAGCCAATTTATCGTAAACATTGTGTACATAATGGTATGCATGATCCACTGCATTGCAATAAATTATGATAGTCTTTAAAGTTAACCATGTCATTTCCCTTGACTAGCTCTTCTTTCCATCTCAGCCAAAACGTCTCTTTTTGCTTTTCTGTGCTGTCGATCACCTTCCACAAGTTCACTTTAAATCAAACAAAAACAATAAGAATTACAGCTAGACTATATAGATAAACCTTCCACAAGTTCATTTTCAATCAAACAAGAAATAGAACTATATAAATATTTTTTTAAAATAATAATCAGTATTTAGAATCGATTATTTGAGGTGCAGCATTGAATTTGTCCTCAAAAAAAGTATTTCTTGCTGATTTTAACCAGTGTTGGATTGACGTATAACCACAGTCAAAGCCTTAATTATCTCCTCCCGCTACCCTCAAATTATTGTTAACGTGAGCATTTTAAAGTTTGTTTTGAATAATAACAATTTGATGCCAAAGTTTTAAAAGTTCTCTATTTTTGCTTGTACATCAGTTTGATATCCGAAATTGAATTTTTGCACTGATATATATCTGGACTTAAAGAGAGGAGAGCCCCATAGCTCAAATAATGAACTTATGAATGTTTTGCTTGTTTGTAAAATGTTTTACATGTTTCGGATGTTCCTTCAGAGTTGAAGATAGTTAACTTCCTAGTCCAAACCTCCCGAAGGACGACGGGGGATGGGAGCGGGCAGGATTTGAACCCTCGACCATCGATAAATCCGAACGACAGTCCAGCGCCCAAACCGCACGACCAGGCAGCCATGAAGTCTAAATCCAGTCCTAAAGTTAACGGTGTGAGCGTGTAAACCACCAAAATATTTCATACACCTAAGTCTACCTACAAAAAGCTTGTTTTTAAAACATTTGTGTATTTAACAAATAGCATAACAATATGTTATGCCACAAAAGAGTTAAAAGTGTTCGTTTGTTTTTGAGGCGCCCTTACATGTGAATCAGAATTTGAATGGCTACCTTCGTAAAGAGAGAGAGAGAGAGAGAGAGAGTGATTGATAGATAAACAGGTAGATAAATAGACAGACAGATAAATAGACAGACAGATAAATAGATAGATAGACAAATAGATAGATAGATACTAGCTTCACCACCCGGTTACGCCCGTTGATTTTATCCATGATTGACTGCAATATATTTTTTTAAATCCAAGATGCCTTACAAACATTTTTTTTAAAGATCCTTACCTAAAATCAATCTCTCCATCTCCGTCATTATCCAACCTGTCAATCAAAATCTGGAGTTGCTCTTCAGTGATAGAGATAGCCGTTGACTACATTTACAAACAAGAAAAACATTTAAAAAAAAACACTTTAAAATCTTGGAGAAAGAACGTGTATAAACGTTTTACCAGGCAGACAGAGTTGTTATGAGCTTTGTAAAAAAATAAATAAATCTAATATTATAAAATTAAAAACAAATCTTGATAAATAAAAATTCTAAGCTACCAAAGTTAAAAAAGTTAAAGTCATTGATTAGGTAAAATCCTCATTTATCACTAAAGTCTAAAATGAATGTGAATTTTATAAACAGATCTTCCAAAATCTATTAACTCAATAGGCCGGCCTATGATACAGATCATTCAAATTGTATCAGATTCTCATTCAAAACATCCCAATGTTAATTTTGCTCTTACTCCAGAAAAACTTAAGATTATGTTAACCAGGCGGGAGGAGAAACCATGATAAACGCACTTTTTATGATTTGCAACAAGATCTGACAGTCAGGAGAATGGCCCAAACCCTTGACTCATCATTACCCTTCCAAAGAATGGCAATTTACAGCTTTGCAAAACTACCGCACCAACAGCCTCATAAGCCATCCCAGCAAAGTACTGCTATAAATTATATTAAATCGGCTAAACCCGATAGCAGACACAATTATATCAGGAGAACAGGCGGGTTTTAGACAAGATCTCAGCACAACAGAACAAGTTCTAAACCTCAGAATACTCTGAAAAATACCTCCAACAACAAGAGAGTCTTTTCCATGTCATTATTGACTTCAAGAAAGCTTTCGATCGAGTATGGCATGGGGCACTCTGGGCGACAATGGAAAAGTACAACATAAATAAAAACATTATTAAAGTTATCTAGAACCTCTACAAGGATGTCACTAGTGCGGTGTACTTCAACAATAATAGTGGGGACTGGTTTAAAACTTTAGTTGGAGTAAGACAAGGCTGCCTATTTTCACCAATACTTTTCAATATCTTCCTAATGGAAATGGAAGATGCTCTCGAATGCTATGAAGGTACTGTAAGCATTGGAGGAAGAAGTATTACTAACTAGCGCTTCGCAGATGACATTGATGGTCTAGCAGGGACAGAAGAAGAACTAGCTGACTTGGTGATGCGCATTAACAAGACTTCCGCAGCATACGCTATGCTAATAAATGCCGAAAAAAAAACAACAAATCAGTATTGGAGATGAAAAGCTGACTAGTGTTAGCAGCTTCAAATACCTCGGAGCTATTGTCTCAGATAAGGGAACGAAACCTGAACTACTGGCCCGAAATGTGCTTCGATCACGAAGGAGGAGCTATACATATTGTCGTACTTCAACAATAACAAAACCATGTTACATTCAAAGCTTTACTTATATTTATTGCATGAATTGGAAGGGAGAGGCCCCTTAAAGTCCATGCTTATTCTTTCGAATGGCTAGTGGTTTTGATTTATTGTCCAGTTGGTTGCCTGAAGAATCGAGGTTTAAGTTCAGCACATGACTGGCACTGGTCGATCACTGTTCTGACGTGATCGCAAGAAAAAGGTACATTTTTTTTTATCTCATCCGAGTTACACCAGGTTGACACAAACTATAACGGAGCAATTTTAAGTCGTTACGTGACATTGCGGATAAGTAGTGATTTCTGCTGAAAGTGTCGGCAGCTGTGTTTGTGTACCTGGTCTGTAAACGACGTCATAGTGAAAGCAGGATAGCTCTAACCTCCACATTTGGATCTTCTCATTCTTGATCTTGCCTTTATTTTGTCTACAAAACATAAAGGACACGGATCGCTGGTCTGTGACAAGGGTAAAGGGTCTTCCAATAAGAAAGTGTTTCCACTTTCTCAAAGATTTTACTATTGCATACGCTTCTTTTTCTACCGATGAGTGTCTCCTTTCGCTTTGCGATAGTGTCCGGGAAAAGAAGGCCACGGGCCGGCCATCTTGGTTAAGTGTAGCTGCTATAGCTATGTCAAAAGCATCTGTCTCCACTGTTAGCGGGCGATTGTGATCTATGGTGTAAACAGCGGATTTCTCAAGCTCGTCCTTTAGGTCCTGGATGCTTGTTTGACCTCCTCGTGGACAGGAAATCGTTTATTTCTAGTCAACAAGCTGATTTTGTCTGAGAAATTAGGAATCCATAGAGAATAATAAGCCAGCAGGCCAACTATTCGTTTCTGTTCTCGCAGGTTCGACGGAGCATTTAATGAGATTCGGCATCATGTCCACAGATGGTCACATAAGCAAATGTATTTTCTAGTTTGCTCGTCTTCGATTATTTTATCTATAGGAATTCTTCGAAACCGGTAAAGTCTACCTCCAGCCTCGAAAGCTGTAAATGGTCTTTTTTCTTCTTTAAGTGGGATCTGATGATAGGCATTCTTGAGGTCCAGAGAGCTGAAGACAGAAAATTTTGCTATCTTCTCTGCTAATTCATCCATTCTTGGCATGGGATAGGCGTCTAACAGCGTAAATCTGTTGGTCGTCTGACTATAGTTAATAACCATAAGTCTTTTGTGCCTCTTATTGGCTGTTATTAGAACCTGTGCCCGCTAGAGGGAATTTTGAAGGTTCTATTACTTCTTTTAGTAGTCTCTGAATCAGCATTAATAAACTTAGAGTCCTGTAGTGAGTGTCTGCGTGACTTAGTTGCCACTGGAATGCAGTTTGGAGATAAGTTACCAAAAAGACTAGACGCCTCTACTTTAGCTGGTCTGGTTTTATCGTTGAGTTGAATGGTAGCAAAGATATGGCCTTCAGTAACTTGAGACAAGTGAGTAGATGCCATAAATATTCTGTCCACGGAGGTTTTTATCGGCCACTTGTGACTCCTGGCAACTCGTGCTGATACATAACTCTCACAGCTTCCAGTGTCTATCAAGGCTTTAAGTGGCACCCCGTTTAGAAGAATTAAGGAGGTTGATTTTCCTAGTCCTAAAGAGTGCAACATAACGAGGGCAAAAGCTGTAGATTTTCTTGATTTGCAAGATCTCTGAAAATGTCCCTTCTTGCCACTCAGATTACATGTTGCTTCACGTGCGGGACACTCATTACGAGGATGTCTTCCTCTGCCACAGAAATAACACTTGATAGATATAGCGCTTATCTCTTGTTTTGTGTGAGTCGAATTAATGAGGCTCGGAGATCAGGCAACTGGGGAGCAACAGAATCAGCAAAGTGTTCTATTACAGCATTTGTAGTAGCCCCACAAGTTGTTTCTGGCTGTGACTCGTACAACAACGAATGTTGATAGGCGTGTTCAAGTGCTCTGACTTCCTCAAATGCATCCTTCAACTTTAAATCTGTTTTCTCTAGGAGACGTTTTCTAATAGCCTACTGTTGGAGGCAATTCCTGTGATGAATGCACTACGTATGGATTCGTCACGATGCTGCTCAGCTGTCACGGCTTTGAAATTGCAATCCTTGGATAGACTGCGGAGTTTTTGAAGAAAGGCGTCAATACTTTGACCCTATTTCTGTCTACACGTGGCTAACTTGTGCCTTACAAATACTTCATTCTTAGGCTGAATGTAGATGGTATTTAGTGACTGAATTGCATCTTAATACGTTTTTTTGTCACTTATCATCTGGTACACCGATGGCGAAATGTAATTTATTAATAGCTTCTTGTTATCTACATTTTCTATAGTAACTAAAGACATAAAGTTTTTAAAGGTTTCGTACCAGTGCAGCCACTTTTCTTGTGCTTGAGGTGCGGTAGGTTCTACATCAAACCTTTCCAGTCTAAGCAATCTATCCATGTTTAGATAGATTCAATGTAATAAATTGTGGTACTTCAACAATAACAAAACCATGTTACATTCAAGGCTTTATTACACTCTGGGCCGCCGCTACCTATTGTGCAATGTGTGCATTGCACGCAGGCGGCCGAATTTAGGGGGCGGTCAAATCATTATTCGTAGGTTACCTGCATTTTAAAAATTTTTGTTCAATAAAAAAATTAATTAAATATTTTATATAAATTCTAATTATTCCATTATACTTTAAAAAGTAAAAAAAAATTATTCGTTCATGGAAGTTATTTTGGAAACTTTATGAAATAAAATAAAATAGAGCGGCGCGCCAAAGATTCCCACAGTTTTTTTCTATAGGTGCCTACTTCTTTCTGATCTTGAATTTTCGCGGATAGTTTTTAATATTGATTTGAATGACGTTTACAGAAGCAGATCAGTTAACACATTTGTTACCTTTTTCTTCTTAGTATCTACTTAATACATATAAATATTGTTATTTATTCGAATACCAACCTTGTAAGCAGATCTGGTAATTAAAAAGTCAATTTTAAAATCATTATGTTAGTAAACGGCAGTTAGTTAAGCGTAGAAACGTTTTGGGTGATTATAGTTGTAGATCTACATCAAGTTGTGAGCTATAAGCCAACGACCGACCAACAACGAGGAGGAGGGCGGCGAATAAAAGGTTTTATTTTCATTGTAGTCATTAAAATATTAGTAATATGAGTAAAATGACATTATGACCAATGTTTAAATATTAAAATATCTTAAGAGACGTCGTTTCACCTTCTACTAAGACCTTGTCAAAGGTAGACCGTTTTTGCGAAAGGCATATGCAACAATATGGGTAAAAACGTTTTTAAAGAAAACATGTGTAAATGTCTCCCAGGGCCAGCCCTAACAATTGTGGGGCCTTATGCAAAACGCATTGAGCGGGGCCCAGTATGGGTAGGGATACGATAAGTGAAAACTAAGAGTTCGGATTATAAAATATATTTGTCTTTACATTACCTTTTAAATAAAAACGAAAGCTGACAATGTATTTTTTTTTTCATTTTTTTATCACGAGTAGGATTTCCATATCGAATGACAGCCCAAAATGACAATTGTGTCTATTTTTAACGAGATTTTATGAGTTTTCAGGATATTTTAATGATTTCAGGAGACTTCCAGGAGCTCCTCAAAAATCTTGTTGCCGTGCTTATAATTGTTTTAATTTAATAATTTACATTTAGAATTAGCGCGGGGCATATGAAATTGCGGGGCTCACTGCGGCCACATAGGTTGCAGTGGCCTAACGCCGGCCCTGACGTCACCGCTAGTGTGATAATTCTGGGTTTTGATATCTCAGAATAGTCAAATTTCTTCCAATGATTGCACTTTATTATTGCGACGATTTTTGTGTGAAATAAAGGTCCGCGACAGAGACTTAGACTTTCCACGAAGATGATCATAAAAAGATCACGCCCATTACAGACGTCCGTGTGTTATAAGTACCTAGAATGTCCTCGCATAATACTGTTGACTTTATGCCTCTTTATTATTAGAATAGCCTAATATGATCTTCAACTTTTATTTTTACGAGGATGTAAAGTCCGCTTTAAAAAAAAACACATTAATGTTGGCCTTTAAAAAATATTCTCTCTTCTTATTACGAGAAAAAAGGCTTTGTAGACGACAGGAGAAAGATATTCTGAAGCTGACAACGCCAGAATAAGCTCAGCACCAGGGCCCCGCCCCGGAATCAAACCCCTTGGCGGCTTGAGCTGAAACCTGCCGCATCTTCAATTCTATCTCCAGGAAGAACTTTTTACAACGCTTAAAAATGATGCAGGCAGTAGGCAACACTTTTTCCAAGAAACAACAACTACGGACAGTTTTTATCTATTGAAATTTCATGAAATTAATTTCGATTCTAAACATAGAGCAAAAAAAAGTAGGGGGGGGGGGCAGCATTTTTACATTTCGTACGCAGGCGGCCACAACTCTCGTGGCGGCCCTGGTAGCACTGAATAACAAAGAACTACACACATAGTAGAGATCACAAACACGAAATATGGTCAGTACACAGTCTAGCAAATGTAAACAAACACTAGGGGCGACAAACAAACAAATTCACGACACATATATATACACAGTGTGTTTTTTTTTGTGACGGTACGCACCGGTGCGGCGTACCGGCACCTTTTTGAATGTGGGGAAAACATTTTTACTTTTCTTGTAGGCCTATTTTAACGTTTATTATTAATTTATTAGTTAGTTTAAAATTATGCAATCCATCACTGAGTACCGGCACCCATTGTTTTCTTTACAAAAAAGCACTGTGTATAAACCTATATATATATATATTTTTAGCTACACTAATGTGGAATATATATATATATATATATATTATATGTAGGCCTATTATATATATATAGGCCTACATATAATATATATATATATAGATTCCACATTAGTGTAGCTAAAAAAATTTTTTTTCCAAAAAAAGGAGGGAAGGGGTGATACAAACATATTATTCAACTTACAGCAATGCCCCTTCTGAATTCCTCTGTTGAGATAGTCATGCTCTGGTCTTTGTCAAAGTGTCTTAGCAAGTCTATTAGTCGGTATCCAGCTTTAGCAACCCATTCTTTTAACTTGGTAAATGGATCTGTTAAAAAGCATAATTAAATAACTGATCTCTAACTGAAATCTAAATTGCCTATAATCTTCGGTCTATGTATTTCTAAATATTAAATAGCCCTATTCAAAATTTTTCTGTAAAATGACACATGAATATTTAAGACTAGATCAATAAATGATTTTGTTGATCAGTAAATATGTCAGTAAGACACCAATCCAAAAAAAAAAAATGTTCTGCGAGCCATAGTAGGCTATCATATTATTAAACATTTTAAAAGTCATTTGAATAACTGTATAGGCCAAGGGTTGGCAAATTACGGCATGAGGGCCACATGCGGCCCGCCGGAGTGTTTTATGTGGCCCGCGGACCCTTACAGAAATCATATAAAAATGCAAATATGTATTAAAAAATAATATCTCTATAAATGATTGAAACTGTCTCATGAAAAGTTTCAAGTAAACGAAGATTATTCTTATTGGCTTTACATGAATACACTCAGTCAGAGACACAATCTCAGGCCAGTATTTATTCAATGATATGAAGAACTGTGTCGAGTTTTGGTTATGCTTGAAACAAGATGGCAAATGTAACAACAGATGGATCTCGATCTTTAACTGAGAAAAGCAGGTTTTTTTTTTTTTTTTTTAAAGAATATCCCAACCAAAAACTCTTAACAGGAAAATGTGTACAAAGCTGCACAAAATATAGACATAATATAGAACCATAAATAATAGTGATCAAACTTATCATAGCTAATGGTTTTAACCACAGGCAGCTCCGAAAATTACTTGAAGATTCAGAAACAAAATATTCCGATGCATACGCTGGCTTAGCATGGGCAAGGTAATGAGATCAATATAAAATACCAAGGAACAAATTTAAATGTTCCTTGAAGGACAGTTAATGTGACTTTGTTAATAATATTTCTAACGAAGAGTGGAAGAAAGATTTCATGTTTTTCATATTAACTAAGCAATGTTGGTTTTTTTTTTGTTCTTCCGCAGGAGTTTTATGGGTATTTCCATAAAAAAATTGTTGCTAAACTTTCACATTATTTGGGAACACATACACATGTGAACAAGTATTTTTTTTTTTTTTTGCGGAAACTAAATACGTGTACTCACAGGTCAATGGTGACTGACTATAATTTGACAGTCACAAGGATAACAACTAGTAAGCTAGCTACACAGTTCAGAAACATTACCCACGAATGTAAACAGCTAAATACTTTACATTAAATACAACTGTAAATTTGTAATGAATTGTTGTGGTGTAATAAGACAATAGCAAATTTTTAAAAAATTCTTACAATCTGTTTGTTGTAATTCCTCCATTGGGAGTGTGAAAAAATGAAAAGTGAATGTATAATACAGTATAAATATAAATTAAAAGACATTATACACAGTTAGCTAGCGTTTTTTTTTTTTAGTTTTAAGTACATACACACACGCACGCACGAGTACACACACACACACATATCTCATATCTTTGTGTCTCTTTGACAATATGATTATTTCGTGTTTTTTCTTATTTCCTTAGTTATTTGTATATAAATTATGTGCCCCCCCCCAATCCAATTTTTGTAAAAATGCGGCCCTCGATACAAAAAGGTTGCCCACCCCTGGTGTAGACCTATAACAAATTCGCGCCTATATTCTTTTTTTTTTTTAAAGTTGTTATTGTAAAGCCCATTTTTCATTCTTGTAGCAAGCTCACTGCGCTATTGCCCAGTGTCTTTTGTGGACTTGTGGGGTAGGATATAAGGATCTGGAAGAAGGTTCTGCCTTTAGGCAGTCATCAAACACAACTCAGCTCCAGTCGGGTTTCGAACTCCATCACCCTTAATAAGTGGTCAAGAGGTTTACGCCACTCGTCCACACTTTATTGATGTTCATGTGTTCAAAATAGCTAAAAGTAGTTTGCATTTTTTTCAACTAACCTCTTCTAAATATTTCCATTGGATCCATCTCAGTTATTTCCATTCTGTAATCATCAAGGATGCCTCCATGTATGACCTCAAGTCTTCTTTCTTTTCTCAGCTTGTCTTGAAGATCTTTGAATTTAGCCTCTACTTGTGTATTCTATCGTTAAAAGATATGTTTAAGTTTGTACATTTTATAGCATTAGACTAATGCCGCATTCACCTTGATGTTATCGTCTGTATGTTTTGTGCGTTCCTTGTACACATACACGCACACACGTCACACACACAATATTGAAATTGAAATACGATTGCCAAATATTTCATTGTGACATTAGTAAATAACTAAGTAGAGCTAAATAAAAAAATAAATTGCCTAATCGAGTGTTATCAGCTTCGGACTGTCACCGCTAACATCCGAATGCTTCCGACGAGATGCAATGCTATTCTGCGTGTCGTTAAGGAAAAGACATTTCTTATCTTATCTTATCTTATCTTATATAATACAGACGTTACTTCAATAAAGAAGATGATTACGTCCTACGCGTCATGCATTTAGTCATGTATATTAACCAGTGACTTAAATTCTGCCAAGTCACTGGTTTTCCTGGCTAGATCAGGCAACCCATTCCATGCTCTAATAGCACTAGGGAAGAAGGAGTATTTGTACAAATTTGTCCTAGCATATGGGACGAGGAATGTGCCTTTATCTTTGTGTCTTTCAGAGTATTGTATTAAATTTTGTTTTTGTATTTGAAGATTATGGTTCAGTGTTTTATGTATAATTGCTACTTTACTTTTGAGTCTTCTGTCTTGAAGGCTTACTAAATTTA